>RSEF01000001.1:211868652-211882454 GCA_003993805.1 Himantopus leucocephalus | reverse complement strand
GGCAGAGTAGAGGGGGAGGGTGACCTCCCTTGACCTGCTGGCCTGAAGGGTTGGTTATCTGGAGCACAGCCTGCAGCCTGTGTTCAGTGGGCAGCCTCTAAGGAGCAGCGGTAGCCCCATGCTAGGGCAACACGAGCCGTCGCTTCCCTGCCCAGAGCCGCCCAAACCCGGACACTGATGGATGGCTCAAGTCAGGAGGGACCAACGCGTCTTGTCTGACCTCCTGCAGGCGATAGCTTCCCACCCGGCATTGCCAGGCGGCTTTCTAGGGATTATTCACTTTCTTTCCCAAGTCACTGGGCTGACCGAGCGTTACAGCTTTGACATCTGCAACCACAAAGTCTCGGGGAAAAAAAAAACGTGGAGGACTGGCTGCCTCAGACTGCCTCTCGCTGCCGTGAATTTTGATTCCGAGTAGCCTTAGCAAGTCACGCTGCCTGAAAACATCTGCAGACCGTGTTGGCCCTGCACTCTGCAATGCGTCCCATTCTTTTATTCTCGCTACCCAAAGAAAATCAGAGTTGTGCTGGTTTTGCAGCGAATGTTTTGCCAATTTCTAGCTGTATTTCATAATCGCGATGGCATTCTTGGCCTCCTTGGATTTATGATTTATGGTGACGTATTCGCAGCCTTCTTGGGGGAAGCGGGAGCTCTGGATGCAAGCTGTTCCTGGGGAAGCATTAAGGTCCTCCTGAGTTTATTCTGTGGTATCTGGAGAAAGCGTGTGTGTATGCGAGCATGGATGCATATATTCCGTGCGTTACATGTCTGCAGAGTGCACTTGTTTCCCCACCGTCTCGGTTGGGTTTAAATCAAGGCTTTAAAATGAGCCTAAAAGCTTCTGCCAAATAATTTTACCCTCTCCAAACAATTTAGTTAATTACCCGGCTAAATCAGTTCTTGCTGACTCTCCCTGAAGATGCCCCTCCTGAACGAGATTTTTGCTGTAGATTTGGAGGAAATGCAACGGTTGAGTCATGAGTTTTCTTTCTGGCTCGGTTGCTGGAGTGGGGAGTGTTGTTCACAATATTGGCTGTTGCCATATGCTTTTTTCATCAAGTAGAAGGGTGCAACTTTCTTTTTTGCTTCCCCCTCCACTGACTCACTCCCCAAATATGTTTCTGGTTAGGATGCCTTGTGACTTCTTCCTGACATAAGGTTTTCTAGTTTGCACTTAGCTCTGTGAATCGGCTCTGCGAGCTCTACAACAAGCTCCTGGGAGGAGAGGACGGGTGTCCTGCAGAGCAGCGGGAGCAGCGAGATGCTTACCTGGTTCTTGGGCGCTTTGTGTGTCCGGCAGCTCTCCTGCCCCACAAATGGTTTTCCAGAGGCCAGGCAGTCCTGCTCCGACGCCCGCCGGTGCCCTTCGCGTCCTGCATGCGGATTGTTGTGCCCGGGCGGTCCAGGAATAGCCCAAGGGAATCTCGAAGAGATGTCCCGTCTGGATGAGGTGAACTTGGCATTTGATCTGTTTGCGACGCGATGCTTTTAGAATCGCTGTAAGTTAAGGCAGATGCTGGCTGCAAAACAGCTTAGAGGGACTGACAGACAGACAGACGTGTCCCTTTCGGACTTCTTTTAAGGCATTGCGTTCAGGTGTCCTTTTGCTGTCCCCCAGAGCTCTTGGTGCAGAGACCTTCACCGCTGATGCCAAATTTCCTCAGAGAGGGTGAGTTAGGAACACGTGGCTTTTGTCAACCCAGTGCTCCCAGCATCCTGTCCTGAGCAGTGGGGAGTTTCCAGCGCTCGGCCAGCAGAAGGAAACAGCTCCCCCGAAAAAAGCAGACCATCAATCATTCAAATGATGCTTCCTGAACCTGACCTTGCAGAAAACAGGCTTGCACCTGCGAGCCTGGGACTGGGTTCCCGAAAACCAGTGTCCATCACACCCTACTGCTGACAGCTTGCTGTGGTAGAGCTGTAGGTGTACGCCCCATCCTCACCTCCCGAAGTCCTGACATGCCGGGAGAGGCCAGAGAGGCCAGGAAGAACAGCTCGCCTCTTTTCCAGCTAAAGGAACCGAGATGCCGAGAGTTAAGTGACTGGCCCAAAGCCAGCGTGCTTGGAAAGGAGCCCATGTATTCCTTGTATTAGCTGGGACATGACCGTGTAGCATGCCATGCCCTGCTGGAAATGTCACCCATGATCTCTGAAGCAGCAAAGAAGCAAAGAAACATCTCCTCTTTTTTTTTTTCTTTTTTTTTTTTTTGTTTTGTTTTGTTTTGTTTCCCTCAAACCGCTCTGCCTTGCAGGACAATCCCCATCTGTTTGATCTTCTGGGATGCAGGAGAGCCGAAACGCGCCAGCCTTTGTGCTCTCCCTTGTAGCACTTCTCATTTCCTACAACTTTGCCTGGAAAGTTAACTCCAGGCTTACGCGCGCTGGGAGTTTTCCTGGCGGTCGCTCCACTGGTGTGATGCTCCAGAGAAAGATATTCCAGTTGAGCGCCTCTCCAGCAGTGAGTCCCTGGGTGTTGGGTTGATGGCAGAAGACACGCAAGGGTGAGTTGGCACCACGGGGTGGCCCTGCCTGATCCTGGCACCTCTCCCAGGGGAAGGAAATTGGGAGTCAGATCCTCCCTGTCCCTCCTCAAAGCCTGAGAGCTGCTCTTCCCCGTGCCGCTTGGGATGTCACACTGAGACGACTCACGATGTCATTTTGGTACAGGAGATGGCAATCATGGTGTCACGTGCCAAAGCCACCTGAGATGCCCGCCCTGCTCCCAGGCCTCAGGCTCTCGTAAGAAGGGGCTTGCTCCATTAGACAGCAGATACCCTCTTCATGCCAGAGTCCCTTCCAGGAAGGACACGTCATTTAAAACCGACCCTCCATGTGCTGGTTATCCACATGGCCTCGGTAACCTCTCCTTTGAGACCCAGGAGTGACTCCTGCAAGATAGGGCTTAATTTCCATGTGATTTGATAGAATATCAAGGGTTTCGCTGTGGGTTTGGGGTTTTTTTTTCTTATTCTTTCCAGTGCTCCTATCGCTGTTTTTTCCTGGCCTGGCACTGTCATCGTCCGGTGTCATCACTCGGGAGACGGAAGGGGAGGCAGAGGTGTTTCCTTGCAAGGAACAAATGTTGGAATAACCCACCTTTGCTCAGCTGGCAGCATCTCCAGCGCCCAAAACGGGCTGGGGAGGTGTAAGCAAAGCCTGGCCACGCCGCAGCCCCGCAGAGAGGGACAGGGGGCTTGATGCTTGGAAAAAAATACTCTGGCAGAACAATCTCCTGGATTCTGCCTTAAAAAAAAAAAAAAAGAAATCTCCCAAAGGAACGGATGGAGCCCAACATTCGTGTTATTTAAAACTGAGTAAAATAAGGAGCTGGAGGCTGCAAGCTCAGTATAAACACCAGTGGCTTCTCAGGACCTTAGTTAAAGCCCCCTGGGGAGGAAAAGCACATCAGGCGGCCAAAATAGGTCTCTCCTCCTCTCCATTGCTGTGTTTCCGTGTAGTTGGGAAAACGAGTGAGGTCTTGGGAATATCTTTTTGCCAGCTGTGCGTTCAAACACGCAGTTGAGATACTTTCCTGTATCACCTCCCCTCCCTCTGCTCCCCTGCCAAGAAGGAGCACTCGGGACTTGCCTTTCCCCGCCTGCACGGCCGCCAGCGCCAGGGACAGCGCTGGATGCAGGGTGCCACGGACCTCCGAGGGTCTGGGCAGTGCCGGCCAGATGTGTCAGGATTTGGGCTGTCGGATGGAGACGGGGTTTCCCAAAAGCAGCCAGTGCTCAGTGCAGAGAGCTTTGGAGGGGCCAAACGAGGCCATAAATGCTTTTCTGTGCTCTCCAGCATCGGGTCAGCCCTGAGCACAGCACCTCTGCATGGGCGGGGGGTCACGGCAAACCCTGGGGCTGCACGCCCTGGCCCTCTTCATCACTTGACAGGCCAAGATGGGAGGGCGGTGGGGGCCTGGGCTGGATCTGCAAAGCTGCCCACTGCCCCCGTCCACCCCCTAGGAGGTGGCACGAAACCTCCCTCCCGCTCGTCGGTTCGCTTCACGCTCCCCGGGGCTCTCGCTGCGTTTGTGCCACCCGCACAGCAGTGGTCCTAGCTGAAACCATGACATCCGTCGTGGGGAATAACCACCACCCCATCTTGACAGGACAAGGGGTAATGGTTTTAAACTAAAAGGGTGTGAGTTCAGACTATATATAAGGAAGAAATGTTTTACGCTGAGGGTGGTGAGACCCTGGCTCAGGTTGCCCAGAGAGGTGGGAGATGCCCCATCCCTGGAAACATTCCAGGTCAGGTTGGATGGGGCTCTGAGCAACCTGATCCAGTTGAAGATGTCCCTGCTCATAGCAGGGGATTGGACTAGATGGCCTTTAAAGGTCCTTTCCACCCGAACCATTGTATGATTCTACAATTCTATGATCTCTCTGCCACGGAGACCTCCTCTCACCCGACTCATCTCCCCCTGTACCGGTCTCCTTCCCAAGAGCTTCCCGATGGCCTGTTAAGCCACTTCAGAGCATTGACCTGATTTTCTCCTCCTCCCCGTGCGTCTCCAGGCTGTTTCCTATCACGCTGCCATGGGGCTTGGCTTCTCCTCCCACCCTCCCACGGCTGTGCACAGCAGCAGCTTGCAGTGCATTCCTTCACATCGTAATCTCCGGCTTGCTATCTAAGGAGTTGAAGGATATTTCCAACCCAACGCTGCCAGAAAATACTGGCACCCACCTCCGGCTACCTTCCTCTGGTACACACATCCAGCTCCTCGAGCGCTCTGATGCTCTGCCATGTTTAAACAACCGTCGCTTACAGTCAGTTCTCAATGCGGCGGGTTATTTTCTGGCTCTTTTTCTTTTTTTTTTTTCTCTTTTCCAAGCCCCAGCTGGTTTCTGCAGTTTCTTGCCCTAGTGACTGGGCTTGACGCTTCGCGCCGAGCGCCCACACTGTGGCTGCTGCACGAGAGCTGCAGCTTTTAACCGGGCTGCAAAACACGCACCACAACCTCATCTTGGCCTCTCCCTTCCCCGGGGAACCTCAGGTCCAAGGTGCGACCGACCTTCTGCCATCGTTGCTGATCCCATGGGTATCATCCTACTGCACCTCAGGAGCAATCCCAGAGCAGCTTCCCCGCCGCAGGGATGAAGGGTCCTGGTTCCCCCGCGCTTGCCACCTCTCCGCTCTCACCTGGGTTGTGTTGGTGGTATTTCTGTTGGCCCATGGGATGGTCTAGCAGCGATGTCCTCTCCATCCTGAGGTCGTAGCCACACGCGGCTGCAAGGACATGAGTGGACGACCATCATTCCAGCATGTGGTGGGGTTGGGGCATCCTCCGTGCTGGATTCAGCATGCGGTGGAGCACAGAGGTTTTCTTGCAAGCGGGGACTGGACCTAGCCTGTGCGTGGCACTAATTTCTAGCCCGTTTTTGGAGAGAATGAAGCTCTTTGTATCAGGCAGCAACTCCAGCATCCTCCAGTTTAACCAATGAGCCGCCAAAAGCCTTTACTGATGAGAGACGGTGGCAGAGCCCCACTGGCACAGAGCAGGCACATAGACCATCCAGGATGCGTGTTTTCTGGCTCAGCTTTAAAAACCTCTGGTGATGGTGATTCCCCTAGTCCTTCACTCCCTTACACCTAAACATCCTCCCCGAAGAGCTGCCCTGAACCCTTCTCCGGATGTTTCCCCCTTTGCTTTTTGCCTAACCATTGTGGAAACGGGGAACAGAGCATTTCCTCCCTCTTCCATCCCTCTCTCTTCAGATCAACCCCCTTTTATCTACCTGAAGATGTTATCGGCCGTCTTTCTTTCTCTAGGGTAAACAGCCTGAATTCTTTTAACCTTTCCTCATCGGTCACCATCCTGTCTTGCCACAAAATGCGGATGAACTGGGATGTTTGCAGGGGACACAGGGCTGCGCCAGAAACTGTAGGAGCACGACAGCACCCTTGGCTGCAGAGCACTGTGTGTCTTCTAGGAGCTCGCAAGCCACCATAATTTTGTGCTTCGGTGGGGTTTTGGAGATTCCCAAAGTCTCCGCAGGTTGCCCATTCCTGGCCACCTCTCCTTCTTAGGGGAGATGCCCATCGCTCAGACCGCTCTGCTCGGAGACGAAGTTCATCCCACCCGGCTGATTCAATAACATCTACCTTATTAAACCGCTCCGATCTGCTCTCTCTCTCTTTTTTCCAGCCCTAACTGCATTACCATCCCGCTTGCATCTGACCTTCTGACTGAAGCCGAAAAAGCACAAAACCATTCAGCTGCCTGGGCATCATCCATCTCCAGCTTCCCCCGGCGCAACAGGCTCCCAGACGTGCTCGGCCGCTGCAGCTACACGGGGCGTTTCGGGTGTCCGAGAGACAAGTAGAAGGTATCGACTCCCCTCCCCTTTTGTTTTCTGCTTGATGTTCCCCAAATCCCTTTATTCAGCTCAGAAAACTTCAGCGCACCATCGAGAGCCGAAGCAATCCACAGCGGAGAGACGCAGACGTGGCCGGGAAATCTGAGCCCAGCGCCCACCAGTACACTAACCCTCCTGTTTCTCTGCAGCCTCCCGGTGTTATTTTCCCGGAAAAAGGAAGCGGTTTGGGTTATTTTTGACCCAAACCCACACACAGGGGCTGTTGTGCTTTTCCACTGTACCAAACCACACCAGCCACGCTGGGCAGCACGATCCTGGCTCCAGCATGGAGCTGCATCCTCAGCAGCTGCCGGTCACTGCCCTGCCTCCGGCCTCAGCTTATCCATCTGTAAAATGGGAAGAAAATTACTGCCGTTTCCTTGGCCGCAGCCTGGATTTGACCAGGAAAATCCATCAAACAACCCAAACCCAGCAAGGGGGGTCCAGGATACGCTTGTGTTTGGTTAAAAACAAGACAGAAGAGCAGTCTGGGGGGCTGCGGGGAGCCCCATGGATGCCCAAGTGAAGCGGTCGTAGGGGACGATGCTGAGTCCCTCTCCCTGCACCCACCACCTGGGGTCGGGGGCAAATTTGGGTGATTCACACAGGCCAAAAGTGCCCTGCAGCGTGGCTCCATCAGGGCCGCGTGGCCAAACGCCCCCCCTGAGGCACGTGTGCCCCCGGTGCCCGCGTCGCATCGGTTCCTTTGCTCAGGTGCCTGTTATCAGCCCGGCTTGCGCAGAGCTCTGACGCGCGTTTCGATAAAAACCCTCGTTCAGAACTTTTTGTTCTCTGGCAGCGCATGAGCAAAGGCGGCCAAACCCCAGCAGCTCCGTCCTCGGTGCCCTCCTCCTTCTCCTCCTCCTCCTCCTCCAGCCTTTGCAGCTTCCCGCAGCAGGGGTGGGATTTATCGGGAGGGTGTGATTTATAGGACGGGTGTGATTTATGGGGCTGCTGCTATTCTTGTTTGGCCTTTAGGGCTTTGCAGCCTGGGGGAACTCCCGGCTCCCTGCGCCAGCATGGCGTGCTCCGAGTCCCTTATTCCTGAGGATTTGGATGCTTTTGGGAGCAGACAATGGGAAAAAAGTGGCAGCGTGGCCATCGCTGCCGGCCCCGCATTCCTTCTGGCTCGGCTTGGGGACGTTGGGCAGCTCCTCCCTGGGGACCCCAGGGCCACATGGCTCCTTCTCAGGTTGCCCCACGAAGGGGAGGTGTGGCGTTTTGGGGGCTAATTGGTCCACGAGCGTGTCCCAGCTGCCCACTGGTGTTTGCTCTCTGTGTCGTGGGGTGGTGTCTGGGTTTCCCCATTCACCCCCCAAGTGCCGCTGTCATAGCCCTGGTCGTGGGACATGAAGAATAAACCCATCTCAGAGCATCTTTTGGGGGCTGCAGGGTGGGGACCAGGACACCGGCACCAAGCGGGTCGGTGGCGCAGCCAGCACGGGGCATCCCAGTACAGACCAGAGGGGAAAGGTGGCCCAGGCTGGGGGTTCTGGGGTTTCCACAGTGGGAAAATCATCCCAGTCACTCCCCATCCTCATGTCCTTTGAGCACGGCAGGACAGCCGGTCCCCAGGGCTGGATTTGCCATTCTGTTCCATGATTTGGTGGTTTTTGCAATGCCCTGGAGATGTCATCTTACGCTGAGCAAAAATTTTTTACAGGGTGGGGGGATTCAAGCAATGCTTGAAAAGAAAAACTAGTGTGGGGAAACCCCAGGCCTGGGCAGGACATGGATCTGCTCTCGCTGGGCTTTGTCTTTGACCCCCACATGTCTTGGGCTTATTTTTGACCCCACTCCAGGGTGCATCCATAGGGGTGGGAACGGTCCGGCATGTCTCAGGGATGCCCTACGCCTCCGCAGCCCTCGGGCCCCCTAACGAAGTGTGACGGATGAGCTTCGCCCGCTGCTCCCTGCGCTGATAGAGGGGAAAACCCACGGGCTGGGAGCCAGTTTCCCCAGACCGTTGGGGAGGGGAGAGCTGGGGCTGGAGAGATAACGGGAAGCATCGATGTCAGGGCTCGGGGTGGGGTGGGGGTTTGATGCTGCCGCGCTCGGTGATGCTGTCACACTTGGCGATGGCGGCCACGGGGCTGCCGCTCTGCAAATACACAGGACGGGGCTACGCAGGGTGCTGGGGGCAGTTTTCCTCCCCTCCTTCACAACCTGGGCAGACCCTACAGGGTGCTGGGTGCCAGCGCAGGGTGCTTTCCCGCAGCTCCGCTTCCCACCAAGCGGTTGCCCAGAAAGAGCCTGAATAACAGCTATGGATAATTGATGGTGTGATTTGGGGATTTTTTTTTTTTCCCCCCCTACTGCTTCCCAGTAAATCACTTCCAAACAGACGCTTTCCGCTGGCCGGCTCTGCAGATGGTGGTGTCGGAGCCATCAGATGAATTATTTGGGATTTTTGGTTTTTCTTCTTGCTGACTAGCAGTAGAGAAATGACGCCGGGTGTTTCTTCTAACACCCCGGAGTCACCAGCTCCAGGGACGGTGACCGAGCCTTGCATGACATTTGGGTTTTCTTTTAGCCACGGCACCACGGGAGAAATTCAGCCTTCCAGCCTGTACTTTGTATTTGTAAAGGCAAATGAATAGGGGGCCTTCTGGAGGTGGAGAAAAGCCAGACCGGGAGTGGCAAAGGCTCAAAAAAAATCTGATGGACAATAGAAAGTGGTTTAATATGTTGTATATTACAGGAGAAGAAGAGGGGTGTGATGTATTTGAACCTTTGGGCTGGAGTTACCCCCTTTCTCGTGGGCAAGTGCAAATCAGTAGCGCGGTAAAGTGCCCTTTGAAGTCGTTTTTAGCCCAAAAACTCGACAGACTGATGGTGTTCTGGGATTACCTCATCAAAACACAGCAGTCTCCATCCTGGGTTTCTAGAAAATGAGTTACAGTGACTGCTTGCTGACAGCACCGTGCAAAGCATCCGTGGCAGAGCACCTCCGAGAGCTGGCGCAAGCGGCCAGGGAAAACTACGTTTGGGACAGCTTTTGCCAAAAGAATTTGCAAACCTGGGTGGTGGGCTGGATGGAGGCAATGGTCCGACATCACTGGGGGTCCTGGGGCTGGTTGAAAGACCGGTGGGGACAGCAGCAGCTGAGAGGGACACGTTCCTGCATCCCTGTGCAGCGTTTCTGCCCCATCCTTTACTAAAACACGGGCTGTGCAGAGCAGCGTGATTTGCTGCTGCAAGTCACGAGGTGACATTAAGGGTCCGAGGTGGGGATGATGAGCGGTACCAAACCCACGAGCCGGGCACAGGGGACGCAACGGAAGAGCGGGGATGCAACGGAAGCGGGGTCCTGGGCATGGCTGTCGGGACACACTCAGCACCAGGCAGGCAGCTGGAAGGACATTTTCAGCCCTGGGATGAATTAACTTTTAGGAGAATTTATCCGGGATTTACCCAAATTCCCCATCACATGGATTCAACTGTTTTGCTAACAACTCCCTGTGGCTAAAACAGATGTCAAGACGGTGCTTCAGGACCCACCGGCCCTTTCATACACAAGGTTCAAGGACTCTTCTGACCCTGGGGACAACTAGGGAACGATTTGGGGCATGTTGCCTCCTTTCTGGGCCAAGGCAAGAGTCACCCTCGGTGGAGGTCACTGGGAGCATCAGAAGGACACAACTGCACGGTAGAAAAAGGATAACAGATAAACGACGGCACAGGGATTAATGTCAACAGGAAACTAATGCCTGACACGTCGAGTCCGGAGAGCCAGCGGAGTTATTTGTTATGAAGAGCTGATTGCGGAGGAAGAGGCTGGGAAACAAACCTCCCAGCCTGAGGCTTCAAGAGCTTCATTGACCCCAATTCCTGGAAAGAAGGTGAAGAGGGGACAGAGAAGAGCCCTGCAGCGGGGTTTGTCCTCCGGCACAAGCCTAGCAGGCGCCGGTGCACCGCGGCTGATGTTAGGCACACGCAGGATGGAAATGAGATGTGATTTTGTAGCTGTAGGGCAAGGAAACCTTGGCTTGACTTACCAAGGGAGGAGGTAGCTCGCTCTGGCTTTGTGTCTCTTATCTGAGTGTAGCTATCTCTTGCAAGCTGGGATTTATTCCAGCTGCAGGGATGTATTTTGTAACCTTTGGGCATGAAGGACCAAGCTAGATGGTTGTGACGGTCTCGAATCTTGGCCCCTGGCTTCATCCCATGTGTCTTTGGCCATCAGGAGGAGAGAGCTGGCCACATGTCCCTCCTAAGGTCAATGGCTCTCGTTTTAGGTAAAGATACCCACCTTGGGATGAGTACCCCTTGCCCAGAGCACCCAGCTGCATTTCCACATCGGGTTGCCTGAACTTTCCTTGGAGCAACTAGGACAAACGTCCCATCCTGAAGACACGAGGACTTGAGTCTACAGCCCTATTCCTGGCCCTCAGACTCCGCGCGGATAGGCAGCGTTGCCTTGTGTGTTCAACCCTGCGCCCCACACACCCCTCCAGCTCTGATACCTGCCGTCATCTCCGTTCTCCCCCCCGCAGCCGGTGGGAAAACCCAAAGACACCCCGCCAGCTACGAACCCGCCCAGAAGACGGTGCCGAGGCCCCGGTATGGACAGGCCCAAGGATGAGAGAAACTCCTGGGAATTCTTCCCACCTCCTTCGTCAGAAGCAATCATTACATCCAGCTGAGCTGAGGAGCCTGGAGGAAGGCTACGCACGAGCAAATCAGTGGGATTGCATCGCTGGAGTTGTGTCCCAAAGGACTTTACCGCTGGGCAGCGAGAGTATGGAGATGCTGAATAATCTTTGCAAGATCACAAGAGGGAATTATTACAATCCAGCAAGGCTAAACCTCCACATCTCGAGTGCTTCTTCAAGACCTTCATCCCAAATATTATCCATCCTTTTCATTACAAGGACGCTGGATAACTCCGTGCGTATACCGGGTGGTTGCACACTCGTACAATACGTACCCGTGACAGCTTCATGACTCTGCACGTACATTCAGAAAAATGAAAAAGCTAAGCCACACGGACATTTCCGAAATGACAAAATCAGGGAAGAACGAATGTGGCCGGGAATAAACAAGGAAGCAGAGTTACCCGGCACGTTTCCTTCGCCAGGAGCGTGACCTTCGCTCTGCTGGGAAACGGTCATTCGTGGAAAGTGAACCTTGGCTACGTCCAAAAGACGCTTAGAGGTGGAAGGAGACACATGGAGAAACCCACCCAGGCGGTTTGAACCTCTCTCACCCGCCGTTACGCAGTGCCGGAGAGGCGGGAGCAGGCGATAAACGGTTTGTGCTGCCGTTCAGTCGCTGCCCAAGTTTATTTCTAGTAGTGCATTATTTATTTTTTTTTTTTCAAAGGGACTCAGCTACAAGTCCCCCATCGCTCAGGGGGTGTCTGTAAAGAGCTCAGAGTAAAACTCGGGGAGAAGCAAAGAGCTTGCAAACCCCGTGAGAAGAGGAGCGGTGACAGCGGCAGTGGGTTGTGAAGGAGCACACGTAGACACAAAAAGTGCCGGGGGCACGAACAGGCATCTGCATTTCTCCTTTTTGGGGCTTTCTTTTTAAACTTCGCCTTCGTTAAGGAAGAAACTGCAGATGGGGCATATCGAGACCCGGGTGAACCGGAGGGGTGGATTTGGGGCGGGGGGGGGGGNGGGGGGGGGGGGGGGGGGGGGGCCGAGCAGGGGCTGCCCACCACCGGGTCAGGGCACGCCGCGCTCGGCTGGGCTGGAGCATTCGAGGAGACGGAACTTTTGTTTACACGGCGGTTTGGGGAATTTCTCTGCCTCTGTATATGGAGACGGGCCGGGCACTCTGTCCTGCTGCTTTTCCTGCTCCAAGCCAGGCATCCAAATGCACAGGGCAGATTTCCGTGGCCGGTCACCCTGGAAAGAGCCAGTCTGACCGGCTTGCCCGCAGCCCCGGAGCAGCCAGGCAGGAAAGCCAGCTGCTTTCAACAGCGGTTTAAAAACCAACAACAACAACAAAAAAATCATGAATAAAAAAAAGGGCAAAACGAGTCGAATAAACCCGCGACGGGGAAGGAGCCGCTCAGCTTCATCGCCGATTTCCCAAAGACGCCGGGTGAGTTATTCCATGGGAAAAGCCTCCCGGTTCCCGCGGAGCAGAGGCAGGAGGAGCGGAGGGCCGGGAGCGGCGCTGCCGGCGGATCTGGTAGGTATCATCCCCATCCCGATGGAAGCCGCCGTGCGTTTCCGCACCTTATTTGGCTATCGCTGCTTGTGCGGAGTGAGGACTTCTTGCAAACAGTGGGAAGAGCCCCGGGGATGCTTGGCTGCCTCTGACGCAAGAGCTTCTCCGGTGCATTTTTGACCTTGCTTTGCGTCTCGGCCGAGCATTGGCGATCACGTCGCCCGCCTCTCCGCACACCCACGGCCGAGCAGCGGCGCTGGGAGGAAAGGACAACCCCGGGGACGGCGGCACCGCAGCCCCGGCCGGGACGGAGAGGGCAGAGAGAGCGGTTTTTCCCATCCTTGGGGAAAGAAAAACACCGCAAACGGTTTTAAGAGCGCAAGGAACCGGCACGGCGTGCGATCAGCTGTGCTAAAAGGTTACTAGCTCCGGCGGAGCCGTATTGAATTGCATCAGCTGGGAACCGCGTCCAAAGTGTCGGGGTTTAGAGTAACCCTTTCTATTTATTTTCTCTTTATTGCCCTATTGTTTCCCACTGGAAGAACACCGAGTTACAACCCGTGAAAGCTTTGTCGTTGCAGACCAGCTTTCCCCTGCCCTCCCAAGCACTCACCCTGCAAATTATGCTCCAGCCTCTAAATTAGGGGGGATGAAACGGGGGTTGCATTGACAGGGATTAAGGCCCCCGGAAGGATTTCGCGGNNNGGGGGGGGGGGGGGGGGGGGGAGGTCTGCTGTCCATCCTCCCACCCTTTGGGGCAGCGTTATCCAATTTCCCGCCATCATAGAATCTTGGAATCTTTTTGCTTGGAAGACACCTTTAAGATCATCAAGCCACCTTAGCCCAAATCCTCCGTGCTGTTTATGGGTAAAATCTGGTTTATTCTGCCCAGAGCGAGCCCAGGAAAGCTTTTATTAACGCATACGGGAAAACGGAGGAGCAGCCCTTTACAAATATCTCCATTATAACAGCGAAAGTGAAAAGGTGGCAAAACTTTTACCATCCCCAACGAGAGGGTTTTGTTGCCTTCACGATGGCACCCAGGAACGGGGCTCGGGAAGAAAGCTCTGGGCCGGCGGAGCCATCCCGGAGGCCACCGGCGAGGGCACGGCATCGTAGGGATGCGGCTTCCCATCGCCCGGCGCGGCGCGGGATGCATCCCGCCCGCTGCCACCGACCACCGCGCCGGACCTCAAAAAACGCAGCCCTTTTCCGTGGGACGGTTTTTCAGGAAGCCCGGTTGCCTCGGCGGGATGTATGTATCATTGGGTGGAGAGCTACAGGAAGCGGATAATATTATTTTTTTTTTTTTTTTTTTTTGCT
>RSEF01000001.1:211846142-211861330 GCA_003993805.1 Himantopus leucocephalus | reverse complement strand
TGTTTGTTTTTAAAATAACCTCTTTTCTTATAGCTCTAGCAGCTGAATTTGATTTTCCTGAAATGGAAAGACATTTTCCGAACTTCCATCACCAACTCTTTCAGCCTTTGGAGCCAAGTCTTGATTTTGATACTTCATCATCCTGTTCTCAATACAGAATTTCACAAGACAGTAGAGAATTTAGCAAGGTACTACAGAAAAACTCTGATGGAGAAAATATTTTGGCTTAAGATTTCTGTAAGATTTAAATGTATAATCCTTATATTGTCTTCTGTTTAGAAGAAACACAATAATAATCCTTGATATACTTAGAACTGGAAGCATTTTTGCTGGTTGTAGCAGAAATGTGATCTGGAAATCAATTATTATCCTTAACTTTTTATACCTCATATTTCTGAGAAATTGAATCTTAAATAAGATATTTTCTGCCACTAGACTTCAAACTTCTCGACAAAAAGTCAAGACATGTCTATGTTTCTAGAAGTGGGAAACTCTCGTTTGAATATACAAAGAAGCAGTCTGCCTTCTAGTCTGGAAACCAACGGGGCAAACAACATTGCAGCAGAAGAGGAGTCTGTTAATGTAAACATTACTCTGGGTATGTACAGTATAGCCAGATCGATCGATGTTTTCAAAATCAACCCATTGCCAGTATGTGAATACCGACTCTTAAGGTGGGTTTGCTGTGTTGAACCTGGGAAGGAATTCTTCACTTCTCTATCACTCTACTTTGAAATGTCTGAACTCTGTTGCTGCTCTCTCATGCGCTGTCTTCTCCACCGCTTTTAATGGGCAGTTACATTTTGTGAAGTTCTTTATTTCCTCAGCAGTTGCGACTTTTAATACAACAGCAGACCTGCATATTCAAGTCACTGTAATGGATATTATGTTGCTTGTACAGTAATTATGATGTTATTGAAGAAATACCAACTCTAGCTGAAACTGTCGGTTAAGTACTCTTCCCAATATTTGTTCATGCACAGTCATCATCTTGTAAGTTTGAGGAAATTAAGGACTTTCCATAAATTGATTAAAATTTTTTGAGGCGTGTGTGGTAGAATCTCTCTGATCTTGCTTATTTTTCTTTTATACAATTGTATCCTTCAGGAAACCATTGAATTTTCCTTTCCCACTGTTAAGTCACACCAATAGTCGTTATGTACTGCACACTGACATTTGGTCTGATTATAGAATTGCTTTATCTATCTACAAAATAAAGGGAAGAGGGAGGGAAGAGAGAGGAAGGAATAAACTTTTAGATTACAACGTAGTGATTAATATAGTAGGTTAGAAGTTTGTGGTTCTACAGCAGCATTAAGTTAATTGCAGCTTATAGCAGGAAAAGTATTTTTTAATGTTTTGCGGTTGAATTCAAATTAACTTGGTATTTCATGTATTCTAAAGAAAAGGACCAACCTGAAATTCCAAATGCAGCTAGTAGTAATAGAAATATTTCTGAAGCTCTTATTTACCAAGAATGAGGAGTTTCAACATTTCCAACAGAAAGCTGAACAGTAAGAGGGAATGCAGCACAATATTTTGAGTAATAGATGTATTTATAATGTAAATGTTCCTCGTCAATTATCTTTGTTATTTGCTTATCTTACATACAATTTTTGGAAACACGCTATTCATGTTTAAAGCTGCAAGCAACTATTCTGTATCTATTATATTTCTCTTTAGCTGACAGATGCTGGTAAAAAAAAAAAAAAGTGAAAAAATGCCAGAAGAGGCTTGTGCTTGAGACTACCTATGGTCACAGCAAATAGGATTTAGGGAGTTCCCTTGTAAATTCAAAACATTATATTTCTAAATTGCTTATAGAAACAATCTTTGCGCTTTAAACCTAACTGCAATATCTCCCCATCTCTTAAGTGTTTCTATAATCCCAAACCAATTATTCTTGTGCTTTAAAAGGGGGGGAAATAACATAAGCAACAGGCTAAGCAAGTAAAACTATTTAGGGCTGTCAGTTCAAGGCAGGTTGATAGGCAAGTCCATCATCTGGGGATTTTTCTAGTGATGGCTGATGTTGCAGTGTAATTCCTCCCTCCCCATTAACAGCTGTTTATCAGGAGATTCTTTATACACTTAAAACTAGATAGTCATAGTTTGTATATGTCAAAGAATGCAAACAAAAAATCTTTAAAGGAAACATTTAAAGGTTTATGTGATATATTTCTTTGTGTATAAGAAGCCTATTGATAGCATGATGCTGGAGATGGTGTAACTGATTTTATCGAACTTAAGTCAGAGGCATATGTAAAAAAAAAAAAAAACCATAGTTTTTTAAACAACCCTGTTGTTTGTTTGGCATATGCTGTACTGCTGAAATGTCTCCCCAGCAATTAAAATGTTGATACCTGATCTTTCTCTTTTCCAAGGCTCTTCTGGGAGAAAAAACATCTTGATTTGTATGTGTAGATCCTAAAGGAAAGGTAATTTAGGGTGCAGTATTGTGACTTGTAGGAGCGGCACTCATTGTTCCAATTTCGATGTTTTCTTCTATTTTGAAGAGTTTCTGCCCAAGTAATGGTGTTTAGGATTTTCTTCCTGTTTTAGAGATTTTGTTGGATGCCCAAAAGGGACTCAAAGGACTTCCGTTTACAGAGTATAAATTGTAAAATCCATTGACTTTCCATGTAGTTATGTCAGCACCATCACAAAGTGTGTCCTTAAACATATTCTAAGAAGCAACAAAAAGTGTTGTTTCTTGAAGTTGTTTTTTGTGCAGTGAAGGAATCATTTTATGTAATGTTAATGATATGTTTGAAGAAACTTAAGCAGGCTTTTTTAAAACAAAATATTTCTTCTTATTTACGAGACTACTTATTATACATTACTGAAAAGTCTCACTATGGAGGAACTTTTTAAAGTTGAAATTCTGTTGTGTTAGCTAGAATTTTGACTCTTGATAATTTTTGAAACAGGATCTGAAGAATCTTTTCACCCACTACAATTAGAATCTGCTGTGAGCGATCACTGTCAGAATGCTGATCAGCCGGTGGACCTTAATGCTGTGTTACAGGGATCTTTTGAACAAACCTCTGGAATTAAAAACTGGGGCAATGCGAACTGTGTTTCATCTGCCAGAGAATACGAAGAACTGGCAAGAAACATGGAATGTATTGATCTCCAGTGTTCAATGGAAGATCTGCGAAATGAAAGTCTGAATCCGCTGGAAGAGGAAAAATCATTTTATCAGCTAAATACCACACCAGTTACAGTGGATGAAACTTTCCCTCCATACTTATTAGAAGAGACTGTGTCTTCTGAAAAATTATTTGATAAGAAGTATGTGAAGCTTCCTGAAAAATCAGTTCATGTGCATGAAGCAAATAAAGCTGTAGAGCTGGATTCTCAGTGCAATACAAATATAAAGGAGCCAGATCAAGGCCTTCCAGAAGTACAGAAATCTTCCAGGGTTCCCAAAGAAACCAACTTGGAAGACTCAGACATCCATTTACAGGCTGTTGTACAACAGAACAGTTCTTTCCTGGAACGACATGAAAAACATTCTAATTCTGTGCCCAGAAGCTCACGTCGTATTCCAATCTGGGTGAGTGAAACAGATTTCCAAAAGCAGTAATTTCTGCAGGCTTTTTTGTTGGGTTTTTTGTTGTTGCACCAAGTTATTTTAGACCTTTAATATCTGAAAGCTTGGCAAATGTTGATTTTTACAGTTCTGGTTTGACTTTTATGTTTCCTGGACTTCTGCCTTACTACTTCTTTCAGATCAGAGCACTGGAATAATTGGCAGTAGCTAAAATGAGCTGGAGTTCCCGTGATTGTTGGAGGAGCTGTAACATCTCTGTTGCCCCTCCATCTCTTAGCATCAGTCAGTATAGCGTATGCACCTGTATGACGTGGCACAGTTACTTAACTGGGCAGCCCCTGTCCCCTTTTAGAAGCCTGAAGGAGGTAAATACTTTCACCAAAGCATAAGCAAGTTTAAAGAAATAACTTTGATATAGCTTTAAAAAAAATGGTTTGCCCTAGAACAAAGTAATTTAAACTTGAGGTGCGTGGAGAAGTGGAGTTTTTGTTGTTGTTTGGTTGCTTTGGGTTATTTAGTTTCTTTTTTTAACACTGGTATATAAAATACTTTGCATTGGATTTAGGTTCCAGGGTTTGCGTACATCAAAACCTCTGGCAAAGTGTGCTCTGTATCTCATTTATTACCTGGGGGCAGATTTTCTTTCTTCTACATGTTGAATGAGCCACCTCTTTCTGACAAGATAACAGCTGTTGCTATTGCTGGAAATAGTGGTTTTTTAATTTTTTTTCACACTGATGTCTTGAATAATTTATTTTATAGGAGACTGAGTCAGGGCGTGGTATTATGGAAGAACCTGAACTCACTCTGATAAGCTCAAATGACATCAGTATTGCGGAATCAGACATTGAACATAGTAACCAAGAGAAAATGAAGGAGGATAAAATCAATAACCCAGCATGTGTGGATCAGCCCGAATTTAATGTGTTTACTGATGTGAGTCTTTATTTTCTAATGTAATTCTGATATTAATTTAGTATTAATCGTAATAAGGAGAGGCCCCACTGTAGCAGTTAATCCCCTGTGGCAAAGCGAGGGAATGTTAGAGTTATCCAAGCTTGGTATTGCTTGGATCATCTTGTTTTGATGTTATGTTTTCTGGACAGATCTAAAAGATCTTAAATTTGGGCTATTGCTTAAAATCACTACCTTGTCATATCAGTGTAGATAGAGTTTGGGAAGACTTTTGCTGAGAAACGGAACCATCTTGCTGGTGTTTGCAAGACTAAATCGTATCCCATTAGTTGAAGACTTGAACGAGAGGAAAGTGTGGGACAAAATGAAAGCTATAAACTAAAAAGAAGGAAAAAGGAAAAATCCTGTACCTGGCGGATGGAGCTACACCAGGCCCACACAGCACTTTGAGGTTTAGGGGGAAAATATGGTCAGTTTGTCATACTGCCATGCTTAATGTGCCTGTGGTATGCTTTTAGCTGTTGGCTTTTATACAGCAAAGGCCATAAATTGTAGAGGGACTGGTTTGTAAAGAGAGAGTATTTTGGGTGCTGAAGCAAAAAAGTAGAACCAAGAATTGTGTATCTGTTAGATGAACGGATTAGGTGAAATCACATTTCAACAGCAGAAGGCATCTAGAAGAAGATCCTAAAAGTGCCTAAGAATGGGTCTTTATAAAGTAATTGACCTGCGGGTAAGGTGGAGGTGGGCAGCTGGAGGCTGTGCTTCTGCAGTGCGTGTCACCTTCCAGCTGAGAAGAGGGGGAAGAGCAGTGAGAGAGTGATGGGGCAGAACTAGAGAGAACAGAGGGAAAGAAAAACACGTCTGTCGAGACGAAATAATGCAGCCCTGTATTAAGAACAAGCACTTGAAATCTGGTGGGCAAAGGGTCTTTAACGGATTTTTTTTTTTTTAAGTTTTAAAATGTTTTTAGAAAGTAGCTTTTTAATACATACAACCAAGATCTACTTCTGATGGTTTTCTTGCATCTACCATAAAGGCAAAAGAGTGTGTCTTTTATTTACATCAGGTCTGTGCTACAGTACTACTTCATACAAACTTGTGGTATGTTTTAAGCATTTCCAATCACCAATTCCTTTTGAAACAGGAGAGAGAGTTTTTACCGCTAGCTCCGGATGCAGATGATACAGCGTTCATACGGCCTGATGGTTCTTCCAAAGCCCAGAGTCCCAGTGACAGTCACGATCCGTCACCTCAGACTGCGGGTAATTATGTGTAACTTCAGTATACTGAAGTTGAGATGGAGTTTGTTTATAGTGTTAAAATCATTAATAAAAGACACCTCTCCTTTGGAAAACACAGAGCTGCTTTTAGTTAGGCGAGGGCATCTTGCTCTTCAGGCTGGGTTTGTAGCACGTTTGACCCAGGTTTAACGTGTGTCCTATTGACGAGGAAGTCCTGACTTGTCTCTTCCTATGCCAGGCTATCTTTCATGAAAAGTTCATGTCCGCAATACATTGCGGGTTTTGTGTTATAACTACTTAATTTTGAAAAATTCTGTGGTGTTTNATTGTGTTTTTTTTTTTGTTTTTTTTTTTTCCTGTTAGTCCCCAAGCTCTGTATCCAAGGAATGTCTTTTTTATGCTATTCTGATGATAGTGTGCAACATCAGTAAAATGTTGAAATATTTTTTGTCCAAGATGAACAGCAGTAACGTGACAGACAGGAATTGGCAGAACTTGACTGTGGTAGGGACTTCTCAGGTCTCTGATACGTTTTGAGGCATCAAGATGCTTTTGATGCAGTATTTATTGCGGTGTTTGTCTTGGCAGACCTGCTAACAGTTAGTAGATTCCATAGCTCTGAACTGCTGCTTGGCTTGCAAGATTATTCATCATTGGCAATGCTGTTCTGGTGTGATTTACAAAAGCAGTCAAACTCAGCATTTTAGGAGAAATACATTGAAATGCACGACTTATTAGAGGTGATATCGCTCATTGCTAAAAGTGAGAAATATTCAGAATTCTCATTTTCTTTCAGTGATGCTGCTGGAGTTTGCAGCTACACCAGGGAGTCTGCAAGAATCCTTTTTAAAAAGAAAGAAGAACTTCATCCAGAAATCTCTGAAAAGAGTAGAAGAAATAAAAAATAAAGAGAGAGAAAATGAAAAGCCGGAAGCCAGACAGCTTCAAAGAGGAAAGCCTGAGAAATTCAGCAGGCAAAAGGGATCTTGTCTTATCTCTGGTAGGTTTATCTGGGGACAAAACAGAGCATTAGGTATCCTTTTAGTTACTGTTTTCTGTTGAAGAATGGATTTCACATTTGTTGCATCTTTGCTATTGCAGACTGGGGTATTCTTTAATTTGTTTTCTCAGGGGTGTGGGGAGGGTCTGGCTGCTGCGTCAGTGTTGAAAAGGCCCTTATGGTCCTCTCTGTATTGTCACAGTCTGCCCGCACACTTGTAGCCATAAGGTGTCTGTGCAAATAACAGTTGTTCATGAAAGAACATCCGTATTAAGTGAACTGATGCATCCCTAATAGGGTGCTGGAAGTTGGCTGTTGAGAAGCACAGCTGGCCTGAAGCGCAGGCAGCAGCCGCCTCGCGAGGGAGACCGTGAAGATTTCTCTTCCACATGAGACGTCATCACCACTGAGTCCATCCTGATAGCCTGTTTCGGTTTTTGTAGTGTCGTTTAAAAATCTTTCACGCTTTTGAGTCAGCTGGACTAGAGACTTAAGATATGCTTGGCTTTTTTTTTTCTTTCTTTTTTTTTTTAAAGAAAAACAAGGTGCAGTTGCCAGTCAGTTCAAGAAAGTAGGAGAAGTGAAGGTGTCTTCTCCAGAGGACAGGAAGTCTGGAGAAACCAAAGTGCACCAGTGTACTTCAAGGTATTGCATGAACACAAGTGGGAGAAGTTTAGATTAAAAAAACCAGTAGTTTGTCTTCTGAAAGCTAGCGGTCAGTCGGAGCAGTTTGTGATCTCCAGTTGAACACAACACTGCTTAACACGGAACACTTGGGAGAGAGATGATGGGTGTGTTTGACACAGGCACCTGCTCAGCTGGCAGCAGGAGGCATGGCCTGCAGCCTGCTCCGTGCATCACGCGAAGGCAGCTCTGCCCGTCAGCGCATGAGACTAGAATAAACTTGAAACAAAGTTCACAATTGCACTTGGGCACTTATTAACAGTAATATGCAGCATGTACAAGTCCTGAAAGGGGTGTTTCTTAGATGCAGCCAAAGAGGAGTTTGAAGTGATTCTAAGATTAATGGAGAGCTGAGTCAAAATTTCCTTTCTTAAGGCAAACTACTACTGAGTTGGTATAAAACCTTAAGTTTGTAAACTTACTCCAGCTTTGCCACTTTCTTCCTGACAAGACGCAATCTTTTTCCTACTGTTTCAGACAACTTTATCATCAACTTGCAGAAGTAAAAATCAGAAAGGAAGAAAAAACAAGGCAAGAAACTTACGCTAAAAACAGAGAAAAGGCGAAAGAGTTTCAGAAGGTAATAGTCTGCTACAGTGTCATCTACCTGCTTAGTACTAGTGGTTTCACTGAGCTTCTAATCAGGCTAATTGATACATAGCTCTGTGGTGTGAGTGCAACTGAAAGAGACCATCAAACCAGTCTGGATGCTATGGGTATGTCCCTCTTAACACTTTCCTTGCCAACATTATGACTGAGCTGAAATTTTCTCTCAAAAGCGCGTCTGCCTCAGGCTGAGTTTCTCTGGTGACCTGAGGTTGAGCAAAAATGCTCTCAGGGACTCCAGCTGCTAGAAACTCTGCTTGGCAAAAGAATGGCAGGGCTTTTTCTTAGTCCATTATAAGACAGTTTGGGGGGTTGGTATTTTTTATTTTTATTCTGTCTAGCCGAGGTTACAAGAACCCTGTCTGGGTTTGGCTGCAGTTGCTCTGGAGTATGGGGTTGAACAAGAGGACTGGAGTTGTTAATTCTCCGTGTCCCCTTGCTGGGCCCCTGGCAACTCGGGAAGGAAGGAAATGCTCAAGAGTCCTGACAGGCTGGGGCTGCTGCAGCGGGGGCCAGGCCCAAGTCCTGCTGCTGTAGTCTCATCGCTTGTTTTATTTGCAGAAAATGCTGGAAAAACTACGAGCCAAGAAGACTTGGAAAGCACCGTGATTGGCAGAAGAGTTGGAAGAATAAGGAACACTACTGTACTGGTACAATCCAAGAGACCACTGAATAATGCAGACTTCATTAAGTTAATTGTGGTGCCATTAGGAATCCTCAGCTTTAAGCTGTAAACAAGGTGTGTGTGGTACCCTCATCTTTTACTGAGATAGCTACAGCTGCTTTGAACTACTGCTTTAAACATGGCTTGTCTCACATGGGGCAGACTGACACTGTGAAAAGCCTTTCTTGATGTGCCTTAACATGATCTCCCTTTAATTTTTGTAATATACATGTATAAAATATTTTCAAATAAAGTTGGGATTTTTAAAGAACACTTGACAAGTGATAGATTTCATCTTTACAGAAGAAATCAATCTGTTCTTTGCACTATGTGATTTAAGATTAGGAAGTGTGTTGAGTTACATCTTAAAGGACCTGAAGGCAGGATTGTGACTACTTCTGAAAGTAGCAGGTCTGTCCATTTCCTGAGCTCCCAGTCAGAGTGAAGTTATTACATCATCATGACAACTTCTGCTCTAAGTTTGAATTGGGTTACCAGCAGGTAGCGTAGCAGAGCCATTTCATTAAATCTGGTTCTGTGTAAAATGCAGCAGCAAAGTCATAGAAAGCTTATTTTTGAGCAATTAGGTATAGTTTAGGCTTGTTTCCACTGTTTCTTCCTCATACTGCAGTGGCTACAGCAATTTGTCACCCACCCCTGCCAAAGTAAAGAGTATAAGACAAAACCAACTGGTCATTCCAGGGAGTTAAGTCAGGTGGACACTTTTTTCACTGTGCAGATGAGAGGTGTAGTATGCACAGTCTCATCACCACCCTCATGGCTCTTACACATGAATATTGTTATGGTCAGAAAGGGAGAGGCCAAGGCCACCCTTCACTACCAGGAAGCCCCAGGCACTCATCAGCCATGACTTACTCGCTTCTCCTTTGTTTGCTTACAGTATAGCAGCAGGAAACAGTCCCAGGCTGCAGCGTTCAGACATCAGTTTTATTTAAATGCTGACACTCCATACAGAATAAATACCTCTCCAGAGCTTTAGTACAGTCAAGTTGAGTACCAGAGAAGTGAAGGAAAACAGCTGGTAAGACCTTTGCCAGTCACATCACAACTTGAGCTTAGTTAGCTGCCAAGCAGGCAGCTTTGCCACATCTCCCAGCAGGGCAAAATGGACAAATCTCAACTGAAAGTGTAAGGGCAGAGGCTCCTCGTGCTTCTCAACTGGTTTCCAAGCAACTTGCACTACTTCAATTTACAAAGCAGCAAGGGAAGCTGGCATGAACATTTATTTCTAAATGACTGCACTGAACACTCTAGATAAGGTTCTTCCTCTATCTGGAAGAGCTGGGCAGTTCGTTGCAGCAGACTCGCAGCAACAGCACCAGGACCTGAAAGACGAAAAGCACCTATTAACGCTTTACTCAAAACAAAAGCCATTTGAACTCTTGTTTGTGCTTAGCATAACACATCTTCCTCATCTGAAGCAATTTAATTTCAGGACATGCTGCTGGTATAAAAGCAGTAAGAGAGGGAACATGCGCATACACCCCTTACTAAGATGTCAAGGGGCAAAAGCATGATTTCTGATGCCAGCTCCCCAAGTATCATTTTCTGTTTCCTATAACTACTCACAGTGCCCACAGCACTCCTCCCTCACCTGGTTCTTCCAGGATTATCCATTAAGACTTCCATGCAGCTCTAGGAATGTACAGTATTACCAAGGGAGAAGGAAGCAGCATTTAAAGTTACAAGACTGCTCATGCACCAACTGTATCAGCCTGTTGTTCTGCAACTTGACACACTGCAAAAGTCAACTGGTTTCAGAATGGAACTGAGCAGCCTCTTCCCTACATCAGCATCTCAAAATAAACATCCTTTTTCACTTCAAGAGGCCTCATTCTGCAAGGGGTATCTCCTCATAAATAGACCATAGCACACACCAAGTGTCCACGGCATCCTGCAGAGGATTTCAATGTGCGGTCACTGCGTTAAGAGCTGCTGGTTTTTCAGCCATGCAAACCCTCTTTGAAGTGACCTGGAATTCCTGTTTAGTACCAGCAACTTTGCTGAACACTCACCTTCAGACTTGCTTTGGTGGCACTCAGGTGGTGTTTCTCACCTCTCTGAGATGCAGCGACTTGGCAGCAGACACTATAGGTCAAAGAGATTAGGTCAGCACCATAAAGAGTTACAACAAACTCCAGCTGGATGTAAATAGTACAGAGCAGCCTTCTGTCTCCCCTTTCTGCTCCTGTGTGCATGACAACCACCCTCAGCAGCAGCATCTGGAGTTCAAGTTAGTTACAAAGGTTTAGCTACAACTTTTGTTCCTCCATAGCTTAAGCACTGGAGGTGCCCAAGGATACAGCCACATACCTACAAGCTCAGCAGGAACTTGCTTTCATCTCAACAGCAGGAGGGAGCACCACGTCTGTGACCTACACTAAAGCTTTATTCCCAGCAGACTTCGTGCCACATCATGTGACAATTCAAGAGTCTGATGGACTTGCTCTACGGTCATGTCCACAGCTCACCAGAAACAGCAACATCCCAGCAGCCTTGGTAATGACCAGGTGCTCTCCTCTCACTGCTCTTACCACCAACCTAAATCTGGGACTTACATCAATATGCCAGTTTCCCATCCTTTTTTGCTGAGGACCAATCAATCATGCCAAGGTGTAAGCCAAGCTGTGCGCAGCAACAAGTCTAAAAATCTGTTAAAAGCTCCGTATACAGAGGAATTCCTCACAACCGGCAGCGGTCTAATGCAGAAACTAGTACTGCAAATCACTGTGCAACTGTGACATCCATTTAAAATACATGTGCACACACAGGAATGACTCACAGAGAAGCAACCTGCTCAGATACTGCCAAGATGTGGCATGATCACTGCCCAGCAACCTCTGCCACTGGACAACTGGAACTCTTCTAGAACAGTTCACTGAAGCTTCAATGTTCTGGAGTCACACCAAGTTAACACACAAAATTCTGTGAAGTTGCATAAAGCATTCTGAACTGACAAATAACTCTGTGCTTACCTGTCAAACAGGTTATCATCTTCCGCAGCTCATCCTTTTAACACAGCAAAATTCACATTGTTCTGTGTCCTAAAGGACCTGTTTAAAGGAACAAAAAAGAAAAAAAAACTGAATGCACTTGCCCAGTTCCCAAGGCCAGTATCCACTTCTCACCCTGAACAGGAAAACAGGAAGCCAGTACACTCAAATCCCCAAAGAGGACAAAGACTGTATCAGTAAAAATACCAGGTTTCACAGACACTGCAGAACGAAAACCAACGATGCCAAACACTGAACTACTGTAGCACTGTTTTTTGAACATCCCATCAGGAGAACACTGCTGGGTGCAGATACCATACAGTGCGAGAGCTGCAGGAGTTCTTCATCCACAACTGCTCATTTTAATATTCAAGCTTTTTAGATGAACCAGTTAGTGTCAAGTGGTAAGCTACACTGATGTACTCTCCATTTCACAAAAGCTGCTGTGCAACTAAAGAGGGAAAAGAGAGACTCCGTGAATTTCACCTAATAGCAGCTTCAAAATTCTTCAGAGTTTTTAGAAATTCCTGATGTGAAAGATTTATACTTCTTCCAGAGTATTTTCCTTGTTTTACTTTAAACTCTGCATTCTTTAGAACAGAAGCCAGGAATTTTAATGGTATAGTAGTAAACTGGCTGAGCTGCTCAGAAATTAACTCTTTAAAATCCAAGATATAACCCCAATTTGCTGCTCAGTATGAAACTATCAAGCAATTCTTGACACAGAACAAAAATGCAGCAGGCTTATGAAGTTACTTCCAAGTTCAGACAGACATCAAAGTGCTGTCCCTTCTTACTTATAGCCACCAGAACAAGAAATAAGAATTGCTCCCTGGTGATCAAAGGGGGAAACAGACTGTTTCAAGCCATCCAGGAAACTCAAACCACAAGAAACAGTGTTAGAAATCAGGTACTTGTAGAAAAACCTGGCTGAAGAGCAAGTTCAGCCCATGCAATTCAACATGTTGGTGACACTTGAAGTCCCAGAACACACCATCTTTTGACTCTTACCAAGCTTTTCCACTGGAATATTTTTTTTCCACTTGTATCAAAAGCATAAGTCAGTACCTAAAGAAGAACATAACGCATTATTACAGTTCCTAGGGTGCTGCATCTGCAGAGATTTGTCTTGCAGTTTTATCCCACAGAGCTAACAGGTAGTTCCATGGGTAAAGCGAAACCACAAGTTTATTCTGTGAGGCATTTCCAACGACACGAACCTACAGAGGAGATCCTATCGGGATAGACCTCAACATGCCTGATACTATAAATGAACACAATAAATAAAAGTCAAGCAGACTGGAAAAGTATCTCATAAATCCTACTAAGTGCCTTTTTATAACTGTCCTGCTAAGCGTAACTTGTAGAAGTAAAACTATCAGTTTAAGCAGTTAAGCCGATCACCTGCTTTTTGACTGAGAAATGTGTATGAGTGTTCTTTGGACAAATCAAAAGTTAAAATAAATTCTTCACTTAACAGAGTGAAAACTACATTGAAATACACCAAAATAGCTTTGAAAGAGTCCCAGAAACACTCCACAAGTCAGTAAGTTTGATCTGATCTAGACTTCCAGCCACTGAAAACCAGAACCCTCCGATCATTAAGGAACATGCAGAACCTCAGATGTTGTACTAACCTAGAAGGGGCTTCAGATTTCTGTGGAACAGCATCCTCCATTTCTTCTCTCATTTTCTCCAATTACATACCACCTGAAAAAGCAGAATAAGGTTACAAACTGACATGTATGTGCATACAAACCAGCAGAACCTAGAGCACTACTTAGTACTTAAGTGGCTCTAATCGCCACAGGCACTCCTGATAGCCTGGATTTAGAATCACGCTTAAAGCTCCTACAATGCCTGAATATTATCCTGTTTAATTGGACAGCTCTTCTTAATTTCCTGTTTATTTTTAAAAGAAAGTAATCACCGATACAAAAGACTGCATGTTAAATACTCAGATGGCCAGAATAAAGTGACATGAAAGGGACACTCATGTAGTAGATTTGTTCAGAAAGGCTATTCTCACTCACTCTTTTCAGAGCAGTTGAACATTTTGCCAATCATCACAACAATTTTCTCACAGCATTCTAAAGCTGGGGGGAGATAAGCTCTTACATTTTCTAAAGCAACACTGCACCTTCTCAGTAAGAAAAACCAGCAATATAACCAGCTCAGCAAGTTAAAGGAGGATAGCTAACCTGTGACAGGCAAGGGTTAAAAAACGATCTGCCACACTAACTTACCAAGATGCTAGTTCAGACTGGACTATCAGGTGGACTTCCTAAAAAGAAGTAAATTGTTGTATCTGAGTAACAGTTTCAAGTTTCTTCAGTATTTTAGTCATTTATTAAGACTTAGGTACTTTTATACTCAATATGAAGCAGGCAGACCGTAGTCCACTTACACCATCTGAATGCTAATGCCAAAACAAAGCATTTCTTGCCATGGCCCAGTATCACACAACTATCAACAAATTTTACCTGCAATTTAAGAAACTGGAGCACTATGGCACAGAAGATACAACTAAGGGAGTTACCTAACAGTCAGCTGTACTGTGATATAAGGAAAACACATTGTACTAAGACAGCTTACAAACACTCTTTAATAAGCCATCTACAATAATGCAGCACTGCAAGTATTTTCCCTCTACTCGCTAATTCTACTTCCTTTAGTAGGCAGAATGCAGAATTCAAAAACATGAAAACAAGCTAATCCTTGGGATTTTACAGTAGCTGCATCTTGAACTATGTTTTCATAATTGTCCCACTAAGTAAACCTGTTACAGGTCTCATTGTCACCACTGCAATTAACGTTGCAGTGAGGAAAGCACAACCTGTTACTATTCTAGCCACGTTTTTCAATTCAGACACACAGTGCGTTGTGTCTATTTGCTGAATAACGAGGCACAACAATTAAGTCTTCACAATGTCTGCAGAATAGCTTCTGGTTTTCAAGCCTAGCCAGTCAACTTCAAAACATGTCACTAGCTGCCATCTGGTACTTGGATTTTTGTTTCAAAATAAAATACTGATTCTTTGTAAAAAGGCAACCAAAAAGCCAAGACTTAAGCTTTTATGATCCTCACCCAACTACCTCCATCTAGGAAAAAACAATTATTTCCTCTATACTTACCCTTAAGTAGAGACTTTCCACTGTGTTCCAGACATCACATGAATACCCCTTTAAGAAGAAATATTTTGGAACAAGGTCATCGACTTAACTCTACTTTTATCCTGTAACAGTTCAACAGTTCTTCAATGTTCTATTCTACAAGATTCCAAGTAAGAAATTTTCAACCTACTTTTGTTTCAACAGAAATACCAAGTTTAACCAGCACATCCGCATGAAAACCAACGATGCCAGCTGCTGAAATACTGTAGCACTGCTTTTTGAACACCCTGTCAGGAAGATACTGCTGGGTGCAGATACCATACAGTGCACAAATCAGTCTGCTTACTTGCTGTGGAAACAGTACTTGTCTGAAGAAATCTAACACTCTTAT
>RSEF01000001.1:211828460-211839002 GCA_003993805.1 Himantopus leucocephalus | reverse complement strand
ATCCTATCTTGTGACTTCCGTAAGGGCTGGGGGCTAAAGTTAGGTTGAGTGTAATTAGGCCAAAGACTATTACTATGGCAGCTGCTGGCTGAGAGCTTGAGAAACGTCTCCAAGTGCTGCTGAAGCAGGCTGTCTGCTAAGAGTTGACGTCTGCACATCTTGCATTTAGTTCAGCCGGGTGCTCTGAAACCCAGGGCATTAATGGCAGGACAGAGTCAACAAGTGTGCGAGTAGCGTCAGTCTGGAGCAGCCAAACTGTGAACTTCAAAGCATCTTTGTGAGAGGCGCAGACCCCAGCGAACAGCAGCGTACGCTGTGCTGCTCTTTGGCATATAAGGAGTGCTCAGTAAATAGCAGAAGTTACCAGCGTCAGGAGCGGGGCTGCCTGGGGAACCAGGGCAAACTTGTAAAAACATTTACTTTAATGTCAAGTCTAAATTGTCTTTGGGTGGACGTCTACAGCTGTTGGTGAGGAGATTTTTTTTTTGTTTGCCTTCTACAGAGCCAAGTTTTCATTTCCTACAAAAATGACGTTAAGCTGCTTTTGGTGCCAGAATTGATTTAAAAAGCATTATGGCTCTCTGGTGTTGCCTGAGATTTAGGGTACCACCAATGTTGGCAGGTGTTAACCGCTGCTCTTTTGAGATGTTTCTCCTTCTTCAGGTAAAGCGAAACTTTTTATGTTCCTTAAATCTCACTGGTGCAAAATTAATTCACAGGTTTTTTCCCATGAATCAGAAAAGTTATTGCTCTGAAGGCGATGCTTGATAAACACCCAGCTCTTTTCCCACTGCATGATTTTGAGACTTCTCTGTGGGATGGCTGGCAGCCCCATGGACAGGGAAAGATACTTGCTGGCTCCTCTG
Source organism: Himantopus leucocephalus (assembly GCA_003993805.1). NCBI lineage: Eukaryota > Metazoa > Chordata > Aves > Charadriiformes > Recurvirostridae > Himantopus > Himantopus leucocephalus. Next base: position 211,838,136 of record RSEF01000001.1, on the reverse strand, counting down.
ACCCACTCCACTTAAACATTGCATCACCTGAGCTTTACATGCTGTGCTACTCTATTGCCAAAGTAAACCTCAGGGAACAGGTTCCTTTCTCCAGTGCACCCATTTGTGTCTCTCCGTACTTCCTTCTTAAGCATAGAATTTATTCTGTTTCACCCAAACTCCCACTTTGGTCCATGAGAAGCATCTATAAATCTAATAAAATCATTCCTTCTGGTCTGCTCTTAATGCATGTGTGTACACCCACACATACAATTGCTTCTTCCTTGGCGTGCATTGGGACATCTTTTTTCATATTTTAAAATCTTTTTTAATGTTGGGGTGGAGGGTGTGCATTGGATGGTGCCTGGCAGTCTGTACGTTGTGTATGTGTGCCTTGATTTTCTTGCTTGTGGGGTTTTCTTTAGTGGCTGCTAACGTGGAAAATTCTTGCTTGATAAAATCAGGTGTTTGGGTATCGTGGCTAGTTCATTTTGCCTTGTGGAGAATTATAGTGTAATTAATGGCTAGGTTTTCATCCAAGCTTATGCAAATCTTTTTCCAGTGATTGCAGTGTATTAGAAACCAGATAATTGCTTACTGAAGGTTTAATCCTGTCAGCAACAACCACCTGATCCTGCTTCAGGAAAAATAGTTCCGCATATGATTAACATTGATTCTTGGAAGTACTCTCTGTTAGTTTTAAGTTTCTTAATTAGATGTTTAAGTCAGAAGAGGGGTGTTGAGCCACTGGGGAGGAAACCAGTCCAGCTTGCTGGGTTTATGCTCTCTCTGTTAAGGGACGCAGCCAGAGGATGCTGAGCCCTCTGCTCGTCCCGCCTGCCACCCCAGCAGAGCAGTGGGATACTGAACAGGGACTCTCCCTCAGATCTGAGATTTTCCTTGGGATTCTGGGAGTTTCTTTTCGTAGGTAGGTTTCTTCTTTTGTAAAGCATCTACAGGGGCATTACGGTGGGCATCACAAAAGTGACTTGTATCCTGCTCATTTAGCATCGATAGCAAAATTCCCACCTCCGTTTGGGCAAAAGGAGCCAGAGTAGGCCCACTGCTTCCATCGCAACTCTGAGCAGCCCCAGCTGGGATTGGGGCATCTTCTTCTAGACACCTGATGACATATCCTTCCTGAATGAGCTTGCAAGACTTAGGCAAAGCGGAGGAAAAGGTGTTGCCAGGGCACAGGATCTCACCAGTTTTTGCAGTGCTGTATAGGAGCTGGAGAGGAGCCAGTTGCCGAAGAAAAGGATTCTCCTGGTACAGACGCGGAGGAGATAGCTGGGGGCTTGTTGGCAGAGCAGACATGAAGACGTGCCACGGCTGGGTGGGGTGACAGCTGGGCCTCGCTGCTGGCTGGCTGCGGTGACTCGGGCTTGTACTCTGCACTCTGGTGCATGCCTGCAAGTCATTCCTGCCGTCAGCGACCAGCTCCGTCTGATAACCTCAGCACGCTTGTAAAAGTGACATTTTATCATACGTGGCTGCGCACCTGTTGCTGTGTTCAGTTTCTGCAGCTCTTTTGGATGGTCTGTCTTGGGCAACTGTAGTAAGTGGCATTTTTTTGTCGTCATTTGTTTGCAAAAGTGGAAGTCAAATCCCCCTCACTCTCTCTCCAAAGTTGGTTTAGTACCAGGGAATGACTAAAAAAAAAGCACGTTGCCAAGTGTAGTGATAACTTGGCCAAAGACTGTTGTGGCAACTGCTTAATGAATGCAGTCATTTATTATTCGTCGTCCTTCTCTCTGTGTGTTTTATCTCCCGGTTGTTGTTCTGGGCTTGGCTGCTGCTTTTCTTTTCCCCCTTCTATTACTTGTGGGAGCAAAGGATGGGGAACGGCTTCGTGTCACCCAGCCAGGAGGCTGTTCCTGTGATAGCAGAGGACGATTAGCCCTTCATGAACTAGCCCTGGGCACGTGTGTGTGCACAGTCCAGCTCTGAAAGGCATTTGGCCCTTTGCCTAATTTCTCCGCTAATAAAAACTACAGGTTTTCTTTTTCACTTCCTCCAGAATAGCCCAACAGAAAGTAAATTATCTGTATAGATTTATTGCTCTCACTCCTTTGGAGGAGAGAAAGAAAGAAAAAAAGATGGAAAATTGTGACCATTTTCAGGTGCATTTAATAGTCTGTGTTCTGTGTAGATTATGCACAAAAACATCCTCTCCATTTAAGTCTTAACGTTACCATGATTAGTGCAAAGTTGTAATTTACATTAACAAGTGTTTACAACCAGGACTGCAATAAGTTAATTAAAAACCAGTGCAATAACTGGAGTGTCCCCATCTTCTCCTTGATGTGGAGCTCTATCTGCTTGGCTCCCAAGTCACGTTGCCGAAGGTTTCCAGCTGACACCCCGGGGGTCAGACGAGCGAGGTTCACTGCTCTGCTGCACCCCTAGCATTGCTGTAGCTATTCTGGTATGAAGTTGTGCACATAACTCTTTGGCTGCCTTTTTCATCGCTAATTTTGGAGAAGGAGGCTGGCTGCCTTTTTCCTCAGTGTTTAAATTGAACACTCCATCACTTTCAGTGGTTTCCCACCCGTTAACGAGAATGAACACATGGAATGTGTTTCTTGTTGCAGATACACAGACATGAATAGGACAAAGCATCTTTCTGAACACTCCTATTGCCCGCCCTTTGAAAGGGTCACTTGTTTGCTGCTTCACACTGGGCACAGCCAGCAGCAGAATGTTCGTTAAGTGATGAGAGCAGAGCATAAATGGTCCCTGTCCAGCCAAGCCCAGACACTCCAATTGCCTGCTCCTTTCTTTTCTATTTTTTTTTTCTGCAGTGTATTATTTCTTGAGCTTTCACAGCTAATGGACATTGTCTGGAAAGCAGAAACTCCCAAAGCTTTGGGAGAGTGCAAGTGCTTGTCTGGTGCCAACTTTGCTAAATCACATGAGCTCTGGTCTGATAAACAGTAATTTGTTTTCCATAAGAGAGGCTTGTGCCAGGTCAAACCATGTCCTTATGATACTACAGCCTTAGAAAGAATTATAATAGTGACTCATAAGGAAAGGCTTTTATTCATAATGCTTCTTGGCTATGCTACGTTGTAAAAAGGCTGTACAAGTTACAAGGCGAATATGGTCGGCTTCTGTTACAAAAGAAGCTTGTATTCTCTAAAGTTCGACCAGCAAAAAGTCGCAATGAATGATACAATCTTATACAAAATACTTTTCCCTATAAATCACACAGCAATGCCATTAGCACTAACTTTGATGAATATATGAAGGGAAAAAAAGTAGAACTATTCCCCCCTCTTGGTCTTTTGATACTGGTGTTGTGTTGGAAGAAGCATTGGAGGTTGCTCTTGGAAGAGGGATATTCATGGAAGTGCCATCTCCATGTTGTGTAATCATTTGGGGAAATGTTTTTCCTGTTTCAACTTTTATGAAAGCCTGCTGGATATGTGTGGGGTTTTTTGCTTTCACTATCAAAGCTTCAGAAAGAAAATCAAACCCCCTCACGTTGTTTTACTAGCTCTCATCCGAGGAGCCGCTGATACTCCATGTCCAATAACCACTCTTCCTCGTTGAGGTATGCTGTGGGGAGACTCAGCTCGTGCCTGTGGCTGGTTAGAGCAGAATTTGACCCTAAGGCTGAGGCTGGCTAGATAGCTGCTCTTGCAGCAGATCAGTGCCCTGGTCTTAATTTGAAGCTCCCAAGCAGCTGGAGAGGTGCTGGGAGTGAGTGGGGATGATGGTGGTATGCCTGATTCTGGGCACAGCACATCACTGCACTGGTGAGGAGGGGTCTGGCACCCTTGGGAGATGTCTGGAGGCCACAATTGCTCTGCCAGAAGTTACAGGAGGAAATCCCTGTTTTCACACGTGTAACGTGAACCCCTCAAAACTCTTGCTCAGTCTCAGAGGCAGAAGAAATGGCAGCACCCTGGGCCAGACTTGCCCTTGCATCACTGGAAGGACTGCTGGGCTGCGTGAATGGTGTTTGAGGTCTTGTTTCAATAAACCTGTAAGCTGTCGGCTGTGTGTTTGGGAAATACAGCAGCGTGATAGTACGTGATGGTAGCTGTTTCCTCGGGAAACCAGCCTTATCTGATCACACTTCATGGTGGTTCCCCTTTGGCCAACCTGAGTCAAGTGCAAGACAGGTCTTGGAGGTCTTTCCCCAAAAACCTTATGAAAGTAGGCCCAAAGGACAGGTACTTCCAATGTGCTGTCTCAACCTTTAGGAGACATCAGAGAGTCCCTGTGGGAGTTTAACCCTTTGGATGCAGTGGAAACTCAGTGACTCTTCTCCCTGCAGAGCTGCTGTGTTTTGTTCAATCACTTAACCTAATAGCTTTGGATACCACGAAATCCTGAGTGTGAGCTTTTCTTCCTAAAATTGATTTCTTTTTTTTTTTCTTCCCAATTTTCTGAGGATGTGATAACTTTTGCTTNTTTTTTTTTTTCTTCCCAATTTTCTGAGGACGTGATAACTTTTGCTTTGTTTTCCCAGGTGCTCAGATAAGCTGTTTTGCTCCCAGCTCCTTTTCCTGGCGACAAGCTGCGTACGTGGACTCCTACTGCTGGGCAGCTGTGCAGCAGAAGCAACCGTCCCACAACAACTCAGAAAACATTCCCCTGTGGCTGCATAAAGTATGTACAGATCTCCTTCTCCCAGAAAAATTGTCCCCATGTAGAAGCCTGCCTTTGCCTCGCTTTGCTTGTTCCTCCGCTCTGCTATAGTCCTTGGCTTTGACTTAACTCTATTTTTAGAGAGAATGTTTTCTTTCCTTCACTTCCAAAGAGGGTAGTACTACAGAAGGTATTCTCTGCTTTTAAATAAAGGGTCTGTCATGCTATAACAACAAATACCACCGGTTATCTGACACGAGAGTAATGTTAATGTTGCTATGTTGCCCTGGAACTGAGTGCTTCACCTGGCTTTAGCCAGGAACTATTTTAAAACCAGGATACAAGACACGACCACTGCCCTAATGCTTGTATCAAAAGCTTACTTTAGGAAAATAGGATAGTAAAAGCATTTCGTATTTTTCACGGAATCACGGAATCACGGAATTTTCAGAGTTGGAAGGGACCTCTAGAGATCATCTAGTCCAACTCCCCTGCCAAAGCAGGATTGCCTAGAGCACATTACTCAGGACTGCATCCAGGCGAGACTTGAAGATCTCCAGAGAAGGGGACTCCACAACCTCCCTGGGCAGCCTGTTCCAGTGCTCTGTCACCCTGACTGTAAAGAAGTTTTTCCGTATATTTGAACGGAATCTCCTATGTTCCAGCTTGTGCCCATTGCCCCTTGTCCTGTCATTGGGAACCACTGAAAAGAGTCTGGCTCCATCCTCCTTCAACCCACCCTTAAGATACTTGTACGCCAAGTTTTTGCATTTATTGCATTACACTTGACCAGTTTTGCATGGAGAGGAACTCGTAGCAGATAGGCGTTTTGGGAGAGGTGAAGTTCATCACTGGTACCAACAGGTTTAACCCTGTCTTCAGTGTGCTCTTCTGAGCTTCCGCAAGCAGTTCCCTTGCAAACTGTGAGCTGGCTTTCACTGCGCTGGGTAAAGCAATGTTGTCCTGAATGCCCAGTAAGAGGCTGATTTTATGGGTAAAAAATGCAGTAGGTACTGAGGCACTTGAGCTGGCTCAAAGCAGTTAGCTGAGCTTCGGCAGGAGTCGCAAACTGAGGAAATGCCATGGCGGTGTCTGGAGTGACTCAACTCGAGAGGCAGCGTTGCCCTGCTCGGGCAGTGCTGATGCCAAAGTAAGAAATGCTGTTGGAGATCTGCAAATTTGAGGTGTTGTGTGCTGCCTTTCGCCAGCCCTTTTATTACTTGCCCCAGCAAATAACATCCCCCCGGCACCTGGGAGCGGTGGAGAACCTGTTGTTAAAGGGAGCTCATGTCTGGGACCTGCAGCACCTGTATATCTGTGATTTGCTGGTGTATCCTCTACCTCAGCTTTTATTATCCAGTCAGCTGGTGGTATCTCCACTGAAAGGCTATTCAGCGCTGTCTCTGATTCGTTTGCTGACTCAAATCACTAATTGTAAGGATTACTACTGCCTTATCCAGTTAGCTCCACTCATAACCTTGACCCAACGGTCTTGCGTTTCATAAGTATTAAAGCCAGACTTGTTGGTTTCTAGTCTGAACTCTTCCTTGCTCAGTTAGTGCTCCACTTCAGCCAGACCTTCTACAGATGCCAGTCAATGCCGCTGGGACATCTTGCAATGCAGGAGGCTTGCGTGGGTGGAAACTCCACCTGCAAACCTGGAGACGTTGCTGCCCCTTTCTCTGGAGGGAATGAGTTCTTAAGCGATTTCTTTATGCTGAATTTTACGCCATAGTCACCTGCTGATAGCTGTAAGCCTCCTAGTTTGGCAGCCATGACTAAGAGCTTAAGTGGTCATCCTTTCATGATGCAACCTGTATTAATTTGCTGACTGGTGCTGTCTCAGGAATCGATGCAGGGCCCTCCTTCCCTCAGTTTCTCCATGATAGCTTAATAGTGTGTTTCTTTGTCAATACCCTGCAGACTGGCTTGCAAGAATTATATCTGCAGGAAAACAGGGCTTGGGTTGTCTCCTGGTGCAGGCTGTGCGCTGCAAGTTACGTATGACCTCATTGCTCTGCAGATTTTGGCTAGATAACCGTTTTTAAAATGGGCAGAGCAGAGCCTTTGTGGGAGCATAGTGATGTTAAAGCGACAAAGGAGCCTTCCTGGGCTCGGGTGAGAGGAGGCTTGACTCCACAGGGCAAGGGCAGGGATGCACATAGAGGGAGAGCAGGGATCGTTAGGCCCATTTTTTCTTAAGACAAGACTTAAAGCTTTTTTTCTGCTTGCTGGGCAGCAGTGCATTCATTTGCAAAGCACCTCATGTTCTTTCTATTACTCTGACTCGCTTAGCATCTCACTGTATTGGCATGCTGGAAGGCTCCATAAAAAATGCTTAAGGAGGCATTAGGTTAGGGGTTTGGGGTATGGAAGTTGTAGGCCTGAATTTCTGATTGGAATGGATGGATTTCCTTATGGCATGCTCCCTGTGCTCTGTCAGAAGTGCTGTCAAAGGTCTGCATCCTAGGACAGTGCTCATCATAGTATAGAGTGAAAGTAGGACCGTGTAGCTCTTTGGTGAAGAAGCCAACTTGCAGCAACTTGCCCAGCTTTTGTTCTGGGCATCTGGTTGCTCTAAAGGATTATCAAAACCAGGTTGCATTACGGAATAAGTGAAACCTTCCCATTTCCCTCCTATTTCAGAGTACAAGTTTGCGCTGGGGTTTTTGATTTTTCAATCAGTGAAATGTATGTTACAGTTTTGGGCAATCCCTGAAGCTTGGGCACCTTTACTTGCTGTCCTTTCTGCTTTGGGAGATCTCTCCCAACACATTAATTTATTGGTTTGGAAACTTGTTTTGGAGCAGAGAGGAGGAGCGTACTGCAACTTTCTGTGTTCCCTGTCTCTCTAGTGGTCTGTGCACTCCCAGAGGGTGCCCAGGGCCTCTCTCCTTGGAGAACAACATTTTTGGAATTCGCAGTGATCCTCGAATAACTTCACAATGGATAACTCTTGGCAGAAAGCAAAATGAGTTGTGTACTCAAATGCACAATTCAAGAAACAAACTCTGTGCAGATAGATAAATGGCAAGAAGAGACTGTGGTATGTCCTGCATATATTCGTAGTTTAAGATTTCTTCCTCTTTGTCAGTGAAAAAGCTGACAAAATGCTGATATGGTTGAGGCCTCTCACAAGACGCATCTTCAGGTTTGTCATTGGTGAAACAGTCTGATTGGGCTTTGCTCTTCTGTTGTTTCCATTTTCTTCTGGGCTTTTCCATTCAGGTTTAATTCCTTCAGGAGGTTTCTTGTATCTTTCTGAAGTGTCAGAACAGAGGTATTGGTTTCTACAGATGAGTGGGAAAGAGAAGCAGACCTTGCTGATGTGGGATGGAAGAGTCCTGTATTTGCTCCCTCTGTGCAGATAGTTTGCTTCTTGTCTCTAAAGATGAGTGCTCCATCTGTCAAGTTGTTTTGATAAAACTTAGCTTGATCCTTAACTGGAATAGAAACAAGCTTTTGGCCATTGTGAGTGGGCAGTCCTTGCAGTCCAGTGAAGGAGGAGACTACACTGTGAAGCCTTTTTAATCCATAGTGCCCAGAGAAATTTATACAAACACATGCAGGAGAACAGTGAGCATCATCTTATTGGCTCTTGATGGCCAGCAGACATGATGGCAACCAAGCAAGATGAGGGACAGTTGGGCATTGATTGATGACCTCTTCCTAGCCCTGAAATCTGGATTGCTAGGATGGAGGTGCCTATGATCAAGGGACAGCTAAGGTTTTTTGAATTACTCTGTTTTCTAGTCTATTATTAATTGGGGAGAGTCAAGGAGGAAGATAAAGGTGAGCAAAGTTGAGGTAAAGGGAGCAGATGGTTCTTCAGAAGAAGGGCATCTGTACCAGCGTGAACTGCAGGCAAACAGTTCATTTACACATTGGTATGTGCGTGCCTGACAGCAGAAAGAAGAGGTCTTCACATACGGCATAGCCACAGAGGTCAGTCATCTCCTCAGATCTCTGTAAAAGTGCAGGGCGAGTGCTGCAGGACCTGCTCAAAGCATAGAGTGCGTTTGAAGTCTTTGTATGCATAAAGAGAAACTTGGCTTGTTGAAAATACTCACTTCTTGTAACAGAAGTACAACTTCCTGTGGACCTGTGGGTTGTTCTTTGAATTGCTTGTCTGCAAATACACACAAGACCTCCTGAGGTTCTTCGTTATGTTGTTGCTATGATTATAATCAGGGTTGTTACCTGATTCTCTTTACTCACTGTTTGTACGGCTTCCTAGTTGACTGAGGACTCCTCATGTTTCACCTCTAAAGCCGCACCCAGAGGGATTAGGGGCTGTCAGAGCAAGGAAACCTGAACGCGGCTGCGGTTATAAAGCATTCTTTGGGAGCGTAGCGTTAGAGCTACTTCAGTCACATTAGTCTTACTAACTGAAGCTGAAGAAATACAGTTTTTAAGCTGCATCAAACCAGAAAGTAAGTAACAGGTGGGGTAAAAAAGGTCATGTATGGTTTGAGATTCACTTTCAGGTCTGGAGGCAGGGTAGTATCTCACCCGGAATGATGAGTCATTTGTAGCTCACGTTTCTGTCCTGAACACCAATGAAACGTCTCCCATCGACTCAAACAGGAATAGGATCGTATCCAGAGGAAGCTTAATACCTTTGCTTCTGGAAACACGTCATTGCTGTCATTAGGCTGTTTGGGGGCTGGTGCCTTTGCTTAGGCTCTTGCCAGTCGCAAACAGAAATTTGGAACTGAAGAAGCAGACACTTCACCATGGTCTTATTTTTTAATGAGAAAAGTTTTCATCTCAAGTGAGTGGAGACACTTCAGCTCTTCCTTCTTTGTTGAGTACTGTATGCCAATGGATTTTCTCAAGGCTGTAATTCAGACCTGTGCAGCTTAACAGCTTTGTGCTATTGTACTTGAAGTTAGCGTTTGACCACTATTAGGTATGGTAGAAGTCTGAATGCTTGCAGTCACTTTAATAGTGTTTGCCCAGAGGAAATAAGGACTGAAGATGTAGTAACATTAGAAAACTGTTGTTTTCTAAATGTTGCTAAAGGGGTTCTCGTCTTCTGCCAGCCATCTTTGTCCAGACCTTGGCAAGCTTTCTGTAGATTACGTCCTTGAAAATG
>RSEF01000001.1:211801349-211820932 GCA_003993805.1 Himantopus leucocephalus | reverse complement strand
TAACTGTGGCAAGTTGTTCAGTATCAGATATACCATTTATGAACAATTTATTTTGTGTCAAACTGGTACATTATCTAGCCCAGTACCCTGACTACAGCAATGGCCAAATAAGATGCCCTATTCCTATCCTCTTATGCAAGTACGTCCTTGTAACATTTCATTACTTGCCCAGCTTTAGCTCAGGGCTTCCCATGTTAAAGATGTTTTCCTGTCCAGTAATCTTATATAGCGTTGTCCTCCATGGTATTTCCTACACTCTCCTGAAGCCACAGGAACTTGGTAACAGATCTCACAGCTTTAACAATACGTACATGCAAGACCACCAGCTTCTTTCTGCTGTCCCTCCTGATCTTGCATGGAACATGCATTAAGATGAAATTTTACCAGAGGGAAGCGATCAGAAGCTGCAGTACAGAAAGTGTGGGTGGGGCACCACCAGGAGACTATATATACACAGTAGTTCTCCAACATCTTCAGCAGGTAAGATCCCAGGTAGTGTCCAAACCAAATCAGTTAGATTAAGCTGCCCTGCAGCATTCAACATCACGTAAAAACAAAATATTTCTATATATAACTTCTAACGAAAACTGCATTTAATATACAGATGTTCAAGAATTCAAAAAGTTTTAGTTTTCACTCAAGCAGAAGCTACAGGCTTTAATTTTGGTCAGACTGACACCTTGGAAGCTTCACACAGCAGCTGCACAGCTATGAAACATTGTAATCTGTTCACCGGAACTGCGGAATACTGTTCTTTCAAAACATTTGTGAAAAAGCAAAAAAGCTACCCAAAGAAAACAGGAACTGCACACCAAGTAACAGCTTACCTTGCACCTCCAAGAAAATTGAGCAGTACTTCATCTTCCAAAAGCAACATGAACTAGAAGAAAAAAAGCAAAGTTGTAAGAACTATCTGATACAGTCAAATAACTGAACATTCCTAAAGCCAAAAGCTAGGTTTCAGCAATCAATTTAACAGTTGTAATAAGCTTGATTTTCATGTGTATTTATCCAGTTCTATTCAGAATTGAAATTTAGTTCATTTCTGAGTCACTCAGCAGTTGAACAGAAACATTCATCACATGAACTGCAGAATGAGCGAGACTCCACATACCACCTCGCTATGCCTTACCAAGCAAGAACCCCACTCCTAGATCCAGGATGAGTCTTTCAAGCCATACAGAGTATTTCTCAGGTAGATGCCTAAAAGAGTTACATTTAGCCATTAATATTGGACCAGTATTAAATGGGATCTTCAACTAGTGAAGAGTAATTTTTGCAGCAATACTCCCTAGAGCTACCAAGTTGCAATTCGGAAACCCCAAACTTCCTTTACAAAGATTTGGGACCTTAATCCAAGCATATAAAGAATGCAACTTGACCTTCTCTTGTTATACTGAGCACCTATTGTAAGTCTCCTCAAACTGTCAATTACATTTGGAAGGAAATTAAAGCTGTAGATATTAAGTCTTTTTCTGACAATATCCCTGTTCAGCACAGACTACTTTTACCTGCTGAACAGTTGTTCGTTTGTTGCTGACAGAGATTTGGTTAAGAGTATTTGAGTGAGGCAGATCACCTTCTGGTTATTTACATCTCCTTGATTCACAAGGAAGCTTTTCAAACTTTTATTTCTACTGCTACCAAGACAGCCTTGTCATCTAGGAGTTAGCCACATTCAGACCATTTCTAAACATGCACTAGTCAAGTTTCTAGCTGTCTAAAACACCTTTGAGAAAGGTATTTGCAAATGGGGCAATGCTTGTTAAGTACTGTCATTATAAAGAGTTTTCATCTTCTGCTCAGTCGTATTCACATCAGACCCCATTCTGGACAGAGGACGGCAAGAAGGGAAAAAGAATATTTATCCAAGATTCACTATGCTGCTACAGTTATTTTTAAGGTAAATTAGAACTTCAGATTATTTTATTAGATTCAGGAGCAGAGAATTAGTTTTCTGAAAAGTCATTCTGCATGGAATAGACAACCTCAATCACACAAATTGATTTTATCATTTGAATGCATTACCCGTATTTTGCAACAGACTTTTGTCCAAGCTGACTAATGACTTTTGCATTTGTACTGTCAGCACAAAGATTTGCATTAACGTTCAAGTCTGTCTTTAAGCCTTACTCAGCTCTTGAAGTACTTTAAAGTATAACCTGCCTTCCCTTAAGATACAGAAAAATAATCCCTCAAGTACCATTCACAAAAAAGTCAGCAATGAAAGAGAAAAAGGGTCCAAATCACCCTTTGTAACATGAGCATGTATACATATGTATGAAAATGCGTAACATTTTTCTATACTTCTATGTTACAATATTTGGAACTTGTTTTCCCATTTTTAATCACAAATTCTGTGATCCATTGGTTAACAGAAGTCAAGTTCCAGAAGCTAGCATTTCAGCAAGATTAGCAGCCACTAAATCAAGGATATTATACAGCTGATACAGGACAGCACAGAAGACACGTAAAAGCTTAGCAACAGGACAGGTTAGATTTGTCCTGTAACCATCTCGGACACAAGCCCAATATACTCACCTTAAACCAAATCTGACTAGGTTGCTTGGCTGATAGCTCAACATCGACTTCAGGCCAATGCTTTAAACCAAGTAAGCCATGCAAAAGGCATCTGGAACAGTGACCACTGCCACCCCACTTGTTAAGTTTTCTGTTCACTGAGGTGAACCCTGCAGAAGCCCAGAGTTCTCAGGAGCACAGTCGTCTTCCTCCTCTATTACAATCACTTCAGCTGTTTTCACGTGTTTTGCTTCTGGCTTTGATTTTTTCTTGCTGGGAATTTTGCTGCTTATAATGAAAGAGCTGTTCTCCTAAGGAAATGGAAGACAAAAGTATTCACAAGTCTAGTTTTGAGATCCTTAAAAGGTAAGATTTGGATAGTAACTTTGCAGACTTTTAGAACTGTTCAGAGAACTCTAGAATTCCTATAAATTACAGCATTATTTCCAAAGAGGAGAGTGTGGACTCTCAAAACAACTTCCTTCTGCGTTACAGATCAAGATTCACAGGTATCATACAACTAACTCCGGATCTAAGTTCAAGAATTAAGTACTGATTATCTACCCATTCTTTAACCTCAAAAGACAAAGAAGGTTAGAGTTTCTGAAGTTAAGGAATATTTACTCACCACTACCCTGGCATCAAAGTCCTCTTGATTATCAGAATTCAAGCTGTCATCATCATCACTGAAATACAGAAATTCAAATCAAGCTCTTTACTTTTACAGTAGCCTAAAAGGTGTGAACTATTTTCCTACTACAAGCCCTGGCTTCTCTTAATGTGTATGGAAGTGTTACACTTGCAGGTGGAAGACAACGCTACTTCTACATGAGGTTGTTGTCAAATGATAGTTTCTGACAGCAGAATTGCATCCCAAGTAGCAATACTGGCAGGACGGATGCAGCACTTCAGCAGCAGAATGAAGATTTAGTACTAGACATCAATACTGGTATTGAGATATTTAAGATTACACTGGCAAACAGGCCAGAAAGTCAGCAAGTTAGAAAAAAAGCAGAATATCAAGAAAATAAGAGGCCTCAGCTAACAAGAGTACACAGCTGTCTTCCTGATACTACAACTGGGAAGTATCATCTCCATACTGCTGTGAAACAAGTATGAAATTACACTGTGTCCACAGGTTTTTCTCTCAAGAGAGAAAAAACTCCACAGAAAGAGATGAAGCCATTTTAGTACTATGGTGTCAACAAGTGGCACCATAAGGACTGGTTCCAAAACCTGACAGAAGACAGACTTCTTTCTGTCTTTTGGTGCTCATTTAATATAAAGAATTGAGTGTCTGGATGAGCTGGCTTGCATTTACTCTACAGAACTTTCTTCTGCTCTTTTGTAAGAAAGCAAACCAACTATTGTTACTCATTTTACAGGCTCACCCTAATGCTTCAACTCACATAAATTAGCAGTGTAAGTCATTACTAAAGTGAACAGTAGCTGAAAGACAGCTTTGTACCTTTACACTGTCTTTTAGGCTTTCTAGTTTTAAGGTGCTGAGTGTATTTACAACATTAGTTATTCTTGCTGATTTCCTGATCCCTTTTTACTGCACTTAACTGACCATAAAGAAAGACCTCAGATGATACTTCAATGCTTGATAAAGTAAAAAGGAAATTAAAAAATATCCTTTAATCTTTGCCATAAAACACTCCACATCTGTATTTGGGATAACTATAGAGGAACTAATCTCAGGAAATACCTTTTTCTTTTTTGAAACATTGCCACCACATTATTTTAATGAGACAGTACAAATCACCACTTGAAACAATGGCCAGTCTTCAGATTAAAAGTATCTCATTCTACAAGAAGTTCCAAGTTATATTTACAATCACAGAATGCCAAGTAGCTTGTTTGTTCCCAAAATAACTGATCCTTTCGTAAACAGATATTCACATTTACATTACACAATGCTGATACAGGCTAAAAGGACAGCACAGGAACTGAGCTTGATATAACTACAACTCTGTCACAAAGCTGCACACTACTACAAGCAACTGTACTATCTCCTGAATTCCTCAGCTGCAAGAGCAGCAGATTGTACTGGTCTGGTTGGGACGGAGTTAGCGTTCCACATAGCAGCCTGTATGGTGCTGTGTTTTGGATGATGCCCTCCCCACAGGAGCAAACAGGTTGGGGGCAACCAAGGAGGGGGGGGGTGGCATGCATCTACCTCTTTACACATGAACGTGTATTTTAGTTAAGAACAAAAAAGCAAGTTTTATACCACCTGAAAATATAAAGATGAACTTACTTCGTCTCCTGAATAGGGGAAATGGGGCCTTCATCATCTAAATACTTGTGTTTCCGTAGCACCATACATTCTCTTTCTAAGTCTTCACTAGCCTGAAGGGCTTTTAGAGCTTTTTTAAGATGTTCTTCATATTTAAGCACTTCAATGTACTGGAAGTATCCCTTTGCAGCTGCTTGCTAAAGAAAAATGCATCAGGTGAGATCTTAAAAATACCACTATAAAGCATTTAATATTACGAACTGAATTGTAATATTATATTGACACCCATATTTTATCTGTGTTTGTCCTAAAGTTTTTAAACAGACAACATCAAGCGTCCTGTTTAACAGAAGCAAAAACTGTTTCATTGTTTTATTGTAGCATATCAGGTAAAATTAAATTTAAATTAACTTTTTTTAGACTAAAGTACATTTATCCCATAAAACAGAGGACTCACCTCATAGCCAAGAACCATCTTTAAGGGAAGATGTTTCTTCCCATAATATTTTTCAACAAAAGGGAATTGAAAGCCTCTGTGTAGAAGCCTTCTCTTTCGCTCTTGAGGTGAGGCTGTCAGTGGTGGCCTCCCTGTAGGCATCTGTGTGCTCTCATACTTTTTCTTCTTCTTCTTGCCTGAGCTACACCTGTATTTTCGGTGTGCAGCAGCCTTAAACTTCTTTCCCCTGAAGTGATAGGCAAAAATGGCTTTCAAATTGAATTTTGACTTCCGCTTCGTGGAAGTTTCAGATGATTTCACTGGACTTTGAGGGGACAGTGAAGAATCTGAAGAGCTTCCCTTGTCAGGCACTCCTGCAATAGATTCAGCTTGTTGCTTTGAAGACTGAAGTCTCCTTTTTTGCTTTGAAGGTGCAATGGAGCACTTAGGATGGTACTCACTGCCACTGGCAGCGGAGAGATCACTGAAGAAGAAAAAAATATTTACTTTCAAAAGAATGTATACTTTTATGATAAGTGACACAAGTTCTTCACATGGAAAATTCTAAACTAGAGATAAAAACTCACATTTCTGAATCACTGCTGTCCAGTAAAACCTCAGCTGAAGATTTACACATACTGTTAAGCTCATCTGAAGACTCCTCAGGAGCAGCATTCTTCTGCCTTGAACATGAACACTCCATTTCTGTATTTGTTTCACATGCATGTACCTTATATGGTTCTTTCTGCCAGTTGCTTATCAGCTCTTGGGCATCAGGGTAATCGGAGCCAGAAGCCTGGGACTCATCTGTATCAGTCATGCTTCAGTTTGCCCTAAAAATCAATGAGAATTCAAGAAATTAAAGAAAATTCTATGAAAAACAGGTAACAAGCCTTATAGTGTAAACTTACAATAAAAATCTGTGAGCAAACTTCAACAAGATTTTCCTATAAACCATGAGCAAATGTACTAACCTTCATAGTAACAGTTAAGTTATAGCCACTTATCTCAAGATATTCATAGCATAATTTAGGTCAGAAGGGATTTTTACAGCTCTTTTAGTCCAAATTCTGCTAAAAGTGAGGCTAACTTCAGAGTTGCATCAGATGTTCAGAAACTTGCAGAGATGAGTTCTGAATGTTTCAATCCTCTTTCTACTAGGAATAAGTTTTTCCTTATCTAAACACACATACCTGTAGCCAACAACTTATTATACTTCTAAGGATATTGTAGTTTTAAGTCATACACAAATACTCACTTCACTGTGGTTTACAACTTTTTTTAAACTAGACTAAGACAGTGTAGTCATCAGAAGCAACACCATCTTCCCTCTGTTCTTTTGCTAGCTACATGATACCTAAAGTCTCCTGCTCTAAGGATCTATCAACCCTTCATTCACTGGTTATCAAGCCACATGGAGACTAGCCCAATAAACAAAATGTTAATTTTCAGTTGAATCTGCAAGACAACCCAATGAACCCCTTCAGCTGCCCAAGTCTATACAAAAGGGACTGAAACACACAGCAGAGGAACCTGTCCCTCCTACTGCCTCGAGTTATTTTGGCTGCTTGTTAAGTAATTTACTAGCCCTGTAGATCAGTATCTTTGTAATTTCACTGTAATTTTCACTGTGCTTTTTACAGTTTCACAAACCCATCATCATACCCATTAATATTTCAAACACACAATTTAGGATCTGAAGACACTATAGCAAAACTTATCTACTGTCCTCAGATAACCTGCTATTGTCTGAGTAACAGTTTCATGTTTCAGAGTACAGATTACTGCACGGATTCAGGGAGAAGGCTTCCCAAAAAGCACGGGAAGACAAAGGTATGCAACGGCGAATTAAGATGTCTGAAAATACAGTAGATACATTATAGACTAGCAGTAAAGAACAAGTATAGCAGGCCAGCACAAATGGCTACAGAACATGAACAGCCATGACTGCTCAGAATATTAAGTTCCATTTCCTCTCTAACCCATACAACTACAGTGACTTCGAAGCTGTTCGCAGAACAAAAAGGATAAAAATATCACAAATCTGCTGCAGCCATACATCAGTGATTGGATTTTACGCAGTCTACATTTACATGACTTTCTGCATCACCTAACTGTTCAAGGCAGAACCTACCCTGTTGCATTTTTCACAATGAAAATATTTCATTCCAAACCCGCATTAAACGCGGGCTCAGAAGTACACTAGACCTTAAACTCATGCTAATGCACTTAAAATAGCAGCGCAGGGGCTCGATCTCCCCTTCGCTGTGAGGAAAGGTGATTTTTGACAGCCACCTGCACCTGTGCCCTGGACGATCTGCAGGAGCACCGCTAACATCAGCTCATCCAAGACCTGACAAACACAGCGTCCAGAAACGGAGCAGCTTAACACCAAAACACGAACGCATGCAACAACAGCACTATCAGCTGCACAGGCTGCGGCTGGTACTTACAGTTGGCACCTCAGCATCACCGACCGCCTCTGCTGCAGCTCGGTTCTTCTCAGCTGGCACGCCAGGCACTTCTCTGAGGTTAAAAAAAACAACCAACATGTAACTGGCCGGTTATTTCACACAATTTTCTCTCCTCCCAAAAAGGGGCCATCGAGTACTTCGCCAACATTTACCTCAGGTTGAAAGGCGCTGGACGCACCGCCCTCCCCGCCTGGCGCTGGGGCCGGCGCCGCGGCAGACATTTTGTACGTGGGCACCCACCGCGCTACCACAGGCCGGTGACGCCCCACCGGCACTCCTCCCGCGAAGGGCCTCACCGGCGGCCGCCACACAGCCCGCTCCCGAGGACACCCCCCCGCCGGGGCTCCGCCAGCCTGCCCCGGACGGGCTCACCGGCGGAGGCGTTCGGCGAGCGGACACGGACTCGATACTATCGCGACTCTTCCCTCCCTACCCGGGTCCCTCGCTCCCGCCGCCCCAGCGCCGCGGATGGCGGCGGATGCCGAGCGCGCCCTCACCCACCTCCCCTCCGCCTCACGCACCGCCGCCTCAAAGGCCGCGCAATGGCCGCCCGAGAGCTTAAATAGCGCCGGGCGCTCGCGAGAGGCGCGCGGGCTGACGGGAGGGAGGGAAGGGCCGCCGCCCGCCGCCATGCTGGGGGTGGCGGGGCGGGCGGTCCCCGGGGCCGGCCCGCGGCGGAGGCGGGCAGTGCCGCCGCGCAGCCCGGACGGCGGGGAAGGTACGTGCGGTCAGGCGCTAACGGCGACCGGGTGCGGGGGTCGGGGATCGTCCGCTTCTGCAGGCTCGAGCAGCGCGGGGCAGCTCCCGGCTCTCCCCCCCGTCCCCGCTTCAGCCGCCGCCCGCCTCGCCCGGAGGGTCCGGGCTCCCGTCAGGGCGCAGTTCCCGCGCTCCCCGCTCGGTGTGAGACTCCGAGGAGCTGCTGGTTGCACCCGACGGCCTCCCGGTACTGCTGGCCCGCCTCTCCTTCCCTCTGCCGCCCAGCCGCCCCCGAGCCTGCGCCTCCAGCCTGAATAACCCCGTTTTTTCCTCTCGCAGCTCCGCCACATGCGGCGTCGGCTTTAGCGTTTCTTTGCTCCAGCGCTTTTGACTGACTGGATGCTGTCCCTAGGAATCCTAGCGTCGCCTGTTCCTGCCCTGCCGTGGTACACCCCTTCCCCAAATCCCAGGGGACAGGGACGCTTGTTCTCTCCGTTCTTGTTGCATCATCCCAGATCTAATAATCTTATCGTCCTTTTAGCATTTGTGTTCTTTCTTTGAAAGTTTTCTGTAGTAATTCAATGTCGCTCCACCCCACCACGATGGATCCGAATTGTCCGTTGTCTCCTTTCAGGCTCTCCCTGTCCCACACCAGACAAACTCCCCTGTGGATGCTCTGCATGCGGTGTTGACCCACGGATCTGCTTCTCTTTTGTGTCCTTCCCGGTAAGGACTACAGTCTAGTAATCAGATTGGGTTTATTACGGTACATTGAGCTTTTCACAGTCTTTCCCTCCTTTCTTGATTGAGGAGAGCTCACTACTGTCCTTCAAACAGCGGGTGATGGTCTAGGTGCTATATCTGAGCCTGCTTATTTGAACAGTGTGCAAGTCTTGCCTCTGCCTTTTGCACAGCAGCAGTTCTAGCCTGTCTTCTCAAGTCTGTTTTAGGACTTTTTCAACTGGTGTCTTGAGTGCTGGCACAGCCTCCTTGTGGACACGGCAAAGGGTTCTCTAGGGGATGAGGATAATCTCAAACTGCTGCCAAAGCCATCTTTTCACATTCTTCCACTGACTTGAGTTACTCCCTTTTTGTGTTTGGTGCACACTTACAGTTGTGGAGACTGATTCACTCCATCTGACAACAGGCTTCTACCAGAGGCACCAAATCCAGCCTGTTAGTTTCTCCTCCACAGCCAGGGGAGGGAGGGAGTCACCTGTGGAGATAGATAAGATCAACTAAGATGAGAATTACTATATACAGGTAGCTGTCTTTCTCCCTTTCTCAACTGCTTGCTACAGCAGTAATTTGGGGTGGCTGTACTTTGAGCTCAAAGACTTCAGTTAGGTGACTGCTATGATCTCCCAACTATTTTTATTTCTTTTTTTCCACTGTTTTTTTTTTCTCCTTTATGCAGACTTGAGAGGCCTATGGTATAAAGACAGTCATCAAAGCTAGGATATTTTTAAAATAGAAGCTGAAAATATTGCATAAACAGCTAGCTTACATCGTAGTCCTTCCAAACAAAAGCTCTGTCAGGTCAGGGAACGTAATTAGGTTTTTGGCTTCTTCCTGCAAGGCCTGAGATCTGGACAAGGGGGACATATTTTCTTTTTCTGCTGTGTCCAACAGGCGTGTACCTAAGGAGTTAATGATTGCTGTAGCTGAATTAGAGGTAGTGTATAATCAGCTGTTTGTGCCCTGAGCTAATGGTTTGCCCTAGTAGCTGACTTTGCTGTTGCAAGGCTGACTGAAATACAGTTCATTTGCAAAGGGGTTCTTAAACTGATGTTCAAACAAAACTTTTTGTTGCAGGCTCCGTACCCGAACAGAGCCTGATACTGCAGAACTTGCTGCAGTTGTCTATTTTGCTGCTCACTTGTTCCCCTCTGGAAGGGAAAACACATGCCCAGAAT
The DNA here is from genome assembly GCA_003993805.1 of Himantopus leucocephalus. Classification (NCBI taxonomy): domain Eukaryota; kingdom Metazoa; phylum Chordata; class Aves; order Charadriiformes; family Recurvirostridae; genus Himantopus; species Himantopus leucocephalus. Next base: position 211,810,648 of record RSEF01000001.1, on the reverse strand, counting down.
CAATTGGGAGACCATGTCACAACTCAAGTTGAAAGTCCACCGTAGCCAATGCTGGAAAAGTAAACATTAAGTTGGGGAAGACTTGAGGAGGTAGCTAATGTGCTCAGAAAAGGCCAGTTTTCTTTCAAAAATAAATGATGATTCTAGGCTTACAAAGGACAAATAAGTCTCCTGACCTGTCCCTTGAACTGGATTCAGCGTGGGGTGTGTTTTGCCTGCACCCAGTTGCAAGCTTGAGGACTAGCATATGTAATGCTCTCAGCCAGCTATGGAGCTTACAGACACATCTTCTTCCAAAGTGCAAAAGAAAATTAATGTTGAAGCTGTTAGTCTTTCCTTTGACGGCAGAATTACAATTCTGCTGTTGTCTATGTATTCTTGAGTGAAACTGAAAAATAAGTAACATATTGAAAACAGCCTGTTTTAATCGTTAAACTGTTATCCTTGTTGACAGATCAGTCGCTCCTACAGCGTGGTGTATTGTAATTTCTTACCTGAAGAAATCAGCACCAATTAGGAAATGACCAAAGTCGAAAGGTTTGCTTTTCATGTTCCAAGTCTGGAGGAGCTTGCTGGGGGTAAGTCATGCAGCATGTAACTTTTTACAAACTTATAGTGTACTTCTCAAACTTATCTTAAAGCTCTTATCGAAACCTTTCTACAGCTAGTACATGCAGAATGTTCCTGCTCTTAGCACACTGAGATGTAAAGAAAAGTACTGTTTTTCTATATGCTGTTATTTCTTTAAAACAAACAATGACTCCTCCCCCAAACCCCAAGTGATATTCAAGCACACCAACAGGCTCTCAAACCCGTTAAAACTGTCTGCTGCATTTGCAGATTTGTGCAGGGGTTGTAAAAGTTTGACAATTACAGACAAAACTTATTTACGCATATGGGATCATCTGTCCCCCTCCACCCTCCAGTACTTCTTTCTTTTTCAAGACTACTCAAAACACAGCTGACAAGATGCAGTATGGCATGGCAGGTCCTCTTGCTTGAACCTAGTTAGCTTCTCTTTTGCCTTAGAACCAGACTGCAGGAAACATTTTATTTATTTTGTTTCTTTCCAAAGCCCTTACAAAATGTGCTCAGAGTTAACAGAATGGTTGAGGTTGGAAGGGAGGTGATATGCTCCAACCCCCCTGCTCATTAGCTTAGGCAGAAAGGCATTACTCCTTCTCGCAGTCTGTCTCCTGCAGCAGATGTATTAAAGTTTTTTTTTTCATTCAGAGAGGTCTTCAAGTTCAGTCTGCCACTTTCCCAAATCTGTGTCAGTTTGACTTTTCCATGCTTTGAGAAAGTGTGGTGCCAGCAGTACCGCGGGTGATTCTTAGGGCTTTTCTCACCCGTAGCTGTCAGGCTGGGGCGATAGGCCAGGGTTCCCATAGACCTGTGGGCTCAGCAGACAACAGCATGTACTTACCGTAGAACAGCTTAAAACAGTAGCAGAAAAGATGGATTGTGAAGCAGAATTTTCCTCCCCCTGCCACCCCGTCTGTCCTGAGGACCTCCTGTAAGCTCTGAAATTTGTTGCTGTTCAGCTCTTGAGCATAATTTGAGAAGTGCCCTTTTATTGTCCTTTTCCACTTACCAGAAGGTACTGAGATGTATTTAGAAACCTGCCAAGTACCTTCTACTGACCCTTGTCGTCAACAGCTTGGTAAATCTGCTCCCAAGAAGTAAGGTACGGCTGAAATCCTAATTGGAGGAAACAAAGGCACAGGGAAGTCTTCTGAGTAAATAAGGAACTGCCTGATTTGAGATCACAGATTGGATTTTCTCTTCCTGAGTTTGAGACACCTGTTAAAGCAGACCCCCAGGCATGAAAGAACTTGGACCTTATTTGAAGCAGTGTATGTGAAGGCAATCCCACACTCAGTTAAGGTCTGCAAGTTGTTTCCAAACAGTGCACTTGTCTAAGTCAGAATCCTCCCTGTTGTTTGAGTGACGTTGCAGGTTCTGAGCCTAAAAGCATTAATGTGAAGCAAACCCAAAAGTTTAGATTTGGGGCTGTTCATTATCATCAGCACCATTCATTCTCTGTCTTGTACTGGCAGTGGCGCTTGCCAGTAAATCTTCACATGAACGTAAACATAACAGACAGTATCCTGTGACAGCAGAAGTTTCCAGACAGCAGAGACGGTTTGAGATATATAGTTAGGATATTTAAAGAACTGATTGTCACTTCAGCTAAAGCTTACTTCCTCCTTTGCTGTCGCATGATATTTGACCGTGATCATAATTGTGTGCTCTTGTGAAGCAAAACCACTGCTGAATGCGGCTTACGTTTACCCATGCTTACATTGTGCTGCTCCTAGTGCTACCAGGAGCAGTCAGATATTGTATTTCAATTAAAAGGTTTTTAAAATTCTTAAAATTAATTAATGTGGTAGCTAACAATTACCTGAACAAGCTTTTGCTCTTCTCTGAAGCTCTGACTCAGGAACAAGTGCCTATAGACAGTAACTTTTACATCAGTGGAGTTACTTAGGGTAAGCATAAGTCCTTTAATGTATCTTGCTGAAATAAAGCCTAAATAGATATATCTATTGTTGTTAGTAACTTGTCAAACTCTTGTTAATTTTTTGTTGTCAATATCTTTGCCGTTATTCTTTATTATAGTTTTGCAGAAAGGGCTCAAAGAAAACTTTGCTGATGCTGAAGTCTCTGTTGTAGACTGTCCTGATCTGACTCAGGAACCCTTCAACTTTCCTGCTAAAGGTAACCTAGCATTCCTGTCTTCCACTGCGAATGCTCCAGTTCTTTCTGCCTGGTCCTACTTTGTTTTGATCTTCTAAAGATGTTGGGAGAGCTTAAATTCTTTTTCAGGTAAAGAATATGCATGAGAGGAAAGCTACATTTCATGTCTGTATTTGCTTCCTAGTTGATGTATGAACAAGGACAAGTCATTACCAAGTACTTGCCATAATTTTCTTTCTTAACCTGATTGCAATACTCACGTATTTCAGAAGCTTTGTTTCATGTACTGAAAAGATTTTGAAATGAAGTTGTTATCTTCCAGATAGAGAAATGTTTTAGATCCATGCCAGTCACTATCTGAACCTAAGGAGTTGTATTTCCATTCATTTTTAAATTCCGGCCATTTGTGTATGCCGGTGAAGTGAAACTTGTCTTATTCTGACTGGGATTCTTCTTCTTTGACATTAGCTGTCTGGAAGACGGACATGTCATCTGTGCTACTCATTTGAGTTCCCTTTGTCATCAACGGAGCGAAAGAAACACCTCCAGAAGATGATTCATCCCTTCTTAAAATACATGTCCAAATAAGTGGGATGAATTTTCCTGAGACTTGGGCATCCAGCTTTCCTGACATTTTGCAAGTGGAGTCCCAGTGGGGGTATCCACTGTGTGGTGAGGGCAAGAGAACTGGCAAATGGCAGTTGTTGCCCACCATAATACTTTTTTTGTGCTTAGAGAATGTTAATTTTACAACAGGTGACCTAGCATTAAATCCTACTGTGAATCATTTCAGGGCTTACTGTCCTTGGACTTTTTAATAGTGCAACACTTTATCTAAGCATGCTAGGGAAATCGTGTTCTCAAAGGGTTTTAGAAGTTTGAGGAACCAGTTCTTTGGTGGGTTAGACTACACGCTCATTTAAGATTATTAGGAAAAAACATTTTACCATGCTAACTGGCTGTATTCTTCCAGGAATCTGTGGAAAGCCTAGAATAGCAGATGTGGGAGGTGTTCCTTACCTCATACCCGTTGTACAGAAAGAAAAAGTGAGTTTTTGCTGTAGCTGTGGGGTTTAAAACATTTGTCAAAAGAAAAGGCATATCTTGTTGAAATATAAACAAAACTAAGGACTAATGGATACTATAAGATTCCACTTGTGAAAAAGACTTACTTTTCAGTGTTTTGTGAGATTGATTCTGGCATGTTTTAAACATAGACTATGTCAGGTAACCTGACACTTCGTCGCAAAAATAGTATATCGTCATTGATGGTTCATCTTCTGCTCTCAAATACAAGATAGTTTTGGAGACATACCATCAGTGACAGGAGCCATGGAAGGAACTACTGAACAGGGGGCTTGTCTGTATGTTTATATATGGCTTGCTGCATGCCTGTGATTTCAAGTCACAGCTATGCTTTGTGAAAACTGGCTGTATTTGCATTTTCAGACCAACACTGGATTCACATTACTGTTCTTTTCCAAGAATATCATGCCTCCTTTCTGACACCTCACCCCATCTGTCTCTATATGATATTCCCTTCCATTTTTTATTTTACACAAATACAATTTTCAATAAGAACAATAATTCAGTTTTGGGTAAAATGGCAGGGGAACATACAGGCAGACTCTGCCGTTCAGGAAACAGATGGACATGTACCCAATTTGTTACTACCAAATGTTGTGTTGTTCAGAAACCAACCTAATTATCCAAAATACTTATGAGAGCGTTGTGAATTAAATGCGTCCAGCAGTTACAGTGAACAGAATGACAATTCCAAATCAGAGCACCACACCATAATCAAAAGATTGTTTCTCTTTTGCAGGTTTACGATCTAAATACAGTTGCAAAAGACATAGAGCTGCCTGGAGCTTTCATTCTTGGAGCTGGAGCTGCTTCATCTAAGGTTCTTGGAGTAAATGCTGAGGTCAGTAAATAAGTGTGATGGTTCTCAATGAATTCATGGAAGTATCATAACAGTAGAGCAGTATCACGCAGGGTATTTCCCATTTACAACAAAACATTTAATAAACACCATTCATGCCAAAAGCACATAAAACACATTAGAAGGAATTCAGATGAGGGCCATCCAATGAAGTGCATACTACTGAGATAATAAAGATTAATTTTTAACTTGAAATTCTCCAGGAAGCATGTGATTGCTTTGGAGCCTGCAAGAAACATGATTTTTTGAAACTGATTGACAAAGACCTGACCAGAGGCTTTAATGACAAGATTTAGAAATGCTTGTTAAAGTTACTGGTAAATGCCTTTGAAATACTCCCTGTCTTTTTCCCTCTTGGATGGCTTTGTTTTACCATTGTAAATTTTAAAGATGCCACGTACAAAATGATCACCTGCAGGGGAGGCAGGAGATGAAAACTACTGCCTGTGGAGGCTTTGGTTAGTTAGAGTCTTTTCAAGCATAAACCTCTGGTCTTGCCATCTCCTTTTGATGCATTTATTGGCAGATGAGATAGACCATCTCAGCGTTAAATTTGGGCCACTATAATGGTTGTTGCTATTGTACACTGAGAAAGTATTACATAGAATTCCAATAATTGCATGCAGGCCTCAGATCTCAATGATTAGACTTTTTTTCTTCTTTTATTTTTTTTTTAACACTAGCATTCATATTCACATAACATTAAATGTAACTCTCCAGAGAAAGCAATGCTGTTTTCTGAAGTTTTCAATTACATTACAATATTAGCGCATTTTTCTTACAAGACTTCATCCTGAGAGAGCTGTGTGACAAAGGGGAATTTTTCTTGGGATCACGGTCCAAAGCTTAAATAGCATTTGTGTGTGCTCTGTTCATTTGACTGACTCTTACATGTTCTTGTCAACTTACTTGACTTACTCTTACATGTTCTTTTTCTCAGCTTATCCCTATTGTTCAAACTAAGAGTGAAAAAAAGCCTGCTGTAAACGGGAGCTACGTCGCTCAGATAAATCCCGCAGATAAAGGGTGCCTCCTTGAGAAGTACAGCAGTAAATATACTGACTGCGAATTTGGGCTGTTGGCCAACCTTTACGCCAGTGAGGGCCAACCTGGTAAGGTACGTACTTGGATCAAAGGTGACTTTGCCTGTAGCGCTTTGTGGCTGAAGGGAAACTCATGCTTCAATGTACTCCTATCAGTTTTCTGTGATAATAGTAAAGTAGTAATTCCATGAAAGAATATCCAAGCATAAGGAACTGATGCTGGTGAACAAGGGGAAGAATTGGAGGAGACAGAGAGGCATTTGAATTTTTGAGGAATAAGTATTAGTTTACTAAAAATTTTCCATCGTAAATCATCCATCCAAATCCAGTCCAAACGAGCAGTGATTTAATGTAACGGTTATACAATGACTGACTTGTGTAAATCAGGTTTGGACACTTGTCTAGTTTTTTGTGGAAGTGCTTCCTCCAGCACAGCTAGCACAAAGAGGTATTGGCACAGCAGTCAAAAACCTGACTCCCGCATGGAAACTGAGCAGTCTTCTCTATTTCCAAGAGTTTCTTTAGAACAGAGTGGAAGCCAGCTGGTGGACAGAAAGGGGTTGCTCATACCATTGTCTCTTGTGCGAGTAAATGACTTGCTGCCAGCACCCTTCACAGGCAAAGCTAGCGTTGAACAGAATGACATGGAAGAGAGCTGGTCAGGTACTGGAAGGATGCAAGTGGAGCAGCAGTTGCAGGGAAACTCACTTTTTCAAGAAGTAATTTTGGGTTATAAACTTCATTTTCCAGGTCATTGAAGTGAAAGCCAATGGAAGAACTGGGGAACTTAACTTTGTGTCTTGTCTGAGACAAATTTTAGAGAAACACTACGGAGAAAAGCCAGTTGGGATGGGTGGTACATTTGTCATTCAGAAGGGGAAAGCAAAGATTCACATTATGGTAAGTTGTTCTCAATTCATATAACTTTCTTCATCCTTCTGAAAACAAGTCTAAATCAGGGTGTAATATCTCAGTGCCTTGACTTTGTTTTGTATTTTTAAATGTACGCATAAACTGTTAGGATAAGCAGCGTATTAGAGTAAGGAGCTGACGTTACAAAACTGACATTGCAAAACTAATGGTTTTATATTACTTGGCCTTAATACCATCATCTTTTCTTTTGAAATGTGTGGGCAGCTAAAGAACTGTAGACCTATTGTAAAATGAATTGAAATGAAATACATGAATTGAGATGATACTTATAAGAAGCAATAGACTTCTTAAAAAATAACTGAGCTTTTAAAATATCCCAGGAGGAGAATCCTCACTTCAGTAGTCCTGCCGCTACCTATACAATGAAAGAATCAATATTCTGGTCACTTCTTTTTCTGGCAGAAACACAGTAATGGGCACCGATGAGCTGCTTTTAGGCAAGAAGGAATGGGAACAGAATAATGGGGAGGGGAAAAGCAAAGGAAAGTTGCTAGAGAAAAAGTGTCTTGATACAAGTGTCTTCCTTTCACTTATAAAGCTTTTACTTTTACTGTAGCCTCCAGAATTTTCTGCCTGTCCTCTGAACACCGATGAGGATGTGAATAACTGGCTGAAATTCTTTGAAATGAAGGCTCCACTGATTTGTCAGACAGTAATAGTTTCCAGAGATCCAGTGAGTCTCTTTCTCATTTCTAAGTGTAAACTGAGACTTGTTATGAATTTTGTCTTGGATGTTATTTTCCTTTTAAGAACAGGAGTGTGCATATATTGTGTTAAACTCTTCCAGAGATGGTGTAATGAAATAGAAGCTTCTTGGTTCTGTCACTGGTTTCAACTGAGGCTAGGTCAATCTGTTCTGAAATCTAGTGGCTGTTCATAGTGGATTGAACTTAATGCTTCAGTTCCAATTGCAAGCGTGCAAGCGTTTGGGATGCAAACACAACAGGACAGTTGCATTCACTGGTGGCCGCACCAGGAGAAGTGTCAAGAGCATGGAAACTTGTTCAGCCATGTGTTCATGTAGTGCAATTTCATAAGAATGGTCTCTGCTAATGCTGTGTCGAAATAGGTGAAGCATGTGTCTCATTGCTGACACCAATTAAAGTCTGCAAAGCCTCATGCTAGAAAGTTATCTAGCATCTTTCACAAGCACTAAATTCAACAGCAATCACTTCAGGATAAAAAACAATCTGGTTTCAAAAACCATTCGGATGTTCATCATTAAGAAGACTATTTAAAAGTAACCAGGAAACCATAGATGAAAATGACTGTTTCATAAATAATGATGCAGTCATAAGTAATATAAAAAATATTTTTTCAGAGTAAAATGAGACATGCTGTAGGCTTGGATATGTTCAAGGGTGTGACTTTATTCTGTCATTACATGGCAGCCTTTGGCCTAAGGCTAAATTGTGCGCGTCTTCCCAGAATCAACTGATGAGTACTTGGAAAACAGCCATCAACAGCTGCTCCATTCAGAACCAATGCAACTTGTGAGATGGATGCAGCTGGGTCATTCCCATCTGTATCCACTGCAAGCTCAACAGCACTCGGCTAAGCCTATGGTTTTGGAAACGTTTGAGTGTCACTACAGAGAAAGCAGTAGAAGATGGCATTCAAATGCTATAGCATTACTCATCAGTATCCTCTTACAGCCCAGAAAACCAATCATATCCTGGCTGCATCAAAAGAAGCATGGCCAGCAGCTCAAGGGAAGTGATTCTTCTTCTCATGAGACCCCACCTGGAGTGCTGCATGCAGCTCTGGGGCCCCAAGAAAGACGTGGACCAGTTGGAGTGGGTTCAGAGGAGGGCCATGAAAATGGTCAGAGCGGTGGAACACCTCTGACCATATGAGGAAAGGCTGAGAGAGTTGGGCTTGTTCAGTCTGGAGAAGAGGAGGCTCCAGGGAGACCTTATAGCAGCTTCTCAGTACTTAAAGAAAGATGGGGACAGACTTTTCACCAACAGGTGTGACAGGACAAGGGCAGTGGTTTTAAACTGAAAGAGGATAGATTTAGATTGGACATAAGGAAGACATTTTTAACGATGAGGGTGGTGAGGCACTCAACCAGGTTACCCCGAAAAATTGTGGATGCCCCGTCCCTGGAAGTGTTCAAGGCCAGGTTGGATGGGGCTTTGAGCAACTTGATGTAGTGGAAGATGTCCCTGCCCGTGGCAGGGGTTGGACTAGATCATCTTCAAAGATGCCTTCCAACCCAAACCATGCCATGATTCTATAATATATAAAACTGGTGAGGGTGATTTCAGTGTTTTTTGATTTCAGGTTTTTTTCAGTGTTATGCTAGTTGTTATTTTATTTGCTATTCTTCCCATTTTCATCTAAGCTGGAATTCATCTAAGCTCCAATTCATCAGAATTGGAGTAGAGATCGTCCCTTTATCGCATGGGTCTGTGGCATTCAGTGCAAAGGGGTTCTGATGTCCAGTAGGGGTTCCTTGATGTGACTGCTTTATTTAATCTCAATGGAAAGGAAGGAGAAAAAGTGAGTCCAGAGGAGGGCCACGGGGATGATCAGAGGGCTGGAGCACCTCCCCTCTGAAGACAGGCTGAGAGAGTTGCGGTTGTTCAGCCTGGAGCAGAGAAGGCTCCAGTGAGACTTTATAGCAGCTTTTCAGTACTTAAAGAGGGCCTACAGGAAAGATGGGGAGGGAC
>RSEF01000001.1:211771561-211795346 GCA_003993805.1 Himantopus leucocephalus | reverse complement strand
TTTTTTTTTTTTTTTTTCACCATTCTGTCTGTCTCCAGAGATGTATACAAGGCAGACTTATTAGTAGGAGCTACTGCCATACTACCAAATTTTTGTTATGTAGCACCTTTTTATAAAAGCGCTTTCTGTAAGGTTTGAAAGACCTGCATAAACAGGGGAGGCGAAGTATGAGTGTAAAGCTGGCTTTAAAGTGCTGTCAAGTTTATAAAGTAAAAAAGTTGCACTTTCTGAAAGTATGTACACTTAAAAAATTTGATGTGAAGCAGCATATTGTAGTATGCATATTATTTCTTGCAGATACATTATTTGGTCACTTTCTTTTATAACATCTGTTGTTTGTTGCAGTGTCACAAGCAAACCCTGAGCTCAACAGTGATGCCACATCCAGCTAGTGCACCTTTTGGCCATAAGAGAATGAGACTTGCAGGACCCCAGGCTTTTGATAAAAATGATATCAGTTCTTTACAGTCGAATGAAGGACTTCTGGAAAAGATAATAAAGCAGGCAAAACATATCTTTTTGAGACGCAGGTAGGTCACAGGCTATTCTTGTTAAAGTTAAAATGTACCATTATGTAGAATACAACTGATCTTTTTTCAGTGTTCTTAGAACCAGCTACTTCTTCTTTCACTGTTAAAATAGTCTATTTTTAAGTACTAAGAACAAATAACATATCAATATGAGGAAACAACACTCAGCTAGGAAAAAAAAAGAAAAAATCAGATTTATTTGAGATCTCTGTGACAGTTATGATGTAGGCTGTTGATAGTTGTCCCTACTTTTCTTAAAATGCATAAATCCTTTTTAGTATTCTTTGCTCTGTAGTAGCCGATACTGAGTAGTAATACCACTTTAATACTTCTGCAGAATGCATGTGAAATATCCAGAGTAAACAAGCGTGCTTCATTAACACTAGACTGGTGCTGAAATAGAAATTTGATCTACATGATTCTGTAGAATTTGCAATGTTTTTTGTTTGTTTGTTTGCTCCACAAAAAAAAACCTCCACCCCCAAACTAATAACCTACACATTTTGTTTAAAGAAGATAACTGCACAAACTGTCAAGATTATTGTGCCTGGAATATGTCTTTGTCTCCTAGAACTGCTCGAACCATTGACAGTCTGGCTAGTCGTATTGAGGATCCTCAGATTCAGGCCCACTGGTCCAATATAAACGATGTTTATGAATCCAGTGTTAAAGTTCTAATAACTTCTCAAGGATATGAACAAATATGCAAGTAAGTATTAAAATGTATCTTGCTATTTGTAGAAGCATACAACAATGGCAGAGTGTGTTCGAGTTGTCTTTTACAGGTTTAGATTCTCTTAAGACCGACAAGTAGGAGCCCATTATTTGTGTGCGAATGTGTGTTTTTCTGAGCTGTGGGGGGAACAGCCACCCTAAGAAAATGTGTTGACAGTGGATGAACCAGTTGGTTTTTCCACTTTGAGCAGTTCTATCTGGCTGTGTCCGCAGTGTGGACCAGACTTCTGTCACTGGTGCAGTCTCAGTTCAGAGTACACATGCTGCCCAAATCTTGGCTGTAGGATAGAACAGGCCCTGAGTACACACCACTTTCCCCTGCACCGCTGGAAGGAAACTTGGATGGACGTAGTGGGCAGGCTAGTGGCAGGGCTGTGAAGCACCTCAGGAGGCTCCTTGACCTGAACAAGCAGTGGACCAGATCTGGGAAGATGCCACAGAATATGTCCCCTGCAGTATAGAGGGAGCTGTTGTGGTAAGCGATGAAACTGAAATGTTTGGAGTTGCTGTCCTATGCCATAGGCTTTGCACCATCCTCATCTTTAGCGTTCTTGTCAATGAATGGGAGGGATTCTGTGTTCTTAGTTTCCTGTTTTCTTAAGTGTTGTAATACATTTTGAATACGCGTCTTGTCTTCAAAGATCCATTCAACTACAGCTGAACATCGGAGTTGAACAGATCAGAGTTGTGCATAGAGATGGAAGAGTTATTACATTGTCCCATCAAGAGCAGGAACTGCAGGATTTCCTTTTATCTCAGGTAGACTCATATACGTTATTCTTCCCTTTCTTCTAGTGTTTGGGAAACAGAAGCAGCTAGAATCTCACCTTTATCTATGTAGAAAACGTTAGAAAACTTCAAATAAAGATAGTGAAAATAGGAGGGTGAAGGACTGAATTTTTTCAGTATGTTTGTATAGTGACTTTAGCAACTGTTACTAAATGCCAGTTTTTACTAAGGTCGGTAGTAATAACAACTTTTCCCCTCACATTTAAAATACATCTCTTAGTGCTCCCATAAGAAGTAGCATAAAGACTTTTTGCTTACTTAGAACAAGTCAGTGAGAGTCATAGCAGACAATAAGGTATTCAATATATGAAACTTACTGTAACCAAGTCCTGTCTAGAGTAGAGATCTTAATGAGCTCTCAATTACTGTCATTTCAACATTGTCTTGTTAGTGTTCACTTTGCATCAGCCATTACTAAATCAGCTGATATTTGAATGAACTGTGTTTTCTTAATTGCTTAGAGCAAGCTGCCGGTTTTAGTCAGAAGTGACGGTCTCCCTACTATGCATTATAAATAGTCAAAATACAGGTCTTTAATAACAGTGGTTGGCCTGTTGCAGTTATACAAAACTCCATGACACAGAAAACAAGTTGAAACAGATTCTGCTGATGGTATCTCTTTTTGGTCAAGTTTTTTCAGACTTGTTCACAGAGAACTGCTGAACAGTGCTAGATTCTTCCTTGTTACAAGCGTTAAGTCTTGATACAGAAAAACATTAGCATTTAAACTTTTAAGCTGTTAAACCTCAATGCTTACACTTGAGTATTAATGGAGATAATGATGCATCTGAGAACCTCAACTTTTTTCTTTTCTGAGTTTGCTACAGTAATACTCTCACAGATTTTACATATTTCACAGCAGAGCTAGAGGTCTCATTTCCATTCAGAGAAAGGACTATCTCAAAATCCTGTTTGTATCTCTTAGTTCTTGAGACCTAAATAAAGGTTTTTTGTAAACTGAAAGCAATACTTAAATAAAATGCACAAGCCCATATGCCTATGAAGAATTTATCTGACTGCATAGTGTGCTTAATACAGTGGTCTTCTCTGTCTGCAAAGGAACTAGTCCAAGTTCAAATAACACAACGGTTTCCTAGCACTTACATAGCATGTGTGTTTAAAAAAAAAAAAGTTCCTCTGAAACTACAGATCTTACAAGGTAAAGTCACTTTTATAAATACCATATAGCAGAAGAAAAAAGGCTTGGTAAAAACAGTATGCAGTTCTTTCTGTGGTGTGCAAATACTGAACAGAAGCTGAACCTCTTGTTTTCTTTCAGATGTCACAGCACCAAGTACATGCAGTTCAGCAGCTTGCAAAAGTTATGGGATGGCACGTGCTGAGTTTCAGTAATCATGTTGGACTGGGGCCGGTGGAGAGCATTGGCAATGCATCAGCAATAACTGTAGCATCACCAAATGGAGACTATGCCATTTCAGGTAGTGTTTTCTGTTGCAAATGTGTGGAAAATCTTAAAATTCTTAAGTGAATTCTCCAGGCTTTCGTATGTCTCTTTCTGAGATAGTCTCTAGACTTTTGTAGAATAATGTCAATCTATAGCAAAATATTCTAGAACCAATCTCTTTTGTGTGTGGAATTGACACCTAAATGGATTCAGTACTTTGCCCAGTAAGCCACTTGATATAAACCTGATTTAATTTACATAGGCTTGAAAATATTTCTTAGAATTAGCACAGAAAAAATAGATTGCAGAAACTATCAAGATCCTGAGAGAAGGGAACAAGGCTAACGACAGTATCACAACTCTGGATTTAACGAGAATAGAGTTTGGTCTCTTCAGGGATCTTCTTGGAAGAATCCTATGGAATACCATCCTATGGGATGGAGAGAAGAGGGGTCCAAGAGAGCTGCTTGATTATTTTTCCCAAGGATCTCCTCTTTCAAGCTCAAGGATGGTCATTCCTATGTGCAGGAGGCTGTGCAAAGGTGACAGAAGATCTGTGTGGATGAACAGGGAGACATAAAAAGGAAGCTGCAAGAGATTACAAGCAGGATCAGTTAACTTGGGAGGGAGACTGTCCAAGCATGCATTGATGGGGATAGGATAGCTAAATTTTGCAGAATTTTGTGATTAAAAGCAACAGCTATCCTGAGTGACTTCATTCCTGTCAGTTTGAGGTAAATCCACTAGAAACAATATATTTGTGATCACTTTTTTCCACAGAATGGTGGCGAATACATCCAAGGTAAGAATCTTCAAAAAAATTTTTGCGCTTCCTGGCATCATTAGGGAAAAAGAAATGTATTTGTCAAGCGTACATGTGGGGTTTTTTGTCAAATGTTTCTCTGGCTTGTTCTAACCAAGAACATGCAGTGCTAAAGCAATAAAATCATAGAGAAGTGGGAGACGAGAGGGAAAATTCAAAGAGAAAAATTTCCTTTGTTTGATTTCGACATGTTTGGAACTGAGTAGGAGTAATGTACAGCATACATGAGAAAGGATGTTTAATATGAGGAATTCATACAGTGTAAAAATGCTCATAAAATTCTCTGTTCATCACAGTACGTAACGGTCCAGAAAGTGGCAGCAAAGTTATGGTTCAATTTCCACGGAGTCAGTGCAAGGATCTCCCCAAAGGTGATGTACTGCAGGACAACAAGTGGAATCATCTTCGAGGGCCGTTCAAGGAAGTTCAGTGGAATAAAATGGAAGGACGTAACTTTGTGTATAAAATGGAACTCCTCATGGCTGCCCTAACTCCATGCTAATAATTGTCAGCCTCTCGTGGGGGCTTTGAATCATCACTGTGCTGTGAACGATCACCGCCCGTGCAGCAAAGGGAAATGGAACCTATGGGGCAACACAAGAAAGCAAAACCAAATTTATTTCCTGTACAGATATGTTCATTGTAGTGTTTGTAATAAAACTTTTTTCAATGACATAAAATACAAATTTTGAAAAAGTTCCTTTCAGCTGTATCTTTGCAGATTGCTCTACCTAGAGTAATGTAGCTGAGTAATTAATGTATTTTTCTTTGATAAAACTAAATTCAGTAGTCCTTCCTGCACGAAAGGTGTCTGCTCAGAGTCATTCCCTTCCCCCCCCGTACCGCTACATTTTCTCAATAGATCTTTGCAAATATTTCTGAAAGAAGAAAATTATTGGAATTGAATTATGTTATCAGTAAGCCTTTTAGTGGCTCATACTGCAGGGAATGGCTGTCCTTGTGGAAGATGATGGACTTGTTTGATTAGAAGTGGGACAACAGAGGAAAAGCAGAGCTTCCTTGGCAAGAATTAAGGCTAAACAAAACTTAAGATTTGAGGAAGAGTCTTCACTGCGTGATGGTCTTGAGTTGGCGTGTGTTTGTACATCAATATGGCTTCTGGGTGACCCATTTCTTTTTGAGAGATATATTTACTTGGTGACTTAAGTTGAGAGCATTACGAAGTCACAGCTTGTGGCAAATGTCTTTCCTCTCTGATGGCTACAATGAGCCTATGTGGTGTCAGTTACTTTGCTTATGTCTTCTGTCCTTGTTTTTTTGCAAGCACGTAGAGGAAGAGGTCTTACTCTGCTTGCAAAATTCTCCTGATAATTTGAGTTTGTGGGTGACTTGTGTAAATTCATGTCTGAATAGAAGCAGGTAACTCTCATGCAGTAGACCTTGGATCTCCATGCTTGTGCTGGTTTTCCCCCCCCCATCCCCCCTGCACTAGCACTTACTGTCATCCAGGGAAACTATAATATCCTCCTGAAGATTAGCTCTTTTAAAGAGTTCTTTTAAAATAAAAAAAGTCATGGTTTTGTCTTTTTGGGTTGTAATTGTAGCCTTCTTGAAGCTTCTAGTAAGGTGTTGCACAAAGCTTTTCTTTTGTTTGATGATTAGTTGTTAAAGGTCTTTTTGAAAGCTGCCTGTATGAACTGGTTCAGACTTCTGTCCACATTGTGTGTTACGATGTGTGTGTATGTGTATATATATATATGAGAACTTCTTGTATGTAGAACATGTTTGAATTGAACATCATACTTGTATGGTGACAGTTGTTATTTTGCTGTATTCTTGAGCAATAAAGAATAGTTGTAGGAAACACGTATTAAGCAACTGCTTGTGGCAAGCTGCTGCTCAGCGTGTATCCACAGCAGCTATTGTACTTCTGTTGGCATTTGCCAGTGTGGAACATCTTGGTATTTCAGTCCCTTGAAGTACTTGTTTCTGTGCAACTGAACTGTGAGAGAAAGGGTTTTCCTTTCAGCTTCTGAGGAGTTACCCACGACAACAATGAAAAAACACTAGTTGAAAATAGTCTCTTGATTTTCTTGAAAGATGAGTGAATCTTACGCAACACGTGTGAGGCCGGGTCCCGTATTGCTGGGCCAGCAGGCGCTGTACGATTACAGGTGGTGGGGGGGGTTGTTCCTTATTGAACAACGCAGCCAACAGCCTGATGCATCTCTTGGTGCATCTGGTTATAACGAGGCTGTTTCGGCTATTTGCCATGCAACGAATCTTCTCTTACTAGGAATTAGAAGATGAGCATATGAAACTTAAATGTGTCTTTACACATCACTGTTCTTAAATTGCCAGGTCTGCATGTGGCGATAGCCTTTTCGTCAAATAAGCTCGTCATTACCAAATAATAGTATCACTGTGGAGCTGCTGGGTCTCACAGTTGCGGAATTTGTCCCCTTCTGAAAAGAAACAACAGATACAAGAGGAATTCTCTTGTCTTGCAGAAGTGCAAGCACTGCACATTAGCAGTGAAGACATTTGTCAAGACTTTCAGGTATAGCTGCAAAAAAGAATTTAAAAAAAATTAGAATGGTTAGGGACCTGGAGAGTCTGTCTTTTAATGTTGAATACACAGGGATTCCTAATTTTAATGGAAAACAGACTGATTAGGCTTCTAACAGCGGGACAGTCTTGAAATTCTTGGTAGCACACCTTGGAACATGGCATGAAGACATTAATGGATGATTAAGACCTTTACAATTGATTGCCAAAGCAATCTTGTGAACTTGGACATTTCTTTAATTAAAACTTAAATGGAAAATGCCTGAATCCCTTTGATCGCTTGGAATGCTCTAAATAATAAATTTGCTGCTGTTCTGCATGGCATTTACAACTGGAGTAATAAAGCTTAGAAATTAATAGCTGTTAACAGCTTGCCACAAGACTTTCGATACCTCAGTCACCTCTAGTGTAGGAAACTGCTGCAGACAGCTTAGCTGTGTGTTTTGTGTATCAGATATTGACGTAAATAACAGCTATGGACAAACACCAGTTTCAGAAAATGTGACTGTTGTACAAGTATAGAGTAAGCATGTTAAATTCCAGATAAAATTTGTGGGTGAGGAATTGTCTCTAAGAAAAGCGGTATATAGGCTAACTGTACTGTATGTCCTCACTGAATAGTCTTTAAATCCCTTTTCATCTAGGATACTGCTACCTAGAAGCGAGGCTGGTACCAGCGTCAATAGCCAAAGATGGGTGCCTGAAGTTGCTGTACCTTTAGCTCAGCTGAGAGAGGCAGAACTGTGCTAGATGGAAACTTCTTACTGCTCTTCTAGTGCATCTTAAATTGAAAAATTTTAAGTGGTCATTTCCTACTTTCATCCCAGCTTTCAGATATTGTAGTTTAAAAGCGTAAGTGATCTCTACAATTACAGCAAAGCATTCAAAAGGTGCTTTATGCCTGCATGCCTTTCCTGACTTTTCCTTTTCCAGTTACAGTATTCAAGGCAACACTGCAGATAATAACGGTGTTACATGTAAGCTGCGCTTTTTGTCCTTTCTAAGTAAGTCTGGCGGAGCACCTGCTGTATACTCAGCTCAGCCTAATGCACAACTTAACCATTCAACTTCTAAGATTTAGGGATTAAAAAAACCATCTGAAATAGATAAACAGGAAAAAACCATTTAATAAAGTTTTCTGTATGCCATATGGATGCTTTACAGAATACTTCAAGCTTGGTGATTAAAACAGGTGCACTTACAACTTCTGTGTCATCAAAGCTTAATTCACTCAAAGATATAGAAGACTGGTAATACATACTTAAAGTGAAGAATTAGAACAAACTTACTTTCCCAAGATGTGCTGTAGCTGGGATATTATTTTTTGTTTTAATTTCTCACCTTTTTTGACCCCTTCTTCTAGATGCAGGAAGGAGCAACCAGCTGAACCTGGTACCCAAATTTATGAATGAGTGAGAGGCCTTTTGTACTGCAAGTGGCTGGTTCAATCCAGGAATGACTTTTTAAAGGTATTGTGTACAGGGTGCTTTGCAAAAAGCCTGTTTGCATCGTTACACACTTCGTGAGAAATTCTTTGTTTTTTCCAAATGTAACCCATCGTACCTCTGCATCTGAGCATCGTAGTCCCTGGCCGGAGGGGAAGCTCTGTCAGCCTGTCTTGCAAAAGCTTTTTGCAAACAAGTGAGCTAAAGTGTGAGAGAGGCAGTAGGAGCAGTTCAGTTCGAAAAGCCACGTGGCAATCTGCAGACACACACCAGTTCATGGTCTCTTACGTTTTCAAAGTTTATTTCACACTGCAAAATTCTCTTTACAAAAGCAAATCAGGATAATTTGAAGCTCAGTCAATTTAGTGCTTTCGTACTCACAAAAGGAAATCTTACCCCACCCCGCGGATCTGCAGGTGGAAAATGTACGTGCGATATGCAGATGGAGGAAAACACTAGTCAGACAACTTCACGTTTCCTGACAACACGGGAAGGCAAAGGCGACTTCTCAACAAGAGCAATTTCAGAACTGTATTTGTAAATACCAAATTTCAAAGTAAGGCTGTTTTAACTTTTTCCCAGGCAGACTATTCATCAGCGGGCTAAGTTTGCAAAGGACTCGACATCTTTCACAGTGAAACTGTTTAGCATTTAGCCACCCCACTGGTGTGATGTGTCGGTATTGTATCTGACCGCTCTAACCATTAGAGACAGCGTCCTCTTCAGTGCCTGTGCGTAGTTCCTTGTTTAACAACCTTCTCTTGTAATGTCATAAAATGTCTGTTAATATCTCGGAGCAGCGTAAACAATTGGAAAGGTAAGTGGGGGAACTTTGACCAGCTCGGCGTCGTTTCAAAGTCAGTTTTGTCTCATGAAGAATTAGTTTGTCTTCAGAGCTTCAGGAAATTCCTTACACCCAAAAGTAGCAGCGTAGGTGCAATAAACAGGATTCAATCCTTGCAATTAATTTTTTAATGTAATACTGTAATTAGACATTAAATTTATTATGTTGAAGGATGCTAATGGCTGCTCTGTCTGTAAAAGGAGACTTGCTGTAGCCAAAATACAGGTGTCCTTCAAGACCATGATCATTTCCTTTATGGGTTGATCTTGGAGGCTTCCTTGGTTGGTTACTTTTAAGAGTGGTAGAGACTGTAGATTTTATTAATTAGCCACAAAAATGCGTTTGTGCTCAGCATGAAAGCGTACTCTTTTTTTTACTTTGACCTTGGCTAGCAGAGCAAAAATCTTAACAGGTCAAAACAGCTCCATCAGACACTGCTGATTTCATGTCTGATTAATTTGCAAGTCAGGATGTTTCCACAGTAGTCACAAACATTTTACCTTTTGGGTTTCTTCTTGCTTCCCTTGCCAATATTTTCTCCTGAGGTAGAATTGTTATTTTTGTTATGAGACAGTCCTTGGCTAACACTCAATGGTTTCCAATTCAATCTCTTCGGTTGTACTTGCTGCAAATAAAAGGATATTATTATTGATTGGCAAATGGATTGGAATGCCAGTATTCCAAAATTAACAATGCTGTGTTAATAGCTGAGACGTTTTGAACTTTTTAATATTAGCTCAAGCTTACTCATCTACAATGAGGTTTTAAATACATCTTTTCAAAATATTTAACTGCACAAACAGTCCCTCACAGTCTTTAAAGCGACACTGGTTTCTTCCAATACAAGACTAAAGGCACTATGTAAACTGAAGTCCATAGGGCCCATCCTTCTACCTCTCTTCGTGGCTTCTGAAAGGAGGGCTCTTCTAAGGTGGAACTGGGGCAGAAGGTAGGTCCCTGCTTTGGATCATGTTCTGGGAGATGACAGAGCAAGTCTCCAGAACTGTGGGTTTCCTGAAGTCTGCCAAATCAGTGGATTTGATTCAGACTTTGTAAAACTCTGGCTCTGGAGGAAGATTGGCGTTAACTGGAGGAAGGAGAGGCTTTATCCAAACAAAAGCCTGTATATTCTGGCACAATAGGAGGCTTTTCAGTAGCTACAGAAGCTTGTGAGCGGTGCGTGCAGTGTGAAAACAGCAGCAGAAACCTACCCTTAGAGGTGTAGGTGAGCAGCAGAAAGGAAGAGCTAGCTCGAGCCAAATTAATCTGCTCTCGTATCAGGTTTTGCAGAGTTGACACAAAGTCTGAGCTGTGAGGCTTAGGGTTCCTGAGTGTCTGTGTTGGTCTAGTAACTGCGTTGGTCTGCTTGTCATAGCGTAACAGCTTAAGCAGCACTTATTAGAGAAAAATACAGACCTTCTACCTTACAGAGCAAGCAACCACTAGTGGATCTGCACTTACAAAGAAGGGAGGTAAACGCCTGAAAGGTTTTGAAGTGGTAAAAGAAACCACCTGTTCCAAGGACGTGCCCACAGCTTGAGCCCAGGCCCGTAGCGTGGCACCTTGTCTTGCTGCCTCGGCCGAACATCCCTGGCTGTGGCTGGGGAATTTCTTCTCTAATACGTGAATGTTCCCTTGTTCTGCTTTTCATGACTGGTGTCTTTGGTGCGTGTGAGGAGTCTGGTTTTGATATTAGTCAGTGTTCGTTGGAGTTCACAGCTGGATCAAACGTGAGGACAGATGAAAGGAGGGGTTTGAGAGGAGAGGAAGCGGTGCACTCCTTCATGAAGTGAGGTGGGGGCCGCTCCCAAGGGCCATTTGAGTATTTTCCCCTAGGAGATACCCTTCTGGTGCAGACCCTGGGAGCCTTGCTGATGCTCTTGACTTTGACTTGTGCCCTCTGATGGGGGTTATTGCAGCTCTGGCCTTTTCTCCCTAAGTTTTGCAGTTAGCAAGTTGGGAAGTGTTTTGTGGTTTCTCATGTAAAATGTATAAGGTAGATGTCCTGTGGATTGTTTTGCAATACCTATTATTCAGTTGCCTCAGCTAGTGAAGAGCTGAACAGGTTAACTGAACTGAGCCTTTCTAGTCTTGTTTCTCGGTGTCCCTCCTTACCACCTTTATGGCCCAAATCACAAGTGAATTTTGGGCTCAAAATTCAGACTTGAAAACCCTGTGCCTTGACTGCATTCTTAGAGAGATACCTGTTAGTTTGTGTGGCGTCTTCTTCTGAAATAGGTGCAGAGATTTATTACACAGCCACATGAAGCAGATCAAAATGGCAGATACTGCAGCAAGAAATGCAAAGAGAACTGCTACAAAATGTAAATCTTCATAGATAATCTCTGCAGGGAGGACAGAAAAAAATATTATGATTATGAGCAGATTAATGTTTAAACACAGGGTAAAGCCAAGAACTCCCATCTAGTTTGTACCGTAAACGTTGACTATGATGGTGCCGTAGGTGCTAGTTCCATACTCCTCCGTTACCGTGATAAAATAGTAGCCAGCATCTCTCATGCCCATGTTCAGAAGCTGTATAGAGCCATTTTCAAAAGTAGTCACTCTGTCCTTGTACACCGAGGATATGTTGACATAATTCCCACTTTTCCACTCAACAATTTTGGTGGTGCCCCAGCTTGACACATGCTTCCACTCAATGGTGGCAACGCCTCTGCAAGAGTATTCAACGGACAGCAAGACATTTTGTGCCACTGTTGTGTTGATGTTGGGTTGTGGGACAACTAACGATACTCCTCCGGGAGCTGAAAGACAAAGGAGGGTGATAAGTGTGGAGGTGATACTGCACCAACTGTCCTGGGCAGGATGGGACCTCTGGGGGTTAATTTGTCCTACACATCACAGTGGTCTGTTTTAAAGAGAGGATGGATTATGCTTTGCAGTTTCTCTTCCTTTCTTCTGACCATAAAAGGAACGTACATACTTAAAGACTAAATACACATTTTTAATTGGTGATAGCCAGGAGAAATGTTTCCACCATACAGAACAAGTAATTGCACGTTTCAGTGTTTTGATACCCAAGAGGAGAGAGTTTGGAAGAGTCTTTGGTTAAGGGAGCATAACATTTTCTGAAAACTGAGCAATACTTCTGCATTCATGAGTAACAGGCTTTCCTTTAAAATCTTGCATTTAAATGGAAAGTTTAATCGCCATGGCCAAGGTAACCTATTATAATAATTAATTACCATCCCCCAAAAGCAAGCCCGCTACAGTTCTTAAGTATGTGAAGGCTTGGCAAGGACTTCCTCATGTTTTCAGGATGTGTAATCAACGTTTGAGACAACAGCTTCGTAAAGCCACTTATATGCCAGTGCAGGTGAATCGCATGTAATCAAAGGTACCCAGTTTCATGCACAGTCGGGGACTTCACGTTCCTGATGATCTCCAGGCAAAAATGCATGTGAAAGAATATTTAATTCTCACCCAGTTCCCACTGAAGTGATTACGGAGCTGTTCATAACACTGTGAAACTGAACCGACCATTTAGTTTAATGTGTAACTGCAATAATTTCTGCTTGCGTGTGGGTATTTCTGCGTGAAGATTTGGATGAACACCAAACACCTGAGTTTCGACTGGCATACATATTTTTTTTTTTAATAATTAGTGGCATGTTTGAGACACTTGGCTAGAGACTGAAATCTTGTTATCTACCTGCAAAAATCAAACCAGACAAAAGGCAAATAAAGCACAGAGTAAGCCTCACCACTGAATGCCTTTTCCTGGTTTGGCTTGGAGCAGCTCACCCGCTATCCTCTCATACTGTGGGAACAGCCTCTCTGCAAGAGCAGAGCTGAAAAAATAATGCTGAGCTGTACATGTCTGTAACCCAGCAGGGAGGGAGGACAAGACCCTCAGCTACGCTGAAGGAGCGCAAAGCAGGACCCCGGAGGTGCTCCTGGAGGTTCTACAGAGTCTTCAGGGAAAATAATTGTTAAAAAAGGCAAAGAAATAAAACCTCCAAGGGAAAGGGATTATTTGTAAAAATTTCTTCAAAAAATAAGAACCCTCCACAGCCAGCAAAACCCCAGAGCAACTACAAGTGGGAGAAACGGGTAAATTAATTACAAGCTGACTTCCCTCTATTTGGGATCTCTGGCAGAATTCAGAAACTCTTTGGGTCAAGGTATGGCAGGGAAGCTCGAGAAGCCAGTTTGATTGCCAGGTCCTCACCTATGGGACCAGCACAGGAGAAAGCCCCAGCCACTCTGTATTTTTGTAACCAGATAGGATCTAGGCTTTTTCCAAGATAATGCTTCTCGGATTCTTCCTTCATGGGCATCTTGTCATGCTCATGCTGCCCAGCACCACGCTTTCCGGGTAGCCCAGCACATCCTCAGCTAAGCTTTGGTCTGCCGGTCAGCCTGCATCGGGAGAGACTAACCAGAGCTGTGAAAAAGGGGGTTGTGCCAGCCACAGAAACAGAACAGACGGGAACCTCTGGTAATCACTGCAAATTGTTCTAATTGTTTTCTGTTCCATGTGTTTATTTAAAGGCCTTTTGCTCTGTTTCTGACTAGACAGGGGCTGAGTGTCTCACCACGGTGACCCTTTTATGTTTTGATAAAGGCATGGCTTTGTTTTGAATATGTGACTGCAAGGTAAATGTAAAAAAAAAAATAATAAATCCTTCCATTAAATTATTTGCAAAAGTGTTCTGTCCCTATCCACTACACAAAGCCAAAAAAGGCAATGCAATAATTCAATTCAAAAATATTTTTAATACTCAGCCTGCGTAGATCACCTGAACCGGTCTAATCCAAACAGAGCTGCATCAGCCTTGCGAGCAAACATCACACCCACCTGCAGCGCCCTGCGCAAGGCCACTGCGCTCTGCTGCTCGCAAAACCAGACCCTTCTCACCCAGTAAAACGTGCACGGAGGAGAAGAGGGGACCAGTGTTTGCTGTCCCTGGCACGCCGCTGCGCTCCAAAGTGTTGGCCTGGCCGAGAGTCAAAGCTGGAAGCGCGGCTCTGTGTCCCCAGACCTGGCTGTAGCACTGCAGCCGGGCCTGCAGCGTGCTCGGGAGCGGATGGGAACGGGCTGGCAGCGAGGAGCCTCCACGCAGGAGCTCTAAAATGGGTGGGGGACACCTCTAAAATGGCGCTCTAAAACGCTGGGGACAGTTCCTCCACCCTGCGGGTGTCCTGCTTGTGCGTCACCTTGATGATGAAGGAGATGGCGCAACATGTCCAAACCCAAACCAAGCCCACTGGTGGCACTGCACACCCCAGTTCCCAGGCGTGGGGGCTGACTGCAGCATCCCCTAGCCCTCTCCCGGAGAGGACCGGCCGGCTCCCCGTGCTCTGCCCCGTCCCCACTCGCCCCCCGTGGGGTGCCGGGTTGAAATCCACCTTCCCTCTTCGCCGCCGCGTTTCCCAGCGTGGCCCGAAGCCCTCGGGGCTAGTTAACCGCGATTTGTTTCCTCCTCCTTTGCCTCGTCCCCTCCGCTGTTGGGAAAGCACCGGGGGGAACGGCGGCTGCTCGGGGCCGCCCCCGCCGGGAGCGGGCGTGGGGCTCGTCCCCCTCCGCCACCGCGGTTCCCCCGACCCGGGCGGCCGCGCTGCAGCCCCGGGCTGGCACCGCTCAGCTCCGCCGCTGCCTCCGAGCAGCAGCAGGAGCGGGGACGAGCCTTCCCGGGCCACTTCCAGCCTGCAGAGAGCAGCGCTGCCCGCCTCAGCCCCCGCAAGTCCCGTCCCCGTCCCCGTCCCCGTCCCCTCCCGGCAGCCCCGGGGGAGCGGCCGCGCTCCCGGCACAGATACCGGGCGCTGGGGCTGAGCAGAGGGTAGCGCCCAGGAGGAGGAGGAGGAGGAGGAGGAGGAAAGGGCCGAGGGAGGAAGCGGAGGGGAGGAAGCGACACTTACTCTGCAGAGCCCACCCGGCGGCCAGGCAGAGGGTGACGGTCCCCACGACGACGCCCCGTCCCCGGCAGCCCCGGAGCGGTCTCATCAGAGAGAAGCCGGTGCCCCAGGGCTTGCATTTAAGCGACTGGGCCGGCCAGCGCGGCCCGAGCCCGGGGGCTGCCCGCCCCGGGTCTCTTCCTCGCTCCTCTCCCTCCTCTTCCTCCCCGTCCCGCCGCCGCGCTGCTCGCAGCCCCCCCGCCGGCTCCCGCCGCACCGGCCCCCGGGCTCTCCCACGCCTCGCTCCCCGCGATCCTGCGATAGGGATGGAAGACGCAATTGGCTGAGGAAGGGAAAGCGCTGCCCGGCCGCCTGCCATCGCCCCAGCCAGCGAATGAGCGGTAACGGGCGGCCGGCGGGGGCCGCGCAGCCCTGCCCGGCTCTGCCGCCTCCCGGCCGGGGAGCGAGCCGTGCCCCGCCGGGCCGAGGAACCGCGCCCGGGCATGGGGGCACTCGGCCGGGGATGCTTTTGTGTGCGTGTGTTTGCTAAAGGAACACGCATCCGCAAGGGAAATTTCCCTTCGGGGTCTTGAAAAGAACTTTATTGTCCCCGAGGAGTCTGGTGATGCTGCGGGTGAGATGGTGGGACCGGGCAGCAGCATCTCTGTGTCCCCAGGGGTCATCTCAGTTGACCGTGCTGGAAAAAGCCCAGTTCCCATCCCACCGTACCAAGCAGAAGCACTGGGTGCTCCTCTCTCCCTTCCATCGTCTTCCAGAGGAGGTCCCCAGAAATGTTTGTCCTTCTTTCAGGAAGCATGGGATAGTGTGAGTTAGGGGCAAACATGATTAGAAAACATGTGAACATCCCAATCCTGAAAATTCATCCTTGCTCAGGGGTGGATGCTGCCACAAGTCATATGCATCCCCGGGAGAGCCGCCCCTCTGACCGGGGAAAGAGTTACACACCAGGGTGGCCCTTTTGCAGATCTTCCATCCCCCTCTTCCTCCTGTTTCCCTCTTCTCAAGTCTTCTTTAGTAGGGCATGGATAAGAGACACCTCGGTCTGCTGCTCAGCACAGGCTTCTCGGGGTGGGTGGGAGGAAAGCGCAATTACCCACACCAGGAGGGACGGCCGCAGCCTGCCAGAGCCCTCTGCGCTGGGCAGCCACATCTCCCACTGCACTGTATGGACCAGCGCAGGTACTGGTTGAGCCTCCATACTGGTTGTCTGCAAGGATGACAAGTGAGTCCCACGGGGGTCTGGGTGGCCGAAGCACAGCCGCGGGCATGGGCCCGAGCAGGAGTGGGGCCAGGCTCGCTCAGGGCTCAGCTGCAGGGGACCTGCTCCCACGGGGGCTTTCTGACAAGTGTGATGCTGTCATGTGCAGCCAGGTGAAATCCCCGCTCTGACATGAGGGTTTCCTACTTGCAAACCTCAGGGGGGACTTCTAGGGCTTAGGTGAGGCCTTAGCAAGAGAGGGTGCAACCTGCATGGACTCCAGGCTCCATCTTTTATTCAGGTTGCTATAAAATCTCCAGCTTCCCTGACTTCTGGTGCATCTCTTGAAGCTTCAGCGATGGGAGTCAGATGAAGGGACAGGGGGAGAGAGGTCAGTGAGGATATACTGCCCAAATATTTGCTCTCACTTAGGTTTTGCAGCCTGCTGTGGTGCTTGGGGTGCCTGAAAATGTGGTTGCACTCACTCTGCAAAGGCAGCCTACAAAGTACTTCCCCTCCACCCCGTCTGTCTGAGCTGCTCCTGTGCTTCGCCAGAACCCCTCTGCTGCGTCACGCCAACGTCGTGTCTGGGTGTCCCTGCTGAAAATGGGATCCCCAGTGGCAAAATTTCTTCCTGACCCCATTGCTTCATGGCAGTTTTATTCCTCAAAGCATTAAAGAAGGTCTCATGGTAATGTAAATTTAGGTCTTTTTCCTTTTTCACTTCTTTAAACCTTTATTTAAATTATTTTTGAGCTCTTGGCCCAGTGACCTGCTTTGGCAGCCCAACATATGGGGCATATGCTCATATAAAATGAATTGAACTTTGAGTAATTTAAAATGTATCACACTGGTTGCATTGATTTAATCCACTTTATTGGAAAGACAGATGTTAGTCATGAAATTGAAATCCAGGTCTGGAGTTCTTCCCAAATATTGGCAGTTTTGGCTTTGCAGCATAGGTCAAATGTTCAGTCCTGGGATAAGAAACGAGTGTTTGTTTCAGCATCAATAATTAACAGCAAAGAGCTTTCATATTCCTTCTTTCTAAAGGGAAAATTATAAAATGTCTAGACGATTTTCTTTTTAGTATAAACTGCACCTCAAGATATATGGTAACAGATAAGAGAAAATGCCCAGTATTAAGAAAGCATTTAATCAGATTGTTATAAACCCTATTTATCTGAAAGCCGGCTGGTTCCTCTCTCCCTGAGAGCCCGTTGCAAGGAACGCTTTCCCCCGCTGTGCTGCAAACATCCCCTCTGCAAGGCAGGAGGTGGCTCTTCAGCAGAAACGCGGGTGGGGTGTGAAACGGCAGCGATGGGTGAGCGCTTTGGGCAGGGCGGGAGCCTGTTGGCGGGGCAGCGGAGCACCGGAGGGCAGGGGGGAATTTTGGGGTGGGCTCCGTGCTAGCAGCCTGCGGAGCAGCCTGGCCGTGGCCAGCAGCGGCTGGTGTTGGGGACCACGGGCTGCAGCTCCATCAACAAGCAGAGCGAATCACTTGACTTCAAAGAATACTGATGATAGCTGCGTTATGGATTAGCAGCCAATCTCACCACATTTAACCTTGAAGCGTGGCCCCTCTGAGTCCCTCCAGCATCTGCCTGCCTCCCAGCACCCCAAATTCAGTGGGGGATGAGCTTCAGCAGATGTCTCTCCTGGGGGTGGGGATGAGGTTTGAAGAGGGTTCTCTGGATGAGCCGGTGGTGGGTCGTGGGCTTCAGTGCTCAGGCGTCAGTGCAAGGCTTCGGCAGTGGAGCTGTTTGTGCTGGGTGGGAGCAAAGGGGTGCGCCCTGCCCGGCTCATCTGCAGGGATGCTGCTTTGGTAGCTAATTCAGAGTACATTTACAGGAAAGCCAGATTGGAGTGTTAATCCTGAGATTACTTACCTCGGCATATTCATGATGTGTTTTCCTAACAAAGCTTTTTACTGAAATCCTGTCCGACCACATTCAGATGAGTCTAATGATACGCCACTCCGGGTTACAGATGTTTCGTCCATTAATGTTGCTCCTCTGGTTTTATTTTTTCCCTATTTGTCAAACAGCAGTTCTAGGAAACACAAACGTATCGAGCAATATAGTACAGGCGGTAAGAAATTAGTTTGTCCTTGTTTAATTACAAAGTGCCCTTAAAATAGCAGTATCTGGGAAAAGTTTACAAGCTTTGTACAAGACTGGGTTCCCCATCCCTACGCTGCTATGGACACCTGCAGGTTTTTATTGCTACGTGCTTGGTGTATTAAGTTTCCCCTCCCCTTCCCTTTGCTTATTTCCATTATTTTAAAGGGTTGTTTCCCCCTTCCTTCTCTTTGCCGTCGGAGAGTCTCTCAAGTTTGTCTGGAAGGCCTGATTTCTCTTTCTGGTGTCATTAATAATGGAACAAAACCACATTAACAATTGAAACAACAGCCAGATAGGAGCCAGAAAGCTCCTTTTGCTCTCTAATATGCTGCATGAGTACTCTGAAATGCTTTATGCAGAGGGTTTGCTTTTTTTTTTTTCGCTCCCCCTTTTCCTTTGATGTGTTTTCAGACTCGGCAAAATGCTTGACCTTGTCTTTTGCCAAAGAAAAGAAAAAATACCCCAGAGTTAAAAATTCACAGTTTCCAGACCTGCAATAGCACTTTAGAGGTAATGTCATCCTGCGAGAAACCACGGGAGAAAATTCAGCACAGAAATGTTAACAGGGACTGCGGGGCGTTGCATCTGCGGGGTCAGAGGGCTGCGGAGGCCGCTCACCTCTGCCTTGAGATGCTTTTGGTGGGTGCGGTGAGCTGGCAAATAGCTGGCAGAGAGCAGGGAAGAGCTGCAGGCTTCTGAACCGGCAACAGAAATGTCCACCAGGCGCAGGTATAGGAGAAAAACAGGTAACATCTTGCTGGACTCTCCTCTTTCATGTGAAGTTGGCGGTCCAGGCTTACCTTATTCTGGTATTCTAGAAGCGAAAAGGACGTACACTGGGAGGTCCCAGTGTGTAAAAACATTCCTTCCATCCATATAAGATGAAAAAAAGCCTTTTTCAGCATCTGAAGTAGGAGCTGGCCAAATCTGCACTTTGTTTGTCAGTGGTTTCTTTTTGCCCTTTATTTTTTTTCCAGAGGCACAGCACAAAAGCCCTTCTCTTACCCCAAATCAATCAATAGCTGTAAGAGGAGAGACCGTGTGTAATCCTGGTCTGTCAGCATTCCTCCACTTTTTGAGCTATCTAGGCCTCCTGAATCTCCTTGTGGGTTTGGTCTGTGGTTTTGGGGGTTAGGAAAATAGAGGAAAAAATGAAATGAACTGAAATTCAACCTTGAAAGATTCAAAAGTGTGTATCTGAGGATGCACAGATGCTTAGTAGAAGGGAGAAGTTTGGAAACAGCTTTTATCAAATGAGAGGTAGTCAAAGCACACCTTCCGGTGGGGACAGCCGGGTGGTTGCATTCACCCACGAGACACTGTTCAGTGTCTGAAATTAAACAGGCTTTTGCTATGTGGCATTAAAACTCTTCCAAGATGTTACACCCTCAGCCCTCTCTACACCCTTCCGTATTTACAGAGATCGCAATACTCCCAGTTTCTTTAAACAGGAAACCAAAGCATGAAGTTGCTTCTTTCTAGGAAGTTTATGGCAAAATAGAGAAAAAAATCCTTCCTTTCTTGAGTCCCCAAGGTTGCCTTTATCCCCTCCACGCAGCGTGGCAAGAGCACAGGGCGCAGCCAGCACAGGGACAGTGGCTGCAGTTTGCACTGCGGTAGCAGGACATGTTACACGACCACTGCAATTCATTGAGCTCTTCATTAGTGGTTTTTTCTCTCTCTCTGCCTTCCTTCCTCCTTCTTTGTTCAGTTCGTCATGCCCGATGCACCTGCCTGCAGATGATGCTTGAGACATTGGGACATTCATTATCAACATTAGCGGCAATTTTTGTGGCACAAGTAATGCCAACAAAAACTGCTTGACCCAGAGAAGCAGCTACGGTACCAATCAGGGCAGGTGTGACAGCCATGAAAACATACTCAAAGCCTGCAAAATTAGAAGTAATCTTGTAGGAGTTGGCTACAAAGGCTTTCTGGTACAGCTCTGCCATCAAGACCTTCCCAGAGAGGGAAGGAAGGCAATGGTGGCATCCACGCCTCACTTTTACAACAACTACTGGGTTGGGATTTCCAGCCTGGCACAGTCAGTGCGTGTCTCTGGGGATCTTGGAGACACTGTGTCTTGTGACACAGGTAGGTTGGCTCTCCCAGAAAGCTGTATATGTGTCACTCAAAGGCTTGTTCCTCAGATTTTATAGTCCAGCTCTATAAATCAAAGAAGGTCAAAGAATCCCAGGTATGGCCCAGTAGGTAAATCTATTATTAAAAACTTGTTTTGCTTCATCTAAAGCTGCTCAAGAATTTGAATCTTGTTTGCTGAATTCTTTTCTCAAGCCCATAAGCAGGGTGTACTGTCCTTCTCCTCTTGCCTTGTATTCAACAGCTCAGGGGTAGAAGCTCTCACCCAAGACATGAGAGACCCAGGTCAAGTGTGGACACTTCTGGGGAGTGTCTGAGGATGCCCCTTTC
Source organism: Himantopus leucocephalus (assembly GCA_003993805.1). NCBI lineage: Eukaryota > Metazoa > Chordata > Aves > Charadriiformes > Recurvirostridae > Himantopus > Himantopus leucocephalus. Next base: position 211,774,615 of record RSEF01000001.1, on the reverse strand, counting down.
TTTTACTCTGAAATGTTAACTCTACAGAACAAAGTAGGCTTTAATTTCAGAAAACAAAGACAAAGTAATACTAGCAAAATAATAATGTCTTACTGATTAAATAAAAATATTTGTGTTCCAGTTTGACCAGGATACCTGAAGGTCAATCATTCATATAACCCTTCACCTCACCTCAGTGTCTAGAAAAGGACCTGGTTAGTGTTACACCTTACAAAGAAAATATAAAAGGAGCTTTTATCTCATGTAAGAACCACCTGGCAATTTTACAAGATACTCTAGTTCGACCGTACTGATCCATGGTACTTTCACTATTGATTGTTAGCAGTGTAAAGAATTTCAATTGCAGAATTCAGCAAAGCAAATGGCAAATCTATCCACTGTGTGCAGAATGAAAACAATCTCAAAAAGGGGAAAATATTCAAAGGGACTCTTGTGTCTTCCCTTTTTTCCCCTGTAAGTTTTGATTTTCTCCTCTCTATTAACAGAACAGCACAAGGTTTTGTCATCCCAAATCTTGGAATGCCCCAGGCGCTCAAGCCTGTCTCCCATCTCCAATTTGGTAACTGTCCTAAGATGACAGTAGTCCTAAGTAGTGATATGTACAGATTGGGTGAGAACTTAAATAGAATTAAGCATGAGTAATAATTAAGCAAAGCAATAATTAAGCATGATTAAGCTGGTCTAGTTGAAATGGACCCTTTAAATATCTACACTTGAGTCTCAGCAACTCTTTTTATGTGGATCACCTGGGCACCTCTCCATTTCATTTGGTGTAAATTTGGTGCAAAGAATTTACTTTGACCTTCAGTGGTGCTCAGTGATAGGACAAGAGGTAACGGGCACAAACTTGAACATAGGAAGTTCCATCTAAACATGAGGAGGAACTTCTTTCCTTTGAGGGTGACAGAGCACTGACTGGCACAGGCTGCCCAGAGAGGTTGTGGGGTCTCCAACTCTGGAGGCATTCAAAACCCGCCTGGATGTTATCCTGTGCAACCTGCTGTAGGTGACCCTGTGCTGTCAGGGGGGTTGGACTAGATGATCTCCAGAGGTCACTTCCAACCCTGACCGTTCTGTGATTCTGCCCTGTCAGCACAGCCATGTCCTCACGTGGTCTAACTGAGCTGCCAAAACCAGAACCCTCTTTTTCTACCACTGATTTAAGCTCTCTCTGGGTTTGCAGAAGGGCTGAGCAGGGGCTGCCCACAGGGTCTTTCTGGAGATCCAGGCTTGGTACTGTTCACTGCGGGCAGCCTCAGGGCCCGTGTTGGCTTCCGTGTCTGGATAAGGCGCCTGTGGGGCAGCTGGGAATACGCAGCACTGAAGCAAACCGAGTCAAGCCCAGCTGGCTCTGCAGAATGACTGCTGAAGCATTTTAGGCATGTTGCCTTTCAAATAATGACCGTGATTGAGCAATGGTGGTATAATTATACTGTCTCCCATGGAAGTGAGTATGACTTCGGACCCTTGCACATGCACCATGGGTGGAAACTCCTGGAGCACCACAGGCATCACAACATCAATTATAACCTTGGCCCCAGCTCCCCACCTCAGCCTCTGTGTTAGGAGGACTTAGGAACTGCTCCAAACATGTTAGAGATGGAAAGGTCATTTATTTTTTGCCTCTTCTTGGCAGGAGAGCGGTGTGAGTAAGTAGCTGGTAGAGGAGGGCTGCAGCACCATCACTGGCAGCAGAAGACCTCCCAAAAACACTAACAGAGACACCTGGTGCACGGTGACCTGGGATGGCCTGCGAGTGCCTTCGCAGGGCCCAAAGGCCACCGGCCACCTGGGGAGGTGTATTTCTGACTGGCAAGTGGCAGGCAATGGTGCCTGGTGGCAGCCTGCATCTCCTGGTGAGGACAATTCCCAGGACACCACCTAAATGATTCCGTGATTCTAGGACACTGGGAGAGTCACATTCAGTGTGCAGGGAAAGGTGTGCTCCAAAAGGGAAGTGCTGGTTTGTGTTACTTGGGGCTGCACTTAGGTGGTGCTAGAGAGTAAATAATTAAAACCTCTCTGCAATTTGAGTGTCAGAATGGGGAGTTCGCAGACATTTGTCCCTAAAATATTTTGTGAAGAATGATGATCGGGTGGACTCAACACTGCCTGATAAGGCACATCTCACAGGACATGCTGGGCTGCAATGTTTAAGGAAAAGGAAACTTAAATTGTCTTAACTTTTTAGTGTGTTCTAAAAACTTGAAGAATAGAAGACCCTCCAGTTTTATCCAGTGACAAAATCCTTGCTTAAAATTCTCACCAGAGGGGTATTTAGAGTGATATAGGCTAAATAAAAATTTGCAGACCAAAACATGAGTTACGCATTATCTCGCTCATAAGAGCACAACTGAGGGAGTGGGCCTATTTCTTCCAGCTTCCCAAGAAACCCCATTCTCCTTTCTTGCCATGAACGTCAGGATTGGCACCAGGTGTTTCCATTGCCCTTCAAGTCATGTGGGGGAGTGGAGAACTGGGTAGGGTGGTGTTCATCTTTGGCAGAGCACAGCAGGGCTTCTCCCATATCAAATCTGCCTGCAGGAATTTGAGTTTTAGTATCACATTCACCTCTTGACGGTGAGCATCCTTTCCCCCTTGGGTGTTTTATAGCCCTGGCGCATACCACATTTGGATAAGGGCTCTCGGACATGGTGCTTGCTTTACAAAAAATGTGTAGGACCTAGAATCAGGTCCTTCATAGCAACAGGGTCAGTGTATGATGATGTTGGACTTCACAGTGGAAGTACAGCTAGAAATTCCAGAGTTTATATCCAACTAGCCAGTTTTAAGTTTTGCTGTTGGTTTTAACAGTAGTGTGCTAATCTGGCAAACATTATCTTCACTGAAAAGTTAAAAACAAGGTCTAATGTGGCCAAACTTATCCTACGTACTGCAAGCTCTAGCCCCTTGCCTTTTCCATACCCTTCCCCAGCTGTGGTCTTGCCACCCTGTGGGGTTTGTTTTGTTTCCAAGAAGGGGCTACGCAACAGCATGTGCAGCTGATCAGTACATAGTCTTGTCCAAAACCCCAGGATTTCCTGGAGCTTCACG
>RSEF01000001.1:211750909-211771461 GCA_003993805.1 Himantopus leucocephalus | reverse complement strand
AAACCATGACCTCAGTTTGTGTAGTGTTTCCTACATTTGAATCACCATGATGAAGTGAACAGGAGTACTCCCATAAGCCAAGTTACAGATGGAATTAAAAGAAGTGCTTGGTCCTAAGGACAGCAAGCAGGGACAGTTCATCTAGTGCTCTTGAAATGTTCAAAGTAGCCTTCACCTACTTCAAACAGCATTTATTTTTTTTCTGTAGATTTTACATTTCNTTTTTTCTGTAGATTTTACTTTTCTAAGAGGCCTTTTAATTCTGTGAATTTAGTGTTTTCTGCAAATTTAAGTTTACCTGTATATTTCTGTATCCCAGATTTTTATTTCAAATATCTAAACAATTCTTTGAACCTGGAAGGGCTTTGGAAAGGTGGTCTCTTAATGAATTGATGTAGAAACATCAATACAGCAACTGGGGAAAAAAGTTTGACAGTCAATCTGTATTCAGCTCTGATCCTCATTAAATGTTTGATTCCTGCTTTTGGGAAAATCTTTTCTAAGACTGTGGAGGACCTGTGTTTTAATTGGGTGAACTAAAGGAGCCCCACTGCAGAGACTGCAGGTTTGATTTCAGCCTCATTTCCACTTTTTTCACAGTTTTATTCACAGGCTCATATGTGCAAAGGTGACTTTCCTCCTGTTGAGGAGGTTATATATCCAAAGCAGCTTCAGCGAGGTTGGTCTAGATCTACCTTGATGCAATTGAGCAGTAATCTTTCACAGACTGCATGCAAGTTAGCATGAATTCATGCTAAGGTGGCATTAATTTCCCTGAATGATGTCAGGACACAACCTCTGTGTGGCCTTTGGTGACTGCCGTGCTGCTAAGACTATCTTTTCATTTATGCTTTGCATTTATGTTCAGGTGGCCACCAGTGCTCATAGACATTACAGACCTAATTTTCAGAGTAGTGTGTTATTCTCAGTGCCTGAGCACCTCAGAAGGGGCACAGTTAATACAATCTGCCTATATTTCCACTACAGATCTGATGATTGCTTACCATATCCCTTGTCCTTGGGTCCAGAGCAGTGGTATGAAAGCCTGTCTCTAACCAGCCACATCCATCCAAGGAGAAGCTACACACCAGTAGTGCATAAAATAACTGATTTCTGCAGATCAAATGTCTCCGTTTTATGTCCAGTGTATAACTCCCTGTCCATAAAGTGCTCCCTACATTTACAATTAGGAACTGGGCAGTGAGGCCAAGAAATAAAAAAATGAAAAACGCCCTTTCAGTACCTAGATGGGCCCCTTTTTCTTTATCTCTGTTTCACTACCCAATGAAATTGTAACAACTGCAGTAAATTAACTTTTTCACTCCTACCTCCCAGTTCTCCTTTAATTAATGAAGATATGGAACAATGGAGTAAATTTATCCAACATAGACCTTTTTCTGATTCAAAGGCGGGTTTGGGTAAAGGTTGATGTTACTAGTTGCTGAGCTGGCCATTGTTCAGTACCTTATTGTCACTTTAAGCATCTTCCAGGAGGAAACATTTCCCCATAGAAGAGAATATTCTCACTTTGAGCACCATACCTATGACTATCCTGTGCTGTGCTCCTCAATCCCATTTCCTGTGTGTTTCTCTCTCTTTCCTGTCTGTGGCTCCTCTGCTCTTCCCTCTCGTTTCCTTGCCTGTACCAATGAACACTTTCAAACTGTCAGGGCTCCCTACTTGTTCCTTCCTAGTTCCATCTAATATGATAATCACCAATTAGTTAGTTAATCTTTGCAATTAATTATCATAGTTAAATTAGAAAACTTAGCATGATAAAGGGATGTGCAGAGGAATTAATCTGCTAGGCATCATTTCAAACTGTCCTGTTCAGTTCTGTTGCATAACAGACATTGGACTGTGCTTTATCACGCTGTGGTCTGAGCCCTGTCCAGAGCTGCTTTATGTGATGTACAACACAACATTGCACAGTTTTCCAAAATTGTAAAAAATGTGGAAAATTGGAAATTTTTCAGTTTGCTTTAGTCCCATAGTGTAAAATTTCTCTCCAATTCTGTAATGAAGTCAAGGTCTGTTATTATTGACTTGTGAGCATAGCTGAACTCTGGGAGAAAATAAATCCCACGTTTGTATTAAAAAAAAAACCCTGTCATGCCCTTTCTGCAATGCAAGGGCTCCCTGAATGAATTCCTCCTTAAAAGAGAGGATAACTTTCAGAAGAGCTTCCAGTTTCACTGTAGCATTTTCAGTGATGAAAAATCCACCTCAATCCATTGCAAATTGTTCTAACAGTTAAAGAACCTTAAAAGGTCCTTAAAAGCTGAGCCTTGTTTGTAGTCTGAATGTGTCTAGTTTTAACTGCCAGATATTGGTTCTTGTCATAAGCCCTGCCTGTGAGAGAAGAGACATTATCAAAGTAGCAGGAACGTGCTCTGGGTATGATTCATCTCATCTAAATTTCAATGTTATAGTGCATAGCATCACTTGGGGCTTCCTTGCAGGACAACACAGGCAATAGTCAGTTTTAGACTGTGATTCACCTGATCTTTCTATAGACAACTGCGTTAGAGTGTCCATTAGCCCATACTGAAGTGCATCTCGTTTGTTTGCCCAGCTGAGCGCACGATGTGGACTGGTCCTTATTGCCTACTCAGTCACTGATAAGTGCAGTTCAATAGCATAATGCCAAGAACCAACCTCACTAGAGATTCAGAGAGTGGATGATAATTTCCTACTTGTAATTACATTTCAAGACCTGTCAGTTAGCCAGCTGTTAATTCATCTAATGTACATGGCATTGATTTTATATTGTTCTTGTTTCTTAATCAAATTTCTGTCTGATACCATCTCAGATGCTCCACAGGAGACGACGTCTAAAAATGTCAAGGAAAACCAAGACACTGGAAGCCTCAGGGTATCTCAGTGGATCCTGCCAGCCCAGGTGACAGTAGAGTGCTGCCCAGACGCTGGTATTTGCTGCTTTGTCTGTCTACTGCAAATATTTTATCCTCTCAGTTCAGTCCCAGGTCCTGGGCCACTGACTGTCCACTTTGCGTGAATGTTAGTGCATTCCCTGGGTCTTTTGTGGAGTGAACCAACTGGTTTCTTCGAAACCAAAACTCAGGTGCTATTCTGGAGAAAGTTCATTCCAGATCACTCCAGAGAACTGAGATTGAACTAAATTTGGCTCCTCCAACCTCTGCAGTCTTCCACTTCTATTCCAGTAGCCTTTGCACCCTCAAACATCCCCCAAAGTCTGGTTGCATTCACTCTACAACTTGGCCTCGAGGCCAGGACTGCTCCATCATGCAGAAGCATTTAATCATGTAGACATAACCTTTGAGTCCACCCATGGAGTCCTGCCCCATGGAGTGACCCAGCACAAGCAATATCCAAGAAGCTTTTCATCTCCTTCGAGATAGCTGACCAAAATCCAGTACAGCCACTCTTAATCTGGAAGCTCTTTTTCCCATTTTTAGAATCTTTCTGCTCATTGCCATGCACAAACCACCATGACACCAGGAGCCTTGAAGAGTCCTTATCACACCCATAGGTACATACATAATCCAGACCTTTCTGGCCTTTTTGTCCCAGCTTTTGTTGGTTTTCATAAACAATTGAACGTGGTTGACTAGGCTGGACTTGTGTTATCTTGGACAATTTTGGGTCCACACCATTGTACAGCAGTAAAATGACAACTTTAAAATGAAGGCTTTCTAGGATTCAACTGCTTGTTATTACCAGTGACTAAAGCAGGAACACATCTGAAAGGAGCCCCAGTCCAGCCCACTGAAGGGATGCTGCTGCCGAAGGTGTTTAGCTTCTTGCTGCAAGACTCTCATTGCACTCTTCCAGGGCTGCAAAATCACAGAGTGACTGATGTGGGAAGGCACATCTGGAAATGATGTAGTCCAACCCCCTGCTCAGAGCAGAGTGAGTGAGAACAGGTTGCTCAGACCTGTGTCCAGTTGGTCCAGTTGGCCTTGAATATCTCCAAGGATGCAGACTACACATCTCTGAGTGACCTGTTCCAGTGCCTGACCACACTCACAGTGAAAAAGACTTTTCTTACGGATTATCCTGTGTTTCAGTTTGTGCCCACTGCTTCTCATCTTCTCACTAGGCACCACTGAGAAGAGTGACTTCTTTTTTCCCCGGCTTCAGGTATTTATAAACATTTATAAGGTTCCCCTGAGCCTTCTCTTCTCCAGGCTGAACAGTCCCAGCTCTCTCAGCCTCTCATCATACGAAAGATGTTCCAAGCAAGCCCTTAATCATCCTCCAAGTCCTTCAGTGGACTGTCTTCAGTAAGTCCGTGTCTCTCTTGTACTGGGCAGCCCAGCACTGGACACAGCACTCCAGATGTGTCTCACCAGGGCTGCACGGAGGGGAAGGGTCACCTCCCTCGCCCTGCTGGCAATGCCCTGCCTAATGCAGCCCAGGAGGATGTTGGCATTTTTTGTCACGAGGGCGCATTGCTGGCTCATGGTCAGCTTGATGGCAACCAGAACCCCCAGGTCCTTTTCTGCAAAGCTCCTCTCAAGCTGGTTGACTCCCCCCCCCGAGCCTGTCCTGCTGCCTGGGTTTACCCCTCCCCAGGTGCAGGAATTTGCACTTCCCTTTGCTGAACTTCACAGGGTTCCTGTCAGGCCATTTCTCCAGCCTGTCCAGGTCCCTCCGGATGGCAGCACACCCATCTGCTGTATCGGCCACTCCTGATTTTGTATCATCTGCATATTTGCCGACTGTGCGCTGTGCCTCAACAAAAAGGCCATTAATGAAGATGCTAAACAGTAGTGGTCCCAGCATCAAACCCTGGGGGACACCACTAGTGACTGGCAGGACCTTGTGCTGTGGATCACAGACCTCTGAGCCTGGCAGTTCAGCCACTTTTCAGTCCACCTCACTGTCCACCTTTGTTAGAGGCAGTTTCAAAAGCCTTGCTAAGGTAAAGATAAACAACATCCACTTGTTCCGGGCTGTGAAAAAAACTGACCAGGAAAACTGCTCTCCAACTATGAACAGAAGTGCTCAACTCACGCAAAATGAGCGTTCACCATTTATAATAGAGCTTTCTCCTCTAACCATTCCGTGATTCTATGATTTCTTCCAAAGATCTCAAAATCCTTCTTGGAGTGATTTAAAATGAAGAATCAAGGAACTGGGAAAGTAAAGCATGAGCGAGGCAAGTGAGTTGCCTAAGGTAGGATTGCAAAGTCTAACTAACTTGTGCAGCAATACCTCCAGGGTCAGATAAGATAGTTGGTGGGGAGAAGCCGAGGAGGGGAGGAGGAAAATGGACACCTCTGCCAAGGCAGATGCTGTATTACTTCAAGAGGCCTGCCAAAAGATTTTTAAAAAATCCCACAAAACAACCATTTGGCTGTTTGGCCAAAGAACGGAAACAAAATACTGTTCTTGAGGTTGTTTAATGTTTCCCAGCAGACTTAAGGAAAAAATTAGCTATACATCATTTGGGATGTTCATGCTTTTGTGTCTGATAATGGAAACCTTACTCCAGTTCACATTATTCTCCTTCTTTTGGTTATTCCAGGTGGCCCGAATTCCACTCACAAAGATGATCCTGGCCACTACCTGGGGGGCAGAGAAAGCCATGCTTTGCTGTTACAGCAGCATTCCCATCCCTGGGGATGATGGATTGCCTCAAAGTTTTAAGGATCAGCAAAGCAAGCTGGTTTTTTTGTCTGGATTTATAAATGTCCTGTTACGGGGGATTAATACCTTTGAATTCTTCCCTTGTTATAGGAGCACAAAAGTCAGTGGTGGTCAAGAGCAGGAGAAGTTAATAGAAGACCAAAGGGTTCTGCTGGTTGAGTTGATGTGTTCTCCAGCAGAGGCTGTAGTAAAGTCTGAGAACTGTGAGGGAAGATTGGTGTGTGGGGTGTGGGGTGAAGCCAGAGAGCATGGCTTTTGTGTGGAAACAATGAGAGGATCATCCTGGCCCCACGCAGCTCATTGCTCACCTGCAAGTATCTCCCTGACAGTGCCAGAAATGTCTGGCAAACCTGCAAGTGTTACTTTGCTTTCTTGATGGACACCAGCTGTTATTCCAGTGAGAAGGGGAAGAGATGCAGATTTCCCTACAGAAGTGTTGTGTTCCTATTTCTACCTAAACCAGACATCCAAAGATCCCTGGTGAGGAACTGATGAGATGCTGAGAACTTGTGCAAAACAAACACTTCCCAAATTGCAGCTCTTCTTTTTTTTTTTTTTTTTTTAAAGTTGGTAAAAGCGAAGTACTGGCNCAGCTGTCTAGTCTGGAAAAAGTTACTAAAAACTGAACTGTACAGAGTCATTGGCATGGATGCATCTAAGGGGCAAAGGAGGTAAATCCACAAGTGGAGAGGTAAATTGAGGCCCTCCAATGCCAGAGCAAATTTTTTATAAAGAGGGGCAAGGAAAAGAAAGGAATACTGAACTGGAGGCAGTAACCTGTGAGAGGAATGATTTCATAGGAGCTGGGTCATTATCCCCTGTGCTGGCAACACCTCAAGGACTTTGGGTGTGCTGGGCTGGAACAAGTAGGCATTTTGTCATTAAGTATTGCTTTTATATTTATTTTACTTGCAGCTAATTGCTTTCAAAACTTTGCCTGACCTTGATGAATGTTTTCTTTTTAAGCTTGCTGGGGTATGTTCTGAGGAGAGAGTCATGTAAGGGTGGAAAATAGTAAACATTCAGGAGAGTTACAGTAATTGTGTCTTTACCATTTTCATCTCTCCACGTGAAGCAGAGCGTGTTTTAGTGGTAGGAAATTCAGAGAAGCTTTGTAAGGGCAAAGTGTCTCTGCTGAGTATGCCAGATACCCCTCAGAGCGCTACGACTTTCCTATTTGAAGTCTCTGGGACTTTTCTGTGGTGACGCTGGGTGGTGACGTGATGGTGATGGTGATGCTCTTCAGCAATGTCCTACCCCAGAGTGCTGTCCTTTAACGCTGTGTCAGGAAGCTGTGGATCTACTGCCCGTCAGACCAAGCGTGTGAGCGTGGAAAGGCTTTAGTGTCAACTGGGGACACTGCAGGGCAGCAGCAGGAGAAGTTGGGCACAGTGGCACAGAGAACAGATGTCTCCAGATGTAGTCATATGCCTTTCAGAGCCAATGGGTGGGATGATCTGTGAGTGGAACGCTGACCTTAACATGAGGACATTGGAGTTTCCCTCTCATCTGGGCCATGCAGCAGGTCTGTGCCCTTGTGCAGGTGCACTATGTCAGCTTTGGTCTGCTCCACACAGAGGGCCACACAGGTCCCCAAACTAGGTCATCCCTAAATCTTGCAGGGGAGTATGCTTGAATCAGCACACAGCAGCTGCGATTCAACAACAAGAGCCCAGTTCTTCTGGCGCTACGGTAATGATAGCTTTGGTGTCTCCCTTAGCTAAGCACGACCTCACATGCTCCCACTCAAATCACTGGGGCGTGAAAGGCCTCAGTGGGTGACTGCCTAGGGCCATAGTTAATGGTAATGCTTTTAATTTTAAAAACGGGGGGTTTCCCCCTTTTCTCGACACATTATAATGATATTTCGTAACAATCTCTAGAGATACAGGAAAGAATTTCTGGTCTTGGTTTGACAAAGCATATCGACAGGATTGCTGTGCACGGGAAGTTAAGTGTGCCCAGGTGTTTACTAACACTAGGGCAAAGCATAAAGTTGTGTGATATTTTTCTGATGAGGAGCAGAACCTCCACCTTGCTGAGGATGGGTATTTTAAAGGAGATGGATGCTCCCCATGGGGAGCAGAGTCATCAGAACCATATCTAGAGCTTAGGGCTGCCAGTCCTCCTCCTGAGCCACTGCACTTGCCTTGGTACAGTTCAGAGTGACGTGTGGCTCCTCGCTGAGCTTACTGTGGCTGTGGATGGTGGCACCAGCAGAGGTTCTCACCTTGTGCATGCACAGCAGTGTGTTCAGCACATGCTGGAAGCAATTCAATGAGCAGCATATTGTTTTCACCCTCGGCAGCTCAGTTGGCTGTCAGAGTTGCTCTGCTGTGGGGTATTTTGGATATGTCAGTAAATATCTTCCCTCCAACAGTGCCAGATGTTTCCACGCACAGCAGCTCCCACAGCCACTTTGTAAAGGTTTTGTGGCGAGGGGCTGCCCAGAGCGTGGTTCCGGCTGGCTCTTGTGGGTCATTGTGACCGTCTCCTGGTGAGCCACTGCACAGCTGCTGAGGGAAGAACAAAATGACTGCCATCCATGAGCCGTCACTGCAGGATCTTTCTGAATCTTTATTTCAGCTCCCATCTTAATGACCCATCCCACTGAGGGATGATCTCGGTCTGTCAGACTTCAGGCTAGAGGCCAAACTCACTAGTTAGCTGGGCTGCTGTTCTTCTGACCCATTGAGAATGTATGCAAACAAGGTATCAGGGGCTTTTCTGTACAGACCTCGTGGCTTGAATCTTTTGGGAACTTGTCCTCGGTATTTCGTGTCCCTGCAGGCAGGTTTAGGATCCGTTCCCAGCACCTTTCTGTCATCACAGTCCTCTGAGGTCTCACACACCAGTTTGTGTGTGTGTCCCGCAGCATCCCACTGCTCTGCTTGAGTAACACCTTTGCACGAGTGGTTTAACCAGGTGTTCTAGAGAAGACATTCAGTTGAAGAGTCTCTCAGTCACCTCCATTTTTCCAGCTGGTTGAGTTTTTGTAAACAATGCCTATGTAAAACTTTCTTATCCAGTAATTAGGGCCTGCTGCTTCATCTTGCTTGTCTGCTTCTGCCCTACCAGGTCATATGAGAGGGGAAGTCCTCCCCTCAGCCATGTGGCAGCAGACTGGCTGCGTGGCCTGAGACCACAGCTGGGGAGAGGCATATGCAAAAGTTTTTGTGGTATCAAGGAAAGCTGTGTAAAGCATACAAAGAATGGTGCAGAACTGATATTACCGCTGGACTGCTATGGTGGTTGCACTGCATTCAGTAATCTGTGTTTTTGTAGGTCTGATGCATTCCCCAGGGATGATTATGCTAAAACTCTAGCTGTTGTAATAGGAACAGGTTTGCTCACCTTTTTTTTTCTTTAATCAAGAATACCCAATCTATTAAACATTAATTTGTCTCCTTTGTGGTGAGAAAAGTATGTCACGTCAGAATGCCATAAATGTTGGAGCGTGATTTGTAGCATTGCCTTCAGGTGGGGTACCAGGGCCACCCTGAAGCAAACACTGCTGGGGCCCGTGGTGCCCCATGGTCACCACCACAAGATCATGCTCCATCACCACGTGCTTTTAATCACTGCAGACTTGGAGCTCACACGTTCTCCTTGGATGAACAGAGTGCATCTTTATTACTCTGCAAGGACTTTAAATAATTCATTACTGGAGAAAGCAAGGGGAAGAGCAATGTTGTTTGTGCCAGACTCTAATTGCTGAATGCACCATGACCTCTCAAAGAGGCCCCACATTTAATCATGACTCTCTTCTAGCGCAACCGTTGGAGAACCCATCTGCTTCCCCACCTGCCGCAGGGGGACGAGCGTGCTGGTTCCCCCCATGATATTGCATACATCCCACCTGCGGGGAAGGATGTTTCTCTGAAACAAAACCGCAGCCAAGTATGAAACAGCAAGGATCGTCCCCAAGGTGAGAAGCACGGTGAATGTTTTAAAGGGGAAGAGCTGACTGTAGGTCCCATTCACCAGGGAGCAGGCTGGGTAGCAGATGGCAGGGGGGATGCTCAGGGCAGGCTCTCCTGCCAGCAGCCTCAAGAGCAGCCCAACCAAGAAGCCGGCAGCTGAGCCGTAGGTGTTGGTGCTGGGAGCGAAGAGGGCGCAGCAAAGCTGGGGAAAGAGCAGAGCGTACACCAGCTCCCCGCTGAGGAACCAGAGGTCATAGACAGAGCTGGAGTAAAAAGCCAGACCGGCAGCCGCGGCCCCAAACACCAACATGGAGGTCCTCATGGCCCATAAGACCTCCGTCTCTGTAGCCTGCAAAACAGGAGATTATAACATTACAGACATGGTGTTTACTAGCCAGAGGGCCAGCACTGCCCTGCCCTGGGCTGGTTCCCACCAAGCCCTGACTGCTGCCACCAGCAGCCGCCCAAGGCAGGCAGCCCTGGAGCTGGAGCTGCCCTCTGTCATTTTAAGGGTTATGGGTTTACGCTGTTTCCATTAATATACTAGACCAAATTTTATATCAGTAATTTTATAAAAAGCAAAGCTCATCAGTGTGGATGTTTTTATCCCTACCATGGATATGAACACCCCTGACCTATGTTTCAAGCTCTGGCTCCGGAGCTCAGTTCAGCAGCTGAAGGACAGACACTTCTAATCACAGACCACACAAACTGGATTTGAAACAGTCTTGATACAAAAGCATCTACCCTGACTCCCAAACTACTGAATGCTGTAACCAAGTACCTTTTTCCTCAGGATTTTCCTGTAGATATTGTGAGCAAACATGGAACCAGCAGAGAGAAGAGCTGAGTCTGCAGAAGACATTGCGGCAGCAGCAATCGCTCCCAAACCAGCAATGGAGATGTAGGCGGGGCAGAGATAGTGTAAAACAAGTGGCAGTATCATTGCCGATTCCCCTCTCTCAAGTGGACTTGGAAGACCATAGCTTGTCTGGTTCCAGTCTTTAAAACAGAACAAGGAAAAGTTGCAATAAATCATTCCCTGATATTTCTGCTGTCTTTGAAGCCGCCTTTCCACAGGGACCAGTCACAGCAGGGCTAAGGACAGAGACCCACTCAGTATTTTAGGACTTGGATTCATTTTTTGGATTCTCTTGATCTCTTGTGATCCCCCTTAACATGCTGCACCTCTCACTAGATCAAAGATTTTCCTTTTCCTCAGTAACATCTACAGAAATAGCTGTACCTTGTGTGTTTCCGGGAACGGGGCCCTTAAAGGTCAACCATCTAGACCTTGCTCATGAGAAGAGAGTTTTTCTCTGGTGCCCATAATGACAGATGAATTTATGAGTTCAAGTTTGGTGACCTGGCTGCTCTTTAACCCTTGCTATAAACCAACACAGTATTGATCTCCTGGGCTGGGGCTGTACATTTCCAGGACCAAATTTCTTGATTCCTTCAAGCGGGTTTTCTCCCAAACGTTATTAACAACCTGCAGTAATATTATTGGGTCTTACCTGCAGAAGGCATTAACAGAAGCAGGCATAAGATTTCTTGGAAAATAGGATTATATAGCATTTTACAGGGTCTGCCTCCGTCTTCCCTTACTGCAAGGTCTATAAAAAGCCATTTCACCGTAATGTAATAGCTTTAAACAGGTCTTGGGACTGCCTAAATGTCTCTAGGTAGTCATACACTGAACTTCAGAGGGCTCTAAATTTCTGGTACAGGCTTCTATCTTGGTGGCCAGGTCTCCCACTGAGGGCATTTATGTACACAGGACTAGGTAATTTGAAGTCTAAATCAGGACTTCTTTAGGTCCCATTTTAATCGCCTTTGACAAAACCACAGTAATTATTCACAGACAAATGATTTAGTTTTACCTGTTGATGCTGCAACTGCACCGATGAGCACAGAGGGGATGGCCATTAAAAAGCACCCCAGTCCAGAGAGGTAGGAGATTAGCCTTGCCTGTCCCGGTGAGGCAGCGGAGAGCACTCTTTGGAAATAAGTTTGCCACGGGATGCTCCCAAGCACCTGAAACATACAGATGTTACCAGTGGTACCCACCAGGCTGCTGGCTGCTGTAGGGCATCATCCATCCCTTCAGACAGATGATGATCTTTACTGTTATAAAACTCTCACTTCAAACACATAAACTTTGCCCAGCTTTAACTAGTGAGGATGATATTTGTCATGGTTGAGGGTGTCCTTTTCTTTTGTTTTCATTGTGATGGATGTGAAATTTTGATCAAAACAGGTTAATGGTTTGCCAGGCTGAGAAAGCTAAACACAACAGGTTAAAAATGGGTCATGAAACAGGCACAGAGGAAGGAAAAGAGAAGTTTTTCAGGCATGGAACTTTTGTAAAAATCTACCAACTATTTAGCTAGAGTATAATCCAAAATTAAAAATAAAATCACCATTTTCACTTTCTTAGCAGACAAATTTTATCAGATAAAATCTGAAGATTCTGTCCTCACCAAAGAAGCTCAGTCTTCTCTGTGTCCCTGTTACCAGCCTGGCGAGAGCATGACAACCTCCCTGTAGTCTTGGCTGTATTGGTAGCTCAAAAGTTGAGTTGTGCAGTGGAGCCAAAGGCACCATGCTTGCTGATGTCCTGCAGTTGTGTAATTTTAATGTGTTTTTTTTTTTAAATAGAGGAATTTTACATAATTACATTAAAAGCACACTATTGAGGGTACAAGACCAACCTCTCAAAAGGTAGGAAATGCCTCATTTAGTGCCAGGAGTGGAACTAGTTGCCTGGATGATCTTACTCAAGCGATACATTCCTTCATGTGGGTAAAGGATGGAGTGTTCCTACTGCTTCTTTCCTTCCCACAGCTGAGCCCTGGAACTCCCCGGTCCATTCAATGTGCTGCAGAGTGGCATCATCCTGCCCCTGTCAACTGTGCAACGTAGGGCTCCTGGCTGGAAGAACCCACAAGTTTTCTAGACAGAAAGTCTGCACACAATCCCTTCTCCCAATCACCTGTCCAAGAAATATTCCATACCAGGAAGAAGAAGTCATCCAGCCACCTTCCAAGATACTGTTGTTCTATCTTCCCAATCCAAGGATCTTGGTAAGATCGATGAGTTGCAGTGTAATAAATACTTTCTGTTGCAGAGTTCACCAGGGCAAAAGGGATACAGATCCACTAGGGTAGAAACGGAAATAGTTAATCACTTCCCCGGGATACTTGTTCTTGGAGAATCTATTCAGATATTGAAATTAATGTAGATGTAGAACCTAAAGTTACATAAGATTAAACCCAGACTAAGAGTCTTCCTTCTCCCCCTTCCTTACTCTACATATATGTGTTTCTGGTTCATGGCATCATCAAAATCATGAGTCTGTAATTCAGGTCAATTTGTGCCTTCAGTAGACAGATCTCTCTCCTTTCCAGCCAAGATTGCTCTGAACAAGTTCTGCAAACCTTGTTTGTGAGCAGCTATGTTCACCCAGCAAGGCCAATACCTCATGTGAGCACTGTCTGAAATGCATAAGGACCGGAAAACATTTCAGGAGACCTGTTCTCGTGAAGAGGAACTGTAGGGCAAAGGCCAGTATTGGTGGAGTTATTTTCGGCCTGAGATATACTGAAAACAAGAGCAGGATTTTGTCCTTTAGTTAGGAAACTGGTAACAAAGAAATGCACAGGACTTGCCAGGCTGAGTGTAATGAAAACCAGCTGGATGACATCTGTGTAAGCAACAGAGTAGAGGCCTCCCAGTAGAGTGTAGAGTACGACAGTGCATGCTGAGATGACGATAGCCAAAGAGCCTCCAATATCCAAGACGACCCTCATTGTTGCTCCTGCAGACAAGGACAGTGGTCAAGTGTTTTAAGACAGATTTCATACGTGCAGAATACAGAACAAAAAAGGATATGTTATTCCCTTGATGCCAGCACACCACACTGTATGAGACGCGCACGGTCTACAGAGCGTGAGCACAGTGAGGACTCAGGAGGGCCCATGTTGCCCTTCTGCTCCTGCTGCTACCTTGCTGCATGGCCTTTGCCAAGGCACTTTGCCTTTTTACATTTGCTCCCCCACAGGCAAGATGAAGGTACCAACTCATATTGCCGGACCTCTCTATTATATCATGAATATATACTACTGTCATTTCATTTAAACCTAAAAACATATTTTCCGGAAATGAGAAATGCTTGTGTTCCTCTCACAAAAGGAGACATCAAGCAAAATTTCCCACAGCTTAGTCCAACACAATTCCCAAATGTGTATTGTACTCTGATACTCTGTGCCACACGATCTTTAACAAATATAACAGCAAAGTAAGTATTTACCCAGGGACGCCAGGATAGCTGCAAACCAGAACACCTCTCCTAGCAGTGGTGGAATGAAGAGTAAGCTTCCCATCACGTTCCCGTAAGTTTCTTGGAGGGGATCCATCACTGTCACGTAGTTTTTGGATCTCATTGGATTTACAAAGAAGAAACCACCTATCAGAAGTGATGACATTTTGGTAGAACTTTGCATGTATTATATTACAGGACAAAAACGTGAGAATACTATAGTATTTGTGTATCAGACCTCTATACTGAGTGTGGAATTAGTACATAACGGACCGTAGAGAACAACGCAGCCAACCAGACACCAGGGCCTCAATACACTTGCCTAAATGTGGGGTTTCATCCATCTGAGGGGTCCCAGGTTATAAAAGACAGCTGTTTACAGCTGACAGATATGGCCCTCCACTTTGGCAGACCTACATCTTTCTGGAGTGGCTACTGGAGGCCAGGTAGGACCCCCTAGGGCACCCCAAATGGCATAAGATACCTGTATGACTGTAACAGGAACTTAGCTCAGAGGACACCCACATATAGTCTCCGCCAACCTGAGACACAAAGTTTTCTGACATGCTTCCTGTGGAAAATGTCAGTAGGCAGAGTGAGGCATTGAAGAACCATATTTGTCTAAAAAAGAGCCAAACCTTTGTCCTTGACCATGTGATGCAACATGTTGATATATGTTCCTTTTCTGCTTGCATTTTAATTTTGGTGGCTTCATTGTGCCTTCCCAGAACCATATTGTTTTCATCTGCACATTGAGCTGAGTCCCACCCGCCTTCATCTAAATATTAGTCTTCAGACGTAAAGCTGTCTCATTAAAACCAAAGAATACGTATTGTGCCTAACCCTGAAGCCAACAGGACTGCTTGCCTGGGCACTACTGACCTGAGTAAAGATTGCAGGATCAGACCTGCACTCCCCAATTTCATTAGTAAGAATTACTCACATAAGAAATGCTGGCAGTATATTTCCAAGCCTGATTCATATTCACGTCAGTTGGACTCTTTTCTCTGACTTGAGAATAAAGGTTATTGTTCTTTTAGAAATTCCTATGCACAGGTCTCCTTGCTTTAATCATCCCGTGTCCCTAGAGAGTTATGATATAACTCAGTGTGGACTTGAGGAAAATTTGGTTCTTGCAAGACAGCTGAACCTCAGTGTGAGTCCAAAAATTCTTGGAGTTAGAAATGGCAACTTAGGCATAGGACACTGCCAACTTAGCTTAGTTTCAACAAAATAGTGACCAGCTGTAAAGTGGGATAAGCTGGATACACCACAAATTCATCCCGAGATGAGACTACTCAGAAGAATGCATTTTAGTGGAAAAATTAAGATAGCATTATTTCATCACGCAGAAATTTCAAAGAAAAAGTTAAAATGATACCAACACTCTCAATAGTCTGTGAATAAGAGATCATGATAAAAAAGCAAGATGCACATAGCCACATGCTTCAGATAAGATTTTTGTCTTATAAATTGCTCCAAGCAGGCAAAATTCTACACTAGCTCCAAGCTGCCCAAATTTATTATGCTTCATTTTAGAGGATAGCATTATAAATATTCATTCTGGATCTATTGGAGACTGAAGAAACAAAATCACCTTTAAAATGTACTCTATACTCTTATGCATCTTAATATACTCATAGGATTATTTTTTTTTAAAGCTTATGTGTCCTGATTACATAAATTATTTACCAATGACAAGGGACAAGGCAAATCCCACAGGTGCCTGGACCCACAACAGTCCTTTTGAAGGCAGGTAGACAATTTCAGCTGTGCCATTGATATATGCTCCTCCAACCCAGGTGGCTGTAAACATGAAAGGTGGAAATGTAAGAATTACAGTACATATTTTCAGCTAGTTTTGTAGAACACTCTGAGAGCTTGTAAACCTTTTTCTCATACAAATGTTTAATCACACATCTGTTTTCTCCCACAGTGAGATGTGCTGCTGAGTACAAGCAACAGTATTAGAATCTCACCCTAAATGATTTCCCAGGTTCAAGAATGGATATCTGTGTGTGCATAGAAAAGCTCAATGTTTAGACATTTAGAGGCAATTTGAATATACTAATTTTTAATTTCAATTTTCTCAGTGGAAGACTCTTTCTAGAACAAACAGAATTGCCTTTGTTATTCTGCCATGACTGATAGACCACCCTTCATGAGCATCACTTACATTAAGAAGATTGCTTAAGAAAATAGACATTAGGGGAAAAAAAATGCAAGCAGACATTGCAGTCAGAATACAAACCTACAACATGAACTTAAATGTTTCAGCCAGGCGAACACCACATGGGGAAGTCTACACAGAAAAAGTGGCAGGGAAACAAATGTCAGACGATGCCAGGCAGCAAGGGGAGAAAAGGGAAGCGGAGGGCAGCAGTCGGGGGGAAACAGTTTCTCTTTAGAAGAGAGGTCAATGCTCACCATGAGTAGCAATTTATTCCACACAGAACTGGATTGTTCCAGGAGTAAAATTCTTCTGTTATGCTGGATAACAGAAACTGGTTCAAGATTAAGACCACAGTCCTCCTTAATGAAGTGTCGTATTCCTCAGTCAGTCTTAAATTAAACTCTTTAACTCTTAACTAAACTCTTAAATTAATCTCTTTAATTTAAAAGAATCTACATAAACATTAGGTTCTGCTCAGTGTGAAGAGGTTTGGAAGAATCCATCCCAAAATGATTCATAAAACCATACTCCTTTAAAGCCACACTTAGGTAAAATCTGCCCTGACATTAAAGGAGTTCACCTGCTTTGAAAGAAAATCCCCCAGATCTATGTAATGCATATGTTTTAAGAAGAATTTTAAAAAGTCATTAAAGAAAACTTACCTGTTGCAGTAAACAATCCAATGAGAACATTTATGTTCCTGCCTCCAACAATGGCCATTTCAGTTGGGTTTCTGTTCTGCTGGTCCTTTTTGCTTTTCCAAGAAGCCCAAATTCCAATAGCTAAAGTTAATGTAAAAAACACACTCAAAGATATTAAGCCTGGTATATTTAGAGCCATTTTTGGTTGCTTAATTTAGATCGTAGAGAGGAATAATGGATTGATGATAATATTCTTTGGTCGAGTCCACAATCAGAAAAAAATAGAAAAAAATCAGAAAAAATAGTGCCACCTGGTAAAGAAACCACTAAGTATTAGTTTACGGTACTTTGCAAGGAAAGATGCAGTATGAAACAGATCCATAAACCTAAAAGTCTTGAGAAGTGAATGCAGAATCTCCGTTTTTGGAGGACTCCTGGAAATTCTTCAGTCTTGCCCCTTCTTCGGAAGATATCCAATCTTATTTTTCTGGGGAGCAGAGATTAAGAGGGTAGGAATTAGTGTTGATAAGAACAATGGAGCACTGATGTGGGGGGTAATGCTAGCTTGGCTTAAAGGAAGGGCAATGTTATATTTTGTCTAATATGCAATGGTATGAAAATAATCTGTATTTCTCTAGGTTCTAGGCACAAGGCTAACGCAGAAGATAGGGCTAAGAATTTGTCTGTTTAAAGTTGACTGAACTAAATCCACAATAATCATCAAAATAAACCTAGGAAACAGTGAAAGAAGATTTATCACTGACCAGCCGAAGGAGCTGCACTGATATCAAAGCAAATGCATTAGCGTTTCGCTGCTAGAAGCAGTCAAGAGAACGAGGGGGGCTTAGATTCTGCAATAAAACTGCAGGAAAGAGATAGACTTTTCCTTAATTACTTTGTGAAGCTCACGTTAAACAGACATAGTTCTGAGAAAAGCTCACATATGCGTTAAGGAATTAAGTTGTTTACGTTTATTATAGACTTGGACACCAATATCTTTTTAATTGCCTTGTGAATCTTTTTCATCTGTCCAGGTATGATTCTTCATAACCAATTCCATATAAAACCAGCCCTATTTAGGGCACTTGTTTGGCTTTCCTGCATACTCGCGTTCATCTGTGGAGCGGGTAGCTCCTTTCCACATGGAAATTGCAGATTTCATCATCACAGGTGCACTCTGAGCAGGAGTTTTCTTCAGGAAGGTTTTCTGCAGTGTGCCATCTCCTGCAGACAGCCAGGAGTAGCTGTGCATGGCAATGGCAGTGACAGGCTGAGCATCTCCCATGGGCAGGACATGGTGGGAACACACATGCACACGGGCAACGGCTGTGGGAAGAAGGGGGAGAAGTACAGGAACCCCGTGTTTTCTGTGACGCCTCTCTGTACAATGGAATATAAGGTTTTTGCTAACTTTTGCAGTGATCTGGTAGGAAGCATCTGTAAGGACTATTTAAAAAAAGGTGAAAATTAAAAAAGATGAAAAAGCCTGGCAACCACATGATTATTTATCCTGCCTTTGGAGAAATATTCCTTTATATTTGTATTCAAATATTATTTTGACTGAGTGAGGGGTTTTAACTTTGACCCAATATTTATGTACAAAAGGGACACTGTGCAATTTTAAGGCACATTTTCTGGGTGGTAATTAGAAACACTCCCTTCCGCCTTAATTGCACGAAGTCATAGACACTGCAGCTGTCGCAGCAATGGAGACACTGGTTTCTCTGGGCTGTCTTTCTGGCTCAAAACGGGATGTTTCAATAGCTTTTAAAACACTGTTTGGATACAGGCGCACACTAAGCTTTTTTCTAAGAACAAATGTTTTGCAGCATATTCCCTAGGCAGGGACAGACAGGGTTGAAGGTGCACATGGCCGGGTCTCAGCCCCCTCTGCAGCCAGGCATTCCTGGGAGGAAATATCTGGAGTGGCATCCTTCATGTGGGGGTCAACTAAATTCAACATGTCCAAAGCAAGATTTGAATTTGTTCCTTGACATCTGCACAGAACGCCTGGACTGACTCTGCTTTTTATCATCTCTTGGGGAAAAAAAACCAAAAACGAAACGAGAAAAAAAGTGGCAGGCATAAAAATCTCCAGGGAAATTTCATTAAAAGTCCCAGAAGAGTGGAGGTCAGATGTGGTAGGATAAAAAGTAAGTGAAAACTTTACACGGTGGGATGAAGGAGACTTAGAGAAAAAGTATGGGTGAGGCAGCCCGGTTGAAGCTGTAGTGGTTTTACTGCTGTACAGTGCATGGAAGAAGGATTGTAAAAGCGTGAGAAGACCGATTCCTCACTGAATCTGTCGTTGTGCTCTTTTGCCACTAGATGACTCTCAGCTAATGCAGCTATTTTACCCCCCCAAAAAGCAATCTCATTAACAGAGAGATGTCTGAGGTGGGCTTCCCGCTCATGATGGAGGGCTGCAGCTTCGGGCACCAGCTGCTGCACCGCTCACTCCGAGCTCCCTGCGTAAGCCGTGGGGAGAAATACGCAATTTTAGGATGTGATTCACTGACCTGTTTTAGGTCCTGTGAGGCAGGACAGGGTGAGGGCAGGTCTCAGTCTGCTGGACTCAGGGCTGCTTTTAAGAGCGGTGTCGCTGTACCCTGTAGGTGTTTCAGGGCTTGGTCTGGCTGCTCGCGTAGAGATGGCTGTTGCCACTTGAGATGCTCTAAAGCCTCTGAGATGTCCACATGGGCAAGCAGATGTTACAGAACCCCTGTGAGAGACACATGGCCTTCTGGAGCAGCAGCCAGGGTATTCTGGTATATCTCCAATGGTTCTGAGTATCTACTTGGGGGATACTCAGGTGAGCTCTTACTCTCTCCTTATCACTTGACCTTGATGGAACAAACTCTGACATGGGCTGTTAATAAAAATAGAGGAGTGCCTGGAAGAAAGTGAGGCGTGCTCTGTACCAGGGAAGTTTTCTATCTATGCTGGAAATAATCTGCACTATAGTGAGCACTTACAGCTACTCAGCTGTGAAGTTAACCAACAGGAACACATAAAGATGGACAGTACAGTGGCCTCTGCACCTAAGATAAAGCCCTTGCCCTGCCTTTCTGGGTTAAACGTGCGACATCATTGATGAAGAGCTTTAGATGGCCCTCCGTGGCCCATGGGCTCAGGAGGAAAGGGGTGCTGTGCGGTGAGAGAGGTCCTGCAGGGAAGGGCGTTTCCAAAGGGTGCCTGTCCCCTGTCACTTCTCTGGANCGTGGCCCATGGGCTCAGGAGGAAAGGGGTGCTGTGTGGTGAGAGAGGTCCTGCAGGAAAGGGCGTTTCCAAAGGGTGCCTGTCCCCTGTCACTTCTCTGGAAAGGTACAAGCCCAAAGAGCTGGTGGTCTGTAGGAAAAGAAAGTACTCTGAGAATCTGGAAAAATCTTTTTTTATTATTATTATTTACTTTGGGACTTTTTTGAAGTTTGTTTGCAAAGAAGTGGTTACTTGTGAGGAGCTGCACGGGCGGAGAGACGCAGGGCTGGGGACAGGGCAGTAGAGCAGAGATCGTGGCGCAGGGACGTCTGCGGCCACCAACTATTCATTGGTTTGCTTTGCTCTGCGCGCCAAGAAAAACCAAGCACTGAGGCCTGAGGCGTCTGAGCTATTTGCATCAAAATTATCTGACAGTTCCTCTTGAAATGAGATGGTATGAACTAGTCTGTGGTTTCCAACCCAGGTATTCGAATCATGGCCTTGATCCTGGCAGCTGAAACACTGAGCTACTGGTCTCCAAACATTTACAATTTTTCAGGCAGTGTCCTTGGTCTAAAGTTTTATTCCTGTCGCATATCAATCCCAGGAACACTTTTTTCTCTTCCAACCAACACAGATTTGCATGTGGCTGATCTCCA
>RSEF01000001.1:211728071-211750809 GCA_003993805.1 Himantopus leucocephalus | reverse complement strand
CCCCCCCCCCCCCCCAATTCTGAAACATGGTGTTATACCTTTAGTCAAGCCAACTCTCTGTCCAAATCAGAATTATTATTAGTAGTATTATGTAGACATTTTCTTCTGAAGCCTTGCCCAGCAGGAAAGCCTGGGTTCGCAGGTACCCCCGCAGTGCTCGGTGTGAGGAGCTGCCCCGGTCGCAATGTGCCGGTTGGCTCCTGGAGAAGTCTCTGGTGACATTTCTGAGGGGTCAGGCTTTGACTCATGTAAAAGGTGATTTGGGGGATCTGAAAAGCCATGATCTGAAATGATTTAACCTAATTTTAGCCACCTTTATGTATCTTGGCTATATGAATTTTTAGTATCCTCGTGTTGGCAAGAGACAGGCGTTTGCTTTGGTCACCCGCACCTCCATGGTGCTAGCTCCAGCTGAGATACTTGGGTCTCTAGACACCTGTGAGTGGCTCTCAGGTGTGACAGAGGACGTGTGGGAGACACTTACCACCTGGAGTGGCATCTGGCAGCTGAGCAGGATGCTTTGCTGCACTTCGAATGCCACTAGATGCTCCTGTCCAGGGTGGACAACCAAATCTTGCCTAGAGAGGCAATGCCTCCCACCTGCCTTAGACATCTCTTTCAGTGTGGGCTGGGAGAAGGCTGCCTCTCTCCAGTGACTATGTAGCTTGATGCCTATCCCAGAAAAGACTCCTTTCTGGTGGTTCAAGTTAGATAATTTAACTCTCTGTGCTATTCCATGTCTCTTCCTACTGGAGCTAGTATGAAGTTAGAAGTCCTTTAGGTGACACAAATCAAGCCAGAAAATAACTTCAGAATAACAATATTTAATATTTACACATATCAGTGAGGTCAGTGATTGCACAGTTGGCAGAACAGAGGGAGTCCCTGTAAGCACACAGACGTGACACTAATCATCCCCAAGGGCAGGACAGCTCGGAACAAGCAGATGGCAGCAGGAACCCTGCATTTACTTTCCTGTGCTGGAGGTGGTGTGTGCCAGCGGGTACCTCTCCCTCTCCCGGTGCTGGCACAGCC
Source organism: Himantopus leucocephalus (assembly GCA_003993805.1). NCBI lineage: Eukaryota > Metazoa > Chordata > Aves > Charadriiformes > Recurvirostridae > Himantopus > Himantopus leucocephalus. The sequence continues at coordinate 211,749,774 of RSEF01000001.1, read as the reverse complement.
CAAACTGCCTTTATCACAGAGATGAGTCAGGGAGACAAAACTAAAGGATGAGGGCAGGGCTGATATTTAGGGACCGTGAAGAACTCATAGAGCTCCTCTGCTGATGGAATATCTCTCCGCCTGACTACGTGCTGAATATCCTTACTTCTAGCTGCCTCATTGACCCTTTTGGAATCAGTTGGCTTTATTTTGATGTCTGCTTTACATGATAGCAGTGTCCAGGCTTCATTGCTGACAATGAACATGAGTTTTTAAGCCACCTGAGAGGTTTGGATTCACCTAGTCATGACTGTAAAATTCAACGTATCTTATGCTTCTTTTACGGAAGGTACTTTTAAGTTTTATGAGGCAAATTTCCTGCTTCTAAGGGTGACGCTACACTGCAAGGAAGTGTACATGTGCTCCTCATCTTGGCACAACCGACATTTTCTTCCGCATTTTGTATACAGGGGTTTGTGTGCTGCATTGGAGGACAGCACAAACAGCCATACGTGTCTTCAATAACTGTGTTCATATAGCTTGCTCTCATGCTGCAATGCATAAACATGAACAACTTTTGACTGAGAAAACGTAAGTGTCTCTCTTTGAAAAATAGATTCCAAGTGCTTTAGATATATTCAGCTTTTCATAACTGCATACATGCGTTCAGGATGGATAAAGATCATCTTACAGTTTGGCTGACTCGGGGAAGTCAGTGGCATGTCCAAGAATTAACCTTTGAGGGAGTCACTGGAATGATGGGGCTTCTGAAATTTGCCAGTCATGGACTTTAACATCAAGGGCTCGATCTTGAGTGATGATGGGGAATTACGCAGTTCCTCATTGGGATTACTGTTGCTGTAACACTAAGACTGATGCAATTTGTTGCCTTTCAGATTATATCTCTTATTTATTACTAAGCTGCACATAATTACTACCTTTATCGATTTAATGTTTATCTTTACCAGTTAATTACTTTGTCCATGTGATCTGTTCTAGAACAGCCCTACAGACCTGTGTGGAAATTAGTGAAATTCCTATGCAGTCTCGTGAGAGCAAAATTGGTGGTGAGGTTCTCCACCATTTTGTTAAACCGGACGGTTCTAAACTCTTGCTCCAAACTCTACTGTCTATATTGACCCAAATGCCCTTCCAGGGCTACCACATGTCTCAGATGCTCCTGAAGAACTGATTTAGAAGTGCACTGGACTTTGTCAAACATGACAGCAAGCTACTGAACGGGCACAAGGGGATTTGGCTCCAGTGTGGCTGAAGGAGGTTGAAAACCATATGCTTCAGTTGTCTCTGTGGTGCTGCAAATGCCACTTGATATATTCTCTGTGCATCCTAATTTAAATCTGGAAGTGCCCAGTTAGCAAGTTAATAGGAACAGACAGGTGAGCTCACGGTGGGATTTGCGGGGTATGGGAGGATATTTACATCCAGCCAGAGAGCGCCTGCTTCGTGCAGGTGATAAATATACACATTAACAACAGTTCAGTATCCCATATACACAAAAGGGCAAGTGGTGAGCTTTTATCTGGGGACTGTTCTGTTTTATGCACCAGTACGGCAGCCAGGACCAGACAGTTTAGTGTTTTTGCCAGTACCTGAGATTTAGCAGGTATATTTACAGAGATAAAAATTTGGAGTCTCAGGTCTAAATGGTCTAGCCCTTTTCCACCCTGACTTCTTTATCAAAAATTCTTTTTGCCCCATGAAACTCCTGAACATTTTGGGTTTTCTTTGTCATCCCCCCATAAATACAGCACAGTGCACTATCCGTATCGTATGTGAATCGGCAGCTCTGGACTTGTCCTGGCATTCTCTGTAGGTCATTCACATTCCAGAAATATTTGTCTGAAAGACAATGAAGGAAAGATGATTAATTAATATTCCAGGGGGATATCAGACTTACTGCAAGCATCATTACAATGAAAATAAACAGTGAAAAGGAAGCAGTGGTGATAAATGAAACTTGAAAGAGGTTTTTTTCCATTTTGTAAAATGGCATTGCTACTATTGTTGACCAATTAAAAACACCTCTGCTTTTCATCTCTCTCACTTACAGACGCTGAGGGAGCATTACACTTTGTCAAAAAGTCTTCTTGAATAGGAACACAACCATGCAACTGAGTACATCAATACATGACATTGCTCTGCTGTTTTGAAATATCTGAGGATGGAGTTATCCCCGACTACAATGTGAGGGAGAGAGAGACAGTGTGCAAATGCATCTGTACGGCCTCAGCTCCTCGGAAGAGCTCATTCAGGGGCTGTGCAGATCTGTCTGATCATCTACCATTACCAGAGCCTGAAAAATAAAAGTGTTAAGGACATAAAGCACTCTGGTATCTTTTACTGCATACCAACCTTTCTTTTCCTCATACATGTGCCACATATGAAGCCAGTAAGTCCACTGATGAATTGAATAAAACAAAGAATAGCTTCAATCACACCAATGGCCAGGAGAATAGAGAAAAGGACAATATTCCAAAGGATAATGTTTTCAGGTTCTTTGCAAATGCTCCATGTTGTCTGGTTGAACAAATAATTGTCACTGTGATAGAGAAAAATAATTGGCAACGTATTAGAAAGTGAAAATTTTAGAATGCTTTCTGTGTTACATTTTCTGAACTTGTAAAGTGAGTTTCAGATTCTACTATAATTGGTAAAGACTTGTGATTCTCTTCAGAATTACCTTTGCAGAGGTGCAATTGATGACTAGGGAAGAAAGCCACAGCTGTACTTTGCTGCATGCACAAGAACCTCCCTTTTATTTTATGGCAGCGCTAGTAACTAAAGGGAAAGGTCCCTAATGGTTTTAAAATGTGTCTCCATATGCTCTATTCCTGCTTTGGTATCAGTCCAGTCCATCCATTGTCTCTAGCACTGGCTTGAAGAGTGTGGTTGCCAAAGTTAACTTTAAATACTCAGAGAAGATTTTTGCTTCGCTTTTCAGAAGTAGGTGGGGTAGACTCAGTTCATGATGATTTAACAGATTAATGTGTCATAGTTATCAAACACTTCCTTTTGACTCCAGTGGGAGTCACAGCTCAGCAGCCTTTTGAGAGCATGGGGCAACTTGCACAAGGGGCTGCTGACAAGCACAACAGAAGAAACTCAGGCAGTTTGCCCAAAGATGATTCTTTGGTCAAAGAGATGACCAGGTGGAACATGCTACTCAGAGAAATGTGAATTTAGGTGTAGACAGGGTGGACCATCAGTTCACTTTGGAAAAATCCAAATTTGCTATAAAAAGATGTGTAGGGGGATTAGGGAAAGCAAAATTAGAGGATCCTGTAAGTCATACTCACTCCAAAGTGTCATTTCTGAAAGGGTAGAGGTATTCTCCATCACCTGTGTTGCACAGAGGGCCCCCAATCAGCCCCAGCGAGGAGATGACCGCACAATATGCTCCTCCCGCAAATCCCAGCAAAGCCAGGACCACTGACAGCAGCATCTGAAAGGGAAGAGACCTTCAACATTACATGCACGGAGGCTTGAGTAGCATGGAAAGCTTACACTGAATGGGAAGGAATTCTCTTTATCTGTTTCTTACTATATGTTGAAACTTATAATAGCGGTATGATATTTGTGGGAATAAAAAATAGTTGACTTTTTTCTGACTGTTGCGTCTATACTAGATGTTAAAGGATTTCAGACTGTATTTGTTTTGCTTTTGAAAGTGGGTACTCCCAGAGCTTTACTTATTCAGTGTTTTACACTTGACCCACATATTATGAAAAATCTGGTGGGTCTTCTTTCAAAAAGCCAATATGAAGCCAGTACTGGCTTGATGTGGTCCATATCATGTGCCTTGTCATTTCCAACTCTTCACCAAGAGCACCTCTCTCAGCCCTTATACCAACTGAAACGAGCAAGCAACTACTGAACCAGGTATGAAAGCAACAGAAGATGCATTAGTTGTTTTTACTAGTTGATGAAGAATGCAAAAGAGCCTTTCTTATTGGTGTTTTCCTTCACTTTGCAACAGGTTTGACATGTAGTTACCACTGCCTGTGTTGAGAAATCTAATTGTGCTGCGTGTGGCAACGAACCAGTGGTGACTTTGAATTATATGTAATGCACCTGTACGTTTTACATCGGCCACTCCCACAGAAACGTTACCTTTACTATGTTTTGGGGTAGTTTTCTATTAATGGATGGGATGTATCCGGTTGCTATTTGTATATAGGAAAAACAATCTCAGGAAGGTGCTGCTGGTGTTCTGTCTGGGACAGGCATCCCATTAGTCTTGTTAAGAGTCCCTGCCTGTGGTTGTTCACAACTCTGCCAAGAAGGAGAAGAGAGAAGAAACTCTGGAGTAGACTGACAGAGCCAGGGGAAGACCTGGAGTAGGGGCAAGGCAGCAAGACTGCCTCGGAGTCAGGGCAGGGGCACGGCTGAGGAAGCAGATGGGAAACACTCCTGTCTATGACTTGGGTTTGAAGCCAAATACCTCAGGCCTCACATTTCCCTGTTGCCAGCAAATACCTGTGAACTCTAATAGCCCACAAGGAAGGCAGAAACCTTCTCCCAACTCAGCTGCTCCACACAGCGCTGCACTACAGACTCAAATGGAAATACCCACCATCCACATTGCAGATTTGTGACATAATCTTGAAAACTATTCACTATCTAAATGTGTTCAAGCTGGTTAATGCAGTTTCCAACTTGCCAGCCAATGACATTACTGCTTTCTGTACAACCTTGCATGCTGCCGGTGTCTGAATTGACTAATTTTGTGTGTCCTTTTGCCTCCACAGCAGTCCTTGAGTTAGAAGTTGCTGGGATTTCTCATGAGATTTATTTCATCATAACTGATTAATAACTCTGTTTTTTTTTTGCAAAGCTGGACAGTTTTTTTGTCTTTATCTGCATGTTGGCTGAGTTCCCTCTTAGCAGAGCTTCATGGTCAGCAAAACGTAGGTAATTTAGTATATTGTCCAGACCAAAGCAGTGCTGGGTTGTAGCTGATGCACCGTCTCTCATAACAAGATCACCAGCCATGCCTCGCAGTGATGGTGAGTGACTGATGGTGAGTGTCTGAAACTCCTGCCTACGCCGAGCCACTTCTCCCCACCTGTTTTCTCATTTACTTCAACTGTGCATTCTGCATCTTGTTTGAAGGATCTTAATTATGCAAATGCATAGTTTTAGCACAGCATGGCAGTATGGGACATCCCAAAGACAATTATAATAGAAAGAGTCAAATGTTTTTTTGATGCTTCTACATTTTATGATAGTGGTTAGTAGCCATCTTTGATGGCTATTCTTTGACATGTGATTTTCTCATTTAAAATCTGTTAGCTGTATAGCTAGCTTCATCTCACTTAGTTCCTTTACTGTGCACATGATTATATAGACAGACTACTTGTCACTGAAAGGGGGTCTGAAGTTGCTGCAGCTGTTAGATTGGCTCTCCTGGGCATCTTCTAGACACACAGTGGCATTTCCCCACTGTATCTACTCTGCTGGAGTCTTTTCTGGAGGCTTGTCCCATATTCTATGGAAATCCAACAATTTTATTAACTATTGCATCGTCTCAACCTTTCAGCATTTTCCCTAGCTGTACCATCTTCATTTATCACTTTCTTTTCAAAATTTTTATTTCCTCATTTGTGTCTTCAGTTGCAACATGAAGACTAAGCTGGGATGCTTGAGTTTGCTGAAATTAGTTTCCCATGGTGTTGGCTTGTTCTCGACCTCTTACAAAACTTTTGCTGATCATTTTTGCTGATTTTGTTTTAATGTTTTCCCTGCTTTATCTTTCACACAATTGGTTGGTCTGTGCTGAACTGATGAAGAATTTTAGCATTCATTCTTTGAACATATGCACCAGCTGCTTTGGTGAAGTTACCAAGTTCCTCCTGTCCTGGCTTGTGCTGCTCTTTGTTGCCCTGATTCTTGTTTCATGCACATTTCTTTCTTCTCTGTTTCTTTCTCTGGAGGTGGTTTTTTTTGTGGAAATAATATTGTGTCTGTTTATCCAGGTATCTTTGCTTATCTGGGTTTGTTTGTCTGGAAAGCTGCTATGCTATTCCTGTTCTACTAGTAACTCTTAAGGAAGGGTTAGAGAGAAATACTGGAGTATGTTTGCTGATGCAATGACATAAGCTCTATTTTAGGGGGCCTTTTTTCCTCATTGTGCCAGTACAGTGGATGCTTTCAGATGTGTACATGCTAAACTGCAAGACATGGAACCTTTCTAAATCTGTTACTTTCCAAACTCATTACCCCACAATGCAAGGACACAAAGCCATCTAGGTATGTTCGCAGGCAACAATTTAGAACGGATTAATGAAAAAACTTACTCAATGCAGAACGTAATCACTGTCAACTGGAGAACTCAATAAGGTGAATAAAAGGATGAGAAAGTTAGTAATTATTATTACTGTTGTTGATACTTCAGCAGAGTGTAAAGGCTGTGATGAAGTCTGAAGCTATTAAACCAGTGATTGCACAAAGTATAATAGGATAGAGTCCCTACCCTGAGAAAAATGGTTATGTTATGTCTGAATAATAATTCAGATCAGCATAATTTCCTTCACTTTTTTTTTCCCCTATGAAAAGCAATGCTGAGTATTCAGGGTGAATTATAATTTCATACCTAAGGTCCCCAAAGCAGAAAGGTGGCCAAACTAGCCTTTGGATTACATAGGCTGCTGAGTAGCTCCAGTGTGGGCTATTTCTCTGCCACTAGGTAGAAATTGGTGGATAATCCACCAAAAGCTGGGGACCCTATATCAGGTCCACCCAGACCCACCCCACAAGGAGCTCTGGCACCTTGGGAAGCCGCGGCCATCATGCATATTTGAAGCAGTCCCAGGTTCCTCTGCTCTCCAGTGCCTGGTGGTTCACACCATACCCTGCCTTGGGTATACAGCCTATACGGTCAGGGTGTCTGAGCAACCCCACTGTGGATGTCTGTGCGTTTCCTCACACTGTCCCCAAAGTAAAGTTTCCCTGAGGTTTCTTCTCCTGAAGAAGCACATCACTGGCTTTCAGATCTCCCTGCAGTACTCACCTCTTTTTGCATATTTGGAAAACACTCTTCCCCAGGAACTCTTCTGGGAGAAATGGTTGTTTTTAATGCCATTCAAAGTCATCCACTCTTTGCTCATGTCCCCATTACATCTCTACATTGAGCCACATTCTGTTTAAACCATAGGATGACTTGTAGAGCTGCACCCCTTTCCACCTTAAAGAGGTGGGCAATTCCCAAAGTCTCAGAAGACAAAATTTTCAAAGATATACTGTCCTCACTGAGCCTCTTCTCTAGTTTGGTTTGAGTAGCTTCATCACCTGACCATCATAACCAAATAGCACACAATCAAGCTACTTTCTCAACAATGCCTATTGTATTCCTCTATAACAGCAAATAAAGAAGAGGAGGAACAGTTCATAGGTATCCGGTCAGTGATGGGAAGGTGCAGACAGGATACCTGGCATGCATGTGCTGCTGCTAGGAATGGTTCAGACAGCGAAAGGGTGGTGGAGGGGAGCAGAGGAGCGTCGGCAGATGTGAGCTGCCCAGCGGCACTGTGCTACCACCTGCATTGGCAGGCTGGGAGAGTGAACCCGGCCAGCCTGGGGAAGTTTGACTCTTGGCTCTGTAATATTTACTGCTGGGATGAAGGACGGAGAAGGGAGACCTGAGATGCTGTGTGAACTGAGCCCAGTTCAGCTGGATTTCCCCTCGTGATTTACCCCGTTCAGCAGAGCACCCACAGTACGGCTGTTTTTCACCACCACTTTCTACATCATGCAAAACCAGGAGAAGTGGCTGGCTCAGGCACTGGGTTCAGGGTGCCTAGGCTCATATCCCAGCTCTGCAACTGGCTTACTTGGCCATCATTAGCAAATCCTCCTTGCTATGCATGTGACATTTGGTAAAACCAAGGTAATGACATATCCCTTGGGAGGTACTTGCTGACATCCTAATGAAGAATGTTATTTGTGTATTATGAATAATGAATTAACTTAAGTAAAACATCTCGAAGAGGTAAAGGTCTTCTCATGGATCAAACTAAAAATTAATTGAAGAGTACAGAAGAGACATCCTTTATTGTATGGAATCTCTCATTCCAGGCTGCTTCTGGGAAGGATGCAGACTAAAAAATACATTTCTAAATCAGGTTATTCTTGCTAATAATGATAGCTACATAGAAGTTTGTGCCCAGGGCTTGGGGATTAATGGAGATGCCTGTATAACATGTTGATTTATAATATTCTTAATTATCAAGAGAAAAGACCCTCTGGTCTTTCTCTGGATGACAGAGAGTCCAAATTGCATTTGCACCTTTCATGTGCATAATGCTTCATCAAACGTGTGCTATGGGTCAAAGCCTTCCATGCAGACCAGCCTCCAGGAAGCAGCACTGCCTCCTGAGTGCCAGCAGCAGCAGCTGAAGCTTTTAGCATGGACCTGCAAAGTAGGAGACCTATCTGCTGATGTGGAGGTAAGCAGGGCTGAACCTGTGGAAAAGCAAATTGCCATGGAAGGGTATGGAGGAAACAGGACCAGGTAAAAGCAGAAGGAACAGGCAGCCTTCTCAATCTTTAGGATTTGCCTTGAGGAGGGGGAAGCTGGAGTCATGCTTTACTTTATGTGGGTTGAAGTAAGTAGCTTTGTCCTCCTCTGCCCTCAGCGATGTGGCTAAATGCTCCAGCACCTGCCCTGGCTGAGGATGATTTCCCACATATCAGTGGCTGCAATATCATAACATTCTTGTTGGCTAACTGAGCTCTCAGCCCCAGCCCAGGGACGCTGTAGATCAAGCTCCTCTTCTGCATTTCCCTGACATGGCTGTTGATGGTGGTGTGATGGTTTGTCATTGTACGTTGCCACCTGCTGAGCAGCCATTTAAGAGCTATTGGGCAAATCATATACTGCCATTTCAACACATAAATATCCACTTACCCCACATCTGTTAGCGCAACATCCTGCTCCGCCTGCTCCCAGCATCATGAATGCTGGCAAAATAACCTGTGAGAAAAGCACAAGCTGAATTGGTGTGCGGTACTTCTGCTGAGATGGTTTGTAAAGCATAGGAGCTGGGGCATCATGTTCCTCAAATGCAAACCACCTTCTACCTCTTCTCTGTGGGTTACACCTGCTTAGATGTTGGTGCTTGCTAAGAGTAACTCAGGAAGAAGCATGAGATTACAGCTAGATCTGGCTGGCAAGTTTCTGCCACAGTAACTTGGTTTGCTGAAGCTATACTGCTTCTTTTCAGCCCGGTTTTGTTCTTTTTTTTTTTTTCAGGAACAAACATGTCAGTTCTGAGAAAATGGAATTTCTGCTCAGAAAAGATGCATCACTGGAGTAAGAATTGTGTCAGTTGAAACCTTGTGAGCATACTGCTCTGGATTATAATTAGGAAATCAGCCTTAAACTTCCTGAAACACATCTGACTTTGGTTCTTTGTGCTAAGCTTCTGGAAAACCTACAAAATGGACTTCACTCAACAGGGAACTCCCAGTTCACATCAGCTTCTCCACGGTAATTATCAGGTGGAGCTGGACTGATACAATGAAGTCAGTAACTATCTGTGTCTTGGGATATAATGCCACCTTACAGAAGCACTCTGGAGACAGAAAAAGCTGCATTTAGTTTGGTAGCTAGAGAGCAAGAAAGCTTTTGTGGGTCTAGCTGTGCAGCCGGAGCACTCCTGATGCCTTGCCTCTGCCCACCACCGCTTGTGTAGACATCTCAGAGAGCAACGCAAGAAAATGAGTATTTAAGAAAGTAGGAAATGGTCCCTATGAAGTAAATGAGATATGGAGAACCCTCCAAAGAAGCAAACAATAAAGGTAAAAGCTGTAAAAAAAGCCTTACTAGATGTTGGAGAGATATTGTCCCATGTAGGGCAGGAAGAGCAGAATGTCCATGGTGAATGAAGCCTAGGGAATTTATGCGTGTAGTGTGAATAGATCTGTTAGACTGCGTAGGACAGTGTTATGAAACCTGTTCAGATTTGCAGGCCCCTAAACATTTTTCAAGGGATTTGCTCTCCTCTGCCTTTTATGCACAGCCCAGAGGCAGCCTCCAGCACCTGCAGTGGTTGCTGGATCACAGCTGGAGGCCTGCACATGTAGACCATTGAGGTTAAAAAGACGTTCCCTCTTCCTGGAAAGAAGTCAGCTCTTAAGTAATCACAGGTGGTCCCCAAGGCAGCCTCAGCCCAGCGTGCCACTGTCTGGCACTCAGAAGGGGAGTTAATACCTCTGCCCATCAAACCAGCACTCCCTTTCCTCCAGGGCTGTCTTTCTTCCTTGGAGGTTTCCCATCTAAGCTGCAAACACCTTTGTGACATTTATTAGCCTGGCTCAGGATGAAAGGTTTGCTTGGCAGCTTTCTTTTTTTGCAGTGCCTGATTATAAACACCTGCCTTTTGACAGGGGAATGAGAATTTGCTAGATTTGGCTGTTTTCAGTGAAGGGAGAGCTGTGTGTGAGCTATGGCTGAGTCAGGCATTTCCCAGTGTTGCACACAGGTTTTCCATCAGGAAAGACGTCACTATGACACATGGAGCCAGTCTACCTCTCTTTACACCCTAAACTTTTGAAATAAGGAAATGGAGAGGTTTTCACGTCATATAAATTTCCATTAGAGAAGCAGCAGAGGAGGAAGAAAAGGTGGGGCTGGTTGCTCAGCCAAAGAGTGCGCTGATGGTCTAGGTATTGGTCTACACATGAAATTCCCTGCCGGAGGTAGGTTTTCTGGCTCACAGAGCCAGGCCAGGCGGTTATGAAGATTCCCCCACAGTCCTGGCTCTGGAGACTGTGTTCTGCTTACAGGGAGATTCTCCAAGATCAGGAAACCTGTTGGCATGACTTTCCTGAGTTTCCTTTGGGGACAAGCTGGGTGCATGAGGGAACGCGTCGCAGTCTGGTCTGTCCTCACTGTGGAGTCAGGATACGGATCAGGCTCCAGCCATGGGGCATTCTGCCCCTTGCTTAGCTCCCTAGGAGGCCTAGAAGCCAGTCTCCATTTTTCCATGCTTCCAGCACCTGGAAAATGGAGCTGATTATAATGCTTTCTTTCCCCTTCTCTTCACCTGTGGGCATTTGTCATGCTGTTTTCTGGAAAACACGTACACTCAACAGCATTGTTTGTGGATCAATAATTACTCCTAATGCTGTGTTTTGAAGGTCAATGCAAATTTTTCCTCCCCTCTCACTTGCTGTTCTCATTTTTGATGTACGCGGTGCTGGCCACAGGCAAGTCTGTGTGGAAGCCTTTAAAAGAAGGCACATTTTCAATGAGCCTGTGACGCTCTCATGCCTAACATCTGCCTTTCCTTTCATTGAACGCCAATGACTCCTGGGCTTGCAGTGATACGAATTTTCCACAGGTCTCTTATGTAGTTCCACTTCTTCCTTTAGGCTCCCTTCCACAAACTCATGCTTACGTTCAAGCTCAGCATGAGTAATAGACCCAAGTGGTAGCCGGAAGAAGAAGCAGGCAAGCTGCTGGTGGAGAACAATTTATTGAATATTCTTATACCATGTTTCTGCTTTGGGAAATTTGAGTCTGAACCACATCCATTGTGGCTTTTCCATAGACTTAAGTGGTAGCTGCATCATAGCCTGACTGTGAATGAGATTTGCTTTTTTCTAAGTTAATTATTCTTAAACATTAACTTTTTTGACACTCAGGCAGACAGTTCTGTGCCAGTTTACCATCTGCCTAGGCTGTGCAACAGCCAGTTCTTGTCATATGCACGTTGCTCGCTCGGCTTTTTATCTTGAGTGGATAATTGGAAGAGCATAAAGGGATTAGGCTTTCTAATGAACTGGCAAGATCAGTATTCCTAAACGTGTTCCCTTCTGGTTATGGATATTCACATAAAAGTGATTCTTCCTGAGGAATGGAATGGAGACCTGGTTATAGAAGAGCACATGCAAAGCAGATCAAACCCAAACCCCAGGTGGGTGTGTGGGAGCACAGAGGGCATTTGGGATTTAAGCCATTTGCAGCTCCATGTTCGTTGACTGTTGGCTGGGTCTCTGACGAACACCTACTGTAACATGTTTCAGTTTTGCCCTTAATGTTTTTTTGTGAATTATGTGAGCATAAAATCAGCTAGAGGAGTAACGAGGGGATGCAGAAAATAGTGAAAACTCACCACCTCCAGCTGAGCTTAGGACCCCAGCTTTGCTTTGACTCATGGAGGATGAGCACCCACGTCACCCTTCTCCACAGTGAGAAGTCAGTTCTATTGCTTCCTCCTGACTTCCAGTCCTGATATTTATTTCAGGAATACCTTGTATTCCTGTGATTAGCATCTTTTAAAGTCTTGAATGCACTTTCTCAACCCTGTACCCAACTTCCCAGTTAAGCTGCTCACATATTTATGCAAAACACATTTCTATGTTGGGGTTTTTTTTGTTAATAGAGATTTTCTTAGCCTTGAATTTAAAACAAAACCAAACCCATAAGACACAGTAGCAACATTTCTCTCTTACCAGTATCCCAGCTCCCAGAATGCCATGGAAAAACCAGACCAGATCGGTTATCTCGCTGAGCTGCAGAACTTGTCCGTTGGGGAAGTACAGGAGGATGTTGGAGACTATGGCACACACCGCCAGTGGGAACAGGGTGATCCCAATGCACTTTGAACACTTCCCAGTGCACATGATAGCTCTCTGCTGAGGAAAGACACAGAGAGGTTTGGGTCATTGCAGCACAGGGAGCACAGGATTCCAGCAGTTTTCTTCTTTAATGAAAGAAGAATCAGTTTTCAAGCAAGAAATGTTCCAGTTAAGGCTTACACAGATAAACCTACAGAGCTTGTTCCCTTCAGAGACTTTATTTTAAATGGGATTATTAAAAACTGGAATGTTTAAATAAAATTGCCAGGACTAAACATGTGTTGGTATGAAATGAACAGAGTTTCATTTTAGTTGTTAATGGACAATTGTCTGTCTGTTGGGAACATCAGTAACACAACCATGGCCACACAAACCGGTAACTGGGCTGGCAGACTTCATGGTGGGGCTCAGGCCTCGGGTGGGAGAGGAGGTAGATGCACCGGGTTATCTGGGACCAATGTCTTGGGAAGCTGATTTGAAATCTCCTCACCTGAAGGTCTAGAAGAGCACGAAATGACTGCCAGGAATGCCATAGAAACGTTCAGCCCTGCCTTGGTGCTGGGGCAGATGGGGGAGCCTCACTAGGACCCCTACCTGCTGCATTTTCTCTATTTCCATCAAAAATACTGTATCAGCAAGAATTGGAGAAACTTTTATTACTGTTTCCCGTGACGTGCTTATCCTGCAGATAAGGGTAGATAAGACTGTGGGTTACGGGGCTCTTTGGCACCCACCCTGAAATATCGAAGAAACTGGACGCATGTCTAATCCTGTGTCTATTTGCTAAGGGCAGGTGACAAAGCCATCCCACTTCATTTTCAGTGATCTGCCATAATGTGTAAAACAGCAGCTTGATATTTCACAGTGGTCAGGCTCTTCTTTTAAAATCAACACATCATCTTTTAAAATCAAAGAATCAACACAAATGAAGCACAGGTTGAAAGAGGTGTCTGCAGGTCTCCAGTCCAATCTCCTGCTAAATGCAGGACTACCACCAGCAACCATGTGTCAACCATGGCTTTGTGTAGCTGAGCTTTGAAAATCCCCAAGGATGGGGCTACCACCACCTCTCTGGGTGACCTGTTGCAGGGCTGTCCCAACCTCTTGGTGAAAAAGTCTTTCCTCATGTCCAACCTGAATCTCCCAAAGTGTAAACATGGCTGTTGCTCCTTGTTATATCCTCTCCCACCACTCCATCACCTCTGTCACTCCCTTCCAAATTTTTTGTAGGCTGATTTCAGATCCCTTTTCCCCAAAGCGAAACACCTCAGCTCCTACTGCACCCACGCTGTGATCTATAGTCAAAGGGAAAAGGCTGATCAGTACAAAAGCGGATCCACAGATATTTCTCTATGTCAGGTTGGAAATTTCAGACTACTGGGTTAGAGATTATTGAACTTTCACACTGCCATTAACTTTATGGCACAAACTGTTCTTTGTGATGTTTTATCATAGCTTCACTCCAGCTCAAGGCTTTCAAACGTATAAAAATACAAAATATCAATCTGTGGGTTTCTGTCCGCAGAGAAAGCTGACAGTTTATGACAAAGGTGGATTTGCTCTACCGTGAGCAAGTTACAAGATGTAAGAGAAGGACGATGATCTGGACATGGACCATTTCAGCACACACAGCCGTGTTACACACGCACACACGCAGGCATGCACGCGCGCATGCCTACGCTTGCTACGTGCAAATAGTTTCTGTAATAACCGAGACAATAAACAGTGAAATGTCCCTCAATTTAGTCATGTGCGTTGGCTAATCATTAAAGTTTTGTGACAGAAGTTGGTGTTGAGAAGGTATTAAGTGGGCTAGGAGTACAGATATCAATCAAGGTTGGGTTCCCAAGCAAAAAAGCCCAAGTGAAAGACAGTATGAAGGTATTTGAGAAAGCCAGAGTCAGGCTGAAACCGGCTTCGTTGACAGAACAAAGACAGCGAAGAGGTGAAGTGAGGCATGAAGAGAGACCCATGTCCTCAGACCTCTGCAACTGAGAGGGAAAACAGAAAGACTTTATGGGATGCCACATATTGCTGTGAGGTAGCTGAGACTGGCAGAGACTTCTTCTGAGTTTGCATTTCTATAGCAAAAAAATTTGCATTGTTCTCTGCTGCAATGAGTTTAATAAGAGCACTGTGTTTATATGCCTTTTCTTCTGAGCACTTTACAATCACATTATGCTTTTTAATCCAGCTTTAATACAAGTTAGCTGGCATTAAACTATTCCAGAAGGGAACATTTTTAACAGAGATGCTTCTTGGTTTACAGTCATTACCTATTGTTTATATAGAGCTCAAAATTGGGCAGGGCATTTTGCAAGCCTCTGGAAAAAAGCCCCAGCTCAAAGAGATAAAAATCTAAGCAGACGGACAATGTGCAAATGAAAGATGAAGCGGGGAGGGAGTGGAGGGAAATAGTAAGAATATTGGATATTTCACCCGTCTTTCTCTCAAATACCCAATGCTTTTGCTATTTTTTTACACTGAATTTTGCCTGTCTGCTTTCCTGTCTTTTGCTTTTCTGTGTGTTTGCCCAACCTCACCTACTTCCCCTCCCCAGAGAAAGCAAACAAGCACAGGCACAGCCTGGCCTCCTTCTGTAAAAGCTAAGTCTTGTAGGTGAGTTATAAATTCTCTTCTGCATCTTTCGTATATAGCTGGAGGGCTCAATTCTCGACCAGTGCGAAGCAACACGACGCTGCTTTGGCTGGAAGAACAGGGGTTTACAGCCCATTCTCTCTGACCTATCTCAATACCACTTCAAACTGCAAGGAGAACTTACCTAAACATCAATCACCAGACCTAGTGAGAGGCTCTACCACCAAAATCGATGCCGCTTTGCTACCTGTGTGCATCAGAGGATCTGACCGTGTTATTACAGCTTAGGAAAACACTCTGGGTTGCCAGAAGCACTCAAAACACTTTATTAATTCAGCAAACAAAAGCACTTTCTACAGCTTCGTTAAGCAAGGTGGTTAGAGCAAGCTTCTAATTTTTAACTAGAGTTTTAGAAAGTTTTGCTTTTTAATGCTGAGAGAAGCATGTAAATACCTTTACTTACCTTCTACACAGGGCTTAGATGGCCTCCAGGCTCCAGAACTCCCCGCAGCTGGCTTCAGGCTTTCCAGCTCCTCTCTTCTGGAGCGTGGTGGTCTGAGGGAGGCACAGCAATGTTTTCGGGCGATGGCCTCTATTAAACAAATAGCTATTTCTCTCCAGAGAATGAGGAAATACCCCAAGTTATCCCTGGTTGGCCAGTGCGAGGTTGGCGTGTCACCCGGTGTTATTGATTATTTTAAGGCAGTGTTCCAGTGGTCAATGCCTTGGTCCCTCGGGACACACAGATCGGAGCAGCAGAGACATTTTTACTGCTGCAACAATTTCAGCCATGCAGAGTTTGGCTGAAGAGGAAAGGCAGGAGATGGCAGGGGTGCAAGTGCACCAAGAGGAACAACGGGTGTGTGGCAGAAAGTGTGGTTGAAGCATGAGGTGGTGGCACAGCAAAGTCTGGCCATTGGTGTGGAGTCACCTTCTGCACAATGGGCTTGCAGCTGTTAAGATTCGGCACTGGCTTTGCTTCAAAGAGTGTTGCTGGTAGAGTGGTGATGGGAAGGGAAGGAAAGAAAATTCTCAGTAAGACAGGGAAAGCAAGAAGGAGAAGGGTGGAAAGGCTGGAGAGAAGGGAGAGGTGTGACCAAGTGAGGAAGCAAGGAAAGAAATACACAATTCCAAGGAGGAGATAGCGAGAATATGGAAGGGAAACTGAAGTTTCATTTTGGCAGAGGAGAATAGAAAGGTAGAAGAGACACTGGGGATGGGCCAAGAAAGGAATAACACAGCAAAGGTTATGTAGAAATGTTAAAATTAAACTGGGAGAAGGCTCATACTGAGGAAAGAGGGATGTAGCCATTTTCTTTTGTAGAAAATGTGATGGTAAAAACTGTTAAAATATGTCCAAACACTAAAACATATAAATATATATGCCACTGAATAGGTTAGGTTTGACCCCAGTCATGCTGGGAATATGCACAGCTCTCTCTTCAACTGAAAACATGTCCTCTCTAGCAGGCACCTGACATCGCTGTGTTCTCAACATCCAGATGGAAGGGTGACTTGATCACAAAAAAATATCAACAAAAGGGGCATGTGAGTGACCGCAAATATGCAAAATATTCCACTTTCCACTTTGTTGTCTCTCATCTTTATTCTGCTCTTTTAGAAAATTTCTCACTATGAAAGATTGGTTGTGTAGGGTGGGATTCATCTCACATGACTTTAGATGTCCATGAGGTAGATGTCACCCCAGATTGCCTTTATTCCTAGTGAGAGAAACAGATACTTTTAAGGGTCACCAGATCTATTTTAGGAACTACTGTAGGGTTACAATAACTCATTAATGATGAAAGAATCTCAACACTTGTTCAGACCTAAATGTTGGCATCTGTGGTCAGATGAATCCCATCCACGAGGACTACCAGCATGGCAGGGTGGCTGCAAAAGCAAAGGGGCAAAGCCTGGGACGTCAGTCCCCAGGTTGCATATTTAATACCACCAGTGTCAGAGGACGCAGGGAAGGATGGCTTCATCACTGATTCACAGCTAGTGAAAACCTTAAAAAAGCCCACAGAGTGATGTCAGGCAAATAAACTTCATTGCAGTACAAATGGCAAAAAGGAGGGAGACCGAGCTGAACCCACTGAACCCAATGCCCCAAACTTCAACTGACATCAGCGGCAATAGTATTTCACCATGTTTTATGCGGTGGTGCTTCAACCCCAAGGAAAAGGAACAAAATAAGTCTCAGAAAATCTCCAGACAGGGCAAAGGCACCAGATTTAATCACATTTAAAGCATTTAAAGTATTAAATTTAGAACAACTTGAAGACCATCAGCAATTTGCTCTGACACCTGGGGCACGTGGGAGGGACCTGCCAGCTTATGTAGAGAGTTAAGAAGCAAATAAAGAAACTTCATAATGACACTTAAGATGAACCCTCCCCCTAAATCTCATATCCTGGTTGTTTGGAGTTTTTATAGACTCTTACAGTATAATATCTCTAAGGTACCACCTTTCCCATCTTCACATAGCTAACACTCTCATTTGGGTTCAGCACCCTTGATTTTGATTCTGTTTTTCTCTGATTTTGTCTGGCTTATAGCCCTCCAAGGTGATGTACAGGGCTCACCTCCGTAGTTTCTCAGCTGTACTGTGTCCTCAGCGCTATACGTTCCTTTACTAACCTTTTTATATTTCTTTTCTTCACCTTCCAAAGCCTATCCCATCCTACCATGTTCATCTATCACTTATCGTTTATTATCTAGACTTGATACTTAGACTTGATTGTACCTTTTAGTTTCAAATACGTCTCAGTGCCAGTCTCCACTGAAGGCTTAATAGTTTAAGCAAGTGCACAATGAGCAGAACCGATATTATGTTAGTTTTGTGCTTTTACTTTTGCCTACAGCAAACTGTTGTCTTTTGTTCCACTACATAGATTTTAAATTGTTTGGGACAGGTTCAGTGCTTTCATCTATGTTTGCACAACACTTTTTGCTCAGGGGCTTAACCAAAGATTAAAGCTTCTAGCCATTACAGAAAAATAAAAATACCAGTAAACTATATTAAACACAATTCTCTTACTGCTTCATGAATATATTTAGATCTGCTCATTACTGAGTAAGCTCTATATTCCGTCTGATGAGATCTGAACTAAATACTGCTTATTGTGAGGTACAGAAGGAACGCCAAAAAGAAGGGCACAATAAAAATCTGTGTTAACACCAAAAAGCCTGACTCCTACCTGTTTTTCTGAAGTGATAGACTCATCCTAAAGAAATAAAAAAAAAACCCAAGCTCTAAAACCCTTAGAAAAACTGATTTTTTTCTGTGAAGTGTTTAGTGGCTAATCTGAGTGTATACGATTGTGTACATCTATTTTTCCCCCTGCAATATCGACTTTGAATGCAACGAAGGCATTTTGTGTTCCACTGATCAATTCCTCCTGATTATATTGACTTACTGTACATCAGCTCTGGTCCTCCTTTTATTTCTATCCTTTTAGCCATAAACTCTTTATTAATTTTCCAGTTACATGCAGTAGCATGGGTACTGAGAGAGGAAATGTAAATACACGAAAAATCCTGATCATCATGCTAGAAATCAAAACCATTCCAGCCTTACAGTTTCCCTGGATGGTGCAACGTGTGAGCTACAAACTGAAGAATTACAGCCCCATGCAGTTTTTTTGAAGGGCATATCTGACTGCCCACTTACTCTATTAATAGATCTATCCCATTTGGAGCGCAGCTGCAGGGCGCTAATGAGAAAATGCCCTTTTTGCTGTTGATACCCTGCGTAAAAAGGAGCCAGGAAGCTCTGCTCTCATTTATTCTGGTGCAAATCTTAGGTAGTTCCTCTGAAGTCAAAGCTTTATTCCAGATACGCGGTGATATTCCATTCAGTTTAATTTATTCCACTTTGGCATCATGACACAAACTATCTCTTGCTGCTGTTTCCCGTGACGCTTTGTTGTTAATGTTTTTTTCAACAGAGGGAAAAGGGAGGTTGGTTTTCCCAAAGAAGAATCAGGAAGAAAACTGCTATTAAGAGGCTTTTTCCGAGGTGAGCTGGCTCTGAGGAGGTTCGTGAGCTCGGGCATTGCAGATAAGCTGCCCCGCAGCCCCCGCTGGCTCTCCCTGCCCTTGCAGCAGGTACCCAAGTTAACATGATGCCTGCCTGTATCCAGGAGCGTGCGCGTGCCCTGTTAAGGTAGAAGCAGCAAGGTGGAAATGGCAGTACCAACGTTATTCAGGTTTTCCTTTACCCAGAGTACCCCAGACCCACATAAACCCAGCTAATAAAGAGCTGATCCCATGGCAAGAGCGCCGAGCAAGACGAGGGGCGGCTCAATGAAAAAAGGCGCGAGTCTTGAATCCGATCAGAGGTCACCACAATAAATAACACTGAATAATTGAGTGGCGCAGGTAACGGTACTTATATTAAGAATATGTATGAATCTCTGAACAGAGAAGTATGAACTGGAAGTTGTTCTGGACCAAGTTTGAAAGAGGCTCTCCGCACTCTTTGAGGTGTGTTCAGTATTCACCGTACAGTACTGTCACACTGGTCCTAACACACAGCTTGTTCTGCATGTGCACTTCACAGGGACAACAGCTTGAATATCACATGGATGGATCTTCTCTTCTATTTTACCTATTTTCTTGACATTTTTTTCCTTCTTCCTTTTCCCTGTTATCTCCTTTATATGCACAACTCCCTCTCCTACGCACTTAGGCTCTCTCTCCTCCCCGAGATGGCATCCAGAGTCTTTGCTGAGCAGTTTTCCCCCTCTGATGATGGTGCACGCATCCTTGACTCTGGGGACACTAGTGCCACCAGAAAGAGACAGTCCTTTAGGAATAAACCCCATGGTTATCAGTGGCTTTGTGAGACTGGGGCACGCCAGGTTTGCACAGCCACTGCTCTGCAGATGCACCTTCTGGGATGAGGGGGAATGGTGCCGAAACAACACCCAGCAAGCTCTGCCCATCCAGCAAAGTATTACCCACTGCTTGCTTGTGTGTATGCATGTTCGTCTGATTTATCGAAAGCTCATTTTATTTAATTACATGAGTGTTTTGTCCATGGACAGCACTGTGCCAGCCCCACTGTTTTCTAAAATGGCAATGAACATGACCTGTGGCCAAGGGTTGTTTGTGCTCCTAACACAGAACAACACTGTCACTATCCAATATTAAAATAATTAGAGGTTTGAGCTTTCATTTTGCTGGTTTCGTGCAACACTTCTTTCTGGTTTTGGCTGAAAGGCATTTCTCATCCCTGTGTTTTGTCACTGGGGTTTGTCCAAGTATGTGCTCAGGGTGCAGGTGAATTAGAAGGTAAAAGCAGCCCCCACTGGAAAATACCCCTGTTTACCTGACCAAACAGGAGAAATGTCGCTTCTTCTGGTGATGCTTCATAACTTGCCCTGAACTGCCCTGTCTCCCCCAGGAAGCCTTCAGTAATGAAGAGTAAATATTGGGAATACACTGAAGAAATGTGGATTTTGTTAAAAAATGCTCATTGCATTTTTTTGAACTGTTTGGCATGGGTTAGGAGGGAAGGTTTCTGCAGTCCTGTGTGGTGTTTCTGGTCAGACTGAAAGACTGGTGGCTTGGACGGGTAACCTGTGAGAGATTAAAAACTCCTGTGTGAGGCTGAGGCACCTGGAGCAGCGATTCCGACCGGAATGAAAGAGGAGGGCAACAGCCGAGAGGTTAGAAGCGATCATTAAGTGTTTTGTTATTGCAAGGGGGACCGTCCTCTCGTTAACCATCCCCATCTGGTTTTGTGCCAAAAGAAAAAAAAAAAAAGGACAATCAATACTAGTTGTGTGTGCGTAGCTGTCACGTTTCAAAGACGGACATGAAGCCAGGCTTGTAGCCTGAATTCCTGCTTGCTAGTAAAAGTACTTACTTTGCCTGTATCAGAGAAACCGATATATGTGGAAAAACTGGATAAGCCTTTGGAAATACATCTGGTCTTGAGATCCTGAGGTCTGTCTGTTCTTTCCAGCTGGTGGTGGCTGGTTGAAGAAAGGACAATCCATCCCCTTGCTGACCCTGAAGTTGTTGGGCCCACTGTGGGACAGAATAGTATTTTAAATCTCAACGT
The DNA here is from genome assembly GCA_003993805.1 of Himantopus leucocephalus. NCBI lineage: Eukaryota > Metazoa > Chordata > Aves > Charadriiformes > Recurvirostridae > Himantopus > Himantopus leucocephalus. Next base: position 211,728,518 of record RSEF01000001.1, on the reverse strand, counting down.
CTTATGTAGCAGAAGGGCCTGAGGCAATTAGCACAGTATTTCCCAAAGTGGAGAGTGCCTTTGGACATTTCTTAGCACTGCCTGGGTTTCTGAAAGTGATTCTCTGCTCACACAGACAACCACATCACAAAATTTTCCCAGAAATGAAGCAATCTCCATCTTCAATTGCTTATTTATACTTTTCTGCCCCTATAGCCACTGGTAGGCAGTCTCAAGGCTTTTTTGAGGGTGAGGGGATGTTGAGGAAGGTGGACTATAGGCATTTTTTTTGTTGTCTAAAATTACGTACCAAAAGGAGACATAATTAAAGGTCCTTTCTGAAAACGTGTGACCTGTCTGTCTCCACTTACCCACATATCTCTCCATCCTTGGAGATATTCAAAAGCCATCTGGGCTTGGTCCTGGGCAGCCTTCTCCAGGCGGCCTTGCTTGAGCAGGGGGGTTGGA
>RSEF01000001.1:211687146-211727971 GCA_003993805.1 Himantopus leucocephalus | reverse complement strand
CCGGTGCAACGCCGGGGCTTCATGCCTGTGTCTTACTTGGCCAGTGGCACAGGGAGGCAATGAAACACCACGTCTGTGGCCATTAGAGGGAGCTTGGTGAGAGCCCAAGGATGAAATGCAGACCTGAAAAGCTGAAGCAGTGCATGGAGGACAGCTGGTTCAGTGTTTTACACCTATTTTTGATATCCTTACTGTATTGTAGTATTGTATATAGCTATTATGACATAAGGATGCATTTCCCCATGACCTGACAGAAATGCTGCTGCCTCTTCCTTGCAAGAATTGCTTTTGAAAGAGGCTGGGATTCTTTTAAGTGTAGTTTAATAGTTTTATAACAGTGCATGTCTGGTGGTAGCTTGCATCAGACATCCTCATTGGACCAAAAAAGGTGACCTGTTCACCAGCTGCTATTAAATGAACTGGATGCTTTTATTTGGGAAAAAGCAAACAAGAAAACCATTTGGATTCATACAGCAGTCCGAGGAAGGTTCAGTGGCTGCTGGATTCACCTGGGGGACAACCACAACCTCCTTCCACAGATGTGCTGAAACAGTCCCTGAAGGGGATGAGGGATGCAGGTGCCCGACTGCTGGGCTAGCCTGGTACTCCCTGGCCCAGGGTCTGCCTCCGCCACCCTTCACACTCTGAAGGAAAGGTGGAATGGCTCAGATCAGCATGTCTCACCACAGAGCATCTCAGTCCCGCTACTCTGCTGGCCTTGGTCAGGCTTCCCACCCCCTCTGCTGAGCCAGTGCCAGCCCTTTCGCAGCCACGTGTGAGAGGTTTCAGCATCTGGCTGGGAGCCACTTGGTCTTTTTACTCCTCTATCCGTCTGCCTGTCTAGTCAGGCATTAGATAAAGGAACAAATTACTGCGGAGCATCTCATCACTGCATGTAAACTCCTCTGTGGTGTGCACCCAGCCCCTGGCACCCTCGGGAGAATGAAAACTAATTGTGAGAGACTCACCGGGCGCCTGGGAGGGAAGAGGCATGAACCACCACCAAGCCCATGCTCATCTCCTTCCTGCTGAGCAGCTGATTGACAGCAACCTGTTACTGCCAGGAATTTGTCTCACATATCCAAATACTTCAACTTGTTCTTTGAGAATTTTGAAATGTTTTTTTTAAGTGAGTGTAATATTTTCAGTCCTCATGGCTGCAGAGAAAAGTTTCAAAACTGCTCAAAAATCAGAGGCCAAATAAGGACAATTAGCATTTGCTACCATTTATAAAAACATTTCCCTTTTGAGAGCCTGACTTGTGATTTTTAAATACCCCAGAATAGCGATAAAGTGCTTTTTGGCTAACAGGGCACTTTTAAAAAGCAGCTCTTGCAAAAAAACCCCATGTGTGGTAAGTCACTACATGCATTGTTTTTCTTTGGGTTTGTGCTCCTTTCCTCGCTCTTTGTCTGGTTTATCTGGCTGGTAAGATTAGGAGCACTGCAGGGCAGGGAGGGTCCCTGTCTGTGTATTTGCACTGTGTCTTGCCACTTGTAAAGGAAGCGAGTAATCATCACCCTTGCTGCTTTCATGTCTACTTGCACAATAGAAATAATTAATAGTAATAGCAATGCTTTGCCTATCTGCGGCTCCTTTCATCTAAAGACCTTAAAGTGCTTGACAAGCATTAACTAAATTAGCTTCCAAATACCTGGAGAGGGAGTCAGATATAATGATCCCCACTTTGCAGATGAGCACACATGAGGAGAAGCGAAGGCTAACTGAGTGCTTACAGTTAGTCAGCTGAAACCATGTGTTTCCTCCAATGGGGGAGGTTGCTCAGCACTTCTTGAGGCTCAGGCTTTTTATTCAGGTGCCCAAAGGTGGGTTTTGATATCCACTTTTCAATTCCAAAACATACAGACTGTGGACCTGTGTGATCTGCCCCAAGTCCTGCAGGAGGCGGAGGAAGCATTTCAGGCCCCGTGATTCATGAAGTTTCCCATTGGAACTACTAACCTGGCCTGGGAAAGGAGGAAGCTCTGCTGATGCCATGTTGGCAGCACTGTGAGCAGGCAAAGCCAGGGTGACTCCATCTGAGTTAGTCCTGATTTCAGAAATGTAAGTGGACTCCAGCACAGAAACACTCCAGCTTGGACCCAGGGGTGGCGCAGCCACATTTGTATCGTGCTGCCTTTCACATCATAACCCTTTCGGAGAGGGACCTGCATCTGAGCTGGCAAATTTGCTCAGTCTTGTATGCATGGTGCGGGCTTACCAGGCTGCATCCCTGCCATGGTGTTCACAAGACCTTACTTGCGAAGAAAGATGCCAAGAGCCCTGACCCAAGTCTGGTGTCTTAATCCACAGTTATCTTGTCTCCTGCATGTCTCTGTTAAACCAAGGGTGCTCTGCATCTTCCAGGATTGTACCCAGCAGGTGAAAGGGGAGACTGGGAAGAGTTGGGCAGAGGAGAGAAGAAATCCTCAGTAGGGACTATATAAGATTCACTATTAACTTGGAATGATAGAACAAAGGAAGATGATGTTTTGGAAGATGACAGAAAGATTTTCCGTTTTAATACCAGACCTGAAAGGTTTCCATTCCAGGAAGGGCACTCTGGCTGTCACATAGGCTTCTTCAAATAGGAAGCAACAGTCACTGAAGAGCGGTAGGGATGCTCTGTATTGCAAAGCTTCATAGACATAGATGAAATACACTAAAAGTGTTGGCCGTCATCTGCAGATCCCATAAATCACATCATTTCTCTGTGGGCAATCATCCCGTCTTCCGCAAGGTCGTGACATTTTCCCCACTTCCTCCTTTTCAGGCAGAGAAGTTGTGTGGGCAGCAGGTAACTTCTGTTAGCTCCTCCACGGCGCACAACACCCTCCCGTTTAATCAGCAGACCCCAAGCAAAGTGTCGCAAGCCTGCTGGGAATTTTCAGGTTTATAACACTCTCGGTGATGGCTTGCCTGGCAGAGGTGAGTTTGCAACAGTTTGGAAACCACTTGTGCAGGTGCAATCACGTCACTTCTTTCTTTGCTCCCTGCAGTGCTCGATACCTTCCTTTCTGCTACCTGCTTTAAATAGTCCTGGTTAGTTTTCCAGTGCTGTTTTTTTTTACCACAACTCCCCTATTTACCCAGAGAGAAAATGGAGCAATGATCTCATAGGAGGAAAACAAAAGGGCCACATTTCCTCTAGAGTAAGTAAGTAGGTCAATGCTGCAAGACAGATGGAAGAGGATCCCATGATGCCCACAGGGCGGCTGGAGGAGGCTGGGCAGGCAGTGGGACTGCACGGGGGGAGAGCCGAGGTGGCCCTTGGCACTGGTACTCCTGCTAGCAGGCAGAAAGGGTGGATATGAAAGGGTTTCACCATGCAACCGGGTCACAGCATCACTCCCACAAAGAGTGAAAGCCCAAGGACACCCTGGTCTCCACCACCCTCATGCACAGAGGGAAGGTGGTGGGCCAGGAGGGCTGTCGCCTTGCTTCCACTGCTGGATGGGAAACCAGGAGACCAGGCTGCCTTCCTGCATGAGTGCCTGGAAGTTACCTAGCCTTCCTCTTTCTTCATTTGTATAATAGGGTTAATAAACACGCTCTGCCCCACAGTGATGACGTAAAGTTAAGCTCTTTCATGTTTGTTAGGTACTACAATGGGCAGCACAATAGAAACCCATAAATAATGTACCTTGAAGTTCCGTCGAGGTATTAGCCTTGTTTTAACAGTGCAGATATTACATGAGTTACCACACGCAAGAAGCTTCTCTTAATTAGGATCAAGACTTCCTTTTTTTAGCCCTGCTGTAATGGCTTTTGAGGCTGAACACATTACACTTGCCCAGTCTATTTGGCAATTTATTAGAATCTCTTCAGACTTGCAGGTCCTTTCAGTACACTGTTAAACACCTTCATTCTCATTCTTGCATCCCTTTATAATCTTTGAATTTAAGTATCTTTTTTCCCAATATATAGTTAATTTGTCTAAAATCTAAATTCAGCTACGGTATCGTCCTTTGTCGTTGGTGTGGCAGGTATAGAATTTGGCTCAAACCCATGATGAAAAAGAAAGGACCTGTGGGCTGCTTCTGACATAACAGGAGCCCTCTTTTCCATTTCACACCTTGGCCCAAGATTTGTCCACGGCTGGTAATGTCCCAAAGCAGCTCTTCTGCAAGAAAAGCATCTGCACAGAGATGTACATGGAAAACTATTCTGCCCTAATGATCTCCAGACAGCCGTTGTGGTAAATGCCAAGTGTGACCCTGAGCTGGGTGCATGGACTGAGCCCAAATGGCTGGAGGGCAACTCTGGGGAGCTGTGCAGAGTCTGACATGGGAATCTGGAAGGCTGGGTTCAGTCTCCATCCTGCCACAAGAACTTCTGGGCAGACATGAGTCAGGTCCACACTGGGCCACCTGTAATATGGGCTACAGCTGCCTTTCTAATATTCTCAGTGATCTCAGATCCTTGTAAATATTCTTGGAGTTTCAGCAGCTTTTTTGTCCTTCTGTCTCCAACTGTTTTAGTGCTCAGACTTGGACTGCTCCTGGAAAGTGCTGTACATGACAAGGAATCCTTTCTCACTAAGATCCTATCCAGAATTGTAAATAGAAGTGGTGGAAGCCTTCAGGACAGATATTTTTTTGAGATTTCCAACCTACCAGCGTCAACTCAAAAGATTCCACTAATTCAGATACGCCTGATGTGACTAGCCAAGACTATAACATGAGGTTTATCTTCTGTTCACTACTGCTGCAACACAGAAAATGATTATAAAGTGCAAATGAATTTTTTTTTCACAGATNCTGAAATTTTTTTTCACAGATGTACTGTGAGGCTTTTGTATTTAATATGTGTTTGTGGCTGGAGAGTGTGGGAAAACCGAGGAAGGGGAAGGATGGCTTGGTTAAAAGAGTAGTGTGAAACTTGGGAGGGTGTAACTCAGTTCCCAGCTCTACCACAGGCACTCTTTGTCACCTTGGGATCGTCACTACAGGCACAGCTCCAGGTTTTGTGGCAATACCAGTTGAGGGTAGTCTTATGCTGGAAACAGGCAGACTAATTCCCCAACCTGGACTGCAATGCAGACACAAACCAACATAGGAGAGGGATTGGGAACAAGAAAAGGAACTCTACCGCTATCAAGAAGCAGAGGGAACATGGTAGTCAACCTGCTTGAACATCAGCTCATCATCTTCTCAATGGAGAATGCAAGCTGGGTTTCAGTAGTAGGCAGTCTGAATAAAATGCTCAGCCCTGAACTCATGTCGCCTAATTTCAAGGAACTGAGGTATAGTCAATGTAGATCAGCACATCCAACAGTTCTCTTCATTGACCTTATGGCCATTGCCAGGTTAACTTAGGTATTCTAGTTAATTTGCTGACATTAGTTGGCACAAGTCTGGTCTTTAGTGAATTAATTTAAGCTAATTATTGCAATCATTCCTGATGTGCTTATAAAGAAAGCTCCATTGGTGATGTTTCAGGGCTCACTCACAATCTGGTACTCAAGATATTCACCCTTCAGATTTATGAACGTTGCTCCTCATTACAAAACTTTGAAACCCAGCCATGCACTATTTTTAGCTTTCAGAGGGACAGAAAATCTCAGAGGAACCAGTATCTAACCCTTTTGCTGAAAGGATCCTAAACAAAGGGACAACCTTAATCCCATTACCCGNGATCCTGAACAAAGGGACAACCTTAATCCCATTACCCGGCTGCCAGAGGGGAGCTTCCCAGAGATTTTCCTGATGCAAGGGCAAAACAGCAGTTCTTTCATCTTTTTCTGAGTCATGCTCACAGCACCTCTCCGGAATGTAAATGTGCCTGTGTTTAATGATGTGACAAGGTAATTAAGTGTTAATATGTGGATGCAAAGGGTATACAAGTTGCCAGATCTAGTAAATGCTTAGGCCAAGCTAAGGCGTTTACCAGACTTACAACACATTGCTGATACAGGGTGCTAATGCCCACACGTTATTCCTGTTACAGAAATAATTTTTACGGTAATAGACAAAGAAATTGACTTTGTATTTGAACTTTGAATATTTATTTCAGCAAGAAAGCAACAATGACCCAATCCTGGGCACATGAGAAGCAATAGAAAAACTAGGACATAGCACTATTATTATTTAAATGACTATAGTGCAGTCAGGTGCCAGCTCAGAATTTAACATTTCCCCTTCCTATTCCCCATTAGCTCAATGCACTTGAGTTATATGAGTCCAATATATAGAGATTTATGTTAAACATATGACAGAATTCTTCAGTTACAAAAAAGCAAACAAACAGAAGGTCATAGCAAACCTGTCTGGATGAAATTGGCCCTGTACCTGGTCTTTAAATATCTCTAATGCCATGCAAATGGCTGATTTAAGCAATTGAGCACTACAAAATCTAATTCAAAATGCATGTTACCCTCTAAATAAACATATTTCCTATTCAAATGCAAATGTGCATATGTTATAACAATGAACATTTGCATAACAGGCACACAGTTCTGTAAACTCAGGTGCTTGAGTGACAGGAGATGAAGCTGGTAGTTTCCATGGCTCAGGGCAGCTACTCTGGCCGAGGGACGTACTCTCTGCAGGAGGCTGCAGGGTCCCAGGCCCTGTGCAAAGATCACAGTGGGAATCTGCTAATGTGTTAAAAGACCACCTTGGCCTTTTCACAGCTTCATAGGCACCAGCTGGCCCGTCCACACCACAGTTGCATGTTTGATGGCTGCGCCACTGGCTGGCAAAGCCTCTGCCTGTCCTGCAGTCATTGTCATTTCTTTTGCTTTCTAATTATGACTTTTAGAATCACAGCACTATTAGTCGGCATCGTTTGAGTAACTAAGCGACACAACAAAGCAGTGGAAAAGGAAGATGATTTTTAACTATTGGTATTTTGGAAGAGAAGACGTAGGTTGACGTGAGATGCCAAGAGGTTGGGCAGCGTGTGGTTTGCAGCAGAAGGACAAAGAGATGAGCAAGGTCTTCAAGGTTATCAGGAAGTCCGTGGGTGCCGCTTCCGAGGATCAGGATCTCTCTTTGTACAACACCTACTTTAGCCTATCACTTCTCCTCCTTCTTATTGTTCATCAATTAACTGACTCGAGGAAATGAACATCAGCAAGTATCAGAGAGCAGCTTACAGCTGGGGGACTCTTGCTTATACAGCTCTATTGCAATTGTCTGGCTATATCCTCACCCACGTATACAGGGCTTTCAGTCCTCGCAGCTAAAGAGATGCAATGCAGAGCCTAAAGAACCCGAAAGCTTCTTTAGTAAGATACTCCGTGTGTCTGTGTGCGTTGTGTCTGAATTTAGATGAGACTCACCATGGTCCAGGTGGTGGGAGGGTGGGATGCTGCGAACCTCACCGGCTTTTTGAATTCTCTGTGTGACTTCAGAGCTATCTGCACACCAGTGTTGGAGAGAGGTGTTCAGCACAGCTGACTGTACGTGTAGCTGTCGCTGTTGAATGCCAGAGCGTGAACTCACGCGACTGCCATATAAAAGCATTCACATCACTGAACTAGGTTTTGACTGATGGAGTTAAACCTGTGGCTACCAAATTCATTTGAGAAGCCTCTTACACCCCTATCCATGAGTAACCATTAGCTTCAATGGGAAGAGGTCAGATGGTTCTGGAGCTGAAAGGGGAATTTCACAACTGTTAAACCTGGCAATGAGTCTCAACTGTAATGTTGTTTTCCAGAACTGCAACTTTTTGATGTCTTCAGTCAGTTAAAAAATGAGCAAGAGAGCAGTATGATTTTGCAGTGTCTTGCCACCTAGGGGGTCTTACCTAAACAGTTTAGAATATCCTATCAATTCATACTCGTATAGCTGACACTTTGCTTTGCTGAGATGGTAATAGAGATGTCCTCGTAGAGGAAATTAAGCTATAAAGGGCGGGACTGATTTTCTAGAGAGCTATGTGGGCATGTTAATTACCAAGTTTAATAAAAGGGTGATCTTTCTGTGCCTCAATTCTTAGGTGTCCAAAGGGAAAGACTTTACAAGGGCTCTAATTTCCAGAAATGTTTGTAAAATGAGGCCTCATTTTGGGCACTCTCAAACTGAACGCATTCAGGTCACTTGCTGTCTTAATAAATGGGTCAGAAAATCCTAGAAATTGGAGAGGTACTGGAGAATTCTCTTTCCCTTTGATAATGCTGGATTTTAAACTAGTGTTATGGCATCGAAAAAACCCAGCGCAGGCAGCAAGATGCTAGCTTTAGAAATCTCAGACATGGTAAAGGAGATAAATTAAAACAAAAAAAAAAAAAAGAGTTTTGACAGGGATGGCAAAAAGACTAACAAAAAGCTGATCCAATATGCCATACCACCTAGTCTGGAAAAAGGAGGACAAGAAAAACCACCCAGACTTCCAGAAAATGCCAACTGGCTCTAGCCTGGGTAAGTGAGCAATTTATGCATTCACCGAAGGATTGGCAAAGATCCTGCCGTGGCAGCAACCTCCTCCCTAGCCCTGCTCTGCATAGCCGGGCTCTCTACCTATCCCAGTCCTACCTGCTGAAAAGGAGGAGCTTTGCTCTGTCCATTCCTTATTTATAACTTGTTGAGAGCTGGGAGGGAGGGGTGAGCTCTCTGTGGTGCATCCTGCTGCTGCCTGCCGGCTGCCAGCCTTGCAATCACAACTACAAATGCCTCCCGCGCAGCGTGGTGGCTGCCTTCGCGCTCTTGGGTTCCTCTGGCTGTTTGCAGCGGTGGAAGCAAAGACCAGAACTTATTACCTTGGGATTGTGGAAGAGAACTGGGACTATGCACCGTCTGGGAAAAATCTAATCACAGGACAAAATCTGTTAGAGGACAAGTAAGTAACTGGGGTCTCTGATAAATCAGAGATGTATTGACAGGTCCAAAGAAAATGGACTAACATGGTTAATGTTGCTGTAAATGTCCTAAGATGGCCTTTTTCTTGTTTTACTTTTAATGATGTTTTCATAGGCAGGATTTCAGCTTCAAGGCAAGAGTAGATTTTGGTTGACTTCTCTTCCATCATGGTTGATTAAGCAAGGTGATAGTTAACGTGTACTTGAAGGTGACATTAAGGACTTGAGAATTGTCAAAAAAGCGTCATATAGTGGGTTCAAAATCCCCTGTGTGTGTTTCATGGAGATGCAGGTATTTCTGGGAGTTGTTGTCCAAAGGCAAATTGCAACTTTGCCATAATGAAGCACACCTCTTTGCAATAAGACATAGAAGTCTCTTAACTGGCAAAAGCTTGGAGGTTGGTCCCTGTGAGACAATAAAAGTTGGGGGCTTCGTATAACACTGTAAAATTCAGATGTGTATAATACCTACAAATGAGATATGAGTAGACGGTGCATATATCCCTGCAATGTATGCAACTGTGGAGACCTCCATTTAAGAAATCTATATAGATAGGTGCTTAAGCATACAACAGTGAATGGTCACACTGAAGTCCTGGAGACCACCCGTGCTGAAACTGGAGCGTGTAGGTAAGCACTGTGGTGAATTGTGTCTTGGCCAGAGGGAAACAGGCATCTATTCTCGTGCCTACACTGCTGGGGGTGTCTGCTGGACTTTGGATGAGGATGGCACAGACCCTTGGTGCCTCGCTGCAGGGTGGGATTCAAACATGTGTGGGAACATTTTTAAGATTTCATTGATATCTTTGACACTCTAGAGATAGTTTGGGGGTCCTTCCTCTGAGTCTAGGCTTAGGGTTGGGATGGGAGCTGTGAGTGAGTGAGGAGGTCCCAGTGACCACACCAGCTCTGGATGCACACTGGGAGCTCGATGTTGCGTCCCAGGAGCTAGAAAGGGAAAAGTCCTTTCTGCCTTTTCAGGAAATCCAAAGCAATTCTGCACTTTTCTCTAGTGGCTGGTAATTTTGGAATCACTCTCAACTGGATTTCATAAATGAAATGATTTTGCAACAAGGAGGAGGCAAGAAAGTTTTATTTTTCAACACAAACTTATGCTTATGTTTTTAACAACTGGAGATAACATCCAAGTCAACAGGTGTTACCTTTATAGGTAGAATTCAGGGTAATAGTTTGTTCCCAGCCCATGAAAACAGGCTTTGCTGGGAAGGTTATTCTTCAGTTGTGTTAAACACCCGAATTTCTCACTTCACTATTCCTCCACTTCCTAAACTGGAAGACCTCTCACTAAAAATAGTCCAGCTTCAAATGAAGGGCAGGTACCTGTAAATCAACCCCAATACTGTAGAGAGACTTGGAATCTGTTCTGTAAATTGTACTTTTAAGGCTGTCTGCACTTTGTGTTCCCTGAACATCAAGTAGCACATTTACTTTAAAGTCTGTGACATAAATGTGATGCCTTTAGCATGGCACGACAGGGAGGGATGATAGCTTATGTCTTCAGTCATCACTGTAATGTAATAATTACAGAATGTTAATTCCAAAGGGTTTACCCACAGAAAATTTTAAGGTAGACTATACATTTAAAGCTGTGGAGCTGTTATGAACTCCCTGCGTGCGGAATAATAAAGTGATTCGTGCAGCTAGTTGACTCCATTTCCATACTATATTGAGTTAAGACAGAATAAAGTGCTATATGCTGAAATGATAGTGTGTCTGCATAAGCATGTGGACTAAATAGTGGACCGGTAATAGCTATTTTGAGTACTTAGCTCTATAGGATAACCTCTAATGTAAATTTAAAGCAGTGTACTAATGGGTTACTCTTCAGGTAATTAATTGGTTCCTATGGATATTACCAAAACCATAATTCCATAAACAAAATTTAAGGATCAGTTCCTAGGTAGGGACAGGAATGCATTTTTGAGCCAGCTGTGTTCTGCAGACAGGGACGCTTGGGGTCGCTGAGCCTAGCACTTCTCACTTTGTGATACATCCTCATAGCACCCGTCTGATGGGGCACTATCCAGGTTTTATTGATAGGGAAGTGAAGATAAAGAGGTTGCAGACAAACTGATTCTCTTTAAAAGAGTCAGTGCATACATATAAAGAAATGTTCCCTTTGATTCCGGCTAGTCCACAGAGATATGATCAAAACCACTTATTCTTCACTACTTAATAAAAACGCTGAATTAGCAAGTGTGTAATGGAAAGTGTTACGTTACCTGGATCAGATAGTGAGATTTAAGAGATGATTTTCAGTGTTGCTCTGCCAAAGTCAATAATATCTTCCTCAGCCTTTAGTTTTTAACAGTAATGAGGAGAAAGGATGACTTTGGTAGCCGAGGCATGGGTCTGGAAGTCAGGTGAGCACGTTCTGGCAGCGGGCAGGGCTGGGCTGCTCAGCTCCGGCTGTGGTGGTGCTGAGGGAGCTGCCTCCCCAGCAAGGAGCCGTAGAGCTGCATCAGCACCTCCCTGGGTGTGAGCTGAAAAGGCTGCCTCTCGTCAGAGCTGATTAACCCAAACGCAGCCCTGTGCTAGCATAACTATTCTGCTTGGATGCTGATTTTTATTATGCCTCATGTTGCTGCAGTGCTCGAGGGCCAGCCTGCCGCTTGAGCAGAGCGAGTATCTTGCTGTGCATCAGTGCTTCTTATGTAAAGAGAGTAATGAGGCCGTTCACCCCTGCCGTTTGTCTTGTCTACTTGAAGCCTCAAGCTGTTGCACTAATTCTCATAATTTGGAGTGTTATGAGTGAAACCAAGACAGTTCGCTCTCGGTTCTCCCTCCAAAAATTAAGCTGATATTTTCTGAAGCACACAGGACTTTGGATAACACAGAGTATAGGTGAGCTGGGAAGGTGTTCAGCATCTCCTCCCACCTGGTGTAACTGGTGAAAGACCTGACATCATTAAACCACGGTGGACTGGACACACAGGGTGCAAGGTGCTGCCAGTGCTGCTGGACATGCTGCAGATCCCAGTGATGTTTTGTGGGTTAGGGCATGAATATCGCTGCAGTAGGAGGGTGAGCTCAGACATTGCCTGGTCCCTTTAATGGCCACATAGACAACGGCCTTTCAACAGAAAAATACACCTAAGTGTTGTGGCTTGACATACATCTGTCCTTCCCTCCCTACTGTGGCTCAGCCCTCAGGATTAGAGTTTGGTTGATAATCCCTTTAAAGTAATTTGGTGCTAGTTTATATGATGGATACTTAAATCGTGCTCTTCTGGTGGTAGATGTTATTAAGTTTTGCCTGATGTAACAGCTCATGCCTTCTCTTCAGGCCACCAATCCTACACGTATCTGGGCTAAGTCTTGCACCCACCAACACTAACGGGTGTTTTTTGTTACCACAGCATCAAACACAGTTTGTGCAATTTGCCTATGAGGAGATCCCACCCAGATAAATGACAGTAAAACTGTCGTCACAGATGCCAAACTAATGGCTGAGTCATCATGCGGCCAAATAACCCAATTGCATCAGTGGAGATGATCATTGTGGGAAGGGTCAACATCAAAAGGGCATTTGAGGTGAAATCCTAGCTCTAATGAAGTCTGAGAGGAGTTTTGTTATTGACTTCAGTGGAAGGAGAAGTTTATCCTAGGAGTGGAACCATTAAAGCCAGACTTCAGAGCTTTGTTGAAGACTATATGGGCTTGATTGATCTCTTCAGTTGCCTATGTGGGCCAGAAAAGGCCTAAAACATCCTTTCAGGACATCATGTCTCTCTCTTTTGAGGACACACAATTCACCTTGTTGTTTGATGCTGTGTGGTCAGGGCACCATCTACAAATGTGAGTTGGCACCACTGGTCCCCCTCCGCTGGCCATCCCTCTAGCACAGACCTTACATTGGCTTTAACACAGCAGTCATGGTTTGGCAGAGGGTTACCCTGAACAGGTTACGTGACCCAGGGGCATCCTGGACCTGTGGGCACTGTCTTGGCTTACTCCAACCACAAGAAAAATGGGGAACTCAGGGAAAAAAAACCTGTTATAAACCCAGGCATAGTGAATGCTAAGAGGGTAGAGAATAAGGAAGGTTTCACCATCAACAGATTTTAGGGAAAAAGCCCATATAGTTGTTTAAATGGCTGTCGGTGTAAAATCTATGGGGTTTTAGTGGAATAATAGTAATAAAGCAAAGTTTGCATCTACCTACAGTTGCACCCAGGAGTGTACTGTGGCTATTGGGCATGTTAACCACAGAAGAAAATTTGGGACTCCGCATCTGGTAGTTATTCGAAGTGTTAGTTTTTCACTGATGATTACAGTGGCAAACAAACTCAGCAGGCTTCAAAACCGTATCAGCGAGGGGTCTGGCTCCAGTCACCTGAGGTGCTGTTTGGCCACGCACAACATGTAGCTCTCACTCCATTTCTTACTGCACACCGTAACACAGTACGCATGTAAGCACCTCCTGAAAAAACTAACCTCTGTTAGGTTTAGCTCTTTCTTATAATCACAGGTAAAATAAACACAGTAAAAATCTTGGCAAAATACTTTGTCTGTGTGATAAAAGAAATAGGTGTGGAAATTACACTTAACTCATGGTCATACCCTAACTCATGGTTCTACCCTCAGATGGCAGATTACCTGCATGTCTAGTCTTGATTTGAAGTACAGTCTACATGACACTCTTCTTTTACTCTTTCTCTCATTTGGAAGAGTTGTAGTTCTCATCATGCATGGGGATGGATGACTGTAATTATGTTAATACTAATTTTAAGGAATTAGAGTTCATTCCCTATTAATAACTCCCTGTCCCACTCATGTGCATTGCCAACATTTTTTTGAGCTTAAGAACTGCTGGGAAAGGTCAACTAGCAATATGAAATCAGACACAGCAATAAAGGAAGGATATGTATGGTTTTCCTAGTCTGAACAAGATTTTTTATGCCCTAATTCACAAGCCTGCTTACCTCAATATATAACCTCAAGACCGGCCTGACTGGAGGAGATGAAGGACTTTGTGCGGCTGAAGAATTTCTGAGAGAATTTAGGAAGTTTGCAGGGGTACAGGTCCAGGGGATGGAGGGTTCCTATTCCCTACAAGAAGTGGGACTGGCTGATCGTCACAGCTTTCTGCACATGAACTGCAGGCTGACAACTGAGTTGGAGGGAGTTAGCCAAGATTTAGAAGAGCAGCTCTTACACCCCCACAAGAGCAGAAGGCTGGAAGAGGCTCAGGCAGAAATATCACAAAGCTGGCAGGAGGATGAAGTGGTTTGAAATGAGCAGGGGAGCATGAAGAAGCAGGGATAAGGTTTGTCTTCTTGTGACAAGACAGGAATGAGAGATAGGAGACACCTTGGCAGAGAGTGTCCAGTAAAATAGGCACATTGCGACCACTGGAAGAAAGAGGCAAAGGCAGCTTCAGAGAACTGGAGGTGTTTAACCATTACAGCATTTGGAGAAGTCACGGCAGCAATAACATGTTGGAAAGTTATTGGATGGGAAAGAATAAAACAGGAGATGCAGTTGAAGGGGATGTTTAATTCAGTGACTGAAAATGTGAAGTGTTTCCCAAGGAAGTAGACATCATCAAAAGAAGACAGGGAATGGTATTTGAGAACTGTTGTCAAAGACAGGAGATGAAGGGTCAGCAGGACACTATCCTGAAGCCAAGAAAATCTCCAAGGGACTCTGGAGATGGGTGATAAGGAACCACAGGATGGGAGACGCACTGGTACAAATGGCACTGGCAGGGGAGACTTCATGGAGCACTGAGAAGACACTCCCACTGAAAGAAAGAAGAGGGACAGGGTGGAAACCTCTGTGACCCACAGATGGAGCAGCAGGGGCCGTGGCACTGAGCCTGTGCCAGCTCCCTCCAACACATCCACTGGCTGCACTGTGGCACTGTGTAGAGGTACCTGCCTCACAGTGTGGCCACATGTCTGTGACCCAGGAATCTGGGAGTGAAGAGGAGACGACATGCAGACCATGAACCCTTTCTATGAGCTTCCTATGGCCGATACCATTAGCTCCAGTATGAGCAGTCTTTCTGCAAAAGGCTTAAAGCACTGTAATGTGCAGCACAGCAACATTTGTAAAGAGGCACAGCTACTAGCTACTTGCAAGGCTGAGGTGGGCACCCAAAAGTCCTTCTGAATGAAATGAGGAAGCCTGGACACCCAGAGTGGGACTCACAATAACCAGTGTGCTCTGTTCTTGGGTGCTGAGGGTGACCAAAAGGACATGCTGAAAATACATGTCTCTGTATAGTTAGAAGAGCTCCCAGACAGTAAAAGGAGAAAAACTGAAGTGTCTGCACTCCAATAAACTCCCAAACATTAGGGCATTTTGGATAGGAAACTCTTTTGCCCTTTGGAGAGTGTGGGTCTAGAAGAAAAGGAAGCTATGAAAGAGCCCGAGTCTGTAACACAACAGCAAGGGAATCAGTGGCGTGTAGGAATTTGTCTCCCGGAGTTGATTGGTTGTTTTCTTTTGGACAATGATTAAACAAAACCCATAATTAACCAGGGCCAAGAGGCCAGGTTGCTCCTTTCATGCTGTGGTTCCTTTCTGGCTCTGTGACTCTTGCATTGCTTGATGCCCTGCATAGAAGAACATCACCTACATTGTAGCTGGCTGCAGTTGATACCCATTGCACAGGCAGTGGGCTCTGCAGATCTGAATGGATGATTTGAATAGGCGTCCTTTCAGAAAACTGGCATGAAAAAGATTTTTTTTCCTGACTTCTAGATGGCTTTAGGTAAGAGTCAGGCACAGATCTAGACAACAGAGATGCTACAGCATGGCTTTAGGCATTCAGGAAGTCACTGGTGCCTAAACCTGTGGGTTTTCTCAGGTCGATTTCCTGAACCTCAATACCTAACTGGGTTTTGGGATCCCTGCTCTGTGCATTTACAAGAGTTAGACTCATGTCAAGCATTTGACAAAGCCTGGTCAAAAAGTGTGCTTTTTTTCTGGGGAACAGTTCTCCTTCTGCAGGAGAGACACTGTATCCCTGGTGAGCAAAGTTATGGGAGAGTATGCGATGTTGTCTGGCCAGAAAGCTGGGGGCATAAGGGCACCATCATCATGGGCAAAGCACAGGACTACTGCAGCACCTCATTTAAAATATTTGATGGTTGATGAAAACCGAAAAAATTCTGTTGAAAAAATTCTGTGTAAAACAAGTACTTTGAAAAAAATCTATTTGTCTTTTTCTTGAGAAAATTTCTTATAAACCAGTTTAAAAATCAATTTATAATTCAAATTAGGGCATAGCCACATGAATACATTGCCATGAGGTAAGGAAGCATGAGCATTTACACCGCACTACTACTGACACCACCTGCTACTCTGTGGTAAGGTCTCTCGTAGCAGCTCTTCCCCCTAGGCAGTGGAAGGTATCTTCTCCTTGGTGAGCATGGCATGACTTGCCAGGTCTTGCCGCGCACACACAGACAGTTACCACAGACCTGCTAATTCAGTGAAAATCCAGACTTCTTGGCAACTCCTTCCTTAACCATGTGTATGGGGTGTATTTATCTGGCCCACGTTATGCTGTGAGGAAGCAGACAGAGAAGCTCCTGTCCCTTCCCCTCCATCCTAGCCAACTGTTTCTGTCACAGCAGTGTCATTGGCTATGTTTCTATTTGTGCCAGAATACCTCTTGGCTTGTTATAAAGCACATCTTTCAAATGAAAAAGTATTCTTTTTGGAGACTTTTATATCTGGATCACTTCAGGGATCTGGTTTAGACAGTGGCCGTGGAGGTGTAATGGCCACAGACAGGAGATGTTGTGAATTATGGTGTCAAGCAGAGATGGCTTGAAAAGGGGGAACAGTGGATCTTACAGTGAAGAAATTATAGCAAATCATACCTTTCAACTCATGTGACATCCAACATGTAGGTTGTTGGTACTGCACACCAGCACCGAAATAAAATGGGTTTGCGGGTAAACTGGCCAGTCACAAAAACTCATTATAGATATGGAGTTGCTATAGTTCTGCCAGTGATACTTCTGAAAAACTTAGCTCAGCTTTTTAATGACTTTTTAGGAAGCATGAAAGTTCAAACAATCTTCAGGGGATGCAAAAACTCATGGAGCAGTCAACTATGGTGAAACTGGTCGTACAGTCCACTGCTGGTTGTGTGTCAAAGGGGGGTCATTTCTACACCATGTGTGGGATATCTAGGGATGAACAATGTGTAACATACTCATCAGCTGTAACTCTGAGAAAAGTAAAAAAGATTTAATATCATAACAGATATGCTGAACGTGTTTTTCCAGTATGATGTTATAGTTACTAGGGCAAAACTAACTCCCAGTTGTGTAAGAAATATTGACTGGGAGCANGAAGTAAAAAAGATTTAATATCATAACAGATATGCTGAACGTGGTTTTCCAGTATGATGTTATAGTTACTAGAGCAAAACTAACTCCCAGTTGTGTAAGAAATATTGACTGGGAGCACCTCTGGCTTTAACTGGAATATTACTTGCGTATTGTGTGAAGCTCTTGTGTTCAGACTTCAAAAGAGATAGGGAAATATTGGAAGGCTTTCAGAAAAGAGCTTCGGGAAAGATTCGTGGCATAAAGAATGTCAGTGTACTTGGTTTGTCCAGAAGAAGGGTAGGAGGCAATTTGGTCAATTAATTAAAACTTATGCAAGTGCCTGCATAGAAAAGAAGCTCTTGATGGTATGTGGCCTCTTTGATCTGAAAGCAAGCTTGATGGGAACCAGTGGTTGGAGTGTGGAGCTAGATGATATTAGACTACAAATGCAATTCAAGGAGCAGGTATTTAATAGCTATAATATGTCAACCACTGACCATATGGTGGATTCTCCATCACTTGAAGTTGCTATAAACATAGGCTCTGGAATGTAGAAATTATGCATTTCATGCAAAAAATATTTCATGCTACTCTTCTGGGCTGTCAAACTAGTTGATTACAATTGCTCTTATTTGCCTTAGAAAAAACTTAATTTGGTTTTCTTTTCCCTCTGAACAGTCATGCTGTCGATGTGAGGTTTCAAACCTTCAAAAGAGGGAGAAGGTGCTAAAACTGTACAGAAAGGCCTGAGTGGTTGGTCCTCAAGTGGAGACTTGTAGCAACCATGCTAAAGACCTGTCTTGCAAGTAGGATGACTGTTACTGAACAGAAAGGGGCTTGGACCCTGCTAGTGCTGTCCAGGTTTACTTCTCGGCCTTTATTCCATTAGCTATGTGATATGTCCCAGAGAACTATTTGCACTGCAAGCACCAGGTGTTTATCAACTCTTAAAGGAGGGGTTTTTTTTTGTCTAAATTATTTTCCCTTCCCAACACTAGGTTTGCAAGCGTGTATGCGACCAGAGGAGCCAACCGGATAGGGCGTGTGTACAAAAAAGCTATTTTTAGGCAATTCACTGATGACACTTACTCCCAGGAGATCCCCAAAGCAGCCTGGTTAGGGTTCCTGGGGCCAGTCCTGAAGGCAGAAGAAGAGGATGTCTTTATCGTCCACCTAAAGAACTTTGCTTCCCGCCCATACTCTGTGCATCCACACGGGGTCTTCTATGACAAGGACTCTGAAGGTAAAAGCTGGTTTGCCCTTTCTCTTTTCCCTTTTCCTCTCCTTTTCCCCTGGAGTAGCTAATATCATGGCTAAAAGTTTGTCCAAGTATTTATTGTTCTGGCCATTGACATCAGAGGAATTCAGAACACTCTCTCATAAAATCATCAGTAATTGCAGCTGATGACTAAAAACAAGAACAGCCTCATCTCTTAAAACTTTTCACCACAAACCTTCGACGCCTGGGATAAATCCAGCACTGAAACAGGTTGGATGGGTCTTTTTTCCTGAATTATTTTCCTTAACTATAAGTCACTGAAGCATCTTCCCTCCTTCCTTCTGCTTCTAACCTGTTTGAATCAATAGAGTTCTTGTAAGTAAATGTTTTCCTCTCTATAGGGCTATAACAGACATGATTTAATTTTCAGAATCCAAAACCTACGCATGTGTATCTTGGTTAGAGGACTGTATAGATTTGCCTCCATTCATTTATCTCATCAGTTTTCTGTGAGAAGACATACAATGTTAGCTGACAAAATGTGTAGATGACTGATGAGAGTAAAGAGCCAAGGAAAAATTATAGCCTATTTCTGCATCTTTAAAGCTTCATCTACTGAAAAATGGTGGATTTTAACTCAACACTTTTTTGACTGTTTTGCCAGAACTTCTGATTTTTTTCACAATTTCTCAGTGATTCTGTGTTTGTGAGTGTTGTTACTATTTTTTAAATCTCTGATAAAATAGAAGAAATTACACATTTACTTAAGGAAAGCAGTTAAGGGAGGGCTAAAAGCTTCCTTTTTCTTTTAATGTATTAGGAGCACTTTACCCTGATGGAACTGGCGGTAAAAGCAAAGAGGATGACTTTGTTGTTCCTGGTGGAAATTACACGTACACATGGCCAGTAAGGAAAGATTATTCCCCAACTTTGGCAGACTCAAACTGCTTGACTTGGATTTACCATTCTCACATTGACACACCAAGAGATATTGCATCGGGTTTAATTGGGCCACTGCTGGTTTGTAAAAAAGGTACTGAGCTAGAAACACTGATAAAGCAAGCCCCTCTGCCAAGCTTGGCATCTTAACAGTCATTTTTGCTTACAGGTATAAACATGATGGTCTAGAGTCTATCCCTACATAGTCCATAAAAAGGGGCAAGGAATAGCTGGGCCATTCCAGGAGCATCCCAGGGTAGGTATTGTAGCTCTGGGACAACCCCCTTCCTGCTCCCCTTTGGCTTCACGAGAGATTTGCCTCGGCTGGTGGAGGGACTGCAGCATGCTCTGTGGCCAACCGGTCGTGGCCGAGACCGAAAATACCATGTTCCCAAACTGGCATCATTTCAGGACTAGCAAAGGACTCATTGCCCAGGAAATGAAATTAAGGCTGGGCGAGTGACTTCGGCATTGGAATTTACATATTTGAAACCCCAATGTTCTTTGTCATTTTTCCCCCACGTGGATTATATATTTATTTTTGCTCACTAGTTATGTATCACAATCATACAGGGATGCGCACTGAACAGCTGAGGTGACAGCCTGTCCCATGTTCTTTATAGCCTGATAATTTTGTGCTGCAGCCATCAGGGACCATGTACCACCAGCCCTCTCCCTTCTATCAGCTGAGCTGTTTCCCCCTCTCCCTCTGAGCACATATAATTCTCCCACCTCTTCCCAGTACCTCCCACGGTACAAAACCAGCCCTGGTTTTATATACAGAACATATAAGTGAAGCAGGTTTTATGTATGAAGAAGAAAAAGACTTCAACGTGGAAAGGATAGGCCTGGTTTCCAGCTTAACTCGCACAATTAAGATGTCTCAGACTTTTATTCTCCTGAAGAGCCTTTGAAAACTGCAGAACTGCCTGAATATGTGAAACTGAGCTGATAACTATGCGATAATACATGAAGCTAGGAGATAGCACATTCAAAACAATGGTAGCCCGAAAGGCCAGGTTCTCTGCGTGTTCGGTCTTGAATTCATCAAGGTGGATATCTGCATGGTGCTACTGCTGTAATCCTCCATCCAACGGTGGTGGGTGGCTCCTTACAGGACTGACAGCAAGGCTCTGGGGTTCCCTCCCATAGGAGACAGGGGAAACAAAGGTTTTCATGGATTCAGAGGCAGACGGGATGATTAGATGAAGTCTAAACCTGCCAAATAGGCTACTCAGTATCGCCACTCCTATAGTCTCAGGTTGTTCCCCAAATGGTCACAAAGATATTGATACTGAACTTAGGCTGAACAGATTATATTCATCCTGCCTTCAACCTTTTTAAATTTAAGTATCTAGTCCTCGATAGCTGACGAGGCCTCCTTGTTAGTCCGTGGAGAGTGAGCCACAGTCAGATGGCCTTTCTCAGGGTATGGTTCACTAGTCGCTTCAATGCAATGGAAATGCAGGCTACCACTTGCTTCTCCTTAATTCCTGGTAAAAAAAAATAGTCACTGGTTTCTGGCTGGGTCAGTCCCATGACCTGGCTCACTGTGTGGGTACACAGATGCTTACACTGACTAAAAGGCAGTGTTGGGTGTAGTGGGCCAAAGATGGGGAAAACCACAAGTATTGGCAGGTACTTGTGCCTATGTCAAATCAAAGAGATCCCAAAATATCAGTTTGATTAGATGAGACAAACTGCCTTCTGGAGGCACTCAGCTGCTCAGAGGCTGTTGGAGGGGGGTCAAGATGTCTTAGAAGAGCAAAATTAGGTGAGATTCATCCTGCCCTATACATCACGGGCAGAGCACCATTTCCTTGAGTGCTCCAAAGTTATTGTCACTTTTAAATTCAATCCCCTCCAAGGCTTTTTTTATCACTTTCCTTTTCGTTTGCAATTTAGGAACTGCAGATGAGACCTCAATAGAAGGGACTGGTGCTGCTAACGCTTTTGCCCTGATGTTTAGCATTGTAGATGAAAACTTCAGCTGGTACCTCGATGAGAACATAAACACCTTCTGCTTAGAACCAGCCACAGTTGACAAAGAGGATGAAGGTTTCCGGACCAGCAACCGAATGCATGGTGAGCAGGATTCTTGAGCAAATGGTGACCTGCAGCAGTGACCAGGCTCTTTTCATTTCAGTAGGATTTTCTGCCCCTTGTGATGTCTCTCCTTTATCTGTGTCAGCAAGGAATGGGTCAGGATGTTGAAGTACCATGTTGATAAAAAGCCTTTCCCTAAATACAGCGTGACACACTGGTTTGCAGAAAGGAGATTTGGCTTTCGTGCCCAGCCCTGCCACTTGTTTAGCATTTTATCTTAGGCAACAGATTTAAGCCATTTGGTGACTGTTTGACCAGCTGTGAAAAAAAGGAGGCGGCAGAACACTTTGAGATGTGTGTATTGGAACAGTCCAGCATTTCTCAAAGATCCTTGTGGATGGTGGGCTGGCTGGTACAACCACTCCTGCCCTTCAAAGCTCCATTGGCCAATAGTACTTTGTGCCATTTGGAGATCTGGTGTAAGAAGTTAAATCCAGATATTTCTCTGTATTTTGGTTGTTCCGTGGAGGCTAGGAGCTAAAATATTTTGTAAAATATAAGTCTCATTCTCCTAGTGTCCTGATGCATTGTCAGGTGTGGATGCTAAGGACGAGAGAGCTGACTAGACTGATTTGACTGATATCATAATTTTCAAATCTAAATTGCTTAAGCCTGGCATATAATGGTATATTTATGACTCAGAATAAGAGGAAATACATTTCAGACATGCTAAATAGCTGCAGAACAAGTTAACTTCATTATCAGGCCTTTTTGGTGATGACTTGGCCTTTGCAACATCTTGATATCACCCAGGAAGTTTTTCACAGACCCAACCAGAGAATTTGGGCCATTTGATCATTCAGAGCTGTGAGCTGTATGTTCAAAATGTTACCCTTCATCAAGGAGCCTGTGAGGGCCTTATTCAGTGTGGACATTCAGACAGTTTCTTTTCTGGGCCAGGAAAGGATCATCCTTAGAAATGGGGTCAGAGGCACTTGGCACTTCTCTTTCACCTCTCATAAAGTCTCATACTTTTGTTTTTAGCTATTAACGGTTATATTTATGGCAATCTCCCCGGCTTGGAGATGTGTGCTGACACTTCCATGTCCTGGCACTTGTTTGGCATGGGAAGCGAGATAGATATCCACGCTGCATATTTCTATGGCCACACGTTCACTAACAGAGACCAGAGGGCAGATGTCGTCGGTCTGTTCCCAGCAACGTTCATCACAGCGGAGATGACTCCTGGGAACCCCGGGAGGTGGCTGATAACGTGCCAAGTTAATGAGCACTTACGAGGTACGCTGCTATAAATCTCCCTGATCCATTCGGAAGTTCCAGCCTCTGTTATGCTTGGAAAAGAAAACTGAGAGGTGTTTCCAGGGGAAGCAGGATTTGACACCTTTTTTGTGACTAACTGAACACTTTGGAACTATTTCACCAGATAAACATCATGAATATGAGTTTAGTCACCAGTGGAAATGATACATGTAGGGCGAAATCTGCAGCTAGTATGAATGACTTGGCTGTGTAATTCATATCAGGAAGGCTTGCTAGACCCAGCGCTGACACCACACTTTCTATGTAAACTGGAGATGTTGATGAGCAATGAGACGAGCCTTCATCATCACTTTTTATTGTAGATAAGTACTTACACATAAAGAAAGATCATGCCAGCCGAACACTTCATAGCTTTTTCCTTTACAGGAATCAGTCAAAAATTGGCAGTGTTTTCAGAAAGCTTTACGTGAGGGAATTTGATGGTGATGTTATATTTGTGTGGTGCAAGAGCCCGAAAGCATGTATCATAAACTAGGTGTCATGACAGCGGTCAATGTATAACTATCATATCAGAGACAAGTTGGGAGAATTTTTACTTTTAAGAACTTGCACATTGATTTCAGTGGGATTTGCATCGGGCAAAACAGACTAAATTCTGGCAAGCAAAAAGTATCTTCAGCGTGGTAATAACCAGCTTCTATTTCAATGAAAGTCAAGGGGAGATGATGCCATTTTGCACAATTCAGGAGGCACTCTGACCCCCAAATCATTCCACCATCTTTACACAGATTAAGGAATTGAGTAAATAAGATCACTAGAGTGTCACTGATGTCAGTGGGTTTCACTTGCTGCATAAAGTACCACCTTGCAAGAGAAGGGTGCCAGCAGCTGGCCCAGTGTAGGCAGAGGAAGTCTTTAAAAACAGAAATTTACCCTACTAATTGTTTCCAACCCATGTAGCTCCTAGAGTGTTTTGAATGTGCATTTGTATCCATGAGATTGCTGACTCCGCAGCTGGCCAAGGACTGTCTCCAGACTCTTTCTCCTCCCAGGTGGCATGGAGGCACTGTATGATGTTCAGATCTGCCAAAAAAACCTGTCTCGGCCTTCACCACTCAGTCACAAAAGAAGATATTATATCGCTGCTGAAGAAGTGCTCTGGAATTATGGACCTGACGGTTATGATAAATTCACTGGGCAGGGTTTAAACGCCACTGGCAGGTAAACTTTCTTGTCCTCTCCTGTTGCACTTTAATTTCAGGAGTCTGGGTGAGACTTCCCCAGTGATTCACCAGGGCTGGGTCCTGTACTGTTATTAATTTTAATTGAAGGGGGCAGGGAGGAATGGATTTAAACAACCTTGTCGGGAAGTTAGACTCGTAACTGCGATGCTCGGAGTTGCTGTCTGGAAGCACTTATCTTGCTCCATTAAGTCCATGGAGAAAGTGAGCCCTGGTGAGGTATGCAAAGTTCAACAGAGTTAATGACCCTACGCCAAGACTCCTCAGACAGCTTTCACACTTACAATCCATGTATCTCAGAGGTGTCATAATGGTAGATTTTTTCCCCCTGATATTACTGATGAAAATGAGTTCTATTATAGTATCTCCCAGGAAAGCTAATGAGGATTAGAGACACATTGTGCACACGTAACGGCACAGGTCTTGCCTAAGGTAGTTAGAGGTAAGTTGACATAGATGTGTCCCTAAGTAAATCAGGGTTAAACACATGAAAGTCTAATGCACAACGAACACCCATTTGTTAATTAATTTATAACTGTAGTTCAGACCAGTAATATCTCCTTTTGTCTCCTAGAAAAGTGTATGCAAGCTAGTAACTTGGGGAGTCATTTCTCCTGTGTCTGGAGCAATAACTTTATCTGAAATGAAGGGTTCTGGCTGAACCGCCAGTTATTTAACCAGTCTAATTTGTTAATTCCACAGTGAATCTGCAATATATTTCACACAAGGGACTGACAGAATAGGAGGGCGATACTGGAAAGTTCTCTATGTGGAATACACTGATGCAACGTTCAGTAAGAAGAAGACACGGTCAGAGGATATGATGCACCTGGGAATACTTGGTAGAGTGAATATTTTCCCCTCTTGTCATTACGTTGGGTTTGAATACAGATCCACTTGGATACAGAGGGGAATTTTGTGCATGCAGCTGCCAGTCAGCCCTCTCTTGTTTAGACGGAAATATGTTAGAGGTCAGTTCTTCTAATACCCGCCCTCACTCTCTTTCTTAAGGCCCTGTTATAAAAGCTGAAGTGGGAGATACAGTGCTAGTTACCTTTGCCAACAAAGCCAAAAGGAGCTATAGCATTATGGCCCATGGTGTAAGCTTCAGCAAGCTGTCGGAAGGTGCTCCCTACTTAGATGGTAAGTTTTGACTGCTGTATCATCACATCCAGAATACCCGAGTCTGAGACGTTCTGTTGCTCTGCAGGCTTGCCCTTTTTGTGGATGCTAAGGCACAGAAGGGATGATTTGATTAGTTTGTATCTATCTACTGTACATGTCACAGCCGGCAGGTCTCCCCAGTCTGGCAATGTGCTGGTTCTTCCCCTGGGACATGTGCCAGACAAGGTGTCTAAAAGTGGCTGAGGTCCATGTTGAGCAAAATTCACAAGCCCAATCCAATTTATATTAGTTCTAATTGAATATCATTCAACTGCAGTCGGTGGAGCTCCTCTGGACATGCTCCAGGATTATGAAGCTTAGGATCTGGCATCATGCCCCTGCTGAGTCTTTGGATATAGCTATCCACATGGTCTGGGTTGCTTCACTCCTGATTCTCTAATCCAGGTTGGGCATTGCTCTTGCTTCACTGTCAGGACAGTCAGTGTCGGAGGCATCTTTTATCTGATTGACCTGGAATGTGAAGCAGTGATAATCCTTATTAATCCTCATACACATGTAAATGCTGAAACAGAGCATTTACCAAAGGCTTCTTCTCATTTTAGAATCATAGAATCATAGAATTGTCTAGGTTGGAAGGAACCTTTGAGACCATGGAATCCAACCATCAACCTAACACTGCCACAACCACCACTAAACCATGTCCCTAAGAGACATGTCTACACGTCTTTTAAATACCTCCAGGGATGGTGATTCCACCACCTCCCTGGACAGCTGTTCCAATGTTTGATAACTCTTTCGGTGAAGAAATTTTGTGCAGGGATAGGATCTTTATCACCTAAGTTTAACCATTAAATGTAAAATGTCATGGTTAATTGATAGGCACCTTTTTCAGTCAGTGACAAAAAACAACCCCTTTAAAGGGTGAGAAGTCCCATTTACTTTGAACACCTATGTTAGGAGACAGTAGGTCACCCTCTGGAGATGTCCTTATATCTCCGTCGACTACAGAAACAGCCTAGAGTTTGGGTTAGGGACTAAGCTTTAGAGGGCTTAAGTAAGGTGAGTTGAATCCCATCCATATGTCTACAGAGATAATATATGGTCTCCAAAAAAGTTTCTGCTGTGTTTGCAGCATTGAAAAGACAGGTAGGTTTCTTGTTGTCTAAATTGCCTTCTTTCCACTACAACACATCAGAAGGAAACTCACGGGACATAATCCTTCTTTTGAGAACTGTACTAAGAAAATTAGGTCAACACGTAAAA
This sequence comes from Himantopus leucocephalus, assembly GCA_003993805.1. Lineage (NCBI taxonomy): Eukaryota > Metazoa > Chordata > Aves > Charadriiformes > Recurvirostridae > Himantopus > Himantopus leucocephalus. The sequence continues at coordinate 211,701,736 of RSEF01000001.1, read as the reverse complement.
CTCATAACATCATACAATAAAATCATTACAAAAGTCTTTATTAAATTATGTTGTCTCTAATTGCTGACCTTGCAACACAACAAATTTGCCCGCAGGCCCCACTATATCCTGCAACAACTGGCTTGAGTTCAGCCTCGAAGTCACCTGCACACATCCTAAAGCCACCCATATCAGACATAGTCTCCTGATGGAAGTGCAGCTTCCCTCTGCTCGCAGTCCTGCTGTGCTTTCATTTAAGGGTCCCTGGTAATAGCCCCCATCAGCATTGCACCCTTTGGTGCAGAGCAAAATCAAACCAAATCCTACACTTCAGCAGCAGTGTGTGCTGCACGCCTCTGGGTCTTTGGAGAGGAACCTGAGTCCAGATTCGCCTCTTCCTAACTATTTTTCTGCTCCTTCTTCTCTCCTGGTAGCTCTTGGGTTTTGGATTTCCATCATCTCTATCAACAAGTGTATACAGGTACAGCCCCTACAGGGGCTGCAGGTTTACAGTGAAGGTAAATGATTTTTCAAAGGCTGTATGTTGCCTGAGTGCTTCTTATTCATGCGAAAATACTGTACATAAACATACCTACAGACATCTACAGATGTCGACAGACATCTTTTTTCAATCGTGCTCTCAGGAAATTCTCTTCTAAGTGATAGTTGTCCATTCTCAGAGGGTTTTTACCCCCAAATCAATGTTCTTCTCCTTATTGAGCACTGTTGCAGGATGAATCCAGTAACATCAGATAGTGTTGCAGGAGTACTCTACTTTGTATTGCAGTTTGCAGCAAATAATGTGTGTTTAAATGTAATACTGATATTTTCACTTGTGTCTAAGTTTCCAAGAGGATTCTCTTGGAGTACTAGAAAGGAGTGTTAGATCAGTGCAGCCTGCTGCTGCCAGACACATCTAAATGCGCTGGGAAAATTCAGTCAATGGGTGCAAAAGTGTTAAACAAAATTTCTGGTTTGATCTTCCTCATAGCAAAGACCAAAAAAGTTACTTAGCACTTTTCTTCTAAAAAGTGTTCAGGGATGACCCCTTTTCCCAGCTTTTCTTTCAAGTCCCTTTTGTAAATCCGCTCTGAGTGGATACCAACACTCCTTTACAGTGGCCAAATTACATGAGTGGTGCCACATCCACCCTGTGCACAGCCGCAGACAATGGCCCAAATCCTTTAAAAGTAGCTTCTAAAAACAGTAATAGCAACCGCCCTCTGGAGGCTCTGACAGAGGTTCCCGTGCATCGCTACAAAATCAAAAAGAAACAATTACCAGGATCAGATTTGTTTTGAATTTCTGAACAGCCACAGCTGCAGCTCCGCTCACTGATGTAATTGTTTTGTTGGTGCTTAATGAAAAGCCGGAGTCTGCGTTCGCGCCGCAGATGAATCTCACGATAGGGCAGGTAAGCTACAAACATTAGAGGAAGCCATTTAAGCCCAAGGATGGGCTCTGCATGTCTTGTCTGATTGAATCCAGATAATCCAGATAGCGTCGGAAGGTGTCTGGGTGAAGCAGCTAAACTCGTTCTGCGTGGAACAGGCTTAGTTGTCCCCGTGGCACAGGACTCCGGTGAGACGTCCCCATGGCATAAGTGCCCAGACTATGGGATGGTGCTCGAGCTGTGGCTGCAAGGGGGAGCTTGTCCACAGAAATCAGCAGCTGTGTCTGACTCCCAGCTAATGCTCATATTCAGGAAGGCAAAACCTTTGCATAACCTTGATGCTTCCCAATTTTCTCTCTGCAGGCTATCTGAAGCCAGGAGCCCACGTTAAGCCAGGTGAAACCTTCACATATAAATGGAGGGTGCCTGAAAACGGAGGTCCAACAGAGAGTGACCCCCCATGCCTGACCTATCTGTACTACTCAGCCACCGATGCCGTCAAGGACACCAACTCCGGCCTCGTGGGGCCCTTGCTGGTCTGTCGGAAGAACACGCTGAATCACGATGGGACACAGGTGCTCAATGTGGACATCTGCCTGTCCCTAACAGCACGGTCGTTGCACTGGCAGGGGGTGTGTGTGTCCTTTATGGGCCAGTTTGCCCAGTTCCCAGCTCAGTTTTAAGAGATTAAACAAACATCATTCCTCAGGGTAAGAGCTGACCTAAGGGGATGGTTAGGAAGATGAAACTGTCATTGCCCAGTATTCTGGCTTGTCCCTAAGTTTTCCATCTTTTCCATGCACTTATTAGCATTGAATCGATCTTTCCACCCTAAGTAAGTAGCGGACACTTTATTTATCCTTCTGACTGATGGAAGAATGCTAATCCCTGTCTCTACAAGGACATAGTAGGAAGGCGGCTGCAATTTTGGGGGAAAAGAAAGCTTCTTTTGTTAAAAAAAACCATTTTTACTTAGGTAATACTGCACAGACTTTTTTTTTTTTTAATGTCTTGGCTTCCTTCTCGGCTACAGAAAGGAATAGACAGAGAATTTTACCTCCTCTTTTCAATCTTCGATGAGAATGACAGCTGGTATCTGCACAAGAATATCGAAGCATTTACTGGAGATCCTTCAAAAGTAGATGAAAATGATGCAGATTTCAAGGAATCCAACAAAATGCATGGTATGAAATATCTAGTATTTGTTAATGATACCTTTTCTTCAGTCATATTAGGAAGATGAGTTGGCAGATTTTATCATCATTCATAGCCAACCACAGTGCACTGGAGGGTGAGGTGGAAGGTTGTCAGTCAGCTTCTGGCGAGCTCCTGAGTGCACGTTGAAACCCCAGTCACGTTAGCAATGAACGCGTCCACCTACCAACTACACCTAGAGAAAGAGAACAGAGTGTACTTTTAAGATACAACACTTGTGTCTATAAAAAGGCATAATGCCACAGTCAGGCACCAACTGCAGGAAAGGCTGATGTTCACTGGTGATTTAGATTTCACTGCTGGCCTTTGCACTGACTCAGACAGTGAAGGTCCCCCTGCTCTGCTCTGCCAGCTCCCACTTGGGCAGTGACCAACTCTGAAAGAGGAGAGGCAAAGACTAAGGGAACGGTCAATAATATTTTAAAGCATCACTTCTAGATTTAAGTATCTGACTTCAGCATGGACCTCCTCCAAGTTATTCCTGACGGGACAGACTTGAGCAAATCACATAATCTCTCTTTGCTTTAGTTTTCAGAAGAACACTGAGAATATGTATTGTTAGAGAACCTTGGGGCTTTCTGGATCCATCTATTTTATTCTTCTGTTATGAGGTGGTATCAGATTCTAAAGTTTTGTTTTGCTGTAATATTTCTCACCCCGTGATCACAGAGAGCATTTGAGAATCAGGGAGTTTAGCCCTTGTGAAAGAAAGAGATACATTATGGAAGTAAAAGTGGAAATCAGATGTCAAAATCACATAAAAATCCTCCATCAGAACCGAACGTATAACTCAGACTATGGCCCACTCCATGGCNAATGTCAAAATCACATAAAAATGCTCCATCAGAACTGAACGTATAACTCAGACTCTTTATGGCGCACTCCATGGCCTTAATGAGCTGGTTATACATTCTCCAGGATGAAAGGAGGTACCTAATTTACACACTTAACTGGCGTTAGAGTGGCNGATGTCAAAATCACATAAAAATCCTCCATCAGAACCGAACGTATAACTCAGACTATGGCCCACTCCATGGCCTTAATGAGCTGGTTATACATTCTCCAGGATGAAAGGAGGTACCTAATTTATACACTTAACTGGCGTTAGAGTGGCACCCTGAAAAGCTCAGAGGAGAAGTGCTACATTACTGCAAAGGGCTACTACAAGATTTTCAGGCTAAAAAAAAAGGTAGAGGCTTAGAGTTTATAAGAATAGCATTTAGGCATTAATGTGGTGCCATCAGCTGCTACCTTTGCTTCACAAAATGCCCTCTTAACTAACACTGTGACTTGCTGGGCGGCGAGTCTCTTACTGGGAAGGTGGTAGGACGCTCTGTGATGAGTTTCCACACACCCACTGCCAACCGGGCTGTTTTCTTCTCTTCCAGCTGTCAACGGCTACTTGTTTGGTAACCTGCCAGGCCTGGCCATGTGCAAGGACGACAAGGTCTCCTGGCATCTCATCGGGCTGGGCAGTCACTACGACATGCACGGGGTTCATTTTCAAGGAAACACCATTGACCTGAGAGGGACGACAAGGGATGGACTGGCTTTGTTTCCTCATTTATCGGGGACAGCACTGATGCAGCCAGATCGTGTGGGTACGTTCCTGATCTTATCTTGGTGGTGTGGCACATGCAGAAATCAAGCAGCAAAAATAACAGTCGGTGAGATGCTCTGCTCTGCACGAGTGAGCCTGAAAGTGTGGGGACCACAGGGACCTGGTGTAGCTGGTTATTCAAGTTGCGCTACTTTCCTGGCAAGGTGCTGTAAATCAAATACATATGTGCACCAAAGAGCAGAGGCTTTGATGACCTCGGATAGGCAAAACAGCTAACGGGATGCTTGCAGAATTTCCATAACTCAAAACAGGCTTTTTTTTTTAGCAAAGATAATATTCACTGCTATGCAGATAGCATCATTTAAGGTATTTCAGGACTTCACGAATATTTAGTCTTTAGGACTTTCTTCAGCAGCATATACATAAAAGATACTTTTAATTCTCATGTATGATCCAGTGATACATTCTTCAAACTCAGAGGGTGTGAACTGTTTGTTGGAGGCACCAGATACGCTTCATGACAAACACTGCACCGTTACTTTTCTTTACATTGGTGCAACCCTGTTTAAATCAGTGGAGTCATCAGAGCTGTGCGAGGCCATGCCAAAGGCCATCCTTGGCCGGAGCACGTGACAGAAATGTCTGTTGGCCTTGTGTTAGACCTCTGGCGCTGGTGTCTATAAGACAGCATATTCTCTTCTTATGCATATCCCATACATTTCCACCATTTGTCATGAAACTGCACAGCAGGACTCACACTAAACAATATATTCTAAGAGATTATTAATTTTTGCCAGCTAACCTTCTACTGACAATAAGGGAAACTGAATGTATTATCAGATCTTTACAATCACCAATGCCTCTGATTTTCCACAACTGCATTTTATCTTTCCTTTTGCAATACTTTTGCCCTAGAAGCACAAGGGATGGACTGAGATACAGTCTGGAGAGAGCTATGCTTCTAATTTTGGTTCCATCACTGACTTACATACAAAGCAGTGGTGAAAGGGCATTCCTCCTTCACAGGAGCGCTAGCTGGTGGAGCTACGCAGGACTACAGTGTGGTCAGCTTCTGAGTGTGTAAATGGGAAGGAGAGTACAACTGTTAAAATCTGCCCACAGACAAGTGAAAAGATGCTCCCACTGTCTCTGCAGCCTCTGTCCCTCAGAGCTCCAGAAAAGCTTGTCCATGATGGTTTGGCCTTTCATGGAGGAAGAGCAAAGGGTCAGAGATTTGCAGCTTTAACTCAGTTGGTTTTGTACTGTATAGGTGCATATAAACAAATGGTTATAAGCAGCATCTTCCCTTTTATTAAAGGCGTTCTTGTATAATGGGTCTGTATCTGTATTGCAAAGTCTCTAAGAGGCCTCCATTAGACTGATTACACCGGACAACGGCAGGGGCTCAGTGGAGAGTCACCTGCACCCAAGGCTGGCACAGCGGCTCTGTGCTCAGGGACAAGGAAACAGCATCCCTGAAACACACACTCTGTTTCTCTATGCCTTTATTGGTGTTTGCAATGCACAGCCCTCCTACATCTTCTCATGCTCCCTGTGGGCACCTCTGCAGCATGGGCAGCACTGGTGAAGGCTTACGGGCAAGCTTGCTCCTGCTGCCAGTCATCTAATCAATTGTTTTCAGAGCTCCCTTGGCTAAGTTGATCTAATTCAAATAGTTAGGAGCAATTTATGGAGATTTTTAAGTGAAGATGGAGCAGGCTAGTCTTTCCAATGGAGCAAAAAGTTACTTGCTGACTTACGGATCTCCATTTGTGTCTGCACTCACATTCGGCTTTTAGTTGAAGAACCTGTTGTAATGTAGGAGTTACAGGCCACAACCCTGCCGTGTCTTATGTGTATGTTTACTCTTGTGTGTGAATGTCAGCCTGCAACCCCATCCTCTGGTGTCTTGGAACCATAGAGCATGTGGTGACTAAAGGAGATGATTGGTGCATATCCATTTTATCAACTAGTTTCTCCTTCAGTCCCTTTAATTTTTCAAAGCCAGTGGGCTTTGAGTGATATAAGCATCCCCTCACTTGGCTTTCCATACAGCACCACGGATTGGGTTTGTTTCAGGACAGACCAGAGATGTACAAGGCATGGGACCTAATTTGCCAACTGCTTTTTAAGGTTTTTTAATTTGCCAAAATCTCATGCACTTCCCTTTTTAGGCACATTCAAAGTGGTTTGCAGGACTTTTGATCACTTTGTTGGTGGGATGAAACATCTCTATGAGGTCAGCAGCTGCCGTAATACCACCCGAGCCCAGCAGCAACGCGGAGCCATGAGGCTCTACTACATCGCTGCGGAGGAGGTAGAGTGGGACTATGCCTCAAATAAGAGCTCAGCACCGAAGATTTACAACATCAGCAGCAATGAGGAAAGGTATCCAAAGCAAAAAATGCTTGTGGGAATGGGGGACACTCATAGTGGAGGGGGAATTTTGAAGCATCCTTTCATGAAGCCAGCCTCATACTTAGGAGACACTCTTTGCTGAACAAAATAAGAGAAAACATATTTAAAAAGTGACAGCTGGTCAGACTAGACTAGTTCAGAGGCAGCATTTTCAAATGTTTTCATCTCAGAGTGTCTTGCGATGCTGTTGAACCCAGGAAGGCTTCCAAGTCGCTAGATCCATGGGTGTGTTCCAGCCCTGGCTCAACCCTACGATGATGCCTCCCAACCCTTTCCTCTCCCTTCCTCACTCTCCCCAGTCTCCCCATGCCACAGCTCTGGTTTTCATAGAAAAGAAACCCAGGTACCTGTCCCAGACATGAGCCCCTGCAAGCAGTGCAGATGCATTAGGGAGGTTCTGAGCCTGTTTCGCTGCAGTGCGGTAGCCCCTGGCTCCCCTGGAAAAGTCAGAATGCAGTAACAGCCACAAGCGAATCACATCTACACTACACTGTGCTAAGGAACCAAAAGCACGTGCAGAAGATGCGCGTTCCAGATCATATTGCATAGGGAGGTCTCTGAGACCACTTTGGTGAAGACAAAAAGGAACAAGGAATATATTTTAAAAACAAACCTTCGAAAAGTGGCTGGGAAACTACACCCTGCAAAGAGGAAGAGTACGTTGGAGTTGGTAGAAAATATACCTGAAGAGTCACAGGTGATGAAGCGTGTTTAAAGAAAATATTAACTCCGGCATTGTGAAAGGCTGCTGTTGCACACACAGTATATTACTACAGTAAGCAGTACTCCTGGGGCATTTTTTCCTTTTATTTAGCATGTTGTGAGCCAACCTTGCAACTCCCCTGCCAGGGGCACCTTGGAGATGAGCTGCCAGGAGACAGAGCTGCTCTCAGAAAAGGGTGAAGGCTCTCCTCCGCAACTGGTGGCGGGTGTCCTCTGCCGGCGAGTCAGCTTTCTGGGATCCCACAGGAGCAGCAACAACAAACTGTGGGTGACTGTGCAAACCTGGAGGGCACAGAAAAGCATCCTCTGCCAGGTGCAAAAGGGAAAACACATTTCTCATTTTATCTTCATGCAGGTAAAGCATCCAACCCTGCGTAGTACACAGCAGCAGGCGGTCAGGGTAAAGCAGCCCCCTCTTATCTCAGAGAATGGCATCTGCTTTTGCAAGGTTAGGCTTTGGGTACCATCTTCCTGTGACTGACTAATAGCCAAGACAGCGGAAGCAGCCATCGTGATAAGAGGATGCAGGTTTGCAGGGACAGGCAGTATCTTTTATTGGAGTGGAGGATGCAGCTGGAGAGAGCGGTCAAACCCACTCTTAGCACAAATGTCATCTCTGCTCTGACAGCTCTGATGAGGGATTTGTGTTCCCAAAAGTTTGTGGTGAGTGCAACATATCTTCAGATTTACCTGTTTGAAGAGGGTGTGCATTTAGTGAGGATTATCACTGCTATTATTTGCTGTTTAAAATCTCTTGCAGCACCCAGGGCTTCACATCAATCAGCACATTGGACCAAGCCACACATTCTTATCACATCTATTATGATAACACAACAGTTACTAGCCTTTAGATGTGTAAGGTTTAGTTCTTGTAATTTTTGCCTTTTTATTTTGCAGCTATGGGCATGTTTTCCTGAGCCAAGCGGAAGACCTGATCGGTTCAAAATACAAGAAGGTGGTTTACAGGGAGTACACAAATGGCAACTTCACGCAGCATAAAGTGAGGACGGAGGAGGAGGAACACTTGGAAATCTTGGGCAAGTAGCTCTCACGGCTCACAGACGGAGCCTGATAAATGAGAGGATTGCTTTCCAAAACCAAAGAGTTTTCCCAGCTTTGTTAACATGGAATAAGGAGTTTCTTAAGGAGTACTAAGAGGGAGGAAGCAAAAATGGCAATTCCAGGATTTTCCTTAACATCAGAGCTTGTAACGTAGGGGAGACTCTTGTAGGCAGATTAAGTCAATATTAAGGGGCTGGATTTGTATTTGAAATTGGGCAAGACAAAATTTTATGCATGTCATAAAGTAAACATCAGCTCATGTTTTTTATGGGGTGGGAAGAGGGCAAACACCAGTCACAAGGTAGTCAACACTCTCTAGGAANGGTCACAAAGTAGTCAACACTCTCTAGGAATATATTTGACATTTTTTTTTGTGGTACAAAAGTAAAAAAATAGGTTTTTTTTTTAAAAAAAAGCTGTTAGCAGCTTAAGAAATAAAATTTTGAAGATACAAAATACGTCCACAAGAGTTTGCCTTAAAAACAAGCTGTCCAAATAGCTGTCTCCAGATTGAATGATTCTTCTCATAGACCAAAAAGAAAAAAGTTTATTTATAAATAAGGAGCTTTTCGTCAGCTGAGATAACAAACCGATTTCGATGGCTTTGCTGAAAGACTAGAAAAGCCTGAGGGTTTGAAGAAAGACCTCGGCTTCTCTCCTAGGCCAAGCTATTGAAAGTTTGTTAAATTCAGAAAAGCAGCATTAATCACCAGCATCTTTGGCTTTAATTTAGGGCCATTACTCCACGCCGAGGTTGGTGACTCTGTCCTGATCGTATTTAAGAACAAAGCCAGCAGGCCATATTCGATAAGCGCACATGGTATAGAAGAAGTGGGTTGTGAAGAACAAGCTGAGACACCAATTACCCTCCCTGGTAAGGCTCTTCTTTTTTTCTTTTCTTTTTTTTTTTTTTTTTTTTTTTTTTTTTTCCATTTGAGCTACAAAGGCTGTATATAAAAGCATTTTAACACATGAATGATAATCACTCTTTCAAGCTTACACATACCTATATGTTTTTCCAGGAATAATATGCTCAGTGTTTATTCAGATACAGTTCTGTGTTGTTATACATGTAGGTTCTTGATCAGATGAGCATGTTCAGGCAGAGAACGAACCTTTGTTCCTATCAGGGATAGAAGCAGGAATGTAGCATCACTGGACAACTTCCAAAAAAAAAAAGCAGAAGCAGGCCCATAGTCATGGCAAGAGAAGTGTAAGCCAGTGCTGCATTTGCTCCAGATGTTTTAAAAACTGAGAAACTCCTTGGTAGAGTTGCAGTTGGCAATGTTAACTCTGCCTCTCTCTTAATCTACACAGAATTGGCATTTGCACTGAGATGATGGACAGCATGTAAAACGTCACTGTCGCTTATTTGAAAGTCTTTGAAGAGGCGTACAAAATATGCTTCAGTTTCTAGTGAGGAAAATAGTGGAAAATAGTTCTCACAGCACTCATATAGAAAAATACCTGTTAAAATATTCGTACTTCAATTTTTTTCTTGGGTTTTAAATTCTAGTAGGAAGCCAAACTCAAACCCAGGTGTTATAGTCAACCCAAAATGTACATACATTTTCTTTCCATCACCCATGCAATTGTTTTCATAGTGTTAGTCAGCTTTGGTATGAAACTAAATGAAAAGAAATTCTGATGTCCTAAACCTCTCTGGAAGCTGAAATCTCTTTCCTGTGGGTAGCTGTATCCATACGGTACAATCACACACAAATTCATGGCCAAATGAGAGCCAGCGTCTGCCTTGCTGGAGTTTGATGAACCTGTGGTTAATATATGAAAAAAAAAAGGGGGGGGGGGGGGNCCTTTGTTTTGCTGTTTGCTCCATGATGTAGTCGACGCTGTTTTGTTGACAGTCGAGGTGTAACACCGGGAACACTACTGTCATGCCTCCTGTGTCCACATGGGTGCAGGCTTGGGGTGAGTTGGGCGAAGGAAGGTGTCTCTGTCAGCAAGCCAAAGGAAGGGACTCTTCAGCAAAGTCTAAGGACAGACTTTTCCTTACGAGCTTGGAAGCAGCAGTTGACATGGAAAATAAGTCCCTTAGAACAAGAATAATTCCTGGTCACTTCAGTCCCCACAACCATCATCTAGAAACCCTCACTGTCCTCCTTGGCCAGGCTGGACTGCTCACCCCAAGGTCCTCAGAGCCCATCTAGTCCTACTAAATCCTGAACCAGTCATCAGCCAGATTTGTCCCCTGCTAAACTGTGCTCCTGAGAGCACTGCCAGCTCCTAAAGAGACGGTGGGTGGCATGGTAAAGAGATGCAGGGAACGGATCCATAGCAGCCTGAGCCAAAACAGCTCTTAGCTGCCACAGATTTGTCCTCTCCCTGTCCATTCCTCCATTTACTCAGCAGAAAAGGAGAAAACATCCATTCTTCTCTTGTTTATCAGTCTTTTCAGGGGTTATGCTTCATCAGAGATGCGTCTTTCATGCCATCTGAAGTGTCTCAGGTTTTAAGTAGAGTGGAGATTTTTCCAACTACAGCCTCCAAACATCCTGAAGTGAGGAGTAAAAAGCAAGGAAGTGGTGAAGGACTGATGCCAGGCTCCAAGGCGTGAATGCTTCTGAGATTGATGGTTTTCTTGTCAATGTTTTCTGTCCTATTAGTATAATGTCGTGTTTTGAAAGCCTTTCTGATCTCTGCTGAAGTGCGTAAACCCATGCTGTAATGAACGGAAGGTGTTTGCCCTGTAAGATTAAATGACATTACAACATTTAGGGGACACTCATCTCATCTAGAATGATATTTGAGAATCACCATTTCTTTTTTTTTGTAGTTATTGCCATACAATAAAATGCACTATCGCATGATCTATGAAAACAGTGTAGTGGCGCAGGGACACAAAGCTAGGCTCAGTCACTTCACAACCATTTAAGCTTGAAAATTCTCCTTTGCCCTGATGCCCACAGCTCTTGGCAGCTGTTGAGTTGTGGCTGTACTAAGACCATGGCCAAGAGTTCTGTGATTTCCTTGTTTTACCCTGACTCGAAGCGTGTCCCCAGCTCTTGGCTCTTGTCACCCTGCAAGAATTTTGGACCAGAGACTGCCTGGTTCAACATTTCTCCACCACGTGAAAGGGCAAAATGTTGACCATATCTTGATCTCCTACCTTTCCCTGCAGTACCAGCAAAAAAAAAAAAAAAAAAAAAAANAGGAAAAGACAGCACAGGCAGTTCAGATGAACATAGATGTGTTTGTGTTCAGCGTAGAGACCTGATCCTCGCCCAAATAGATATTTTTGCCATCAGATTGTCCTGCTTTTTTAAATAAGACATCAGGGAATCTCTGCTCAGGGAGGAGGTGGCAGAGGTGATGGCTTTCAGGGAGGGACAGGGGTTCTCTGTTAATTGCTGGGGAGCAGCGCCTCAGCTGGAAGAGGAAAGGACCCTCCTGTTGCTCCCAGTCAGCAGGTCAGTACCCAGCTCTCCTCTCCTGGCTCACAGCTGATGCACTGCTGCAGCACCATCTGCAAAATCCCAGTGGCAACTGCCACATCTTTGTGCCCTTTTCAACTGACAGAGTCCAAGAAACATTTTCTGGAGCTTGGCTCCCAGCCTCTTCAACTGACCTTAACCATCAGCATCCAAGATCACTGATCTGCTACAAGTTTTGCCCAAGGAGAAAGATGAAGAGTCCTGACTCCAAACGTCCCTCTGTGGGATGCCGCTGCTGCCAGCATCCTTTGCAGATCTCCTTTTCTGGGGGTGATCTGCCTTCATTTACAGCACTGGAACCTCATCGACCTCCTGGAAGGCAGAATTGCATCCATATCCCATTGCTGCATGCTTCCACGGGTAGTTTTGATGCAGATCATTTTTTATGAGGAGGGTGGCAGATCTCAGTTACATACTATTCAGAGCCTCTCATACCCAGCTGCTCTTGGTAAAATTATTCTCTCTGTTTCAGGGGAAATAAACACCTACAGGTGGAATGTCCCAGAACGATCCGGCCCTGGTAAAACAGATCCAAACTGTATCACTTGGGTTTATTATTCAACAGTGAATTTTGTAAAGGTAACCAAGAAATGGTCATTAAAGATTACATTGCTTTGTCTAAAGCATCCTATCTTGCATAATGTTTCTGAAAGGATCCTGCTTCTTGTTTATGGGAGGAGCACAGGCTGGAGGAATGATTTACAGAGCTAGATGCTTCGTCCTTTTTGATAACAGTTGCACATGCCTGAGTAATTTAATCTACTGAAATCCCCAGGGATACACCATGGTAATGTGATTCCCTCCTTAAAGAATAGTTGAAGGGATTTTAGGTGAAGGCATGGGTGTGCTTTTGGTAGATTAACCAACGGACATGTAAAGAAGGATATCTCTAATCAGACAGAGTAATGATTTTCTCTAATCTGATAGGAAAATGGAATTGCATCTTTATTTNATTTTCTCTAATCTGATAGGAAAATGGAATTGCATCTTTATTTAATCTGTAGTTAATCTGTATGTATTTCATAAATGAATGAACTAGAAAATTTGTAATGCATATATTCATTTTATTTCAGGACACATACAGCGGTCTGATTGGGCCTCTCGTAGTTTGCAGAAAAGGGATTCTAGATGAAAGAGGTCTAAGGAAGGACATTGATCGTGAATTTACCCTTCTGTTTATGGTGTTTGATGAAAATGAATCCTGGTATTTGAAAGAAAATATTGAAACATACCTTCATAAGAATCCTGATGATTTTAATTCCACCGAGAACTTTGTGGAAGGCAACAGCATGCATGGTATGTAGGACTCGGTGGCTGCAGCCAAGAAGACAGAGGTTTATTTTTCACAGCCCTTTTAGGAAGACGTTGGACTTAGCCTGCAATTACCCAACCATGTGACAACTTCATAAGCTGCAACTCTGGAAACAAAAAGATTTCATGGGGCCCAGCCAAGATATTTTTCTAACAAGATAGTTTAATCTAATACTCATGGGAGGAGGCTGCCCTGCCAGACTTCCCATGTCATTTGGGAGCTGCGTTCCTTGTGGGCTTGTTTTGTAGGAGCGTAAGGATGACATTTTAAAACTGTGTCCGTAGGAGCAGCCAGCCCAGGAGCCAGGCAGAACAGACTGGACGGGGGCAGGAACAGCCCTGGGAAAGCAAACTTTTCTTTCTACAGGTGGTAGCCATTTTAGGCAACAACTCTAATTCCATCTTTTTCCATGTAACTTCTCAGCAGAAATCCTGTTTGTTCAGGAGTTTGATCTCAACCAGTAAAAATCCTACCTGATGCTTCTCAAGACAGAAAAGTAGGTGCTGCTGTGCACTTACATGATTTGGAAACTGAAACAAAAATGTGACTGTCTCCCTGCAGTTGCAGCGGTCACTGTGGAGAGCTCTTGCCCTGGCCATGCGTGTGGGTCCCCTCTCTGCCTGGGCACTCCTTCTCCCTGGAGAGAAAGTGCGAAGGGTGCCTGAGGTGGAGGTTATCATCACTTGTACCATGGCTGGTTATTAATCTGTCCTATTTTGTCATTCTTCCAGCAATCAATGGGAAGATTTATAACAGTCTCCTGGGTCTAACAATGAATGAAGGTGATAGGACAAACTGGTATTTGATAGGAATGGGCAATGAAGTGGATATACATACAGTCCACTTCCATGCACAGACCTTCATCTTTAAGGTTGGTAAAATTAATCAAAGTAAAACCTTTAAGGTGTGATGGGAAATTTCTGCAAAACTGTCCGAGTTCCAGAAGAAGAGTTAATCAGAGAGAGTTATGCCTGCTTACAGTGTGGTTTTATGTTGTGATAACTTGACACTGGCAGGACTGTCTTAAAAACCTGTCTTTGAAAGAAACACCTGTGCTCAAGCAGCACTTGAAGTCCTCAGGAGGGGTGTCCTGTTGTTAATTAATTAATTGATTAAATGAGGGGTGTCCACAGACCTCAGTTTCCCTGGGTGAGGCATGCTAGAAACATATACCAAGAAGCATTTGATCTGCCTTGAGGAGCTGAAAGTCTCACTGGAATATTTCAGTGCCCATGGGGGCTCTTTAAGGCAAGACTCTTAACGATGCTGCTTTTGCCTTGCCACAGACAGATAAGGACCACAGAGGAGACGTGTATGACCTTTTTCCTGGGACTTTCCAGACAGTTGAACTTGTAGCAGAAAACCCTGGAACGTGGCTTCTGCACTGCCACGTAGCCGATCACATCCACGCCGGCATGGAGACAACCTACACCATCAATAAATCAGGTGCAGTATCAGAAACATGTCCTAGGACT
>RSEF01000001.1:211627066-211674398 GCA_003993805.1 Himantopus leucocephalus | reverse complement strand
CTCTGATCATCCTCATGGCCCTCCTCTGGACTCGCTCCAACAGATCCATGTCCTGAAAATTTTGACTGCTTTATTAGCCACCTCCCTTGTATTAGAGGATATTTAATAAAGTTCTGCAAAGAACCATGGTATTCTTTTTACATTCCCTTCCTGAAGCTGAGCTGCACGTTATGCAGGAAAAGTAGAATGTATTGATGAAACATGGCGCCAGATGTGGTAGCTATCTTGTATTCTGGAAACGTTAATGAGATTACACAACTGTTAACAAAAACCAAAACAAAATAAAACAAGATCAATACATCATAATTAAAAAAAAATAATCACTCAAAGCAGTTTTTATTCATGAAACATGATGTTTTGAACTTTATAAAACTGACAGTGTAAGTAAAAACTGTCAGTTGGACTGGAGTACTTAGAACGCACTAATGTGAAATATTAACAGTTATTTAGCACAGTTTGTTCTTGTGCAAGCTGTATCTTCATTAGCCACTATTACAAATCCAGTATTTGGGCAACATCTATTAACCATTTATTAAAAATTCTAGGCACATTGAGAAATGCTACAATAGTAACAACTATTATTTGTTTTGCACAAATGCTTGAATAGAGACATACCTGGAACAGACTAAAAAGCCAAGAGCACCCCGTACACATGATTAATTAAGGCAAACAAAATGCTGTTGTACATTCAGACCTTTTTTTTTTTTAATATACAAACATCTCTCAAGCCCAACCCCTCCATTAGTATTTTAGGTATAAACAAATGAACTACTACAGCAATAAAATTAAAAAAAAAACCACAAAGGAAAAAAACACAACACCCACCTCTTTTCCTGCAGAGTGCCCCAAATCAACCATCTAATTCTGAGAAGTCTCAGGAGTGAGATGTTTAATACCTTTCACGGTAATTATCATAGAATCTTAGAGCAAGTCAGTCTGGTATGGGGCTATATATATATATTACTATAAGCAACTCAATAAGATTTGAGGCAAAAGGAATTATTTATGAGTAACTATCAGAAGATGCCATGCTGAATATCAGAATTTTAGACAAACCCAGCAACAGAACAGAAATACTTGCGCAATATTTACACTTAAATGAGACTATGCATCTTCACTCCTCCTGTAACACATTAGATGGTAGACACCAAGCCTTTGCAAGCACTGGGTAACAAAATAAAGGCAGAAAAATGAAAACCAAGGCAAGCCAATGATTCCTTTATAATTACCATTTTTCTCTTTTTGTTCACGATGCCTGAAAAAGTGTATGATGTCTTTCGGGTTAGCCACCCTATCCATGTACTTCTGGCTAAAACGATGGACACTAAATGGTTCAAAGCCACCTGTATAATCAACCTAAGAGAGGAAAGGAAAAATCAAAATACGAAACAAACAGAAATAGAGAAGCCACACAAATCAAGATGTGTTTGTTATCCTTCAACGGAAAAGTTAAAGTGAAAAATAAGTCAGCCTAAAATTAATGCTTTGCTACACTATGCAGAATAGTTAATAGACAATAACAGCTAATAAATAATATTAGCAGAATAGCTAATAACAGCCCAGATTCATAACTTGTTCCTAACTTGTTTCATTTACTAGTCTTCAGGAAAGTTTCCATAAATTAGGTTAGGAACAAACATAGGATAATATGACTTAAGAAAAACTTCTCTGTAAATAGCCATTTTTGATCCCCTTACTCAGAGCAGCAGTGAAGTATACTTATGACTAACCTCATCCTTTACAATAGAATACTAGTAATACCACGGGTAAACAGAATCATGGTATGAAGGTGATTTATGTTCACCTGTCCGCAGTAAGAAATTTTATATATTACATGTTTATAAAAAAAGCGTGACTTTGAAACTTTTCACAGTGACCTTTCAAAACACAGCAATTCAAACTGAATAATTTCTTACTCGCAATCTTATCAGAGGCTTCTCTGGCTGGTGTGGATTTCCCAAGCGTTCTCTTTCTGCCTCATCCAGCATCAATTCAATCTATGAAGCAGAATTAGAAATTTAGTTCCACGTTATTCCCTTACAGATGCCTGAACCCTTCAAGTATAATAAACACATCCAGCTGCAGGGGGGAGCTATACAAATAAATAACTATAGGATGTGCTCTCATTCCTGAACGCACGCATGTACCAGTACCCAGCCAAAAACCATAGGAATGAACAAGAAAAAGTCAAAATAAAAAGCTTATCTTTCAGATATAGTGTAGTCCAGCAGTATCTACATCACTGATTACTTATAACTATTTTACATTATAGCCATTATCCTTTGCTAAATTTCTAGTTCCAGAGAAAAGCAGGAAGAGACTTACACAGACCTCAGAACCACAAGCAATTAACTAACTTGTTTAGTTACTTCTGCCACTTCACAATGCACAGCCCAGCTCTCAGCGTTTAGGTAGATCTATTTATGCTGGTTCCAAAGTGCACATCCAATGCTGCCCCACTCTCAGGTGAGAGGGTTTGTACAAAGATGATATGGACCCCCATAAAGCAGTTCCAGCCTATTTTAAAAGGTCATCCCAGCCCAGGAATCTGTAAACTAAGGCTGCGGTGAATGTCATGGAAATAGCCTCCCATGGAAACATTGCCTAAGTCTGTCTCAAATAATACAAAGACTTCTCACCTTCCGGTCTCAAAACCAGCCACAGATCACATTCCCTGTCCATATGCTGTTATCCATATACTGTTAGCACTACGAGTTACCTTTTCCATGCAGAATGCTTGTATTGCCTGAGTTACTTTAGGATTGTCGGGATTAAAGAGATCTGGGTGATCAGCTAGAACAATATCCTCCATGCGGAAAGTTCGCACTGTCTCTAGAGCGATCTTCTGCATTTTCATTATTTTCCCTTTAACATGCAGCAAACCAATGTGTCTAGAAGGAGAAAGGTACCTTACTAGAATATGAACTTAAGAGAACTATGGTATAAAAGTTTGTTTTAAATTCATGTTTACTTTTCAGGGACAAAAGTTTAGAAGCTATAGGAAGTTCTTGGATCTGTACTTCAGGGTTGGCCCTGCCAAATTTCAGTTCCATTATACTTAGATTGTGCTTGTTCCATACACAAGCACATGTACACAGTTCCATGTACTCCAGTTTATCAGGGTGTAACACTTCTTAGACAAGTTCCATTTGCTTCACACATTAGGTTTAATCCTAAGTAAAGCAAAAGTTATTCTAGGCACTGATTCAATCTATTTCATTTGTCATGCCACACTCTGAAGCTATAACACTGTAACACAAGTCCTTTCATACTTAACAGAGGTATTTTTCTTTTCTCAACACAACACTTGAGAGACATAAGGCAAGGGATAAACAAGAACAAAAAGAAAGATCACACACTTCTTCACGGCTTCTCCGGGAGACAGAGATGTCACCACTGAACTTCCTGGTTGAGAAACATAGAAATATTGCTGTTCATTTTGGGAGGGAGCTATTTTGCACTCATGTTCATGACCCCACACAACAAGATCAATAAAGTCATCTAAAAACTGCTCTGGAATGTAGTTGGTAGCTCCATGTTTGCTCCTGTTCAAAAAGAAGAGAAAAATAATTAGAATGTGCACAGTTGTGGGTGGACAAGGAGGGAGCAAAGGAGGAAAAAAACATAAGTGTCATTTAAAGTGATACAGGAACTCCAGCAAAAATATCTGATGTACATTTCACATCGTGTACTCTTCACATTTATTTCTTATACAATTGTTTAAAGTGTTTGGTTAAAGAAAAAGGCAACTTAAACAGCTCATTCTTTTCTGCTCCCCTCCTTTTATTTGGATCTCCCTTTTCTTCTTACTTGGCTTGCAAGACTTTAGTTTTGGGGTTTTTTTTCATATGAATGCTTCTATAGNTTTTTTTTTTTTTTTCTTTTTTTTTAAATGGTGTGGTAAAAGTCAGTGAATTAAACAGACATGGGACACTCCACCCCCCATCCCTTTCCAGAAGATAGAGCAGGAATGAAGTCCTTCAGCCTACTGGACAGAGATCAGTACATAGGGTTATCTGACCTATATTTGTTTAGTTCTGCTTCACCGTTACTTGTGCATGAGGACTGCACTCTTATTCAGGAAAAATGATAAGAAAGGATTTGGAAAAGAATTCTGCCTGTTCCTACTACCACTGCTGGGAGAAGCGTGTAGGCAGAAAGAATACATGCTACCTATCTTCTATTCAAAAGAAACTGTAAAGCATAGCAGTGCAAGCGAAGATAGAGCACTTGTCAAATCATGGTTCAAACAAGGATAGAAAATACAATATGAAGTTTAATGCTCCTTCAGCTCTAACAAGCAGACAGGACTTAATTATATGCATATTACACTACAAACCGTCTACTGCCCCTAACTATAAGAGTTTGGGAAGAGACTTCCCAACATTCCCAACTCGTTTATTTCAACTCTTTTCCTTTATGATTCTTCTGTAAGAAGAGCTGTAGAACAATGCTTTCACTTGGGAAAATCTTAAGAAACCAGCTACTCACAAGAAGCACCAACTAGCATAGCTGGCTTTCTCACCTATCCTTTTCAAGGCAGTTTAAGGAAGTAACAAGGTAAGTTTAAAAGTCACTGTAATTCATTCAATACTGTTACCTATTTTGATGAATCACAAACAAGTTAAACCAACTATCTTCATCTTCTTTTGGTCTCAGCATCGTTACTTGTTTATTGACAAACATACGATACAACCTCTCATCTGGAATAGCTCCTGGAGTAGACAAAACAAAACATTAATCATTTTTGAGTGGTAAACCAGCCTTTTTGTTTTTTTATAGCTTTTTTATTAGCAACTCCATTAAAAAGAACATGAAGAACACAACTTTGTGGCAAGATCTGATCTTCATTATGATGCCCGAAGAAGTATGAGGCATGATTATGAATTTGAACAGATCAAAGTATAAATTGGCTATTTTACCAGATGGACTTATGAAAATAAGACATTTTAACATGCAATCTACCTTTAACCAACTGCTAAAAGCAGTTCCATTAACTACAGCTGCTTTGAGACCTCTTGCCAGTTTTCTGTGCCAAACAGCTTACTATGGGCAGAATTAAAAATATTAGAAGAGATGTTTTATTGTTGTCACAGTAAGAAGTATATTTTGTTGTATGGTGAAGCCTAAAACCAGATACTACTGAGTAGAGATGGAGTTCTTAAACGTACTTTCAAATTCTCTACAAAGCAATAAACCATGAATTCTGCAAAGTCCTGCATAGCAGGAAAAAGTCTGCCATACTTCTCACCTATTTGTCACTATTTCCTTGATGTTTTAACAATTAAAAAAAAACCCAAATCATCCATACCCACGGTTCAAAAGGCATTTCAATAAAATCCCATACAGAGTTTACATATTTTGTAAAAGAACAAGTGCTCTTTAAAACAGAGAAAGTCAAGAGGGTATATAATCCTGGCACAAGCTCAAAGAAACATCTCATGAACATTTTCATGCAGCAACACCCATACTTTAGAAAGCTGCTGCATTTCCCAGAGAGGATTTTAGGTATTAAAAATTCCAATGCTTTTTGAAAACTTTTATGTTGTGGTATTAGAACCCTCACTACTAACCCTTAGAACATCTAGCAAGCTTTTAAAATGTCTCATTAAACACATGAAACCACAGCCACATAGGACAACTTATAGCTATAAAAGTTGCTTGGAAATTAACTGTTTAAGCACGCATGACTGGACATAAAATAAGCGGAAAAATTAAGATCTTAATAGTTAACTTCTCTAGACAGAACGCAGTCAAACTTAACTATTCTAAGTAAGAACTGAGGGTAGAGGGGAAGGTGGAGGAGAAAATAGAAAGGGACAAACTGAAGTTGAAAACCCACCATAGAACACCTTTAAAATACAAAACTTCGCAAGTTTCTTCACAGAAACTGAGGTTACCTGTGACAGATGTTACTTATGAACCACTGTCAGACATTAGGTTTCTGCTCAGACAGTTTATGTTTTTCAATATAACCAAAATGGCACATGAACATACAGTGTTTAAGTCTTACCTAAACAGGAGGAAGTAAGCTTAATACACAACAGTGAGAATTTAAGAGTGTGATTGCCCTGACTCAATACACAGGCACCCTCTATGGCTAACTTAAGCAGGGTTCATTTAAGACCAATAAAAGTCTAAAAATAAAGTTATTGAAGGATTTATTTTAAAATCTAAAAAAGCAAAGAAAAAAACCCTGTCAGCCAGTGACAACGCAGCAGGAGAAGAAACCTGACACTATTATGCCTTAATTTAGCATTAATTAGACCTGCATGTTTGTTGCAGCACTGTACGTTTTTTCCAACTTAATTTAGACCTATTGAGCTTCAGTAATACATGAACAGTCCAGCCACAGTCTGGCAGACTAATACCTACCTAAGCCATACAGAGCAATTTTTGTTCTGCCCTTACGCAATAAAATGGGACTAATATCTATTTTCTCCACAGAAGTTGAACGTCCAAAGTGATTCAACAATCCTGCACAGCTTAAAATATCCAAGGCACACAGTGCATCTGCCTGTAGAATATATTAAGAAACAAATATAAAAATTTTGAACAGAAGATTTAGTGTAAGTGTAAGTGAAACAGTTTTAAAAGGGAGAGAGAGTATCTTTCTTTAAGTAACTTCTGCAGTTGAAAAACCCTGCCACGTATATTAGCTTTTTGTTTTAGTGCTAACAGGTACAGAAGCAAATCCCTGTTCCTTACAAGTCTTGCTTCATTTGAACAACATGAAATTAAACATTAAATCATGCAGAAAAACAAAACAAAACAAAAAAACTCTGAAGAGGCAAAGTGTCTAAGCTACTATAGAAAATTATCTAACTACTTCATAGTAGGTCTAAAGTTAAATTTCTCTTGTTAAAACACCCATCTTCATGATACACTGCTATTTATAGAATCACAGAATATAAAATGCAAAATTATTAATTCAACACACGCACTTCGCTGCTTTCTAAATATCCTTTTCCTGCTTACTTTTAGTGGTTGATTTTTAAACTAGCAATTCATCATTATTAGATTATCTTCCTTGAAAATATAACATGCATATCAATTGCATATGCACAAGTCAAAGTATCAAAAGTCCCCTTCTTTACGAAAAAAGCTTTCAGTCTCCACAGATAGGATTTGTTTTGGAAACCTTCTGAAAGGCTGCCATTTCTTGGCATGAAAAGTGATTCTGATGATTCAAACATAGTTCATATGGATCCCTCAACTTCTTTCCACTTTCTTTTTTTAATGTCACACTTCATTTGTTGTCACTCATTAGGAGAATTCCTAAAGATACACAAAATATTTATGTGATGGAGCAACTGACTAAAATTAGCCTGTTCTTAGAGAACTGTATTTTTATACAAGTTTCTATTTCTATAATATTTTTGTAACATAACAGCATAGTACAATTATGATAATAATTACCCCTGTGGGATCATCATGATTGCCATGAATACTAAAAATTGGAATTGAAATGTTGAGATTTTTATCCTGATAATTCACCCATGGAAACCTGAACAAGAAGAGGAAAAAGAAGTTAAACTGTATCTGCAAATTTGTGGACAATTCCCAATATTCTCTTCAAATTAACATCATCACAAATACATCATGACAACAGCACAAATAAGGAATAAGTGACTATGAATAAGCTTAAGCTGCACAGCATAAGAAGATTCTTATGGACTGTAATGGCACTTCACAGTGGGAAAAGAGTAGCAAAAAGATCCTATTTTTTTTTTTAGAGCAAGCCTATGAAAAGAATTGTACAACACGTTGCGTGGTATGTGCAAGAGCAGCGGACCGGGCTGTGCAACCTTTGTTTACACACAAAGGACGCTGCTGATTTTACCACAACAATTCCTGTAAATTGCTTTACTTGCATTGTATTTGCAAGATAGAAACTATATACTACATAGATGTATCAAATGTCGCAACACACTCAGAAGTTTCCCAAAAAATTGTGTGCATTCCTTCACAGACTTAGATTATAAAAGACAATAGGTGAAGTCATCCTGTAAACTGTCCCATGCAAACAGGCCTAAAACTTCAAGGTTCCAGTCACAGAGAATATAAATCATAAAAATCACAACATGTTCACCCAATACACAGACCAAACCTTACACCATAATTTACAGGAACATACTTACTTGCTGTAATGAAAATTAACTGCCTGATCACTCAAAATTTCAAACTGAACAGGACGATCACCCATGCAGTATTTTCTCAGTGACTCCAAACAAGAGTGTACTGTTTTTCTTGAAGGTTTGTTTTCATGAAAAAGGTCCCCACCTAATAAAACAAAGTCCACCTGTATGTAACAAAAAGCTCTATTATTTTAATACAACATTTTGTATTACTTTGAAAGACTTCTAAGCAAATTGTTTAAATTATATCTTCTAAGGAGTTCCACACATCTCCTTACATCTGGACTTCTAGGTAAAATGAATTGGTATCTGCAGACACAGTATTTAATGTCCTCAGGAAACAAACATTAACTAAATTATTCATTAAAACAAAACCAAACCCAAAAAGACCCATTTATGAAGAGCTATAGCAGAAAACTACTGATAGTGTTGAAAAAAAATAACAGTTAAGTATTTTAATAAGGGTCTCCAGATTGGCCCTTGAACATTTTCTTTGACAGGCATGAAGAGAGACATTATCTTTTCATTGCTGTGGTAACTAGCAGGAAAAAAAATCAGTAGCTATGCCCATATTACTTTGAGAAGGTACTAGTTGCAGTTTCTGTATATATTTAGCTTCTGAAAAAGCATTAGGAAAAAAATAATCTTCGTCAAAATTACAAATAATTTGACTAAGAAACATTTAATCCTTAAAACCAGAAACACTTTTAAAGTATCTAACTTTTTTTTCTACTTTCTCAGTTGCCTGAAGACTGTGTATCATTACCCTCACGCCTCCCAATTATTTTCCCTTCTTGCAGTGACAAACCCTCTCTAAATAGCACTGGAACTGGTGCAGGCAACCTGAAAACACTGTTAATGCGACCAGGGTCCTACTTTAATAAGAACGCTCTCACAAAGGAACAGGCATTCCTTTTACTGAAACAGAAACGTAGCTGGTTGCAATAAATAGTTTAGTTTAGTCATTTAACTTGATATTACTGAAGATTGCACCAGGCCTATGCTTTACAGCTTCTGGCAGGCTGGAACGTATTTTACGCAGTCTCACTCCTTTGCTTTTCAAAAAGCAGTACTTACATCATTTTTTTGAGCATGGCGCAGAATTTCATCAAAGGTTACAAAAGTATCATTTCCACGAACTGGATCCTTCTCCAAATAGCCAAGATGAATATCAGTAGCAATAAGTATTTTAAAGGTATCTTCATCATCCCTGAATAAGGCGGAAAAATTTGTGTTAGAGAGCAATACACTTAAGAAATTTCAACACAAACTTTATTAAGGTAAGCTGTCCTGTCTAAAGTCATTAAATACACAAGAGATTTGTTATAAAACTCTATTGAAATATCATTCCTGTAACATTTTCTAAACTTTTCACTAGTTTTATTACAAATCGATCTTCACCAAACCAAGCAGTTTGAAAACTAGGTTATCCTAATCAGGCTACTGTAGTAAAGGGCTGCAACCATCTCTGTGAAGTATCTAATGAAAAACTAAAGAAGCCTTTTCATGTTTTCTGCCCTTAAAAAGACTTGCTGAACAAACGTTCAATTTTCTCTCTTTGCACTGGTAATCTACATATATATGGAAGCAAGTATGATGATCATAAGGATCTGAGGCAAAGCATAAACACTGAACTGAGTTCTTCTTAACTTATTCCAAGCATACAAAGGACTTGCTATTTGATGACAGAAGAACTGCATAGAGCTGCAGACAACATGAGCTTACTGCGAGTTGACGGTACTCATCTTCGTGCCAAGACTCCTCACAAAGCGGCTCTGGACACAGCTGGGTAGGTCAGGTCAGGAAGTCAGTTTCCACCTTCATCGATGCTATGTAAAGCCTAAGAGGCAAAAATTATAAATGAATCAGAACGAAGGCTACAGTGAGCTGAACGATCAATCACACAGTTTATTTTACTAGTTATTCTTGCTTGCAAAAAACCTCAAGATAAGGAAAGATCCGTGCTTGGTTTAGCCGTTCACAGCTGCACCACAGGCACGGCCGCCCCGCGGGGCGCCGCCAGCCCTCTCACACCGGCCGCCCGGGAAGGCAGCGCGGCTCCCGACGCCTCCCTCCCCAGCAAGGCCACCCGCAGGCACCCAAGGAAGGGACAACTTCACGGCAACGGCCGCAAAACGTGACTGGGCAGGAGGCGGGGCGGATGGGCACGGCGGCACCGGGAGGAGCAGGACCGCCATCGGGTTCAGCAACAGCGCACGGTAACGGCGGCGGCACCCGGGCCCGCTCCCCCCTCAGGAGCGCGGGGCAGCTGCCAGCACCCGCGGCGCCACGGGGCGAGGCCGCAACCCTCCACTGGGGGCCGGCGACCGATAGAAAGTGACACCCGGGGCCCGTCCCTCACCCCGCGGCCTAGCACGGCCACCCGTCGCCGCGCGCCGTTGCCATGGCGCCGAGAAGGGCGGGATCCAACGCCGCTCTCGCGATAGCTCAACGCCCGCGCGCTCACCGCGGGGCCGCCGCGATTGGTCAGCCGCGGGCCGATCCCGGCGAAGCAGTGTCGTCACGTCCGCTGGCGGGCGCGGGCCGGAAGGATTCCTTGGGCGGGTGGTGGGCGTGCGTCCTCTCGGCGGGTGGCCCCGCCCTCGCGGGTAGCTCCGCCCCCAGAGCTCTGCGTCGGTGGGGGCCGCAGGTGCGTTCGGTCGTGAAGCTAAGCCGGGCCGGGCGGGTGGCGAGCGCGGATGGGAGACCGGAGGGACGGCGTGTGGCCGGCGGCAGCCCGCAGGCAGGGCCGGGGAAGCGGGGGGGCCCTCGGGGCGGGCTCCCGGTGGCGCCGGGGTGGGCGTTGGGCCCCCCCCCCAGGGGTGGCGTGGGCCCCGGGGGGTCGGCGAGGCCGGCACTGCAGGGCCCGGCCTTCTGTCGGGGCGTGAGGGGAAAGGGCGGGCAGAAACACTGCCTTAAAGTCCAGTCTTTTCGCCAAATCATTTGTTTATAGACAATGAGGTGTTTTTATTGACGATTAGGCCACGAATAAGAATAAAAGTTATTATAAATAATCTGCTACTTACAGATGCTGACTGAAGATGAGTAAAGCCAAACACGTCGATGAGGAAGATGATGACAGTGAGCAGTTTGAAGACTTTACGGAGAATTTTAACCAGCTGGAACTGCTGGAGACACACAGGCATTTGATTCCTGTAGGAAGTCAGAGCTGTTGGTCGGGACAGTCCGATGATGATGATGATGAGCAAGAAAGAAGTGAGGAATGGTACGAAATGCAAGAAAAAAAAATGGAAAAAAATCCAGAGAAATTGCTGCTCTGGGCAGCTGAAAACAACCGGGTAAGGCATTTATTCTGTTCGGATGGATCACTGACGAGAATGTTATTTTGAGCAGATATCTACAGTTCCATCTACAAACAAAAACTTACCTATGCTTTCCTTCATCTTTCTGAACTATTCTGTTCCCGTTTTTCAAGCCACTGTATGTAAAACACCTCCCTTCGTAGTGTGCCCCCCCCAAATATTTCTGGATCAATTAGCTTTCAGAACAAAAGCTTTGATTGTAGTCCAAAGTTAAAATAACAGCACTCCCCTTAAACTCCTACAAACTGAAAGCGTGCCAGGCTCTTTCTTCATGGCAGGTGAGCTTTTTAACTGGGTGGAGAGGGTGTATGAGAAATTTTATTTCCTCAAAGGCTACATATGCAGAGAACGGGTGGGTGTTTCCCTGTCTCTTTACGGGGTGTGGGGAAGCTTTTTATTCTTGGCAGCAAGGGAGAAGACGACTGAGATTCCTGTTACATAGCTTATTACAGCCTTAAATACATTCATTTTCACTAGTTGCCTTTCTTACGCACACACAAGCTCCATCTGCAGTTCTGTGGAGGTACTTGCATCTTCACAGAGAGCGGGGAGAAGGTCGAAGGTAAAGGTACTCCTAAGGCATTACAAATAAATGCATAAAGCAAAGTGGGGGGAACTAGGGCTGTGTGGTTTTGCATCATGCTGTTCATGTTGTACCTCTTAAAAAAACAAAAAAACAAACAAAAAAAACTCAACCAAAACAAACCCACAAAAGACCCACAAGCCAAAACAGCAAAAAAACCCCACCCCAGTAACAAAGTAACAAAAACTGGTTTTATTTTAAAATTTCTTATTACACTTAAGCCTTTTTGAGACTGACAGAAATTGTTTTCTCATAAAACTTCGGGACAGTAAAAGCCATGCATCATGTTTGCAGAGTTTTGTATTAAATGACCTGTTTTCCCTTAAACAGCTGAGTACAGTGAAGAGGCTCCTTTCCGACAAGCTGGCTCCCGTTAATGCTCGTGACGAAGATCAGTACACTCCTCTCCACCGAGCTGCCTACAGCGGGCACTTGGACGTTGCACACGAATTGGTGGCCCAAGGGGCAGACGTTCACGCGCAGACAGTGGACGGCTGGACGCCTCTGCACAGCGCCTGTAAGTGGAACAATACAAAAGTGGCGGCGTTCTTACTGCAGCAGGGCGCAGACATCAACGCGCAGACAAATGGTTTGCTGACACCCTTGCACATTGCTGCAGGAAACAAAAACAGCAGAGAAACGCTGGAACTGTTGCTGATGAATCGCTACGTGAAACCGGACCTGAAAAACAACTTGGATGAAACGGCCCTTGACATTGCGAGGAGGACTGATATATATCACTACCTTTTTGAAATAGTAGAAGACTGCATAAATGCTGTGTCCCCTTAAAAGCTGTGGTTAAGTTTGTGAACGTGAGGTTTGCTGCCTCTTGTTTGTGTTCTGCATGCTGGTCGGTGGCGGCCTGTCCCTGTGCGATGAGGTTTTCATTTAAGATACTTTAGCATTCTCCTCCAACAAAATGTCACTTCTTGCAACTCAGCTTAGCGGTGTCGCTCATACTTTGAAGCGTTACTGCTGTTAATTCAAGGTATTCGGAGAGTCTCAGCAATTTCAATGAATTTCCATTTAATTAGTGTGAATTTGGAGGGGCTTTTGTAATTGGTCTGTACTGTCAAAACAGGAGGGAAAACTGGAATATTTACTTGATGTGACAGAATTCTGGCTTGCTTATGCAGAGTTTATTACAGCACACTTGAAAACTATTTTTTGAGAAATTTAACTTTTTTAAAACTGCATGAAAGCTCAGAATGAATGTAACTTATTTGGGTGATACACAAAATGTTTAGTGATCCTGGTGTAAGGCTTATTATAAAATAAAATATTTAACCCTAAGTATTTTGCTGTCATATTTTCAATTGAAAGCTCAATTATCAATGCAATTGCCTGTTCATAAATCAAAAGCGTTATTCATAGGATAAAGTAGTTTCAGGTTTTTTCCTGGTACTTTTCGAGGAAATTACTTTCTATGAAGATCCTGTTTCCTCAGTTTCATTTGCAAGCGAAAAGTAGTAAAGTTTTAATGTCATGGATACGGCATTAGTTAGCACAAATGAACCTCAACTGTGTGAGGACAAACAGCCAACATACTGCCGTGTCTGATTTAATTACAGCTAATTTAGTGCAGGACACACTCGGCAGTGTTTCTCTCCCACTTTTGAATCCCCAGAGAGAATCCCTCATTCCAGCTCAAATATTCAGCACAGTTTAAAAACTTTACTGGTATTTTTCCTCAAAATTCTTTAATTTCCAGACCATTCATCTATTTTCTTATTTGACTCCTCTTTAATTCGTGATAGCTTGTATTACTAATCCTAGGCATTCACATCTGAGTTTGGCTTCCAAAAGTTCTGACGGATTTGGCTGCCGTCATTTAACCAAAGTCAGGGTGGTGTGCATGGGTAGGTTGGTTTGTTTCTTAAGATTTTGAGGCCTTTAGCACGCCCTTGAGTGCAGCTGCTCTCTGCATTCACGCCAGCTAGAATCTCACTGGTTTGCAGTGAAGACTTGGGACCCTTCATCTGTGGCATTCTTAGCATGTCTTAGAACTGCGTACTATTTGGTCTAACTTAGCAGAAAAATGTTAGTTAA
This sequence comes from Himantopus leucocephalus, assembly GCA_003993805.1. Taxonomy (NCBI): domain Eukaryota; kingdom Metazoa; phylum Chordata; class Aves; order Charadriiformes; family Recurvirostridae; genus Himantopus; species Himantopus leucocephalus. The sequence continues at coordinate 211,660,305 of RSEF01000001.1, read as the reverse complement.
TGCTATAAATTTTCACAAAAGACATCATAATTTGCTGCTTCTGTTTGTCAGTTCAGCCTTTCTGCTAGTAAGTGAAAAATTCTATGATTTTTAGAGTTGATTTGAGAATTTAAGTTACCTGTGTTACTGTTCACATCAGCTGTATCAGTCTGCGTATCTCAGTCTTTCAACTTGTTCTGGAGAATCGTCATCTCTGGATTATTTAGCTATCTGTCCAGTAATGTGCGCTTCCTGTCTTTTTATTTCCCCCACCTTGGTTCAAGTGTAAGTTTCAAACAAAAGTCACTACTAAATGCAAGTAGTTAATGAGTGAGGGTTTTTAAGTAACCATCCAGTACATCTCAAAACAACTACTCTGAGCAGGTGGATCTTTTTTGATCAACCGTGGTTTAGAAGGATACTGGTAGAACTTCAGCAATGTCGTCAGCCCAGCAGATGATCTGTACTGCATGGGAATTAGTACACGAAAGATTTTCCCATGGTAATGGCATGCTGCACACTTTGAGCTTCAACTTTGCCATTTATAATTCAGGAGTGGAGAAACTTGCTTCTCTGCTAATCAAGTTGAACTGAAAATTGAATGTAAGACCTGAAGTACTGTCACCCAGTATGACAGCTGTAACAAAAGACTTTGCTGTCCCGTGCAGATGCCTTACTGAGTGATCCCAAGCTCTTTCCAGACACCACAGAGCTGAAGCGCATTTGTAGCAGCAGCAGCAGCAGGGCTGGGGCATGTTGGCCCATGTTTGGTGCTCTGATGAAACAACTGTGGAGGACATCTCCGTCACCCGCCTTTCCAGAAGCCCTGTTCAGCATTGCTGTTACAGAACTGCCTCTGAACTATGAATGGTACAAGATGATCTTTAATGCCTATTATTTTGAAAGTTTGGTTTCAGGACATCTGTGGAAGGTGAACACACCTTGAAATGCATCAGGGAAAAATACAGAAATCGCGCGTTTGTGTAACTAGACTTGGTTTGTATTTTATAAATTCTCACTACTGTATGCAAAGTCTTGATTTCCAGGAAGCTACTGCGGGGCAAAGCTCCTGGCCAGGCGAGAGGGATGGCTTCCCCACGTGCCTGCCGGCGGTGTTATCTATTGACTACTCTAATTGCCAGCTGCTCTTCTTTCTCAAAACTTTTAACGGTGGCAAAACAAGGAGAGTCAAGTCTACTTCAGTCCTATAAACAGTGTCTCAAGATGCCTTATTTTATGAAAAGCGTTATTAAAACCAAGCTAGGACTGTTGAGTAGATCTGTATCATCCATCCAGTTAAACTGGACTCTTCTGTCTTTATTTCCCCCAGTCTGCCACTGCCTCAGGAGAGGATGAGGAGGCATCCTTCCGTAAGGCAGGCCAGCGGTGACACCCCGCACGGGGACAAAATATTTGTGATGTGCGTGCCCGCTGCTGAGTGCGGCAACACTGACTGCCAAACGAGGAGCCATTAATGGTACCTAGACCAGAACTGTTAATGATACCTAGAGCTGTCACCCACCTTGTGCCCCAAGCAGGCAAGAGGTGGCTGCGGCCTGCTGTCCCCTGAGGATGGCAACTGGCCACACCATGCCTGGGAGTCCACCCCGTTGTTAACCCTGGCCTGTGGAAGGCGTTATCCACCCCAGCTGTGACTGGAAATGGCGGACCCGCTCTACCCTGCCCGCCACAGGGCGGCGGGAGGAGGTGGGCTCCCTCCCTCAGGAACTCGCTGCCCCGCCGAGACGGGAGCCCCAACATGGCGGAGGGCGGGTAGGGCGGCAGCGCCCTTCTCTCCTCGCGGCCCGTTCACCGCCGCCGCGCTCCCTGCTGCCGGCAGTGGAGCAGAGCCGGCCCGCCCCTGCTTCTGTGGCAACTGGCCCGCCCGCTTCCTAGCTGCCCGGGAGCGGCGGCGGCGGCCATGAGGGCGGCGAGCGGGGAGCAGCCGGTGGTGGCGGCCGAGGAGGCGGGCAGCGATGTCCACGGCGAGGCGGCGGGAGGCGGGCAGCCCCGTGAGCACGGCCGTCCCCCGGCCCGGCGGCGGGGCTCACCTCACCATCCGTCCCCCCTCCCCTCCCGTTGGGGCCTCCTTTTTTCCCCCGGCATGGCCCGTCAGGGCATCCCAGCCTTTCCCCCGACAGCTCCCCACTCATCCCCCGCGGCCGCCTTGCTTGGTGGCCCCTCATGTCCCCCGGCCCTGCGCACCCCTTCACAGAAGGGGTGCGTGTCATGCCCTGTCAGGCAGGGACCCTCCTGCTGCCATGAGGTGACCTAATCCCTCTTCAGCTCCTTGGAGACCCCCTTCAGTGAGGATATCTCCTTGGAGACCTCCATGGGCGACCCTGCCTTGGGTTGTTGGCCATGGGGACACACGGTGGGGACACATGGGGACACACGGTGGCCGTGTCTCCTGGGGTGGCCTTGGCTCCTGCGTGGGAGAGCCGCCTCAGTGCGCTGCAGACCACCGGTGCTCCCCTTCTAGATTTACCCACCGTGGTCCTCTCCTGAGGAACAGCTTGACGTTGGGGAGTGGGGACTGGCTGGACACTGGCGTATATTTGTAAATGATTTGTCTTAAAGTGTATTAAAGACAGAAGTAAAGCAGCATAAAATGTCATTGCATTCGGCAAAGCGTGTTGGGTAGCATTCAGGGGATTTAAAATAACTGGTTCTTTTGTAATATGTTTTACTAACAGGGAAGAAATTTGTATATGTTGAGCCATCTAGGAGAGTTAAAGAAATACTTGAAGAGGAGCTTTCTTTTCGGAGAGAAGCATGCCATGTTAAACATCCAGCTGCAGGTAATCCTCCGTATCAGCAAGTGGCAAGTGTTTGTCAGAACAGAATTAAATGTACATTGTTTTGAGGAACTGTGGCAAAATTATTATTCTAAAAAACCAGCCCAGAACATTTATGTAAGAGCCTGGGGAACATTCAGAAACAAAAGGATTGCATATAGTCTTTACTACTTTTTTTTTTCAGTCTGAATTTACGGGACCATAGAGAACAGATGATCTATCAGTTTAATAAAAGAGAAACAAATGCCAAACAGTAGGGAGGTTTTGTTACCTTTTTTGTTGAAAGAAGTGCTGTAGTTATGAGAATACTTTGTCCCCTTCTGCTGTTCAAAACTGAAGTTGGTGTTGAAAAGAAAGAGTTGAAACAAGAATGAGAAAGGTAGGTAAAGGACAGGAACAGTGAAAGCAATTAGAAAATTGGTCTGTTTAGGCAGCTCAAAGGTTTTGGAGAGACTTGATTACAGCAGGCAAATGAGGAAATGGACGTTGAAGAGGGAGCAAGGTGTTCGGTCTAGCTAAACTATTAAAAGTTCTGAGAACTGGAGGTAAAAATTAGGTAAGATCAGAGTAGAAATAATTAGTGGCTTTTACCAAAATAGAGAATTTAATGCTGGAACAATTTAACAAAGATTACTTAGGTTCACCATTTTTAATACACACTTTAAATATTTTGCACTTAAACCATTAGCCCTGGTCCAAGCTCATTTGCTCGTCTTGGTGCAGGAATGAGCCTGAAGCTGTGACTCCTATAAGACAAAACTTACATCATGCTGGTGGTCTCCTGCAGCCATAAGATCTATTAATCTAATTGTAGAAAATTAATTTTCAGAAGTTTGTAATATTAAGGATAGGTCATCTTGTCTGGCTGACTACAAGGTCTTATTGCTTTTATCAGCTGAGCCGCTGTGTTTTATTAGGTACTTCTCTGTAGAGTCCACTGAGTAAAGCTGTTTATTCCACAGCTTCCCTCATTAGTTTATTCTAGTGGTTGATGTATTAAAAAAAAAAAAAAAAAGTGCCTGATTAATAATTTGGATTTGTGTGATTCAGCTCCTTGCTTTTCTTGGATATATAATAGTGCCTTTTTTAGTACCCAGGGTTTTCTTCCAGAGAAGGTATATACACATATATTTGGTTTTGGCTCTTTATGTACTCTCACCAATTGTTTTGCATCCTCTTTTAAAATGTAAATAGCACATTTTATCATGATATTTCAGTATTTTTATCACTAGTATCTTGTAGAGAGAGAGAATCTTCTACTTATTTTAGAGCTCCATTAGAGCTAACGTTAGTACTAGGACCTTGAACTGTTTGTCGACTGTTACTCCTAAATCCATGATGCTTTTGCTCCACAATACACAGTTCCCATTCTGTAGCCCCACATTCTCTTCTGCAGACTAAAGCTATTCCGTGGTTATATTAAGCTGCATTTTGTTGAAATAGGCCTACCACTGTCTGTCCTAAGCATTGCATCCTCCACAAATGTAATAAGGACATTTTTGCCTTTCTTTCCAAATTTTCCAAATTTTGAAAGAAGTCTTTGTGTTTTCTGTTGTGTAGGATTGACACCCAAGCCTAAACTCACTCAAAATGAATTTAAAGCAGTTGGACTGACAGACATAAATGTACATAAGCTAGGTGATGTAATCAGTATCCTGTCAGATGTAAGGACCGTTTGAACCTACAACTCCAGTACTGTGATTAGGCTGCTTAGGCAGTTACAGCACACACCTGCAAATGAACTGCTTACCTAGGCTCTGTTTATAGTAAATGGAGAGAAAAAGGCACTTTGAAAACTCTATTCTTCTGACTTGTCCTAGATACCTACTGTTGCATGTGCCATGCTCTAAAAGTGCCCTTTCTCTTCCCGTTGACTATAAAGGGGTTCTGGACGAGCAGCTGAACTGCAGATGTTACCATTGGTCTGCTCAAGCTGCTCATGTGTCTAATGTTACTAAGAGCTGAACGCAACTATATTTCACTGCATCCATCTGCCAATGGATCAAAATTGTCTGAAATATTTCAGTCTGATCGTATAAATGGATGCTACCATATATGTTCTCATGATTTCTGGGGAGTTTCCCAATGAAATGTATGTTACAAGGGCTTAAAGGACTAAAGATAATACAGAAACACTATAAAAATATTCATTACTGGAATTTATAATATTAATGCATAACAAGCTCAGTATATAAATGGTATGTATAGAATAATGTTATATGCATAGCATAGCAATGCTATGTATAAGGTCAAATAGATGCTGGCGTACAGATTATTCAGAAAGTACCTAGTTCCTTTTTCATCTGTATACATCTGGAGAATTAGAGATGCTCCCTGAGTGGCCTAGGCTCTGATAAACAACAGTTGTCAGGTTGTATGGTTACTGATTTACAGTACGCTTATTGTTTTATATAAATTAGATAGTGATTAAATTGTAACATTTCCACAAAATAAATTATTTTTTTTGTTTTGTTTTGGTGATGTTTGCTTTGGTTTTGTTTTGTACTTTTGTTTTGTTCTGTTTTGTTTTGTTTTTTTTGCAGGGTTGTTCTATCTTTTTATTAGAGTATTTAGAGTATTTGGTATTTAGTGGTCATAACCCATAAATCATGTTGAATGCATTGATGGTATTACTGCCATTTCTTGTACGTTATAGATCAGCTATATCCTGCTTCTGTAAGAAGCCTAGCAGTCCTACTCTGTTCTACAGACAGTAGAGAGCGTCGTATACCTTTAGCAATCTGAATTGCTCTCTGAAGATGTCATTCTCTTTTCAGTAACTATGGAGGAAGATTACAGTGTTCTGCTTAACTACTTCTAATTACTGTATAGACCAAAGGGACTGTCTTTTAAAAGTTACATTAATTCTAGAACAAGTTGAAGTAATCAGTTATAACGGTATTATTTTGACAAATTATTAACAGTGGCTCTGGAAGGAATTTGGAGTGTGAAAAAGAATTTCTCCATTGGAAGCCTGAAACCAGTGTCACAGAACAGAAACAGTTTACTTTTACAGCCTCAGTTCTACTCAAGGCATGCAGGAATGAAAAGTAAGAGCCAATAATAAAAAACTTTCACTATAACACCTCATTTTAAAATTGCAGGGTAATACTATTTTGTAATTCATAGACATCTCACAGGACTGCAGTTTACCTATATGGTCTTACAGTAATCACCTCTGGGCATCTTTCTGCAGAGCTAACTCACCTCTTCCTTTAGTAAGTAGCCAACAGACTTGAAATCTTTGCATATGAAACCTGTTTAGTACTGCTCTGTCAAGTCATCTTATTTCATATTCTGAAACCTTTTGTAAATGTGTGGAATAATCACTTGTTTCCTACCGATAGGTGGTGAGTGTTGGTTTTGTGTACATAATGAACCTTGCCTTTCTTAATATCCAACCCTAACAAATTCAAATGTTTGAAAAAGCCCTACTCCAACACACCTCCTGAAAAGAGATGGATCTAGGGATCGTTTGAGGCATTTTAGCATTTGCCTGCAATGGGCAGCTGATGGTCTGGGATGTGTATTTCTTGGCAGTCTGTGGAGCGTAGCTTTTGTGGAGCATACCTGTTCCTTATGAGCTGGTGGATTTTAGCATGGTCTTCTCAATGTGCCCACCTTCTCTCTTTCAGTGAAACATATTAACTTTGTAGTGGAAGGTGAGAGCTTCCAACCCAAAGGAAACAATTAGCCTTGTAAGGGGAATATGGTTAGTGTCATGAGCTTGCGAGATATTTGAACTCAGCATGTTTTGCCATTAAATGAAGCACCTTCCCATGTTCTCGGGGGCTTGTGGTTTAACAATACAGCTAGCTGAATGACTAGCACCTCTTTCTTCCTATCTTGATCTTGTGAGCCCTGGAGATAGTGGTGTCTTAGTTACAACAGCAGCATGAATTAAATTATTGCTAGTATAAGAAACGTTTAACCAGTACAGACTTCTGCCACGCTGCCTTTACTCTAGAGATACTACTTGTAGGAATATTTTGGTTATAGAGCAGACCTCATCAATGCTAGGTATTAACTGCAGTCACTTCTGCTATGTACTTAAACCAAGAAAATTTTAGCCATGCCATAGAAAATACAACCAAAGAATGTCTCAGAGTTTTGAGATATTGGCATAATTTTAAAACTCATGTACCTAAGGCTTCTAGTAAAGGCACGCAGAGTTTTCAAAGATCCTGATCGCCTCTATTTCCTGTTAGGATCTGTGAAGAAAGAACAGCTTTAAAACAAAGCAGTTTATTCAATTTGATTTAGGTGCTGAAATATACGGGATCTGTTGGTTTTTCTTTGGGGAATTTAGATGTACCTTCATTCCCAGGGACTGCTGCTAGAGACAAGTGGTGTTCTCCTCACTAGCTATACTGCCTGTTTTGCAGTGGAATAGGCAAGTATCATGAGAGAAGGGGTGGCAGAAAAGACACAAGGCAGGAGAAAAAATGGAAGCAATCCATCTTCAGCTCCTGTGTTCACCAAACCATTTCCATTCACACAGCCTCTTCTGTGTAAGGAAGAATAAGAAAAAAAAGATGTATCCATGTCACTGAATTTACTGAAGTTAATGCACTTAGTTTTGCTTCTGTCTTTTACTGCTTTTCCCTAAAAGTGACTGGTGGTTTGGGGGGCTCACTATGTGGTGTCTCATTCACCCTTAGAGCGGATTTTGTTTTTTTGCAGATTGCTGAACTTTAGTGCTGTGAAGACCTGAGCCTGTTTTGATGTGTCAAATCAAACATCAAAAATGACTAGCTGCCTTTAGAAATGTAGGTCGGTATTTCTAAGATTTTGAAGAAAGTTCTGCTTGGATAGGGAGCTGTTTAATCTTTGCTTATTTTTTTTTAATTCATATCCTCATGCTGCTTTTTAATCTGGTACTGTAGTAGCCAAATCTGATCCGTATTTCAGCCAGTGATGAAAATGTCACAATCCAAAGATTACAAAATTTTCTTGCTCACAAAAACGTACTACTGTGAAACTTGACATTTTCATAGGCTTCTCTGTTGCAAAGTGATTCTAAGTTCCAGCAGAAGATTGTAATGTAATTGAAGAGATGCCTTAAAATGCCTTAGGTTGACTCCATTCATTAAACTGAGCAGTTTGGAAGCCAAGAGTTTGTGATTCAATATCTAGCCTGATTTAATAAAAGATTAACATAAATAAGCCTCTATATATAGTCCTGGTTTCAGCTGGGATAATTTTCTTTCTAGTAGCTGCTGTGTTCTGGATTTAGTATGGGAATAATGTTGATAACACGTATTTTTTTTGTTGTTGCTAGGTAATGCTTATATTAAGTCAAGGACTTTTTCAGCTTCCAGTAGAAGCTGACTGGGAGCATAAACAGGCTAAGCTGGCCAAAGGCATATTCCAAACCACGGACATCATGCTCAGTATATAAATGGGGGTTGGCTGGGGGGCAAAAATCCACAATTGCTGCTCAGGATCGGCTGGGCAATTAATCATCGGGCAGTGAGAGCAATTGCATTGCATCACTTCATTTTGTATATTCTTTTACAGTTGTTATTATTTTTCTCTTCCATTACAGTTCTATTAAACTGTCTTTATCTTAACCCATAGGGGTTTTTTTCCTCTCCTTTTTCTCCTGCTTCTCCCTATCCTACTGGAGAGGGAGGGAGGGAGGGAGTGAACGGCTTCATGGTGCTAGATGCTGGCTGGGGTTAAAGCATGACAACGTAAGAGTTATCATAGTGTCAAAGAACCACAGAGACAGCATGGAACCTCAAATAACCTGTCACTAAACTCTCACTCTTAACCATTATTACAGTGAGATAATACCAAATGATCATGAGTTTGTTTTGTATTGTCACATAACTAGGAAACAAATGTGGGTCCTTCTATGTACTGTATAAAACCAGAACAAAAGATAGCTTTGGAAGGTCAGGGGTGATTGGAGGAAGTACCAGAGACAGGAGTGACATTTGCAGCTGCAGAATAGTTTCAGTGCTCTGGTAGCAGATGAGGGCCAGGAAGCTCTCTCCAGCAAAGCATCTGAGCTGGCTGAGCCTGAACTACGCTTGGTGGAAATGAAGAGTGACAGTAGTTGGAGACTCCCTGCTGTGGGAGGTGGAAGCTCCCATTTGCTGCCCCAGCATGCTGTCTGGGGAGGTTTGTTGGTGGGCGGATGTCTGGGACGATGTGGAGAGCATGCTGAGTCTTGTCTGGGCCTTGGACTTCTACTCCCTGCTGCTCTTCCACTCTGTCACCAATGGTACTGCCAGGGGAGACATGGAGCATATCAAGCATGACTGCGTTGCTGTAGGGCGAGTCAAAGACATATGTGCCCAGCTGGTTTCTCCTTAATCCTACTGGTGAGGAGGTGGGGCTGGAGGAATGGATGGATCCTATTGTTGTCAACTATTGCTTGCACAGATGGTGCTGAAAATGGGGAGTTGGCTTTTATGACTGTGGGATGTCCCATCTTTGAGGACTAAGAACTGCTAGGAAGAAATGAGATTCACCTCAATGAGTGGGGTGGAAGCTGTGTTTGTACCATATCTAGAAGGATCCACGATTGTTTCCTAAGTGCTGTGATAACACGAAAAATACATAGTAGTGATCCTTTGCCTGGCCAACCTGGGGAGGAGAACTATTAGTAGGAGTAACAGGGGAGGGAGATGACAACCCACAATCAAGTGAGGAGGTGGTGGACTGGGTTGGTAGGCATGATATTTCCTGGTTTCATATTTAACAATCTAACTTAATGATCAGTCTTTGCCATATTTCTAGAATAATTTTAGCACATTCTTTTCCAAATTAATAAATATTTAGCACTTACCCTACAGTTTTTATTGCCAGAATTCTTCCCAAACATCCCTCCAGCACAATCGTGAGATAAACAAGAGTTATTGTCTTTTTAAAGGAGGGAATTGTATTGTACAGTGTAAAAAATGAACTAGGACTGATGGATAACTTAAAATCAGAGGTGAAAAGCTCCTTATTCCCAGTTGTACCTCAAACTGATAATTCACATCTTTCCTAAGTTGTGATCCTAAGAGGTGGAGATGGGATTTGTTTCTGGGGCTCTCAGATCCTAAGGAAGTATCTAAACCACACTGGATATTGTTAAAAAGGAAGAGTGTCAGTGACAACTCTGTGAAGCTAGACTTTGTTTTCCTTTGCTTTTTTTACAGTTATCTGTGAATGAAATGGGATGTTTGTTTTTTGATTGTCTGGAACTCTTCTCTGACACTAAAAGTTTGTTTTTATTTTTCTATCAGTGAGAAGGGAAAAAACCCAAACTCTTAGTTGGCTCTAAGCCAACTATTTTCAGCATTTCCATTTTACTTCTAAATGAAAAAAATACTGGCACTGAAAATTGCACCTGAGGCACTAGAGAAGTAGCTGCTTTTGAAAACATTATTCTCACTTTTTAGGTGCATATTTGATCATGAACCACACAATAATGTTTGAAAAACACTGGGTTTTCAGACAGAGGCTTTGATTATGCTTATTGCATCTCACTTCTGCTCCTTGCTTCATTTTTATTCTACTCCCCTCCCCCTGCTTTCTCATTCTTAGTAATTTTTTTTTCATGGTCTTGTTTTACAATTTTCCAAACGAAAAGACTTTCTGGGTCTATCCTGAATTCTGCACTAACTCAATTTTGCTGCAACAAAGGCAGATTTGTGAATCTCCTTTCTTCCCTCTTCCTTTTTGTACAACCTTGTACAAGGAAAAAATGTCTTTTAGATCTTTTCTACCGAATATTTTATTTCAATTACAAGGTTTGGGTAATTCTTAGCTAGTCCGATATATTCATGTTCATGACCTTTTTATGTGTCTCATCTTTCACCTGAATAAAACAAAGCAATTTGTTTAAATATAATAACTAAATATAATAAACATTGCATAATATAGTAATATTCCTAATATTAATATAATATTGATAATATTTCATTAAATGGGGCGTCGGGTAATTTTAAATTAACTGTTGTCACATTTTATCATAGTGACTTTTTACTCTCTAACTGTTTAGATACCCTTTTCTCTTAGGTTTTTTTTTATATTATTTCATTTCCAAACTAAACACTACTGTTTTGAAAGACAAACATTATCATTGCATCTGTGTATTAATAACAGTGTTCAAAGACATCTTTCAAAGGCTACGTCTACATTATCAAGCAATGAAGCACAATAGGAGGGGGTCAATTTATTAAAGCTAATTGGTGTTGAGAGCCCCATAACTAGACTACACGTGGTTTAGGAGATTTACTTCAAACTAGAGCTCATCTTGTCTCCTGGACTGAAATGTCACTGAGATGCTTGAAGTTGAAAGATGTTTGAAGAAAAGCTGTAGCACAAACCCTTGCCCTCTGGCTTGGGAGATGTTCATGGGCTAAAATGAGAGCATCAGCCCTGGTTGCACATCACTGCCGCTGTTGCTGCATAAGACGCGGTTTGGTGTTTCAGAAAAACAAGGAAGATTGAAACTCATGATAACTGCTAACAAGTATCCACAGAGCCAAGTTCTGGCTTGCTGGTACACACATGCATGTCAAAGTGTCTGAGCATCGTGTGCTTTTGTTAGGAGAGTTTTCTGCTTTGATTTTTGGCTGTGGTCTACACTGGTGAACAGCAATGATGTGTGCTGCAATGGAAGGTCAAAGAGTGTTCTGGGACAGGACCCTCCATCCACAGTGTGCACAGCACTTTTGTTCATGCCCGTGCCTTGGCCTGGAAATGCCAACTTCACATAGTTTTAATCCAACCCTGCTCACAGTCACAAGTGAAACTGTAGCTGGGCAGAATATTTTAACATCACATTTGCTGTATGTGCAATACCGTGGGCTTGTCTGTCCAGAAGCTGCTCATCCAAGGAGGCAGGCATCAACTTTCAACTGAATCTTTTATCTCTGGTCATATTTCAGAATTTTAAACTTCCAAGCACAAAGATCATAATCCCAAATATGAAACACTAGGTAATCAAATTACAGGCATTTAAACTTTACACTAAAATAGAGTGTGCCGTTTTTACAGAACAGAACTTTTATCACTCTTTTTCATACAGGATTTAGGTTCTTACTTGGCAAAAAACTTGCATTGAAACAATGGGGACTATTTATGAAGAAGAGATTTCAAAGTCATTCTTAGTGTCATTTTGGTACCAGATAGCATCCTGCTACTCTTTGAAGCTGATCATGTTTTCTTAGGATAAAAAACTCCACAAGGTTTCCCTGGCTGACAGAATGTCTGGTTTGATAGCTGTGGCTGAAAACACAGCCGCATCTTGCAGTACCTTTTAAACTGTGTTTGCAAGGCAACTGACAAATTACTTCAAAGACTTTTCTAGGCGTAAATACTTCTCAAGTGTGACAAAACAGAGTGAGTCAGAGTAGAAGAGGAAGCCAGCTGGGAAGCTCTAGGCAAAAACATTTATTGCTGTTAGAAATGGCAAACATTTAACCTTCAAATAAGCAAAATATTTTTTATTTTGCAACAGCTTCATTACTAACGGCCAGCATTTTATTTTAAATTCCTGAATATCAGCAACAGTGGAGCTTACTGTGGTTTCCACAGAGCAGTTAGACCACAGTTCCCCAATTTGTGTGTACAGTACCAAGAAGTCTGTGTGGTCCTTAGTCCGCGGAGCTATGTCCTGGGATGGTTTACCTCCAAAGCAGACAAAACAAGGTGTGTTTCCTCTGGAAGGTCTGCAGGCATCTGGTGATGCTACTCAACCTTCATCGTGTGACATCTGTGGAGTTTCTCCCAAGTCAGAGAGAACAAAACTGCTTGACAAAACCCTACCAGCGCAGAGCAGCTGGTCACCATCGTGCCACTGATACGCTGTGTCTCACGGCAGAAATGAGGCAAACTGGAGCTGATGTGGGTTACTGCCAGGCTGGTATTTCTTCTCTAGAAGAGAAATGAGACATTGAAAAGGAGAGAGAAATCCCTCGTCTACACACAGGTCTAGGACACCTGACTTCTAACCCTCTCCTGACAGTGAGGTCACTCCCTGTATCCCTCGCTCTACAGCAGCACACCACATCGTGCTTGCAAGTTTACTACACCAAAACTTCTAGGAGGCAGATAAACTCTAAGTTGAAGACACACCTATTGTTACTTTCGGTAGTGACTATGATGAATACTAATACACTAAAATATATTTCTGTGCTATGTCCCACATTGTGAGGAGTCTGAAGAACACATAGTGATAGCAAAGCAGTTGGATCTATAATTTGTAAAAATTAAAGAATACGCCTTGAAAATAGATTTCATCATGCTGTAGATACAAACTCTATAAAGGCTTTTGCACTAGTGGACTCCTCACAACGTGTAAATGTAAACACGTATTTAGTCTCCACAGAGGCAGGTGTAACATGAAAAGGAACTTATGGTGACTGTATTACTCATAGAAATATTTTAGGCTACTGTCCTCTCATCTGAATTGATCCAATTCTTACTTGCCACAGTAAGACAAATAGGGAATGTTATAATACTGGATTTGCATGCTGTACATACCATCAGACTTACTGTGGTTTTCAATAGTAGCTTTTTTCAATGTGCAGTGTCGAGCCTTAGCTCTAGGTGAGTTGATGAATATAGAAAGGCTCGTTTTGATCTCACGCTAAATAATTCAACAGATTTTTTTCCTGTATGACAATAGTCTTAAAATGAATGAAATTTATGCCATTGCAGTGCAGCCGAACGTCACGCTGAAGCTTCACTGTGGGACTGCAAAAAGTCAAAAGTATCTAGCCAACTCTTGCTATTAATCTTCACAAGGAAAGCATACATATATTTTTTCATATTTGTCACTACTTGGCTTATAAAGACTTCCATGTTGAGTTGTCCTGAAATGTTTCATAAACCCTGAATTAATGCCAACATTTTTATTGACTTTACTGTTTGCAGGATCAGGCCTGGCATCATCAATGTAATTGGCTTGGCTTTGGAACTGGAATGGTTTAGCATCAAATCTTCATGCAATGGAACTGAAAACTTGCCTAGACAAAGACTCCTCCAAAGCCATTTATCAATGCTGAAATTTAAGTTCCTGAAGGAAAATAAGAACTGCCATTGCAGCTGATACAATCAAATGTATTGAGTGAATCAGAATTCCGCAGAAGTCAATTGAGCTCTCCCGCTGACTATCATGGGTCTCAAATTTCTCACATTATCTGTAGAAACGGGTAAAATTACTAACAATAGAGCTTTTGGACCACTTTGAATCCTTAATTAAGGCAGACTAGGGATTGTGCTTGTTTTAGGTAGTGCTCATTGTATTGTAAGGGTTCTGGATTGATTCTAGGTACACCTCATGCCCTCGGAGGATTTAGTTCTCCCTTAGCATTGTACTTCTACTTTTGTTTGCAGTTTTCTACTGCGGTAAAATAATCTTCCCAGATTCCCATTTTGTAACTACAATCAGTGTTCTTTGTCAAGACAGGTCCTATGTTTATTGCCCTAAGAGATTTTTTTTTGCCACTATTGGCTAGCACACTGTTTTGCAGACAATACTAAATTAGAAAGCAGGGTTGACATCTTGGCTTGTACAATTTCAGTTCAGACAGGCCTTGATAAACTTGGAGTGAGCCAATAGAAACCTTGGGAAGTTCGGCAAGGAGAAAGAGCAAGTTCTGCATGTGGCACCGAGAACTCCCTTGCACCGGTACGGGCTGGGAACTGGCTGTCTGATAAATAACCATGCTAGAAAGGACCTGGGGGCTACATGAACATCAAGCTGAATGGGAGCTCTCCTTGAAAATAAAGTAAGTCACCTGGTGGGCAAGATGAGAAGTACATCCAGCAGACAGGAAAGTAATTATCTCACACCGGTGAAGCAGCACCTGGAATACTGTCTCCAGTTTCCAGCCTCACAGTTCAAGGATGTTGAGAATGTGGTCCAGTGGAAGGCCACCAAGATGATGAGGGACCCTACAGCACACAAGCTAAGAGGAGAAGTTGAGGGGGGTGATCTTGTTTAGTCATGTGAAGAAGAGGTGAAGGGATGATTTAATGGGAGCCAGCAACTACGTGAAAGTAAATTATGAAAATGATGGAGCCAGACTCTCTTTGGATATAACAAGGGGTGACATCCACAAATTACAAGTTGGGAGGTTCAGGGTTGGACATAAGGAAAACATTCTGTGCCAAGAGGGTGGCACAGCTCTGGGACAGGCTGCCAGAGCTGTTGTGGTGTCTCATTCCTTGAATATTTTCAGCACCTTGGTGCTAGTCCAGCCAGCACCTAGGTGAGCACCTTGGCTAGTGCTGGCAACGGTGCTTTTCTGAGTGGGAGGGTGGATTAGTGACCCCCAGAGATCCCGTCCAACCAAAGCTGTACGTTGGAGCAGAGGCGGTAAGATACTGACTATAACCACAGCCGTTGGTGTTTTTTCAATTTTATGAGCCCTTACAACAAGGACAACGGAAGTCTGCAAGCACTTTTATGTACAATTAATACGTTACAACCTAGTTACTAACCTACCGCCAACCGCACACACAACTCTTCTTTATTTTGGGGGGTAAACAGGCTTGAATCACTTTTTTTACTAATATAGAGACAAATCACAGGGCCTTGACCTATGTGGTATGTAAAAGCTATGCTGCAGTCCAAATGGTCAGTGAGAATTTATGCCTGGCGTAACTCCACTGCCCTCAGTAGATCTATATGAGAGGACCTTGGATCTATAGCTGATGGATAAGAAAACGCATAGTGTCAGAGCTGGAAACTCTCCAGTTCTGTACGAACAGTCTCTGAACTGTGGGAATCAGTGATCTCTTAGTTCACTGGAGCTAATGACTTGGGCAAAAAAGTTTTGAGCCTATCTGATACACTTTTTCAAATTATATCAGAAAAAGTAATTATCTGGTAACCATAAGGTTTTGTAGTTTTTAAATAGCTGTGAGATTTAAAAATTTTCCTGCAAACATGTGGTTCTAAGAAAGTTTTTAAAAGACAAAAAAAATCCTCTTCTTTAATTTCTTTTCTTTTAGTTTTCTGAATTATTAATCCTTTTAGAGGTGCTTGAAACTGTTTGAATTTGACAGGAATTCATAGCTGCTGTGGCTGCTGCTGTCACTTCTTTTTTTTTTGCTCAATAAGTGACTTATTCAAACCTTCTCTCAACTTCACTCTCTAAATTGCAACTGTTTTAAAAGAAAATTCTCTGCCTCTTCCAAAGTGTTTCTCTGCAAGGCCACATAAAACAGCATGTGAGCCATAGCTCCGCTGGTGTGGGAAAACCATTTTGCCGGAGTTTAAAACCTCTGACTCTGGTTCAGGGGTGGACTGGAAGAAGCGAGTGAGAAGGCACATGGGAAGCAGCGGAGCAGTCCTGCTCTCTCCTGGGCAAGAGCGCGGGGAGACGTGAGACTGTCGGCCTTCATGGCGTGTGTGGCCGGGCTCTCCTCTGCCCCATGCCCGTATCTGCGCTCACAGATGCCCCGATGCCCCCCCTGAGCCGCCCCCACGACCCTTCTTCTGCCTGCAGGGGTCTGGGATCCGGCCAGGGGGAACCGTCCCGAGTTGGGAGACTCAAATTCCCTCTGCAGCACTGAGTCGGGGATGGGCAACCGAGCGGGGCCGGGGAGCAAGAGCTGCCATTGCCTGTACCTGCCCGTGGCCACCTCAGTGACCCATGGGGCTGCCATCGCCCACGTGGTGCCTGCAGCAACCTCAGCGAGCTCTAGGGCTGCCATGGCGCACATGTTGGCCGCGGCCACCTCAGCGAGCCCCAGGGCTGCCATTCCCCACACGCTGCCCGCGGCCACCTCAGTGAGCCCCGGGGCTGCCACTCCCCACACGCTGCCCGCGGCCACCTCAGCGAGCCCCGGGGCTGGCATTGCCCACACGGTGCCCGCGGCCACCTCAGTGAGCCCCGGGGCCGGCATTGCCCACACGGTGCCTGTGGTCACCTGAGTTATCCCCGGGGCTGCCACGGCCTGCACCTACCCGCAGCCACCTCAAGGATCCCCGGGGCTGCCATGGCGGCACCTGCCGCACGGGGGAGGGGATGAGGCCCCGCGGCCCTGCCGGCAGTCGGTGGCGGTCCAGCGCGGGCGCGGCAGGGCGGCACCCCAGGGCGGGCCGCGGCGGTGGGCGGGCGGCCGCGGGGCCGGGAGGGGCGGCGGCACCGGCACCTCCCCGCCGCCGGGGCAGGGGGTGGGGGCTGAGAGGCGGCGGCGGCTGCGGTGGCAGCAGCCCCGGCCGCAGCATGCGCTGGGCGGCCCCGGCCCCGCGGCTGCCCCGCGGAGGCCGCCGAGGGCAGAGCGGCGGCAGCGGGCGGCCTGGATGGAGCCGGCCCCGCGCCGCTGCCCCGCCGGGCGGCCCGGCTGGCAGCAGCGGTGGCGCCGGCTGCTGCGCGGGCGGTGGTGGGCGCTGGCGGCCGGGCTGCTGGGCGCCGCCGCCGCCCTCGCCCTCTACTCCCGCCTGCCGGAGCCGGCGGCGGCCCCGCGGGCGGTGGTGGCGGGAGGCCGGGGCGGCGGGGAGGTGAACGTGCTGCTGTGGTGGGAGCCCTTCGGCCGCCCGCGGCGCATGGCCGACTGCCTGCGGCGCTACAACATCACCGGCTGCCGCCTCAGCGCCGACCGGAGCCGGTACGGCGAGGCGCAGGCGGTGCTCTTCCACCACCGCGACCTGGCGCTGCACGGCGCCGAGGGGCTCCCCCGCGGGCCCCCGCCGCGGCCCCCGCGGCAGCTCTGGGTGTGGATGAACTTCGAGTCGCCCTCGCACTCCCCCGGCCTGCGGGGGCTGGCCGGCCTCTTCAACTGGACCATGTCCTACCGGCGGGACTCGGACGTCTTCGTGCCCTACGGGTACCTCTACGCCCTGCCGGCGCCCCGGCCCTTCGTCCTGCCCCGCAAGACGCGGCTGGTGGCCTGGGTCATCAGCAACTGGAACGAGGAGCACGCCCGGGTGCGCTACTACCGCCAGCTGAAGGAGCACCTCGCCATCGACGTGTACGGGGCACAGGGGCTGGCGCTGGCCGAGGGTGGCGTGGTGGAGACCGTCTCGGCCTACAAGTTCTACCTGGCCTTCGAGAACTCCCAGCACACCGACTACATCACCGAGAAGCTCTGGAGAAACGCCTTCGCCGCCAGCGCCGTGCCCGTCGTCCTCGGTCCCCGCAGGGCCAACTACGAGCGCTTCATCCCCCCCGACTCCTTCATCCACGTCGACGACTTCCCCAGCCCCCGGCTGCTGGCCACCTACCTGAAATTCCTCGATAAAAGCAAACCCAACTACAGGAGGTATTTTGCCTGGAGGAAGAAGTACGAGGTCCACGTCGCCTCGTTCTGGGACGAGCATTTCTGTAAGGTTTGCGAGGCCGTGAGGGCAGCCGGGAATCAAATCAAGACTGTGCGAAATCTGGCCAGCTGGTTTGAAAGCTGATGTTCCTGGCAGGTGAGGCTTGCCTGGGCAGCCCATGCCAGTGGTGGACCACGTCAAGGGTTAGGGAAGGATGGGTGTCTCGGAGATCGTTGGCCAAGGAGGTGCGCAGAAGGCTGTCGTCAGTGAGAGAAGCATACAGGTACAGGTAAACAAGCTGTGAAAAGCCTACAAAAGGAAGATCTTTATTAAAGTACAAAATTATGGAAGTACAAAGAAACATCAGGCAAGATGATTCTTAAAAAACACATTTAAATTTCCAGAAAGTCATACAGATCTGAAACCTTTACAGTTGTGCACAGCTCGACATAAATAACTGATGCCAAGTTCTTCAGCCGCACAGCTGAAACCAATTTTGTCCGCTATGACAGCTTCCTGGACCGTGAAACTTTCTTCTGCGTACAGGGGATACATGATCAGCGCTGGCTCTCTGTACTCCGAAGACAAAAGTGAATATTTTTAAGTGATTGTCACGCGTGTGAAGGCTATTTGCAGACAAATTCTGAGCCGCAAGTGTTGAACGTAAGAATGTAATGATACAGTAGCACTTTTTAGCAATGTTTGAAATTGCAGCAGCCAACTAATAATGCTTTGAGCCAAATAATAATTCCATTTAGGAAAAACTGTATGGAGGGGACTTGATCCGAGTGGAACAAACCGCTCAGATGATGTAGAGTATTTCTTCCACTGCCTACCAAAACCATAGACCCTATTATCCTGTATGAAGGTGGAGAAGAACTTTAAGTACAGGAAAAGACAGACTGTAGAAAAAAAGTTGGAACATTTCCACCCTCCCTTTATTCAGGAATTAGAAAATGTTTACAGGAATCTGCATGTTTTTCTCTGCAAAATTACTGCCATATAGGAAAAAGCAGGGAAAAGCCCAGAACTACAGGGTTTTTATTACTATACTGAACATTTATACAGAAAGGCTAACTTATTTCTCTAGTATCATTAGACTGTTCTGTTGTGTAGTGATTGTTCTGGTTTATGGCACGCGTTTTTAAAAATTCTGGTGGGTGACAGACTACTCAGAATGCCACTTTGCTGTTTGTAAAATTATTATTGCCAAAAAAACCCACCCAAAACTCACGTCCCAAATCACTGTGTTTCAAAAAGAAAGTTACTGTAGAGAATAAGATCTAGACTGTTCGTAAGATAGGGATTGTGTGAGGAAAGAATATGAAAAGGGAAAGATTTAATTATTTTTGGTTGGTTGGTTTTTTTTCTGGCTCAATTTTTTAATCAATAAATCAATAAATAGATTCCTAAGATAAAACTTCCTTCTCCTAGTGCCTACCGGGGACATTTACAGTAGTTATTCCCTTTCAGACTCTGCCATTTTGCTGGAGTCTTCCTAGTAGTCAGTGTGTGGTTACTGTTTGGTTACCTGTAATCTTGCTTGGTGAAACCCAGGAGGAAATTTCAATTGCAATTATACATCCTCAGGAAGCTGAGCCTTCCCTGCCCTTTGCAACTGTAAGGTTTGGTGGCAAAAAATGATAACCCACAAGAGTCCTGCACAAATGATTAAGGGGTTCGTCCAGCTCCTGTTTAAGGAGTTACCCAGACTCTTTACTTGGCCTAAAATAATGGGCATAGAACATGTGGGGAAAGCAGGAAGTCAGTTGCAAATAAAAGATGGGCATCAGAACAAGTGAGTTTACTGGCACTTGTGGTTAGGAAAAGGATTAGATTTGATGAGCTGTAAGGGTCGTTGGGTAGATTTTAGATCTGTGAGCTGACAGCCTATGGTGATCTGTTTTAAATTAGATGTTCCATATGAATAGGTAAGCACAGAACTGAAGATTATTGAAAAAGTCTTTCTCAGCTGTGGCTACTGCTCCCATAAAATTGGTTTTGATAATTTTAAAAATCTAATTTACATATAGTATTAACAGTAATAGCTAAGTGTCAGGATAATAAAATCTGTCTCCCTTTGAATTACCCTTTTTTGCTGTTTAGTTTTTATCACGGGTCACATAAATGTATACAAAAATATGATCGCAAAAGTGGTGAGCTAATATTTAAGATTGCGCTTNTGTCTCCCTTTGAATTACCCTTTTTTGCTGTTTAGTTTTTATCATGGGTCACATAAATGTATACAAAAATACGATCACAAAAGTGGTGAGCTAATATTTAAGATTGCGCTGTTTTATCAGCTTGCTGAAACTCGTGCATTTTTTTCAGTCCTCCTCAATTTGTTAGCATTTTCTGAAAGTTTCCAGACACACAGTTCTTCCGTGTAATCATTATTAATGCCACGGGCGACAGGAGCATCAGAGTTTCCAAAGAGTGCAAATGATGCTTTTTTCTCAGCCTCTCTGAAGAAAAGCAGTTGAAATCTTTAGTGAACTAGNAAGAGTGCAAATGATACTTTTTTCTCAGCCTCTCTGAAGAAAAGCAGTTGAAATCTTTGGTGAACTATAGTTCGGTAAAATTCAGAAAAGAGCTATGCAATAATTAAAGCATCGTGTTTGAATAAGATGTTCACAGTTGTGCTGTGTTTCTAAGTTATGCATTGAGTATATTCAAGAATTGTATAATGAAAAGTGCAGTCTTGGAATAATTATTGCAGAGCTCTTGCTCTGGGAGAAAAGAACTTTTCTAGTTTCATAGTTCTTGCATTAGCATTGCACACTTTTCCCTTTAGATTTGGGAGGAAATTCAGCCCTGGTCTGCAGCTGCTGAAGTCAGTAGTACAGCATCTTTAGAAATCTAGTTTGGTTTTTGGCTCGTCCACTCCGCAGGCTAATAGTGTATCGTTATAGGCTAAGGACTGGCTTTTGTACTTCACTGTGTAGAGCCCAAGTCCAATGGTGAATTAAAAGTTTGAGCAAATTGGATTGTAGATCAGGTACTAGACTCCGCAGGATATTGCAGGTGATGTATATAATCCATCTGTAAAAATTAAGGAAATGTGTTTTCTATTTTAAGTAGAAAAAACCTATTTTAATACATTTTGCTGAAGTGTTTTATCCCGTGCCTTAAAATATTGGGGTGGAGGGAGAGAAAGCAAGACTGTTACCTTCTGGTTTTTATAAGGAGAAGAAATAATACTACTTTTTGATTATGGTATAAATGGAAGAGAGAATTATGTGATCCTTTAAGTTACGTATTGTATCTCAGGGAATTTTATACTGTAAAGTCTCTTAATCTTCATAGAATGAAGTAACTTTGTCTTTGTATTAATTATTTAGATTGACAATAAAATTAAAGAAGGTAGCACAAAATTACCCTATTTTTTATTTCGTCGTCTTTCTGTGTTATGAAAGCTGTAGAAAACTGCTTTTTAAAGAGAATTTATTTCTTTTCATGTTTGTTTAATCAATAAAAGTGGCTGATTGTTCTCAAAGTAGTCAGACCGTCTGAGGTTAGGAATGAAACCTGGTTGTGCCAGGAGAAAAATATTTTCATAGGAGAGGCTGTACAGAGTTATTTTCCCTATGAAAAGGAGCATTTACTGAAGTTGGATGTCTGCTGGAAAAATGTCATTTCAAACAAAACCAAAAAACAAACTTTCTCTTGACCTACAGAGAATTTGAACACAGTTGGATTTTTTTCCCTCTTAAATTTCAAAATGAAATGGAGATTGTATTTATTTTGATATTCAGCAGGTAGTGCTACGGCTGCCTTTTTAGCTGCAGCTTTTTTCATGCCTGTTCATCCTTGTCTTCAGCTGAGCAACAAAAGACAAAGGGCCCGCAGGTCTTTTCCCTAAGTTTTTGTTAACGCTGATTGCAGCACAGGTGATTGCTTACCTCTCTCTTTACTCATCTTCTGTACTGCTTGATGCACAGTATTGAGGAATTTCGGCATTTCTGAAACTTCCTGCCCAGCCAGGATGGCGTCAGTGCTATGGTCCTCGCTTTTCTACCCCTCGGGTGACTGATGCATCACCATCACACTTAACTTTTGTAAGCAGAGCTTAAACTGACTGCTTGTTTACTCGTGCCTGAGAGGGAAAACGCTTTTTTTTGCTAGTTTTCCAGATGTGATTGAACTCTGGGATGGGAAAACTGGTGGCAATATTTGCCTGCCAAATGTTGGGTACCATTTGTTCAGGCTTGTTCGGTGACTCTTTAAGAAGTGAGTTATGCCTGATTAAAGTTACTTGCACAGCTCTCTATCAAAACCAGTATTTGTTTCAAGAGTGTAAACAGTCCTTTGTAGGGAGCATAGAGCTTGCTCAATCTAAAATCTGTTGACGAGAACACAATGACTTATCATGGATTTAAGTGGTATTTAACTAAAGATAAATCAGGATCCAAGTATAAAAGCCTATTTCTAATCAGTAAAAAGGTAGTTATGTGATTAACTCAGGTGTCACTTGTCTCTATAATTCTGTATTTTCTTCTGTATGGTCATTTTAAAAATGATACTTGAGGCCACAGTATCTATGTCTACTCTAAATTCTGCAGATGTTTTGCTTTATGATCTTAAGCTACTTACTCAAGCCTAAATTTGGTAGTGATGGCTGTTCCTGACGGTCTCACTCCAAAGGATATCTGAGAGGAGAAAGACAAAGCCTGGTTTTGACGTGCGCTTTGAGAGCTGCAGGGATTTGGCACTGCCGGCAGTAAGGTGCTCACTGTGGTCAGGAAACATTCTGGAGCTATGAGCCCTTTTAATTGGAAATTTTTGTTCTAAGGAGTAAATACTTTTCTTAGCCCATAAAGCCCTTCAATGATTTGAAGTCCTTGGAATTATAATTACATGGGTTTAAATTTTGCAAACAGGGTTAAAATTGGATTTTATATCAGTAACGCTCAATATTTTAATAATATTCTTTTAATAGCTATCAAAAGATGGTCCAAAATATGAAACCTAGAGCATTTCTCTTTATTTATGAAACCTAGAGATTTGCATTTCTCTTTATTTATCAAACCATCTTTGGAAGTTAATCAGCCCATGGCTTGGTTGCATGCATTATGGAAGACAAATCTGCTTTTGCATCCTCAAATTTGCCACTGGAATAAAAGATGCTGTAGGTGTTTTGGATGGTGGGAAGCTAAGTGCAGGAAGAAACAGCGCACTAGCAATGCCCACGTTGTGGCATACTGTAGCTCTGAGATCCTGATCACAAGAGTGCCTAGGACTGGAAATTGGCCATCTTGTTTAAGAGAAGAAGGCAGAAAGATGATTGCAAACATGAAGTGGAGATTATCGAATTGGCAATGCATTTTGGTGCATTCATAATGCTGCCAAACCATTTTGTGCAGTGTTAAAGATGATCGATTTATTTGAAGCGAGCACAACGGGACTACATGAAATACAGCAAAATAATTGTCCTAAAGGCAAAGTTGGATTTAAAGTGGAAAAATTATACAGAAATTAAAAAAAATAAAAATGGTTTGCAATTGCAAGAAAGCATGGACATGCGTTTTAAATTCTTCAGAATGAATNAAATACAGCAAAATAATTGTCCTAAAGGCAAAGTTGGATTTAAAATGGAAAAATTATACAGAAATTAAAAAAAAAAAATGGCTTGCAATTGCAGGAAAGCATGGACATGCGTTTTAAATTCTTCAGAATGAACAAAAAGAATTTTCTTGGAAAAGCTGACTCTAGTCCCAATTAAAAACAGAGAACGTCGATTCAGAGCTGTTCTTGTGCTCATGCTTACATCTGTTTCTGAACAGGAATGGCCTCCTGAGTTCGAGGCAGAGCTCTGAACGTTATTTCCCTTCCAGTCCCAAAGCTACATTTTGCTTGGCTCAGTGCTCGTTTCCTTTCTCTGTCCTTCACGCGTTGCTCCTCAAATGTACACAGGCCTGCGGCTCTGATGGCTTCTCGCTTTGGAGGGAAGAGCTTCTCACTTTGGAGGAGCAGAGCTAAGAAGAGACAAGTTAATATATGGATGTTGACTGGGAATTTTGGTCGGATTTTGCAGTACTGGGACAAATGCAAGTAAGCAGTAGAGGCTGAAGACAAAATAGAGAAGCGTGGGTTTATGGTAGTGTGGTAGTAGAGACCCCAGCCTGGAGTGAAACGTCTCATCAGATTTTAAGGCTGAGACTTTATGCTGTGAGTTTTCTCTTCATTGGTGAAGATTGTTTTTCAGGGACCCCTGAAGATTCCCACTGCTGTATTGTCTCGGAATCACAGAATCATGGAGGTGGACTATGAACACAAAGACTTCATTCAATAAGTCTGTGCTGTGAAAAAATGAGCTAGGTTAATTAGAGCAGAATTTGTGCTGGGTTCAGGCTCTGAACAAAGCACCATCAGGTATATTAATGAAAAAACACAGGTTCACCGCCGTCTGCTACAGTAGCTGTGGCGAGGACTGTTTGCTGCACCGAATCTTTGGAGAAGAGCCTGCTCGGCTCTAGCTCACGGGAATTACTCCTCCTCGTAATCCAGAGTGGTGTTTTATTCCATTGTGCTGCCATTATGTCAAACCTACATTTTATTCTTAAATACGGATACTAAATGTACGCTACCATTTTAGAAAAGTACTTTAAAATAATAACAAGAATTTAAAAATATATTTCGCTGATGTAGCTGGGGGAAGGAAGTCGGTTGTGGATTTATAGCACTGACCTAAGAACCATGAGGTTTTTGCTGTAGAATTTTCCGCTGTAGCTGTGGACAAGTTGTTTGTGAATGTAGGGCTGGTCTGAAGCACTGGGTCCTGTCTTCTGCAGACTTTACTTTAGGTCCTCTGGGACCGATCCTGACTTTTGCAGGAGCACATTTGATTTCCAGAGACACCCAAGGCGTGCGCGGCTGCAGTCAGCTGTGTGCATCCAGGGCTTCCTCTGCTTGTTTCTACCTCTGCCCCTGCACGACAAAAAGAGGAGAACAAGGCTACCACCAGCTCCTCCGCCTCTTCTCTTGCTATCTTCTGTCCCTTTCCCATCCTCATTCTGGACAATGCTCTTAGAGCCGGGCGAGGGTGAAGGTGGTCACATCTGTGAGAGCCAGCATGCGTGTGAGCTCGGGAGAGCTTGAGTGTGCAGCAGGTTAATGAATGGAAAGAGAAAGAGGAAGAGAGATCTTCCTCGTCATGCTTCCCAACGTACAACCTTCTTAAACCTTTGGAAGAAAGATGACTGAAGGCAAGGGGAGCCACAGGCTACTTTCAGTCCCTTTTCACACCTGGAGAATTGCTGGTTGATCTGGGATCATTGTAGGAGAGGAGAGAAAATGCATCCCCTCTCCTGCCCTCTTCCCTCTTGTAGGCTGAGGTCGCCTCTGGTGAGACACAACTGCCCTGTGGAATATGAGCCTTCCAAAATGTCGCAGAAGGCAGTAATCCAACTAAAACTGTGGCTGCTTGTTG
The DNA here is from genome assembly GCA_003993805.1 of Himantopus leucocephalus. Lineage (NCBI taxonomy): Eukaryota > Metazoa > Chordata > Aves > Charadriiformes > Recurvirostridae > Himantopus > Himantopus leucocephalus. Next base: position 211,634,879 of record RSEF01000001.1, on the reverse strand, counting down.
GAAGGTAAGGTGCTTATGACTCCATTTAACGTCAGTAGGACTTTTGACACAGCTCTCCTTGTGGAAACAGGGCTTCACTCAGCTTGTAGCTGCCCTTAGTAATGGATAAAATTAATCACTAGAAGTTATGCTTTCTCCAGAAGGTAAAAGTGAGCATTCTGCTGAGTTCTTGTCAAGTTATTAAGGTAACTTAATCCTACAAGTTATGACTGTTTTCTTTATTTTTGTCCTCAGTGCTGAATATTCAATGTTCAGTCAAATACCCATTATATCTTGTAAAACCTGCTGGAAGGAGAGGACTAGGATGGCCGTGCTCAGCGCAGGAAGGGGCGAATTGTGTATCAGCAGCAAAAGAAAGGAGGCAATCCACGTCAATAAAACCAGAAAAGGAGAGGTTAGGCGGGGCAGGGATAGCAACTGAATGTTCACTTGGAGAGCCCCGATTAATACGAAAAAAACAGAGTCTGGTTTGTTTGTTTTGTTTTATTTCCATACTAACCCTAGAGGGAAAGACGCTTCCTGGAACTCCGCTGATTCTAGCAGTCCCTTTGTGGGTAACCTCGCCCGTAGGAGGTACCTTTCTGCTTTGGAGTTTATGAATAACTAGAAATACGAGGTCAAGCTCTCAAGTGATGGAAACCAGCATGCCCACCTCTATCTCAAGGTGCTTCATTTCATTCTTGGAATATTATGTACCAATTACTTATGTGTTCAGAAAGCCACATTAAAGAAATAACTTCAGGTTTATAGAGCATGTCATTCCTTTGGTTTTGGTGTTTAGTTTTCCCTTCACATTCTTTGCCTGAAGTTGTATTGTAGTTTGTCATTACAGTTTAGTCTTTTCTGTTTCTGCTAATTAGAAAGTCATTAAAGTGGGGAGTAATACACAGGAACTGGTGAGTTCTTAGTAAACAATTTTTTTCTGTGCCTACCGATACAGAGGAGAGGAAATCTGGCCTCCTGCTCAGAGTCAAGGAGTGAGGAAGACCCATGTCCTTATTATAGCTCTGCTTCATGGTGGGTTGCAGATCACTGAGAAGCAATAGTGGGATACCCTTAACAACTGGTTTGTCAGGAGTGGTCCAAAGCCTAGTGCACACCCCAAAACTCTGTCTTCTTAACCCATTCATGTTGCTGACAAATCCTGCCCAGCCCTTGCAGCAATGACTTATGGGGCTTTGGGGACGTACCCTGTGCCTGCTCTCTACTGGGTGGCAGCACCAGGACAGCTGGGAGAGAGTGATGGGAGGATTCTGGTCCATGTTTCTGTCCACACAGTACATGGGCAGATGCTGAAGCTTGGAGCATCCTCTGTCCCTTCTGGATCACTGGCTTAGGTCATTCTGGAGCAGCCCCCAAGGGCACCATCATGGAAGGTGGTACGAATGAGTGGCAGACCTGGGCTTGACTCCATTTGTGAGATGGAGAAGATAAACAAATGTCACCAAAGATTATTTTTTTTTAAGTTCCTGAAGTACGTATAACCCCATTGCCTAAAGAATTTGAGGAATGAAAGGAACTTCACAACAAAACAGAAGAGGAGACCCTTTTGGTCACAGGCACAGACTTTTCCGTAGCCTCAGAATGTTCCCATGCCCCAAACCTGCAGAAACAAGCCAGAAAAGTCCCATAAGCTTTTTCCCATGTGCAGCAGCCGGAAGAGAGCAGGAGAAAGCAAGGATGTCATCAAGGCTGTGAAAGAAATGTGTTAGATGAAGAGCTTGGAGGAGGCTGGGAGGTTGAGTAGCAGCCCTGGTGACCTGACCAGGGCAGGGGCTGGGGTGGGAGGTGGGGGAGTTGCATTTGATCTCACATCTGGGAGTAATTTTACCCTCAGTATACAAGCGAGATATATGATCCGCTCAGCCTCTAGGTTGAGTATCATCAGTAGGACCATCAGGACACTGAACAAGTTAAGGTTCATCTCCAGTGTTTCAGAAGAAAGATGAATCTCACTCCTTTTTGTAGATGTGTCAGGCGTAGACGCGTGGTGTCCTAGCACTGGTTACTGACTTGCAACATGTTGTGGGAAAAACTCTTCCCTTCATTGCCCCAAGGGCAGAAGTGATGTTAACCAACCTTTTTGTAGAGCCAATGGTCTTACATCTCTACAAGCTCTTAACAACTGTCTAACCTCTCCAGCTGGCTAAGCTATGGACTCTTTAAACAGTGTCTGCTGGCTGTGGGACTGCTCAATAGGCCAGTTAGGTACTTCAATAGGCTTTTTACATGTTTTATCTGTTCCTATTGCTCCAGTGATTGATGTATCTCCCTGTGCACATATCTGTTACCTTTCTGCTGTGGGCAGTCTTCCACATCTTGCTCTCATTTCCCTCTTAATGGACTGCTCACCAGCTCAGCCGCTTGGGCAGATTAGTCTGGTCTGGCGCATTGTGATATTCAACAGAAAAGTAATATCATGAAAAAACAGGTATGTATGTGATTTTCTTTTTTGGTGGCCTTTTGGGATTGCAGATAGCCAGGCTGTGGAGTTACCAAGTGACTGGGAAGAGAAGGAAAGTGAGATGAAGAACTGAATGATGTATCTCCTTACCTTAACCAAAGCTAATCACACCCAAGGAACAGAAGAGCTTCTTGGAGGCAAGTGTCCCTAAATGGCAAATTGAAGAAATTCTCTGTGTTTGCACTGTAATGTTCCCCATGACAGTATCAGAAATGGGGATGGAGAAATCTCCATTTCTTTTTTCTGAACACCTGCTTCTCTGCAAATTCAGTTTTGATCCTCACCTGCCTCAGAGTGCTCCCTCATCTTGTGCCTTGTCCCACAACTTATTCACCAGCTTGATCCTGCTTAACTGCAAGGGCACCTGGACTGTTTTAACCTGCCCTTGAGGCTCATCCACTTTCCTCTAGCAGATGCGTAGGGCCCGGAGGGCGCAGTGAGATCTGGGTGGGAGCACTGACAGCTCAGATCCCATGCTCACATCTACCTGGGGGTTGCAGAGACAGACCTGACCATACGGTTCGGCTCTGTGAGATGCCTGCTCCTCCCAGCCATCCCTGTGCCCCCGCATCTTGTAGCTTGTGTGAATACTTGAGCAGTGTTGCTTGTGGGTGCGCTGGCTCTGCACAGACAGGCAGCAAGTTCAGTGGCAGATCATAACTTAGCCCCACGTCCTTAATGAAGTCCATAAGCCAAACCCACAAATTAGCATAGATGATATCTCCAGATACACCTTTCACGGACCTCAGAAAGACTATCATTTAGGCCATTTCCTGTTTGCTTGCTCATAAATGAAATCATTTATTTTACAAAGGCTGCTTTAAGAAGGCAGAGTGTTATATTGTCCGAAGGGAAAGTAGTTTGCTTTTTTTCCCTGATGTTAACAGCTAGAGGGTGTGCAGGCTGCCAAAAAAATCTGGCTGCTTGGGATATTGGTCAGCCACATGCTGCTTGTATTGTTCTGTCAACATACACGTATCCCGTGGATTTCACAAGTGATTTTGGAGTATATGGAGTGTCATCAGCTCTTGTGGAAATTGCTGCTTATTATCAGTCTAGAACACACTGTATGCCAGGAAGCCAGCAATTTGAGCAAGGCTTTTAAAAATAGATAAACTTTTCTAGGTCATGTCCATCTCTCTTGGTCTAGATTGGGATCAGTGTTTTAAATCATGCTGGGAGAGCACAATTACTGCACTGGTGTACCGTGCTCTGCTGCTTTTGCATATCTGGTATGGTCTAGCAACTTCAAGGCTGCCACAAAAGTATGTGCAAATGAGCATAGAAATAGAACAGATTTCATCAGTTCAGATGAAACTGTCCCTTTATAACCGTTAGGTTAAAACTTAAGAATGAAGAGGATAATTTCAAATGGTTTATCTGAAATTACATCAATAAAAGGCAACTTTGAGACTGGGAACATACTGTCTTGTGTTCAAGTGATTCTACTGTCACTTCCAGTTAGAAGTTTAAATTTGACCCTTTCAGCTTCGAGACAGACCAGGGAAGAGTCCATATGCTAGGGCAGGGCTTGCTTGACAGAACACAAGTGAAAGCGGGCAATGAATCTCCACACTACCCTGTGATTACCCATTTTACTGGTCATCACTTTTTAGGCTGGATGGCAGGTCCATCTCTGGTAAGGTGGAGGTTATGAGGTTCTGTACTTACAAACTCATTTTTGCCGCTCTTCAGGTGAAACCAGAGATCCTAACCAGATCCTAACCGGTGCGTATGTATTTACAGCTTTAATGTGTCGTATGGATGCATACGTTGATTCCCTATGGCTTCCCTACAGACTTTGGTTTGAAGTTTGTTATGAAAGAGTGGCATGGATATAATTTCTACATTTTACAAATGTGTGAGTTTGCTGCAAGATACTTCAGCATCAAAGATGCCACAGTCAGAGCAGACAGCTGCACCATTAAGACTTAGACCTGGAAGGACTTGGGCATTTCACTTGCTATTGAAATGAAACCCGATTTGCACATCTGTATTTATTTCAGGAGGTCAATGTACAGAAACTGTGTTTTACTGACATACCGCATTTCTCCTTTCGAGCTGAAGAAGTGTCTGTATGAGGCTACTGATGTGCGAGCTGAAGCATGTGCTGGTAGTCCGGGCTGTAGTGAGGGCAAACGAGAGGGTTAACGAATGGTGGGGAAAAACGAATGGTGGGGGATATGAGGGAGGCAGGATCTGAGCAGGTGCAGCCAGGATCCAGGAGCCACTTGTTTCTCATGCTTGCTGGCAAGAGGTACAACACTTGTGGGCAGGGGCTTTCTGCTCCTGGGAGCCTGGGAGAGCCTGGGTGACCTTGCAGGGGCAGAGCTGGGAAGAGGTGGCTGCTGAGGAGGGACCTGGGGCAGGCAGCTGCTTCAGGTGCTGTCTCCATGCAGCCCTACCACAACCACTGGGGTCTTCTAAGGAAGACTGAAGTTCTCCATCAGACTTGTGATGGAGAACTATGCACATGTAAATGCATGAGAAATGTGGCCTGGGTGACTGATAGGTCCACAACAGAACAAAGAGTATTTGGTTGGTTGTCTGGAGCCTCAATTTGGACTGAGACCTCACCACAAAAGAATGATGGCTATGTTCTCACTGAGGGGTCTGACCACATCGTGCCTTCTGGGTTCATCTTGTTTCTCATGGTGTTCACAGTAGATTAAAGCCTTCTATATTGATCCTTCTGAAATGCTACTGCTGGATCAAAGAAAAATATGCATTTATTTCAGTGGCATCTCACCTGTCTGGTTTTACCAGGGCAGGATAAGAAACGTCAGCAAAGCAGTCTACTCTATTTAATTTCCAGGGCTGTCAGTCATCCGATTTCGCAGGTACTTCTCTATTGTCCTAAAAGAAAGTAAGTTCAATTGTATCTCAGGTTACTTGGTTTATATGGTGAATACTCAGCAATAGCATTAAGCTAAAAGAATTTATGCCTTTAGTGGAAATGTCATGGAAATTTATCTCTGCTTGAGCCTCCACAAAGTCTGGTATAAAACATGAGATGGATATCTGAGGGGTTTCAAGGTGCTGTGGCCAGCCACGACATCTTTCCTGGCCTTGGCTCTTAGGACCACATTCAAGGTATTTCATTATCTCCTGAAGAAGCAACTTGTGCTATGTGTTCATTATTGGTAACAACAGGAATTAATTTTCTTCAAGACATGAGGGTATATGGACATGCTGTCCACACACAGCTAGTGCAGAAGGGGACACCATCTTCTTGAAACTATTTCATTTGATCCTTGGACTTATTCCAACTGCCCGATGGAGTGGAAGGAACTTCATCTGTGTCTCCTGCCCTTCCCAGTGCAGCAAAGCAGATCTGCTTGCTGCCTCCCTGGGTGTGACAAGCTCCCTGGGAGCTCACAGGATCCAGGTGGGATCCTCTCTCTATGCCAGTCACTGGAATACATTTTTTTCTGCTCTTGACTTGTGATAACAGCTCTCAAACCAGTCACTGAAATTTATATAAGACAGCATTTTTTTGTCCTTTTGTTCTGGTGGAGAAAGTGCTGGGACCTAGGGCTTTTGTTCAAGTGTCCTGGTATTCTGGGATACAGATTCACCATGATTTGTGAGAGAAGTGCCTCACCATTAGCCCGTAACCTAGAAATCATTCTTATCCCAAGACAGATTGAGGTAGAATGCAGATAAAGTACCTATTAATTTAAAGCACCCTTTGAAACACGATTCGTTCAAGTGACAAAAAGCATAGAAGAAACGTAGGAGGCAAGCTAGCTGTATGGAGGGTCTCCTGTATGGAACAGTCCAGGAGGCACACGTAGATTTAATCTTTTTCTGAAGTCTTACATATTTCTAACTTGCTGGAAGTCATTCTTGTCTGACTTTCCTGGAGACAGCAGTGCTAATTCACCAGGATAGATACCTTCCCTGCACTTAACCTCCTCCTTCAGTCGGTGACCCAGTGTGTGAGTTGTGCTGGGGGCGGTCTCCACTCAGCTGTACGCTGCAGAGCCGTGTGCGTGCTCACAGCTATCCTTCACGCAAAACTGTGCTCAGAACAGGTAGATGTAGTTCATGATCAGTTCTTATCTGAGTGCAGAAATGGTAGTAATTAATGGTGGTGGGGTGCTGGTGGGTTTGGGAGAGCTGGTGCCTTCCCCCAAGGAACACCATAGTGGAGCAAGATGGGACCTTCCTGGACCATTCCATGCTCTTATTTTCCCCTCACTTGAATTACAGTAAACTGCAAAGAAGCCCTCTGTAAATGGACCTAATATTAACCGTGTTTCCTAGGGGGATTGTGAGATAATTTTCCCCATTAATAAAGTGCTTTGAGATCTACAAAGAAAAAGCTACTGTGGTGGTATGAAGGACCTGATGCTAGAGACTACAGGAGTGTGTGGCAGTCAAAAGAAAAAAAAAAAGAGGGCTGTGTTAAAGCAGCCTGGATCTGTGACCTCTGCTGGGGTAAGCCACAGGCATCTTTGCTAAGCTGAGGCTCTCGTGGGAGCCGTCACTTCTACCTCAGCAGCACAGTGCATGCTAACATCCTCATCCCTCTCCGCAACCCCGTCCCCATCCCCATCCCCATCCTCATCCCCATCTCCATCCCCAACCCCGTCCTCATTCCCACCCCATCCCCATCCCCTGCATTTTGCCTTTGAGAAGAACCTTGCAGCACAACGAAGATGGGAACATCTCCTTCACGCCAGCACTTCCCCATATGCTTGACCTGGTTCAGTTAAAGGCATCTCTTCACCCAAGACTCACCAAAGCACAAGGGGAATCTCTCCAGAGACTTTCTTCCTGTACCACCCTATGTGTAAGTGCTGTATTTGCCACAGAAATTATCGCATGCGACCCAGCAATAGGACTGCTCCAATACTAAGCAGAGTGACCGCCCTCACGTGGTGTTTGTTCTCAAAGCAGCAGAAAGTGAAATAAGGTCAAACTGTTCTTTTCACATGCACTGTTTACTTTGTAATAGTTTAGTAGTAAGTGTGCGTAGTCCTGACGCTTTGCATCTCTTTGATCCCTGCAATTGCACAAGATACAGCACAAAGAGAACAGGGTCTGCAGGAAATAACACTGCGTTGTGTGCCTTAGTTTACAGCAAGCATGACCTCATGGATTGCATTTTGGATGGGTCTATAATACAAGAACCTTGGCTGTCTCAAGAATCTGGTACTGTGGAATAAAAATAGTAAAACCACTTGCTCTGCTCTTTCCAGGTGAGATGTCCTACAAAGGACACGTGGCTAGGTATTTTAGGTAAACTTTGACTCAGATAAAAAATGTAGTCAAAGTACTTAACATCAGAAATATAATAATAGAATCATAGAATTATAGAATCATAGAATGGTTTAGGTTGGA
>RSEF01000001.1:211615022-211626066 GCA_003993805.1 Himantopus leucocephalus | reverse complement strand
ATGATTCTATGACTTCCCTGGAATACAATGGGTTCAATGCTCAAATGCATGAAATGCCCTTCCACCTCCTGCAGCATGGGTTCAGCAGGCATGAGCATCACTGCCTGCGCAGAAGCTCTTTTCTGATGCCCAAGGGCTCCAGGGGATCCTTGGAGGAGCTGAGCAAGANGGAGGAGCTGAACAAGATGCAGCTTTCTTCATGCGGATCCCGGTGAATAGCAGGGTTCATTTGGGGTTTGGGATGGGAGGCTTTGCCCGGGCTGGTGTCGGGCACAGGGAAACCTTTTTCTGCCTGGAGCTGCCTGCGTGTCTGCAGGGGCTCAGGGGGCATTGCCAGGCACTGCAGAGTCTTCCCAGAAAGCTTGTGGCTGCTGAAACATGCTTGTGGTCTGAACCTGTTGCTAGTGTGCCCATGTCATGGCTCTGGATGTGAAGAGCATCTCTGGTAGTTGCAGGGGAGGGACTAAGAGCTAATGGCTACTTTTTCTGTGCTAATGTTCAGGGAAGACTGAAAGCCTCGGTGAGGGCTGGCTGGAAGCGTGGGTTTGGACTCTGGGCTGTCTGGGACCATTCCTTCCAGAATAAGACAGTCTGTAAAAACAAATATTTAAATATATTTGCATATCTGCACACAGCACACACATGCACTCTGGTGAAAGAAAAAAAATGACAAACATCTAAATACTTGGTCTCACTTGTCTTGAAAAATGACTAAATGTAGACGGCATCACAGCAGGCAACCCACCATCATGTCTCAATGGGCATCACAGCAGACATCCCACCAGCTATCACCCCAGTAGCAGCAGGCATCACAGCATTGTGTCTCAATGTGCATCACAGCAGGCACCCCACCAGTGCATCTCAGCAGGCACGAGAGCAGGCATCTCACCAGACATCACTCCACATCATCTCACCAGGACATCACAACAGGGTGGCGCTTTGCTGCTGGCCCTGTTTTTGAGCCTGGCGGGGACAGATGGGACAGACAGATGAGGAAGGCAGGGCTGTTGGGCAGAAGCAGGCAGCACAGGTGACTGATGACCTACAGGTGACTGACGACCCACCAGGTTAGCCTGAGTGGGACGAGGAAGGGCTCAGGGAGGGAGAAGCAGCAGCATTCAACAGCATCCAGTTGTTGTGCTGGTGGAAAGAAGAGCCCTGAAAATGTCATGCCTGCTCCTCAGCTGACTTTTAAGGAGCTTTATGCACGTTTAGTCCAAAAATGGTAAAAAATTACTTTCCTTCCACCAAGTATATATATCTTATGTCCCCAAAAATGCAGTTTTCATAGTGAAATCAAGCCTCTGGCTGAACATTTAAAGCGTGACCTTGGGCGGCCCATGCCCACCAGCGATGGGGAGAGCAATCCTGCTACAGCACTGCATGCAGGAATGGTATTTCCCTGGGGCTTGCCTCTCTCAGAAAAAAAAAAAAAAGTAGAAGCAGTGATGCAGATAAGAAGTGACCATTTACTTTCTTCAAATGCTTTTTTCACAGGGTCTGGTTGGCTTGTGAGGACCCCATTCCCATGAGGGGTGGGGACGGAGCAGTCACAGGGAGCCAAGCCTGGAACTGCCCGACCAGCTTCTCTGTCTAGTGAAGGGAATAACTTCATACCATAAAAATAATTTTCAGAAATCTGGCTGGAATCTCAAGGCTGCCAATACAGTCTTGCTCCAACTGTCTCTTGCATTAGAGAGGGGAAACTATTTGGGTTTGTATTTAAAAAGAGGAATAATCTGTTCTCTGAATTAGGACAGCCGAGGACTTTGTGTGCCTGGTGTAGCACAGCATCAAGAATTCCGATATTTAAATTCACATTCTGGTGTCCAGGAGCAAACCCCTCACTAATGCCCTAAGACATGGGGCATAAATAAACTATGCCTTACTCTGCAGGCACACACATTTTAACTTCTGGGTTCCTTTTAAAGTTTTCTTCTCCATTTACAGAATTTCTTTACTGTCTGTTTACAAAAGATTTCAAACGATTGTTTAATAAAGTTTCATTGCATCATCAGGAGTATTTTTGCTACATAATATGAACGTCGAATTACTAAAAATACATTACGCTGACCTTTTTTCTGAGCTCGTTCTGTTGTTAAACTTGACACTGAGGTAATCTTAGTAAGGAAACAGGCATTTGCCCAGATGGTTTGGAAAATGAACCCTCATGTCAACGTAGTGCAGCGTAGCAACAGATGAAGATGTTAACACACACTGACACATGGGCTGGAAATGGAGGAAACGCTCCAGGCCTTGCTCTGGGCTCAGCTTGTACAACTCAAGAGAGTCATTATATTCTTGCTGTCTCCCCACCACGGTTACTTGGAGGAGGACTGTGCTCAGGCAGTGGCTGCAGTGCAGATTTGGCTCCCAAAAGACATAATTTGTAATGATGAACCAGGACTGAGCCTTTTTTCGTAGGGAGTTTATACTTTCCCAGTCCAGCCTTGCTGGACACCAGTGAGTTTCTGTCCATACTGTTTCCACATCGAAAGCACAGCGCTTGGCCGTGCAAACATGGCTGTAGGTAACGCTCCTACTGTGGTTTGAATTTTAGGTACTACAGGCAGTGCTATTCAGGTCGTGAGTCCGAGGAGCTAAAAAGATCAGGTCAGGCATTTCGAATGGCAGTATTTTGTGGATTTCCTGTTTATATTTCAAATATTAGGAGGCCAACAAGTTGGTCATTTAATTTATAGACGGTTTGGCTGACGCTGGCATCCAGTATTTGTCCACCCCTGCTGTTTTTGCAGTAGCTGTTTCCTGTATTTGACAATCTCCCTGTGTTTTATCCCCATGCTGGGCCAAGCTCTTTCCCCAGCTCTTATCCACAAGGTGGTCATAGGAGAACTGAGCCGTCCGTGATGGTGAGTTTAAATACTGGCACGTGAGCAGCCGACATGCTCTTAAACAGTAAGAAAGCTTTCTGGAAATTGTTTTCAAGAAGGGAAAAGGATCACATGAGTTTGTTTATTTGAGGGCAGGGAGAACTGTCAGGGCCAAGGAATACCTGTCTTTATTAATATATCAATACGAGATCTCTCAGTATCCAAATTTATTTCAGTTCTTAGTATCTTTCCATGCCCAGTTGGATCAGAAGTTCTTTAAATCAACATGTATAGTTAATGCAAAGGTGATACGTGCACTTGCATGCTTCCTTTTCAAATTCTTTTCAAAATAATTCCTTTCAAAATAAGTAAATTCATTTCAAAATAAGAGCGAGTGGGAGTACTAACAGGATAAAACTGGGTTTGACTCAATGTTTTCATTCCCTGATAACATTGCAGCATAATAATTTGTGGATCAAGGAAAGCTATGGGAACTTCAAGCACCAGTATCCAATAATTGACGTTTTTATTGAAAGAACCTACTTTTACAGCAAACAGCTAACTCAGCGGAGGTGGTGAGATGAATGAGATGAATGTCGCCTTGCAGTATCTCACCTTGCACTTTATCCACGGCCTGAAGTCCCACGCATGGGTCTGGACTCTGCCCCTGGCAGTCCCAGGACAGGAGCTGGGTCCACCAGCATCTGACTTCCAGGGACCCTCACGCCCTCCAGCACTCGGGCTGTCGGAGCTGCGTGCAGGCACGGGCACGGCAGCCACTCTGCTGCCGACAGCACATTTCCCCATGCAGTAAATTGGTTCATTGGCAGTAAAATTTCAAAAGCCTTTTTTTTTTTTTTAACCACAGAGAATAAATAAAGCCAAAAAAATGAATGTGAGGATGGTTTTATTCAGGACAGGTTTGAATCCAGCATCTAATTTAGTCAATATACTTTGAATTATATATAGATTTAACATTTACTCTTCAGAAGCTTTAGGTTCCTTAAAAGGTCATATTTCATTTTGTATTAGAACATGCTGTGTTGGCTTTCTGCTTGTGGTTTCTTTGCACGTATGAGCGCTTAAGGTAAAATGTTTTCTACTTCCAAAAGCAGCAAGTGTACAGACACTTAATAAAAGAATGTTTTCTTCATGCCCATTTCTGGTCAGTAGGAATTTTTCCTCTCTCTATGGAGCTGCAAGGTAGAGGAATTCAGGCTGATTTCTTCAGGTTTCCATCTCAGATTGTCCAGAGAGCAATGAATACCATAATACAAAATTATTCTTCAGGTTCAACACCATTCCCCAACGATTTGCCTGTCTAGCTCATCATGCCGATCTCAGCTGCCCACTTTGTTTTTATGAGTTCTGGGAAATCAAAACACAAACCAATTTTGCTTTAGCAATTGTAACTTCAACCAGACAAGAAAAAAAGAGTGTGCAAATCCTCCTCCCTTCCCCATCAGGTTTAGAAGAAGCGTGACTGAAGTTAATGGAGAAACGCCTGCGTTACGACTACCAGAGTAAACCAGAAGAGAATAAGCTCCATGATATTTACTCTAAATTTTACAAGAGTGATCTGGTTTTGAGTCTGTTAAGTCAAGTACTGACCCAGCTATGTCATGTCAAAGGTTCAGTACTAAGCTGAAAGATGGATCTGCTTAAACGTGCAGCACTGCACTGGTTCCCAACCCTGGGTGCGCATACCTCTGACAAGAGTGGCTGTAATATAATTTGAAGGTCCAGACCAATTTTTAGTTTATTCAGATTTAAATGGGTCGAATGGTAGAACCTTGCCAAGCGGACCTCCTTTGGTTCAAGCGGGCTGAGGACATCTGCACGCAGGTCCCCGCCAGCAGATGCAGGAGGCTGTGCTCCTCAAAGCGGGGCGCTCGCCCGCGCTTTCTCTCCGGAGGAGGTCATCTGCTTGAGGCCAAACTACAAAGCTGCAGCTCCTGCATTTGAAGCAGCCCTTAATGAAACTCCAAAGTAAAGCGACAGGAAAAACCAGTACAGTCCCTGCAGACACGGAGCTGTGAAGAAAAAGTCAACTCTGAAGCTGAGAAACTGTAAAGCATCTCTGAACTGAAACAGAAATCACTGTCAATTGATTTACATGATAATGCAAGGGAAGGAACTGGAGAATGGAGAAAGAAGGCAAAATGCGCGCGTGTGTGTGTGTGTAAGAGAGACAGACACAGCTATGCTATAGAAAGTGCCGTCTTCCACCCTATCCATCAGCAGCAGATCGCTTCAGGTTTATTAAAACCACCTTCTGCTAGTTGCAGTCCAGAGAAGAACCACAGTCTCCTACTTGCTTCTTTAGAGGTTTGTGGATGACTCAACTGAGATGTGATATTTTGGTTTAATGGCAGGCAAAGGAACATCATTTTTCTGTCACACCAGTCTGCAGGGAAGCGTTTCTCTCTGGAGCCGGCTGCTGCCTTGTGCAGATGCAGCTACCGCATGGAGCATCCCTCTGCCACCCTCACCAGAACGTCGGTCTGCCTGAGCACACCAGCGGTAAAAACAGACTGAGGAAGTACCCAAAGGGAAAACACGGAGCCAGGAGAAAACAACGTCTGCAGAACATGTTCTCTTCCTGGGAAAACCCTCATAGGTCGTCAGCACGCAACACCTAGCAGGCACGGGAGGGGCACACACACACCTAATTTAGCTTTGCAAATGTGTCAGTGGGCACGGGATGGAAATCTACCTAAAGGTTAAGGAACTGAAAGAATGTAGAAGATCCTGACTTTTAAACGAAAGAAATATAAAGCAAAGTTGCCTGTAGGTGCTCCAGGTCCAGCCCTATAGCTCCTGGAGCACAGGGAATGCAGGGAGTGGCTGCCTTCTACCAGCCATGGCTCATCTAAACTGGTCATCTGGTGCTGGTACTAGTGAAGTGAGAGAGACAAGCTTTTGAGGGTGATTCAGCCCATCCCAAGTCAGGAATTTGGTGTGATTCATCTCGTCCTGAAAGTAGGCATCTCGGTTCATGTGCGATGAATTTTACATTTTAAATCAGGTGAAGCTAATCCTGTCCATGTACCCCTTCCAGATTAGACAGCTTTGAAAGCAGTCTGCAGTTGTAGATCAATTTTGGGTGGGAATAATCTCCTCTCTTTAGGACATTCAGAAATCAGATATCCAAGGCTGAAATAGTTGCTTTAGGCTATTTTTGTCATCAGAATGGGCATCTCTGGAGGGAGATTCACGTGTTTTAGAAGAGCTGGTAGGCTGGTTGGCTGAATCATCCTCTGGAAAGGCTCACTGCCTTCTGTTAATGCAGGTCACTGTTAAAAAAACGGCTTAAAAAATAAGAAAAAAGGCCCTTTGTGAATACAGAAGATATTTTATGAGCTAGAAATACAGTGGTTTGCTAACAAATGGAGAACCTGGGACGGATTCGGTGCTTGCAGAAGCACTGCTGGAAGCACTGGACAGGAGCGCAGGGGAGGTTAGCCCAAGGCTGACTTACACACGTGCCAAACAAATGAAAGCCCACAAGTTCTCTGATCTCGGACAAAATACGGAGTGTGACTCCCAGAGTAGCTTCTGAGGATGGGACTTCAAACACTGTTTGATCAGGCTGTTGGCGCAGTGTTGGATGCAGATTCACAGGGCTGATACCTGAGCCAAGTTGTCTACCTGGGAGCTGGCTGTCTAGTCCTGCATATATATATGTGTGTGTGTATCTGTATGTATATACATAACCACAGAGAATTCAAATGGACTTACCTGGAAGGAGCTGCTGAAGCTCACTTTATGCTCCAGCATACGGGTTAAAAGAGCAAAGAGCTCAAGATGGTTACACAAGACACATTAATTTCCCCCACCGAAAGCCCTGGGTCGGTCGATGGGAGGAGAAGCCGCTGTGCTGCACCGTGTGTAATTCATACTGCCAGTTACTACGGGCTGAGTCTGCGCTCGTGCGCTCAGAGTTAGGAACTTACGTTGGTAAAAAAGCAAAGCAGCTTTATCTGGAATAGGTATTTCTGTATCAAAAGTTCAGTGGCATGTAGCATAATGATGTAGTTTTGTGCCCAGGTACTGTGTAACTGAAGCTGGTGGGAGATGTTGGTTGCCCTGTCACTTAATAAATGCATTTTTGTTAGCTGCACGCTAACCCATATAAAATGGTAAAAACGGTAAAATGATGTACGCTCCACTTTTATGGATGATGTGTTGTTAACTTGGCCAAAGTTTTCCTAGCTTTTTATTATTAAATTTCATGCAAAATCCACATATAGCAATCAGAAATGACAGAGCGCTGCATACTGAGCAATAAGGAACCGTCATCGTTAAAGCTGCGTATCCTTTGCCCTCTTCTGTGTCTTGCTGGATGAAGGGGTTTGGGTTTGCTTTTGTATTACTCTTAACACAAGATTGTTGAGACACCACTACAGCTTTAGATACGCTTGTAACATCTTTTCAACCTAAGTAATTGTATTAATTTGCCATAGAGCTTTGTGATTTCATAATGAAAGAAGACAAATTAAAGGATATTTGTTCCTATTGACAGAAAATATATATTATAATCATTTTGAGAAGCAGCACAGACTTTTTAAATGCAGAATGCACATAGACACAGTTAATTACACAACCAATTTTCCTGCAAAGTTATGCTTCATTTATTTCTGAGTAGTCCCTTTAATTTTAATAGGCCTACACGTTATAAAATTAAGCAGATGAATGTTTGCATGTCACAGCCTTAGGGGGCCCGTGTATACCAGCCAAAGTGTATAATACAGCTCAGTGCTGTATATATGGGTTATGACTGCTCTTTTAAAAATAGATTCTTGGGTTAGAAATGGGAATGGGACTAAACTATTCAAATTAAAAGAGAACATAGGCTTAAGAACAAATGGACATAAACTGCCCATGAATGTATTTAGATTGGAAATGAGAAGAACATCTATAACCATGAGAAGGTGAGAACGTCCTAATAACAGGAAAAATGGATACAGAGGATGAAATTGTCTGTGAGATACACCTTGGTTTAGCACAATCTCATGATGTGATTCCTTGTGGCAGACAGCAACGGAGTATGATGACCCAGGAGCTGTGCTCCAGCCATCTGCTGGTTCTAGTATAACGTAATGAGTACTTTTTATGTAAATAATCTCCATGGTTCTTCACAGTGAGTGCTTGGATCCATGCTAATCACCATCAAACTCATTATGTTCAAGCACTTCAACATGAAAGCTGTGAGGTAGAATCAAGTCCTCTTCTGCAGATGTAATTGGACTGGTGGAAATAACAACCTTCAGTGACTGCAGCAGGAGGTGGGAAGATGAAGGCGCTTGAAATGTGTCCCTGAGCGTGAGCGGCATCAAAGAGAACACATTAATCAAAGGAGGAACAAAAGAGGGCAGAAGAGTGATCTGAGAACAACACTTGCTCATTAGCTGGAGAGTCAAATTGCAGCAAATGTCCTCAGCAGTCACAGACTGTGGAAACCTGGGGGATGATGCACAGTGGTTGTGAAATAGGTAAATTAATGTTTAGATGCACAAGTAGCAACATTGGAAAGAAAATGAAAGTGTTGGTACCTGATCCTTGAAGATGTCAGGTTTTTGTACTCCAAGAGTGAAACTTTTATGTGGAAAGCATTTGAATTCTGCCACGAAAACTATTCCAGATTTTTGAGAAACACATCACCCCCCCCGTTGCAGTGAGCATATTATTCCCCTATGCGGTGCTGGTAAGGGCCTTTCTGGCCTCGTCTGGGCAGGGAATACCCTGAACTTGAGCCTCCCACATCCCATGGCCACGGAGGAGCTTCACAGGCTGAAGCTATGGTGATGATTTTCCTTGAGACAGAGAAATTTGGAAATGCTGTCAGCAGCCCTTCCATGTATCCAATAAATTCGATTAAGATCTGAAGAAAAGTTCATTATACTAATAATAAGCTCTACAACTTGTCAACCACATTACATTAGTGTACTCTTAGGCATTATTAATGTCAGAAACAAAAGGCTGGACTTGAGGGCCATCAGCCTGCTTGGCTCCACTGCCCTTTGGTATTAGCACTGGCTAGGGACAAGTACTGAGAAAGCAATTAAGGGTTATCCTGTTTCTCACGGTCTGGCTTGGAATTAGTTGCTTCCCGTGGCTGCTGTTTCACCGGCTGTTTGGTGACTGCAGAGCTACTTCTTCAGGAAAGCAAACAGATGGCTCTTTCCGTGCACCCAAAATGCTCCAGTCTCTATTATTCAGGTGCCACATGACTTTCAGCAAAACAAGGCAGTTGCTCGTGCAAGACGGTGCGCTCAGAAACAGAGAGCTGCTGCTTCTGGTCATGTCGAACGTGGGTGTCCCACCATCTCCATACTGAAGGTGTGTGAAAATTCAAAGGCATTATTGCAATAGCTTTCTGATTAGAGTGGGCTTTGCAAGAATCAAAAAAGAATCAAGAGAAAAAAATAAATTGTCCATGAAAGATGCCATAAACTGTAGAAGCCATCTTCTGTAAGTACTGAGGTTGCCAAAACCAACCTGGATTGCAATTACACAGCTACAGCTTCCACCCACCTCTACAAATGGCAGACAGACTTAGGATTCAGAGACTCTTCTTGGGTTTTAGAGTTTCCTCTTCATCTTTTTGGGGGACCTGCCTCTTTTGTGACTGTTTCCTCTTCCTTTTCTTTGGAGGTATGCTCCTCTCGGGGCTGAGCTGGTCGGTGAGGGCTGCAGCATCCCCTGGGGAGGGGACATGGTGTCTGCAGGAGGTTCTTGAGGGATTCTGTGGGCTGGAAGCTGCTCGGTGTCACCTCCCCTCCCACACCAGCGCCATGTTGTTGGCATGTACATCATCCTGCAGTCTTCCACCCCAAACAGCAGAGCAGGACCAGTGGCTCCATGGGGCTGTGTGATTTCAGTAGGGGTCCCCATGGGCAAGCCCAGGGAGGCCCTTTGCTTTTGTGCCACAGTAGAGCACAGTGCACCTTGCTGGTTTTTGGTTTGGTTTTTTTTTTTAAAGGGGTGATGTGGCATCGCAGTGGGGCTGGTGCAGAAACTCCAGGCTCCATCCCCTGCCTTGTGCTTGGGGTGGAAGGTGGTTGCAGGGTGCTGCCTCTCTCCTGCCAGCCTGGCGGTAGCTTTCCTCCAGACCATTTTAGGACTGTGCTAATCCCCTAAATTTAACCAGTGATGTCAAAAGCTCATGTTAGCTCCCTGCACCGAGTCCTGCGCCCACACACGCCGACGTGAGCCAGGAATAACTCCACCACCACGTAGACTTGAATCCCATCCCAAGCAATGCCGCCCGATGCCCATTTCCAGAACACAGACCCCTGAGCCATCGCTGTGCAGGTGGAGCAGCACCAGCACTGGTGGGGAAGAAGACCCTGGGACTAGGGAAACTCACAGCAGGAGAGCTGGATACAGCCAACAGGTAAGGAGAGACCTCTCAAGGTAAGCTGGAAACGGAGCGGTGTTATTTATTGATCCAGCAGTGCCCGGGGAGTAGGCGCGGGGACGGCTGTGTTTGGTTTGGCTGCTGAACTGACAATTTGGAGGAGGAAAGAAAACCCACTCCGGTGTGGATTAAAATGGATGTTACTTTTTTTGTTGTTGTTGTTTTTGTCATTAAAACTGCAAAGGAAAGAAGAGAAAGTTCTGTTCAAAACAAAATGTTGGATGGGGGTGGAGATGACTGTTTCCACTTTGGGTGTCGGTAAAGGAAAACAAGGGAAACAAAGGGCTCATTTCACAAAAATGCTGGGAGGGTGGCAGCACCCCCAGCCCGCTTCTCATCCACCCTCCTCTTCCTGCACCCGAGAGGCAGTGGTGCAGCACCCCACCAGTGTTCAGGACACGGACACAAGCGCCCACCCAACCACATCCCTGAGCTGCCCTGCAAGGTGGTGCCCAGAAAGCCTTTCCGAGGAAAAAGTGTCTGGTTTTAGACAGAATTTGCCAACCGCAGTGGGATGGCCTTTCTCATCCCATTGCTTGGCGTGACCTTCTATCTCCATTCACCCTGCTCTTATGGGGGAGCCCAGTGCTTGCAGCTGGGCAGATGTTTAGGATAAGACAGGCCCTGGTGTGAAGACCTTTCCCCCACCAGTTCAGAAGAACTGGTGAGCAGGACGAACTAAAAGGAATGGGAATTTCAACATGAAGGTGTTTGGGTGGAGAGTTGTCCTTTGTGAGGATGGACTCGTTTGCTGCTATTAGGAAAAAGCAGTCACAGCCATGTGTGCTGC
>RSEF01000001.1:211602421-211614022 GCA_003993805.1 Himantopus leucocephalus | reverse complement strand
GTCCTGATCTCCATCGCTCCCCTTTGCTCTCTGCCAGCGTTTGGCAGGGGGAGCTTTGCTTTCCCCTTTCTTTTGGGAAGCACTCTGTTGCTGGAGGAGGGCAGCTTTGACTGACACAAGTACGTGCTGTCCCTCCGAAGTTCTGGTTCCCACAGGATCAGTGGTTGCTCTCGCTTATTTTTCATTTCCATGCACCTGCGGCATCATGGATGGGTGTAGGGGCCATTCCCGGGGTCTTGGCTCCGCGCAGCGATGTGGACCAAACCCTCCACACGTCAGCATCCTGGATGGAGCGAGTGATGCCCAGAGACAGCTCCGGCGCTCCTCGCAAGAGCTCCTCTGCGAGGAACAGCTGCCACGGAGCTAAAGGCGTTGTATTTCTCCAGCACAGGGACAGCAAAGGGGGTTTGTAAGGATCCCAACAGAAGCTCCGGGAGGGATGTGCACGGGGCTGCCTGCGGGATCAGGCTCAGACGGACTCTGGGGATGTACGTGGAGGTTTCAGGACAACGTGGAGATGTTACTGCTGACCATTGCAGCTTTTCCTTCAGGAGACGAAAGCCTGATGGTCCCAGTGCCATTTTTTTTTTTTAACACTGATAGGAGTATAACTCACTTTAAAGCCCAGATTTGGTATGAATGTTTTTCAGTGCTCAGGTGGGAGTACGTGCCTTGTGCAGCCTCCTCGTCCTGGAAACTATTAGGAGGACGGCTGCATGCTCGGGTTTTCGCACAGAGACTATCTGCTAATGTAATAGTCCCAGTGGAAACTTTAGTGCTCGGGAATATTTTGCGGATTTTGGAAAAATCCCAGGAGGATTTTTGGTTTCATACAGCAATTGCTTTTTGGCAGCTTTGGGATAGATGTAATCTGGTTCCCATTTGTGTCCTGAATTTTTAAATGGAACAGCCTGCCTTCGGCTCAGGGCAGAAGTAGAAATAGACGGAAGTAAATAGAAATTACTAGCAACAACAACAAGAACAACATCACCTCTATGAAAAAAATCATTAGGCCAACTTTTCTATTGAAATGTTGCATTTAGGAAGTGTGCCTGGGTTTTTTTGGTCCTTTAAGTGACTTTTTCAGTAGGTGGGATGCTGCTGTGGGTGTAAATTTGGAGCAAATGTGTAGAAGCCGTTGAAATCACTCCAGATTTGGACCAGCGCGGGTGAGAGCAGAGCTTTGCCTTGCATTAAAGCCTATCCTCGGTGCAGCAGCAGGTCCTGCAGCATTTGCTGGCATGCCCGCTTGTCACTGCCTCGTGGTGGCCTTGCCACAGCCCCGACGTGTCCCACCACGGTGCGTGGCTGTGCCTTTCCCCACGCACATCTGTACCACGTCTTGAAGTTGTAGTGGGTCTTTGTTGCCTGAGCCAGGCGATGATGGCCGGCACGTGTCGAGGCAGCGCCTTTTGGGGAGCAGGTGATCCATAGGAGGATGCCGCATCTTGGGAAAACATAATGTGGGATTAAATGATTGAGCAATATTTGGGTTCGTCTGCTCTCACTGAAATGTTTAGCACAAATATAAATGTGCTTTAGACAACAGTAACTCCAATGGTCAAGGCTCAGGCTGGAAAATAATGATGTTATTTTATTAATTGTTTTTAATCTAATGAATAATGTAATGAATTAAAATGCGTTTAGTGAAATTCAGTCTCCATTTAAGACCTAAACCAGCTGAAGTCATTAAAAAGCTGTTCTTCCTCTGCCCTCCCCCCTCAATGTGTATGTTGTGCACAGGTATTTCGGTGAAGTCCCTGCTGGGCTGAAGGGTGGCACGTGGGTCCCCGGAGATGCCCGGAGGGCAGGAGGCACCTGGGTCCCCCCCAGGGACCTGATCTGGGCTTCTGCGTCCTGCAGAAATGGGGAGGCACTTCTCAGGCGGAGTCCTCCCGGGATGGCTACCTGGGGTGGGCAGGGGGTCCCTGCCAGTGACACGTCCCGTCCCCTGGGACGTGTCCCCCTGCCTGCAGCGTGTAATGTTTTTGGGCCGTTTTCGAGGCGATGGCACCACGCCATCGGCCGTTGCCGTGATTTTCCCTGTTCTAAATGTGAGCTCAGCCATCTGGGAGCAGGAACTAAAGGCAATTATCTTGTTAGCACTTCTGTGTATAATACTGTTATTAAATTTCTGCGTTTTAAAAGTGGCTGAATATAAATTGCGTGTAATGATTTAATAACGGAAGGCTCATAATTTTAATATATATTCTGGTGGGAAGAAGGTTTCATTTCTTTCTCCTTTAGACATGACACTTCAGAATAATGCAAAGGCTCCGCTCAGCGTAGGGTTATCACGAGCAGTTCTTCACACGGATCAAATGAAGCACTGTGGATCCTTAGCCTATGGATTTTTGCCTGTATTAGAAAAAAATGGAAAAGCTCTGGAAATTTGAAGATCCATACTATCGAGTTCAATGCCTGCATTCTCAGTCAGAGAGTACTGTACAGTCTTTGTACTATTTTTGTTCTGTCCTTATCCCAGGCTCCTTTGTACGCTGCAAGTTTGTGGGAATGACTCAGGGAGAAAGCTATTTAACCTAAAGGACACCACTGGCAAAAAAAAATAGATGGATAAAGAGCAATGTCACTGACTGCGAGCGGGAACCGAGAAGAGTATTTGTGTGGATCGGAGGAAGAGGATCCTGAAACCTCCTCCAAGTGGGGGGGAAAAAAAGATCCTCTTCTTCAGATGCTGTTTATTCAGTTCAAGAAGGGAGTTTTATAATATGGTTGCTTGAAGTAACGAGGAACTAGACTGAGTGATCTGCGGTCCTAGGTCCTATTTCACATCTGGTTAATTAATGGAAGGGCTTAAATATCCCAGTGACACAGATCGTGCCAGTGCTTTTCTGTAACGTGATCATTTTTAAAGGCTGTAAGTACAGCAAAGTTAATCATAGCTTAAACTCCTGCTTTACGAGTGTCTTGTCTGTATGTTATAGCTGGTTGATTTATGATTTATTTTTTTTCCCCAGTGGAAAAAAAAAAAAAGCCTGCCTCCCTAAGAATTTGCATGATGAATTTTTATCTTGGAGTTTTTTTGGCTCGGAAATCAGAATTTATGGTGTAGTGAAAAATGTCTGCAGACCCTTTGCTGCTCTGCGCTGACAAGCGGCGCGGCTGTAGCAGAAGCGTTGTCTCACTCGTGAGCTCCATGTCGGCCTTTGTATTTCACTCTTTTACTGAGAGTTTCTTCCCTTACTTTCAGCTCCGAATAATACTTACCCTTTTATCTCAGAGCAGCAGCGCTGACATGAGTCGTCGTCGTGCCACTGGCACTTTGATCAAAGTAGAAATTTCAATTATTGATTCAATTATTTGAATAAATTTGGGCTGGCTGCGTACTGTAGACTCAAGGTTATAACTGCAGAGGCAAATTCATAGCTTATAATAGATAGAGGCCTTAAAAATGCACACATTTGTGCAAAGCCCAGCGCAGCCACCTAAGGAACGTGCATCTCTTCCTCTGTCGGGTTGATGCTCGGCACCTGGCGCTGCGATGAAGATACCCTGCCTGCATCCTGCCTCTCCTCAGGGCGTGAGCCTGGGAAAAAACAGCGGATTATTCTGACGTTATAAAACCTGTAACTGTCTGAGATGAAAGAGCTGTGACGGGCACCGTTTGCCCCCACACGCCCGCGCGCCTGATTTCCATCGGGAAGGCGCGGGCATCCGGGGGGGATCTCCCGGGTAGGCAGACTTGGCTCCGCTCTTTCCAGTATCCATCTGATCTCCTGCCAGGTGCAGGAGCCATTTTCAAAAGGCGCCTTTGCTTCGCTTTGCTGTCTCTTTTTTGCTTGTCCGCTTTGGTTTTTGCTGAGGGGAAGCGTGTATGAAAATAAGCGCGTGAGGCTGAAGTTTCACAGAAAGTGTTCATCCTTGTAGGCAGTTAAATTTGGCTGTGTTAGCATGACTCCTTGGGAGGGACGGGCTTTGGCTGCCTCCATCGCCTTTTCT
This sequence comes from Himantopus leucocephalus, assembly GCA_003993805.1. NCBI lineage: Eukaryota > Metazoa > Chordata > Aves > Charadriiformes > Recurvirostridae > Himantopus > Himantopus leucocephalus. Next base: position 211,610,062 of record RSEF01000001.1, on the reverse strand, counting down.
CGTTAGTCTTGCTAGTGCTTTCTTGGACGAGGCACTTTTTGGAGAGTGAAATGACAGTTGCCCAGGATGGGAGACTCCAGGAGCTCTTCTCGAGCAAGGGACTAGCCCAACGTGGACCCTGGAGCTAATACTGGGATGAGGATTTCTTTCCCCAGAGCAGGGAGCTGTGGAGAGGGGGCTCGGTCTGGCGACTGCTGCCAGGCGCAGGGGTGAGGCTTCTCCCGGCTCAGATGTGGTAGATCTTCAGCTTTCATGTGGGAAATGAGAGGTGCTGCTCGCTCACATCTGGTGTGCGTTATGTGGCTTGGATTTCTGTTCTGCAAGATGTTGCTCTGCTCCTGTGAAAATAATATTAGTGATGCTTGTTCAGGCCTCACGGGGCGCGGGAGTGGATGGAGCTCACATCCCTGGCAGCGGATGTGAGCTTCCCAAGCAGAATTATGGGCTGCGGGATTGAGTCAGCCACCCCAGAAGTGACTTAGAAAACCTGCACATCAACTGGGGAGCTGCCGATGTGTGTCTGAGCCCCTGCTCTTCATCGGAGCTGGGCCTGCTAAGGGGTCCCAGCGCTGCCAGAGAAGAACTGCCAGCGGTACCAAGAGCGTCCTTTGCAACGCTGTTGGAAGCGGCATCTCCTTTTTGTAGGTAAACCAAGACATGGGACACGCAAATTAATTTTTTCTGAGCTGAAGGAAACTCAGATCTGCCTCCCAGCCTTGGGAGAGTGGCACAAATGTGTGGGTGGGGTACAGCAATCCCCCCCTCTCGAAACCGGGCTCATGCTTGGGAGAGAAACTAAGGTTCACGGGCCAGGATGCACATGGAGGGTCCAGCCTCCATGGAGGGTCCCTGTGACCCATTGGAGGGACTGATGGGTCCACCCTGAGGAATTCATGGTACAGCCTTCAGGCAGCCCCTGGGACCCTGGAGCACTTAGACGGTCCTTTCGTTATTTCCCTTAAATAATTATTTTCCTTTCTTGTTGACCGGAGATTTTTATGCATCGACAGGGCAGAGAAAATATTTTAAATGTGGAATGAGGTATTTATACTCCTTTCTGGCTTGGCTATGAGACAGAAGGATGGATGGGGGCTTGGAAACGATGTCATTTTTGTTCTGTCATTTTTGGACCTCCCTTACAAACCGCAGCAGAGTTTATAGGAAAGTGTAAAGCCGCCTTACTTACTTTTTAATTTCAGATGATTGTTTTGGATGGTATTTGAAATGCCTTGGTCTCTTTTGAACCACTCGGTCAGTAGGGTACAAATTGGAAGAGGATTTTTTGGAGGACAGCTCTGTGTTTTCGTTTGGCTGGGTGGCTTCTGGGTGGCAGAGGAGGAGCCGTACATGCCGGCAGCGTGGGCTGTGCCGCAGGCGGCCGCAGAGTGGTACCCAGGTGGGCAGCGGGGTGCGATGCAGAAACTCGTCACCCAGGCAGTGCCTCGAGGTGTTGCCTTTAAATAGCAGCAAACTGTCTTTGCCTAACGAGCATTTTTTGGTGTTTTACTGGAGGCGAGAGTAGTAGTACAGTTTGGATGTAAGAAAACCATCTTCTCCAAGTATTTTTTTTTTGAGGAGGAGGAGGAAATCTGGTTCTTGGGGATGCTGTTATTGCTCTGAAACTGTGGCTTTCCTGTAATGTCACAGCAATGAGCTTCCTATGAGGTTTTCCTTTAGATCCTTTTCAAAACCAGACTGAAACCACATCAGAAACAGGAAATATTTAAGCGTTGCTCCTCTGTCTCTGGGTCCTTGCTGACTGTCTGGTGTTAATCTTTGCAAATGATTCATTGAAATAGTTCTGAATCTTCAAATGAATTGCACTGCCGTGTAGTAACCCTTCAGGATAATATATCTGCTTCTGTACAGCATAATGCATGTTTATCTTAAAAAAAAAAAATATATGTCTGTGGAGTGGGCTGCATCCTGGCATGCTGGGGTGAGGGGGCTGGGCTGGCTTTGGGAGGGGGAGAGAAGGGGGCACAGCACAGCTGGCAGCTGCCCGCGGGCACCTATGGAGATGATGGGGTCGGCTCTTCTCGGCAGCAGCAGTGACAAAACACGGCAGCAACCGTGGTTTGTAGCTTGGGAGGTTTGGGCTCGATGTGGGTAGAAAGACCTGACCTGAGGACATGTCCTTGGAGGGGTGATGGTCTCCATCCTAGGTTGCCCTCAACCAGCTGCTTACCTGTGACCCTTGGGCACTGCAGCTCTGGCACCAGGATTCAGTTACAGGGATGAAAATTGCTTTTTGGGTGAGCATCATAGAAGATTGGGGAGGTTTGGGGAAGGAGCAAGTGCCTGAGCATTGGACGGGCACCTTGCACCCCTGCAGAGCTGGATGTAGCAAACCCTCCCGTGGAGAGGGGAGCTGGCATTTGGGAGGCTCCGGTGACACCAAGGAGGGGAAGAAAAAAGGCTCGTGCCTCGGTCCAAGTGGCTCGTGAGGCTTCACTAAGCTTTCAAGTGTTGTGTTATTGCCTGTGATCTGGATCGTGGCCATGCGCCAAGAACTGATCTTTCATCAGCTGTTATCTGTTTTACACAGAAACGGGCTTTCTGTGCCAGTTACAGCTGACGTTTTATTAAAACCTACTGTGAATGAACATAAAACATCGTGACATCATTTTTAACATCATAAAACATCGTTACATCACTTTATGAAGATAAAACATCAATATGGCTACAGCAAAGTGCAGTAGTTTCTGCCTGGGTCGGAGCTACTTGGTTTTGACTCCGGTATAACAGAGATCGGAAACTGAGCAGTTTGGCAGATGCCAGCATTTACCAGTCCTGATTTTAGTACATTATTGCTTCGCCATGGCCACAGCCTCCAAAGACAAGTGGTTAGGTGAGAATTTCTGCTCTTATTACAGTCTTTATTCTCCATTTTGCATCTCAGAAAATTTGAAACCATGACCCAAGGATGCCTACAGACTCGAAATGCAGAAGGCGAGTGTACAATTTCAGTAACCGTTTATTTCTTTTAAATTCCGTTTGGTGAGTGGTGAGGCTGAGCTGGTAGTTGCTGGCTGTTCAGGTCTCCTGTAATGCCTGAAACCGTCTTCCTTGGGTATGCGGATTTTCTTTGTTTCACCCCAATTCACCTTTTATTCATAAAACAAGCCTGGGCTCCAAACTCCCCTGTTCCATACAGGATTCCTGATTCCATGGCAGGACCGTGTATGGAGGAGCAGTGAAGGGTGTCTTTAATGCTATTTTGTGCCAGAATAGGGTAATAATGTTGAAAATTAGGGTACTCGAGATTTTTCTTGAGTCTGTATCAACATCAGCACAAATTCCAGACCAGTCTACCATGCTCATTTTCACAAACATTTTCGGCTGAGATCTACTCAAGTGAGCAATCTTTCTCTCTTGCTCTCTAAATATAGAAAACCGCCATACACATTCATGCATAATATGAATGGTAAAGTGATGAATTCATTAACATTTCGCAGAAATGCCTATTTCCTCTCCTCTGGGCACAGAAGAAAATACTATCTTCATGCCTGTAGGGAAGATGGGCTGGATCCTGCCCGCCGCTATCCCCTTCCTGCCCTGCACCACGTAGAGGTGTGGGGTTAGTGATGACCTGTACGTAAGGAGGAGAGCAAAGCAACTTCCCCGTGTGGTATATGCCGCTGACCACACAGTTAGCTGAGCGCAAGCCAAGCAGTCAGGATTAATAAGTCCATGTCATCCATGGCTGATACTTTTTCCTGCAGAGCAGGGTGCTTGTGGTCCCTGTGCTTATGGGCTTCTTGCCCCACTGGGATTGATGGATGGATGCCCCACTGGTGCCACTTCGAGCCCTCCACCTCCTGCTCAGGCAAGTCCCTCAGCAGTGGTCGATGCTGGAGGTCAATGGCCGTTCCTTTAGTCTAAAACCTGTGGCAACTGGTGGTGTAAGTAGAGAGTGGTTCTGCTGTGTCCCCACTGCACCAGGGTAGTCAGGGCCAGGAGATTCTCACCTCCAAGGTTTGGACCTCAAAGAGCCTTCTCTTTACAAAAATGAGGTAGTGCTTAGAAAAATAAGAAGGAAGTGGGAATCATAGAACAGCCCAGGTTGGAAGGGACCTCAAAAGATCATCTGGTCCAACCTTCTGTGGGAAGGGGAGCCTAGAGGAGATGATCTAGCACCTTGTCCAGTCACATCTGGAAAACCTCCAGCGATGGGGACTCACTGAGGAGGCTGTTCCAGCGCATGATTGTTCTCACTGTAAAAAATTTCTTACTTATGTCAAGATAAAACCTCTCTTAATGCAACTTGTACCCATTGCCCTTTGTCTTCTCTGTGTAGCTACAGCCCTTTGATCATCTTCGTGGCCCTCATTTGGACCCTCTCCAGTCTGTGTATTTCTTGAATTGTGGGGTCAACCTAATGTCGTTCCTGTCTTAACACTGCTGTGATGCATTGTGTATGAGCTTGTTAAAACAAGCACTGATGGAGAAAGCCACCCCTGAGAGCAGATTGAGGATGGGCCTTGTTGCTTGCCAGGTGAGCATGTTCCTGCTCACTGATTGTGAAAGGGGCTGGGGGACCAGTCCAGCCGTCGATGTCTGTGGGATGCTGGAGTTCAGGCGTGCAGCTCCTGTGCAGTCAGTCTGCCGGACACATTCCCATGGCCCTCCAGCTACATACTCTCCTTACCACATTAAGAACATCTGGACAAAGTGATTTATAAACTCTCTCCCTTGATAGAGTTGGCTATATTTTATCTCTCGGCAATTTTCTGCATTGCTGAACTATTATTTGTGAGCGGATTTTGTGGCAAAGCCTTTCCCAGACTTTAGCCCTATTGAATATGTGGCTGGGTCCTCACCTATCCCTCTTTCCTTCTTTTTACCCACTCCCTCTTTCAGTTTTACATTGTCTCTGTTGCCTTCGCATCCCAGGGCTGTGCCTTGGTTTGTGAGCCTGTCAATGTCAGCTCATACAAGCCGGGCTGCAAGCTTGCTTTGTACATGGACTGGGGACCTTGAAGGCCAGGCTGGGTTGGTGCATGGAACATGACTTGGTGGCTGCCTCTTGTTCCTCAGAGCTAATGTGTTATCTGGGTGGTGAGGCCAGAAGAGGTGATTTGCTCGGTGGCCTTGGCAGGGCTTCTTGGGCACCTAGCCATGCTTAAGAAAATTTTTTTGGACTTTTGTCGTAAGTCACGGCTTTATATTTTGTCATTCAGGTATTTTATTTACTGATATCCTGTTCTTCTTTCTCGCAGGCTCCACATCTGTTTGTTACAAGCCTACCAGCCCAGTCCAGGTACTGGAAGACACTGGCTTTCTTTACCAGGATCACCAGTTATTCGCTGGCAGGCATGAAGTTCCTCCGCTAACAGCTGAAGTGATCAGTGCCAAAGAAAAAGCTGGTAAGTGGGTGGCCACACTTCCATACGAATCCACCACGTTTATTTCCAGTTTTTTTCTGAAGCATAAATTGAGCAGGTTAGAGCATTTACAAATAATATTTACGGAGTTGAAGGCCAGCTCCTCATCCTCCGTAGAGTCAAAGGACAGATGCCTTTGACTTGAGTGTTACGACCCACCATCATTTGTCACTTATGCTTGCGGAGGATGTGACGTTTCTGCTTGTCCTTCAGGGAATGGTTGCTCTTCAGTGCACAGCTGGACTGAGATCCATAGCTTTTTGCTGGTGGAGCAGAACCAAAGGTGCCCTGTGGAAGATACGCTGTGGTCGGTCCTTTTAGATTTCAAAAATAAGCAATTAAGGTACATCTCCCAAATATAAGGATGGTAACAGATGACTAGCGTGGGGGTAAAAATCGTCAGGTCTATGATAAAGAGCTGTCCTGACCGCGCAGAGCTGGCTTTTTCCACTTTCATCAGGCTTATCTCAGGGGTAGTCTAACAACCTAGACTGGGAGCTTTCTGGTACGTTAGGGTGAGCTTTCTGGTATGTCAGGGAGATTGTTATTTCACATCTGCGAAAATGTCCAGTATGATGAGGCTTCTGTGCACCGCAATACCATGAAGAAAGCAGTAAGAGCTGCAGGGTCTTATAAAGTAGGTGGACACTCGGCTGTTGTGAAGATGGGTAGATGGAGGTGTGTGTGTCTGCATCTTGTTGGCTTAAACACCGGCCCGGGGAGCTGACAGACCCTCTGAAGGCTGGTGGCTGGGCTGCAACCCCAACAAGTCAGGCTGGCAGGCTCATAGCCTTGTCCCAGGGGAAGGAGGAGAAGTGTATTTCATAGGGCAGACGTGGAGGGAAGCAGCCTGGGAATCTTCTCTTCCCTCGAGCCCTACAATCATCTTTAAGGCTTTGCCGCAAAATTGTTAGTGGAAGTGACCTATTCTCGTAGTCAAGAGGCAAAGGCTTTTTTTTTCCTTCCTCTGGGTTGTATGTAAGTTATCCCATAGCATGTGCAGTAACTGATGAAACCTCAGGGAAATACCAGACCTCAAGAGAAAGTTTGCTTTTTAACTACTTTCAAATGCCAAAAAACAAATGTAAGTACTTCTGACAAACTCCTCTGAGAATTCGAAACAGCAGGAGAGAGAGAGAAAGTTGCCAAGAATAACCTCAAAAAACTGAGCTGAAGACAGCACCTTCTTTTGCCTGGGGACATGGGAGGACTCTGTCCAGAGCTGCAGGCTTATTCTCACTTTCAGCCGCACTGGGGTCTTTCAGGGGCACCCCTCTGGGCTCAGACACTGTTCAGGCAGATGTCTTAGACCACGTTTGGGATGGGTGCAGAAGGAGGGCTCCAGGAGGGAGGGATCCCAACCTCTCAGCTGTGGTTATATGCCATTAGATGCTTAGCACCGGGCAAGCTCTGCTGCGTGTATGGTGCAAAAATGGTACCATTGCCTCTGAATGACCTCAGTAGTCTGTTAGGGCTGTGTAGCTGATCCATCTGTGCTCTTTTTGAAATGCTGGTGTTACATCTATGGCTGTAATGCCTTCCTTGTACTCATCCAGCAAAATTACAACAGTTACTATTGACTCTCCTAGAAATAGCATCATTGGCCAGAAGGGAAATTGCGGTTTTAGGGAAAGATACCAGAGCACAGATTATTCTTTAATGACACTTTTAGGACACCTTTATTTTCAGTGTCATTTCACAGTTTTTCTGCGACACAGTCTGCATTTCATTTTGTTGTGACAGGCAGTGCACTTAGGAGGAGATTTGACTCATCTGACTTTGGCCATCGAAAATACAGCATCTCGTTTAGTATTGCCATGCAGGCTGCCTCTGTAAGCCAGGCAGGGCACCCCCAGCGGGAGGTCCAGCATTGGGACAGGCTTCCTAGAAAGGTGGTCGATGCCCTGGGCCTGTCAGTGTTTAGGAGGCATTTGGACAGTGCCCTTAATAACGTGCTTTAACTTTTGGTCAGCACTGAAGTGGTCAGGCAGTTGGACTAGATGATTGTTGTAGGTCCCTTCCAACCGAACTGAAACAAAACTGAACCAAAATATTCTATTCCTATTCCCATTCCCACTCCCATTCCATTCCAATTTTAGAAAAGACCAGATTTCCCTGTGACATTGTCCGTTCCTCCGTTGACTGGGGAGGGGGTTCAGCGCTGCGGGTATGGAGCGCGTGGAGTATTACGGAGGGGAGGGCCGGGAATATATTTTTAGGGGTCACTGCAAACAGAATTAGGGATGATTTGGGG
>RSEF01000001.1:211578063-211593899 GCA_003993805.1 Himantopus leucocephalus | reverse complement strand
GACTAGATGATCTCCAGAGGTCCCGTCCAACCCTGACCATTCTATGATCAGCTGGATTATTTAGGAGCACAAGAGCAGCATTGCAGACCCTATACACATGGTTTCTCTGCTTCACCCACTTCTCAGACCGCTCTTCTCACTTTTCTTATTTGCTACTTGTTGGTACCTCAGCGTGCATGACATGAGTTTTCTTTATATCAGGTTGAAGGTTGCACGAACTCCAACAACCTAAATACAAGTTAACCTTTGAGAGATTACATCACTATTTTTTTGGCCTATCATGTTGAAAGAGGCCTGTGGCATTTGTAAAATGTCAGAGTTACAACTCAAAAACTTCACTCAACATTCAACTATTGCATGGAGGGAGTGTCCAAGGACGCCTTCCACCACTTGCATGCCCACACGTACATCCTTTAAATTTCAAAGGGAGAGCAAGCTGTGCACAAACAGTATGCACATTTTCCCTCTTTCCTCATCATTAACAGTAACTTCAAATCTGTGTCGTGGTAACACTTAAATCCGAGCCAGGCTGACGGACTCACTGTACTCCGTACTATACAAAAATCACTTAATAAGCATTATTTTCCATCTTGAAGCACTCAGTACAGACAGGCCAGATGGGAAAAAGCAACAAAGCGATTTGCCCAAGGTCAGAAATTTGGGAGTAGCCCCCACGTCACCAGGCCTAAGCCTCATGCTCTCTTCATTGGACTAGTTTACCTCCCCAGGCGCCTCCCCCACTGCTGCCCCCAACTCTGCTTTGCTTTTCTTTACTATCCATGTTCTCTCTTTTTCTTCTTTTCATTCTGCAGTCTTGATACCTGCCTTCCAATGCCCTGGTGTCATGCTCTCTACATGCATTTTTGTCTTTGTCTGCCAAAAAAGGGGTAACAGGGCTAGTATTTTTCTCTGGGAATGATTTCTGGGTTGTATTCAGGAAATTCCCCCTTTTAACTAATAAGTCTTATATGGAAGTTACAGCTACCCAAACTGAGAAGGTAATTCTTTCTTCTAGCTTCTCCGCCTACCCAATCCAAGGTGCTGTAGGACAGGTCACCCACGATGGTGCAGCTTTCCCTTGGGAATCTTCACCATTTCTCCATGTGAACAGGCCACATCCCACCGCTCTGCCACTGCCCAAATTCTCCCCTAGCTGCTAATGCCTTAGAGTCACCTCCATCCCCAAGCTCCAGTAGAAAAGCTTTCTATCCTAATTTAACATTCTGCAGGTGGCAATTGAACTGGTGAAGCTGTGAACAGGAAGAAAATACTATTTCTTCCTTGTGCTGCTGGTTGGAAGACTCCTGGACAGCAAAAGCAGCTCTGAAGCTCCAGGTGCTGATGATATGTCTGTTTTAAGTTGGAAAACTTCCTAGATACATCATCCACCTCTTCTTAAACCCTCTCCTCCAGAGGACAGCCCTACCCTCCCCAACTAGCAGCTTTGCTGTTTGCACAGGTCGTTCATGTGAAGAACTGGCTTAACCTCTGCTGGCAAGAGACCTCTCTCCAGCAGAAGAACATCACTGAAGCCTTCTAAAAAAAAAAAAAAAAAGAAAGTCCCTTCAGGATTAATCCAACCCAGCATCCCCTCACATCTCAGTTATTGCGATTGTCCTTCTCTGGCCTTGAGAGATCTCATCTTGGCTCACTGGCATCCCCATTCAAAAAGAAAAAAATCCCACAAAAGGACAATTTTCCTAATTTTCCTGATTTGCATCTTCAGGGTTTCCTGTTGTTCTTCCTTCCATGGCTCCCTAAGTCCTTGTTATTACTTTTCACATTTATTTTACAGCCTAGCCTACATCCCACTAATTATCCTCAACACAAAAGCGCCAGTATCAACCACACGCTCTCTCATGTGTGCTCACATCTCCCTACAAACACCCACCAAGCTGTCTCCTGCTCGAAACTACTGCTGTTATCTGGCCTTTCCCTGCCTCTTTGTGACCCTGACCTGTTGTCACCCACCAAAAAGAGCTGAGCTGTGCCAGCTGGAAACTGTGTTGTGCATTTGCACAGTTATTCAGGATGCAAGGATGGGCCATGGGATGCCGCAGCAACGCACAGCAGCAAGAGGCAGAAGGGATCTGGCTTGATGGACCAACCTTCCATTAAACAACCAAGTGTTCCCTCTTGAGGCTTATCCAACTGTCCTTAAGTGGAAATGCCAGGTTATTACTTCCATGCCACCCATTTTCCTCCGTGTCTGATCCACAGAGAACGGCAATCCCTCCTGGCTCTGTCAGGCTGAGATACTGATGGTGAGTTGAAAGCACATGGCTCAGGTTTCTTGCAAATGGCAGGAGAGCAGGGAATTATGAGGAAGGATTTGAAGTGTCACAAGATGTGTTTTCGATATTTACAGGGATTTCTGTGACTGTTCAGAGGGAGCCCTTTCCAGACACAAAAAGAATTGTGATGGAGAGTATCTTGACCTTCCCAGGAACGGTCAAAAATAGCCATTATGAGCTTGTCCTTTGCAAAAGGACAAACAACCCCAATCACACAGGGAACCACTTCAGGGTTAGGATAAAACAACAGATGTTCCTTTTTAAAACCAGAAGTTGGAGAGTAAAATGTCAGAGCCTTGGACAAAACCCTCAAACGCCAAACAAGCTTCACAAAATAACCCGTACAGCAGTCCTTCAGCTCCTGAGAACAGCCCACGTGCCCAGGAACACGCATCTCGCACATGAGAAATCCAGCTAGTTTCGGTGTATAACTTTTTTCAAATGTATCCCTGTGTCACAGCGCATATTAAGATTCAATTAATACATTCTCCCTTTAAAAAGGGGCACACAAATTACAAGCCCTTCCTTCCTAGGAGGAGATAGATACTGATTACAGGAAGGCGTTCACCATAACACTTCTCTTCCTAAATTATACCAACTGCCTTGTCCATTCGAAAGGCACATTTGCAATATCAGGAGAGAAACCACCCCTATTATTAGCAATGTTTGAACCACTAGCCAAAGTTGTTTGCATACTGGACATGTTATTTTTTTCTGCATAGCACTGCTTGAATCCTCGTAACACCTTCCCAGACAAAGTGCCATTAACATGCAAATGAAAAGTTCACACTCCTCCTTCCCACGGTCCTACTGGAGATGGTACACAATTAAAGTCATAAGCGAAGGTAATGAAAGGATCAAAACAAGACAGGTTGGTTACATATGTCACGGTAATGCTTGCAAATCAGCCTCTCCTCTAATTACCACAGTATTTTCAGGGGAATTGATTACAGCAATAGGGATGAATGGGATCCTAAAACTGAAAAATATACTGGATTAAACATTAATGCAGTCATTGACTGTTACCAATATATATATTTAATGGAGGGTGGGGGGCCTAGTAAAATATAGAATTGATGGGGTTTTAAATATTTAGAAAGACCAGAATCCTGGACACAGAGGCTTTAAAATAGTCCCAGCAACACAACATACCAAAAATATAAATTCATCCACCAGGCTATAATTATACTTTTGTGTTTTGTTTTTATTGTAAAGGTTGAAGTGAGCATATAGCCAGGCAGGAAGCCAAGCCTCAGATTGCTCTATTGACTGCCGAGGTCTCCATTAGCCCAGAGTGCTCCAAACAGAAATACTGGTTTGTCTGGACCAAACCTGAAGATGATACAATGCAATCTGCTCTCCATACCAGGCAGGCTTCGGACAAACATTGTCAAACAAGCATCTCAATTCAACAAGCTCCCCTCTCCTTAAAGCGTTATACATACTTTAACCCTATTTTCTAAGGAAAACGGGCTTTTGCAATCATCTAGCCTGGCCAACAGGCTCAAAAGTTACTGAAGGAAAGACTGTTTTGGCAAAATTACAAAGACAATACAATCTCTACAGGTTTTGTGACCAACAGGTAGCTGGGATGAGCCCCAAGTCCACATTCGTGCTGTAACTAAGTTGGGCTGACCCTGCTCTTGCCATTTCTGTTTGGCTGCAGCTGGCTGGTTGCTCAGGACACTAATGCCTGTCCACCAAGAGCACACGTAGCAGCCATGCATTTCTTCTCCAGATGTTCCTGTCACAGCTTCCAACTGTAGCTACTAATTTGTGTGATCCCATTTCCAGACTTCTGTCTTGGTTTTCAGTGGTTCTGAGCCCTTGAAGCTTCAGCACTTGGCCACCAGAGTTGAAAGTGCTCAAAGCCTCTCCTGCATGGGACACAAAAGCTGATGAACCTCTCATTAATAAATGATTTGACAACTTGAGCCTTGTGTCTATCTGTTAAAGCACTAATGCGTTACAGCATCTGGCAAATTACACCCTAGACGGTGGCACTGTTTTGTCTCACCTCTGAGGAGCTGAGATGTCCAACTTAGTCTTATACAAGGTCTGGCCTCCCTATCCAACTGCGAGACAAGCATCTCAGAGCACCTCTGAATCTGCCATCTCTCTCCAGTGATGGTATGTGGGACCTACACTAACAATATCCAACTTCAGACAACCCAACTTAGGTGCCTACAATTCAAGGGAGAGGCCAAGGCTCCATCATTCACTGAAGAAACCCAAGTGAACACAACAAATCCTTAGCCAACCTCTTTGCAAAGGTATTTATACTTTCTGAAAGGATTTAGGGTTAACAGGACTTCACTTTGAAACTAAGTTATCTGGGTTATACTCTCAAGTCTTTTGGATGTACAGAGCAAACTCCAAGCAACTGTGCCTTTTGCCTCCATAAGAGGAGGAAATTACACAGACAGTCACACCAGCCTGAGAAACCACCAAAATCACATTGTTGTACCACAATATTTGAATGAAGACGTCCAGAAACGCACATGTTCTGCAAGAAAACCCCCTGGGAGCTAGCAGGGCTCTTTCTGCTCCACTGGAATTGAACCAGTATCGCAGCACTGTGGGACTGCAACAAAAATGCCATGTTTCACATGAGAGTCACTTGATCTCTAGGAATCACTGACCACATCAAAGCTAAAAATCACAATTCGGGTAGTGGCATTTCATCTTCCTATTTCCCTGCCTGTGCCGTCTCCACCACACGCAGTATCATTTCTCTTTTTTTTTTTTTGCTCTCCTCTCGCATACGGCTGCCAGCTGCAATATCCATCACGGAGCACCTCACTGATAGCTGGTGGCTGCTAAGGCAATATTTACACTATGGTTTGTGTTACAGTTTATAAAATTCTTTGGAGCCCTTCCAAAGGAAAAGCCCCACGTAAATTGAAGTTATTATTGTCATCTACAGGCTAAGCCCAGTTAAGAATTTGCTAGCGCTCGCTGTGGAGACTGCGGATGTTTGAAATACTGATCAATGTGCAGCAGAGAGGCTGAGCAATAAACTTCATTAACATTGCCCGTAACACTTTTCTTCAGCAGCATACAATAAATCACTGATGAATATTCAAGGCATCCCTCTGAGGTTATCTCCATTTTACAGATGGAGGCAACCGACAGACAGAAAGTTTAGCAGCGGCTTGCCTATAAACACAAAACAGATGCAGAATGCAATTGTCTTGCCTTCAAAGTCCAAAATACGTCTTTCTAGACAAAACTGCAAATTATATAGATTGATTTGCAGTGAAACGAAGGAGACCGTCATCCCCCAGAATCACTAATGGCTATTTTCCCCCCAGGTTATACCACTGGTTACTCCCATTGCGGTAACACCTACAGACTGCAGGGAACTGCAGATTCTCACGGTACAAAGTAGGGACTAACCGATCCCAAAGCCCTTAGCATGGATAATAAAATCCAATCTATACATAAAATATAGGAACAGTCAAAAAGAGATGAATGACTCAAAAACTGCATCACAGGCAGAACCGGGAACGGACCAGTCCTCTAGAGTGTCATGCACAGACAACTAAATTCATTAAATAAGCATCACCCAACGTTGCCCAGGAGATATTTTTAAAGCCTTCTTCTGCATCTCCAAGAACCGATGTCATCAAGCAAGATGAGGAATATTGTAAAGGATGTGTTAACGAGATGGAAAGAATTTTTATGTAGTTTCACACATTTTCCAGCAAGCAGTTTGACATTTAAGCAGGATGGCCTGGTTACTAATGGCTACTCTACCAATTGATGCAACACCCTCACCGCCACGATGACTGACAGCTGCAGTAAACAAACAACAATTCACGCCAGGTTCTTCCTCCCTGTGGCGACAGCTTTTGTAAAGCTGCAGAACTTAATGAGACACTTTATTTAATATTTATTTCACAATCAGCCTCCTTTATTCTAACAGAATTAGCCTCAGCCCACAATGAATGTTTTCCTTGGTTATTTCGTTGTGCAAGTCAATACTCAATTTATTTTTAATTTCTTCAGTCCTGAATTTCTAACTAGGAGGGATTTGTTTTAAAGATGCTGGGTTTAATAATAATTAAGTACCGGCCAACCACCTGCATGGCTTCAAAGTGAATCAGCCTGGGGACACTGTCCCAAAAAAAATAACCTAGCAAAAAAAGAAGAATTTTAAGATTGGCTTCAACCACGCAGTTTCCCAATCCAGAGGCGCAACAGGTTAGAGACAACACTGATACAAACGGGGTGATCATTGACAAAAGACTGAAGGTTTACGACAAGTAAGGTAAGTTACTAGTGATGGAAGCACAAGTGTCTCTGGCCATGCAGCAGCTTGAAAAGGAGCTTCAAAAATTCCTGGTACTACATTCACATCTGCAGTAGAAAGTTCACAAATGGTCCATAATAACCACATATTATGGCACAGGACGGGGGAACCTCAATCAACTCCAGCACAGGGATGTCCAACATGACCCAGGAGACACTTCTCACAGGCCATGCATTTGAAGACACTTTTGTCAATGCTTCCTGGTGACATACAGGGACCAACTACCTGCACAGCTAAGTGCAAGTGCCCCAAGACACAGTTTTCCTGCAGCAGAACTGTGACAACAGAAGTGCTAATTGAAAAAAAGGAAAGAAAGATTTCCTAGTGGAGGGAAACTCTACATCAACAAAAGGAGCTTCCAGGGTTTACAGACATAACGGAAATACCGAGAAGTACCTCAGGATCACAATATGGATATATCTAAGTTTGTTTGCCAGTTTTGAGGGGCGGCAACAGAGACTTTAGAATTTGGGGTTAGCAACCGCTAAAAAGACACGGTTTGTTTCTGCATCGAACNACTGAGAAGTACCTCAGGATCACAATATGGATATATCTAAGTTTGTTTTCCAGTTTTGAGGGGCGGCAACAGAGACTTTAGAATTTGGAGTTAGCAACCGCTAAAAAGACACGGTTTGTTTCTGCATCGAATGTACATGACATCCCTGCGAGGGACGGTCAGCGCATGGCAACACCCAACAGCAGGTCACGGCACAAGAGGAAACCTCATTCCTACAGATACCACAAAGCAGCTCCCAGCCGAGCCGCATGCTCATGCCTCCCTCTTCTAAGCAGGTCGAGTAGAAATCCGTTAGCTCAGAGTTAATAGCTCGACTCTAGGGATTCCCCTTCGCCTGCTGAAATTGAAGAGTTAACAGAAACCTGGGTTTATTTGGGAGTTTATGCGCGCGCACACACACACATCCATCTATCCGAGCAAAACACAACTAACCATATTTCAGAAATGTGAATACTGCTGGCTTGAAGAAAATGGGCACAGTTCCCTTTTTAGAAGGAACAAATTGTTCAGAACAAGGACAAATGCAATAGAGAAATCAGGCACCGACTTTGCTTCTGATGTTTCATGCTTCTGGTACACGCAGCTCTGATACAGTCTCTGCGTGATATTTTTTTGTTGTTGTTGTTTAATAGACCAAACACTGTTCAAGAATCACCCCATAACTACCTAATGCTCTCAAGAGCAAATATATGCAGTGGGGATTTTTTATATTATCAAGGTACACCAGAAATTAGAGGGTGCCATGATCTTCTGTTGGCTACAGACAGGCGGCAGCTATTGCTCGCAGGGCCGGAGTAATTGCGATGGTGCAGATATTCACTTGAGCAGATTTCAGATAGAAAACATGGAATTAGCTGCAAACCATGTTAAAACGATCCCTTTAGAGCGAAGACACTTTCCTGGAGAAACGGGCATTACAGAGAAGAGGAGCAGAGCCCAAACCCATCATCACACAGGTTGATCTTTCAGTCTACAGAGCTTGCAGCTACATCTCCGCTCAACCAGGACGTGGAACCAAACGCTGGAACCAGCCACCCCGGGGTCCTCGGCAGCCCGGAGACGTACAGAAATCCCAAACCTGCCCTTAGGCTCCTGTGAAAGCTACAGATTACTCCAGTCTTCGCTGGGCTTTTAATTAAACTCATTACCACAGGTTTATCCGAGTTAATACCTTTTCTCCACAGGACACACCACACCATGAGCTTCAGGGGAGATACAAGAATAAAAAAGCTAATGTTTTTTCTCTTAATCTTTTTCCTGATACACAAAAATGAACTGATACACCCACAGCAATTTCAGGCTACCTGATTCTCACCTCCAAAGATTACTCGTCTCAGGATGGCATAATCTGATGTCTCCGGAGGACTGACAGGGATACCAAATGAGTCAGGAAAGCTTTTTCAACCCTACATTTATTTTTCAGGTAGTTAATACCTATAACACAAGAACAAAAAAAGGATTATTTTTTTTAAGTGGCAGTCGTCCCCTCTCCCAGTTAATCGAGCTCAGTAGCCATTATAATAAACCTTGAATCTCCAGTGTGGGAGAAGACAGAATTTAAAACTGGCTTCTGCCAAAAAAAGCAACAGGAAAATAAGACCACACAGCATGGAGACCCCTTAGGGGATTTTTTGAGGTCACTAACAAGAATTCAGGTTGTCTAAGAAATAAATTTATGTACAAGTTTGTCTTACAATGTTTTTAAGAAGAGATGTTATTTTAAGTAAATATTCCCATTCTGCAGCCACAACTGTCATGAAAACACCAAATGATAGACCCTGGAAGTATAAGAGATGGCACCACGGAGAACTTCTCACTAATTAGACATGAAGCTGGCTTCCTTTACAAACTTGTTAGATAAAAAGCCTTGAGTAATCTATTTTCCATTACTCTGAGTTCAGGCAATGAAATTTAAATCACAGAGAAGTGCTAATGATTATTTTTCAAGTCAGCTTTTCATTACTGAAAGCATTCTTTGCAACACAGCAAACCCAAAAGGGGGGGGGGTGTTAGAAACATGATTTCTTTTCTAATCCTGGCAATCCCTTTCACTTGTTCTTTGATCGCCAGTAAATCTGAACATTGGCATTCACCTCTCAACTCAAGGTGTTGATCTTCATCCTAAATATGGATCTGGAATTTTTCTGGTGCACAGATTTTTCTGGATCTCTCACCACCTTTGTACCCATGGATGAATAGGCATTTGGAACAAAAGAGTGACTGTTGGAAAGACAAGAGGGCTTGACAAGTTCCTCTGCCTTGAGTTTCATCCGCCGCAGGGCAGAGCATAGGTGAGCTGGTNAAGAGGGCTTGACAAGTTCCTCTGCCTTGAGTTTCATCCGCTGCAGGGCAGAGCATAGGTGGGCTGGTTTGCTAATCAGATACACATTCCTCTTTCCACCCAACATCTTTAGTAACCTGTTCCCTATTGGCATCATGTCATCTTCAGATGCAAGTCTCCATTTACGCCCATTCACAGCATTCCCCAGATTCATTTGTAGTTGGGGAGTATCCAAGCTCCCAAAGGTTATTGCTGAACATCACTAGATAGAAGAAAAGCAGAGGGGGAAGGGGAGGTGGGGTGGCTGCACTGGAACAAGGAGAGGCTTAGGCAGATGGAAAACAAGTACGAAGACAGCGGATGGGAACAAGCGGGTCAGCAGTCCCTCTCCAGCTGGTACCGTCTCAGAAGTGACACCCCAGATGAAACATCCTGTACAACCCCATATGGCTTTGTTGGAGCACAGCAAAGCTGGTGACAGGGCTGGAAGGCATGTCCCATGAGGAGTGGCTGAGGACTTCGGGCTTGTGTAGTTTGGAGAAGAGGAGGCTGAGGGGAGACCTCATTGCTCTGCAGCGCTCTGAGGACGGGACGTGGAGAGGGAGGTGCTGAGCTCTTCTCCCTGGGATCCAGTGGCAGGACGCATGGGAATAGTTCAAAGCTGTGACAAAGGCGGTCTAGACTGGACATGAGAAAGCATTTCTTTGCCTNCTGAGCTCTTCTCCCTGGGATCCAGTGACAGGATGCATGGGAATAGTTCAAAGCTGTGACAAAGGCGGTCTGGACTGGACATGAGAAAGCATTTCTTTGCCTAGAGGGTGCTCAAACCCTGGAACAGGCTTCCTAGAGAGGTGGTCGGTGCCCCAGGCCTGTCAGTGTTTCAGAGGCATTTGCACAATGCCCTTAATGACACGCTTTAACTTTTGGTCAGCCCTGAATCGGTCAGGCAGTTGGACTAGATGATCCTTGTAGGTCTCTTCCAACTGAACTATTCTATTCCAACACTCTATCACTCTGGAGAGAGATCCCATACTTCCACAGCCAGGTAAGGGAGCGATCCCTCCCGCCGAAGCAGTAGAAGCTCCGTTTCTTTGGATGTGGGGTGCTGGGTCCAAAATACTCTGGGAAAGCACATGCAACTGATTGCGTACAGGGCCCTCACATCGCGCAGCAGCAGTCAGATTCGTTTTCTTCACTGTTCCAAACAAACTGGTGTCAAGGCTCAGCACCAGCCTACGGGATGGTAGTTCCATGGCGATTCCCTTTTGCAAATAATAGGCTGGATTTCTACCAAGAAACACTCCCACTTTTAATGCACACTCGCTGCCCTTTGAGTAACCGACTTTCTCCTTAATGCAAAAAGCAGAGTTTAGTTTTGGGTAAGTTCATCACAGGGGAGAAGCAGCACAGCGCAGCAGTGGGTCGGGCTGCGGGGGCCCTGCAGTAGGTCCCTCTCTCCGTGGAGAGCATCTTTAGCAGGACAGTTACCCAAGCACTGCTTGACTTCAGTACACTTTGGCACCTCTAACACCCTTTCCTCCCCACCCCCCCCTTTTAAATTCAGCCTGCGGGATACAGTCTTTTGAGAAACCCTGTGAAAGCTCATCTTTTTTCATGCCAGCACAGCCTTGCCTTTCCTCCCCTTCCTCTTCTCTCTTCCCTCTCTCATTACTCTTTTCAAGGTCTAAAAGAAAACGCCATTCAGATAGTTAAAGGTTACAGTTAACTTTTAGTTCAGCAGTACCTAAAAGAAAGCATTTCTGCTAAAAGGAAAGAAAATAAACAGGGTATCCTGTGATCCTTAAAAGGACAGCAGCAGATTTCCGCGAGGCTCTGTCTGCAAAGCAAGACCTTACTGAAGGCTTTCTCCTCTGTTTTTGCACGCAATCCCTAATTATCTCAGGAAACTAATAGCTGGGTTAGTTTAAACAGGAGGTTTAAATTTTGCCTTAAGTTTATGAGGGAAGCGTGCACCTCTGCATACAGAGAGAAGGGCAGTGTGGCGAGAGCAGTAACTCCAGGCACGGTGAGATGACAAATAGCAATTAAGTCTCAAGCTGTTCGCAACCTAAATATCTATCCCCAGCTCAATGCAACAAAGCGCTCTAATGATTTTTATCTACGCAGGGTGAAATTAAATGACATTACAACACAAATCTCACTAATACCTTACACAGGGCTGATGTTTAACGGCACAGATTAGTTATGAAACTACTGTAACAGCAACAGACTCTAATGTGGTCTTCACTTTGCTTAAATAGAAAATTATTTTAAGGGAAAAGTTCATCCTTGTTCTGCCCTAATTATTTCAACATATTAGCACCTGAGGAATATTTGACTCAGCCGCCCTGCTGAACTTCACCATTTAAGCACAGGCCAACCAAGAGGCACCAGGGTTACATGACAAACATGACACATCAGTTCTTTCCCCACTGTAAGAGAGCCATTAAAAACAAAATGAGGATTTAGTTAGTTATTGACAGAATCACTGGGGGGGGCAGGAAGCTCAATGACTTGCTGCAAAATGAAGTTATGGAAACCAGAGAGTCAATCACAACATTGCCTTAGGTCATCTCATCTGTCCTCCAGCCAAAACAGGGCTGCTGTTGAGCATCTTTGCCCTCAGGGTTGACGTTTTCAGTGTCGGTAACCCATACGTAATACAGGAGATGATTTTATTGTCTCCTAAACCTCCTGCTCTGAAGTCTTGCAAGCATCCGTGAGAGCTTCCAGATTTAAACAGCCTCATGGCTGCAAGGTATGCCCACCCTGTGCTACCTCCTGTGCTCCTGCCATGCCAGCCACGCTATTGCAACGAACCTCTCAAACTTTCACATTGCCTGGGTGGTTATCTGGCAATACACACAAACTAGCTCCTCACACATTCCCCACTCCTCTTCCTCTACTTGCCAAGAGCAAGACTTGCTCTCAAACTGCTGAGCTTGCCCTAAAAAAAAAAAAAAAAAGCAATATGCTCTTTTAAAATTAGAAAAGGAATGTATCTAATTCCCAGCTGCTATCATTACTGTCAGGGTGGTGAGACACATTGCTCAGAGAAGCTGTGGCTGCCCCATCCCTGGAGGTGTTCAAGGCCAGGCTGGATGGGGCTTTGAGCAACCTGGTCTGGCGGGAGGTGTCCCTGCCCAGGGCAGGGGGTTGGAACGAGATGAGCTTTACAGTCCCTTCCAACTCAAACCATTCTATTATTCTATGACCATTTCTTGTTTGGTTATATTTTATGTAAAAATAGGAAAATGCCAACAACCCCATGCTCCACCCACAAAAAACCGAGCTGCAGATACACCTGCCTGGGACACACCACAAACCTTACAGCAAGTGCCACAATTTGCCGGTGGATGGATACCAGCTTGGCTATCATGGCAAGGACTGAATGAGGGCAGCTCCAGAGCTAAAGCCAGGAGCTCTACAGCTTGCGTTAGAGAGCCCCAGTGCTCCAGCTCAGGCTGGGAGCAACATCTACCACCTGCAGTTGGGTCTGGGAAGAAGAGGAGCACGCAGCCTAGATAGCAAACAGAGGAAAGTTCTTTGACAGGCAGGCAACAGAGATTCAATTTTCTCACAGACACCTTTCTCCCACTCCCAATTCTCACCTTCCCTCCCCATGCCTGTTTGGCAAAAGACTGCTCAGTTTCTCCTTGAAGAGCCTTCTTCATCCATCCACCTCTCCCTTCAGAAACTCCAGTTGCCTTGCCAGACCCCAACTCCAGCCTACCAAAAATCACTGTCCTCTCATAGCTCAGCTCTGGAGCAAAGAAAGTGAAGCTTAAGAGGCTGCAAATCCGTCCCGGCTCTGGCTCTTCCCAGTTCCCCTCATCTCACCAGTCTTTGGGTGCCCACACACATGAGGCTGGGAGACACCCAAGTGCCCCAGGACAGCTTGAACATCTTTCTACAACAGTTCTGGGATGGGCAATTCAATACAACACAGGGCACACAGGTGATGCTGATAAAGCCAACTCAAAAAGATACAGTTTCTGACTTTACTAAGCTGCCAATCAATGGCGTCAAACTCAATTTGATTAAGAACAGGACCAATATACAAGAAAACTGTACGGGGCATGACCATGAGATCATCTAGCCCAGAACCCCTTTTCAGATGCTGGACACTAGTAAGAAGTCAGGGAAAAAATTAAAAGACCAGAGGAAATATTTAGTGCTGCCTTCCTGGGATAGTCTCTCTGCTCCCAGCAACTGGCATCTCGGGGACTTCTTGAATCACAGTAAATGCATATATTGCATTTAGGTCTTTGCAGGACGAGGACTCAAGATTACTCAAGAGGAAGGGCCCCTTAGCTCATCTGTGCTTTTTCACAGCAATCACTCATCTATTGAGCGATTTGCAGCCTTTAGTCCATTTTTGTGTATCTGTGTTTCTGTTCCTGCGAGGAAAAATTTCATCTGAATGGCGCAGATTTCTGAGCTACATTTTTAATCCACTTCTTGCTGTAGTGTAATATACTATAGCTTGAAAATGCTAGCATCCACTGTCACAATTCTTTCTAAATTCAACAAATGTAATAAATTTGAAAAAAACAACTAAACAAGCATAAATACCAATACATATTTGAGAAGATATATACACACATATAAAGATGAAAGCAGCATCAAAAAGAGGGACATGACAAAAATTGCATTATTTAAATGCAAAATCCCCAGCCATGGATGCCTTGCTTGTTCTCCTCAACTTCTGTATCGGTATTTCCCAGCGCAATTCCCAGGCTGCACTTTCAAATCATCACTTCATTTCCAGTGCCTTCTCTCCATAGCTAACAAAATCACTGCTATAAAACTTCTCCTTTTACAGCCAAGATGGGAAACCCTCTATTGCATTACCCGTTGCCTCCCTTGTAAAATAAAGAGGAAAATGCCATTCCAGGAAATAAAAATGTTAAAAAAAGACCAAGCAAACAAAGGCAACTCCTGCACGCGCTGTTGTCCTTCCCTTTTGAGTCAGTAACAAAGAGGAAGGAAGGAAAAAAAACCACAGATAAAATAAATGCAAGGAGGAGGTGTGGATGCAGCATGTTTATCCCACTCGAAGAGGGGAGGCTGTAAAACCCCGTGCATTGCATACGGACACCCCAACCACCGCCTTGGTGTTTACAAACACTTTGATCAAACCAAACAGGGAGTTTCATTGTCCCCATTGCACTCATGTCACCCGTCCCCCAGCGCCGCGATTCCAGGGAGAGCCTGCCAGAGGACACACGGTGCCAGTTACACAAGAGAAGCGCAGAAGCAAATATGCAGCAGAGGGAAAGGAATAAAAAAAATAATTAAAAAAAAATCAACTCAGCTGTACACTCTCTTCCTGCTCTCAGAACAGCCCCCAGGTCAGGCTTTGGAGCGGATTAACTTTAAAGGGCATGGAAAGATGCTGACAGATTTGAGGCGAGCAGGACCCCTCTGCACGCACGCACTTCACTGCCACCAGCGCCAAATCAGATGTCTGGGGGTCCACGAGCAATCACAGCGATAACGTAGTTATAAAAGGGCATAAAACCTCCTGATGTTATGCACTAAGGGAAACAAAAAAATAAAATCGAGTATCTTGCAGTAATATAGCAGTGTTCAAGTAAAGATCCGAACTGCAGCTCGCAAACAGCAAGGAACAGGGAAACACTAAAACAAAGCTCGGCTGGACCACAAAGTTCTTAAAAAGTTTAAAATCTACGCACTTCTTGTATCTATGGTAAAAGGGAAAAAGACCAGAGCGATAGTTTGGAAGTTGAAATAAACCATCAGACCGCCCGACTGACAATTTTTAAGATGCACACGCACGTCATGACTTGGAAGAGAAACCTGGACCAACTGCACGCAGCCAGAATTGAGAGCCAGTTTGGCTCAAATCCCCCCCCNAAACCCCCCCCCCCCCCCCCGTTTCCCTCAAAGAGGGGAAGAAGGGGGGTGTCAAAACGCAGAAGCCACACGACACAGCACAGCAGCACCCCAAAACCCATCCTAAACCACACTTCGCTTATTTGACTTTTTAAATGATTTTTTTTTTTCTTTTTTCACCCCCCTAGGAACACCGGGTCTCACAGGCGCTCAGCAACACTTAACGACAGCAATTAAAAAAGCCATCTTATTTTTTCCGCTGTTCCACAGTGTAGAAGACAAGCGGGACGGGGCTTCCCCGGTACCCCCCGCTCAGGACCGCGCTATTTGGGGGCGCCCGGAGCATCCCGAAGTTGCGGGAGGTTCCCGGTGGCTGCGGGACGCGCAGAGCGGCGGGGAGTCACCCTGCCCGCCGGGCCCGAAGGGTATTTTACTAATTTTGGCGGGGCGGGAGGGGTTAAGGGGGTATTTTCCACCCACCCCCCGCTTTTCCAGCAATGCCAGGGAAAGGCGGTGCAGCCCCGTTGGGGAGAGGGCAGTGCGGGGAAACGCATCGGGAGATGGGGGGGG
>RSEF01000001.1:211556251-211575770 GCA_003993805.1 Himantopus leucocephalus | reverse complement strand
TACATTTTCCCTAGTCTTCCTTTTCCTGTTGATATACTGGAAGCCTATAGGTACTTGGTTGGAAACTAGGCCCCATCCTCAACCTCAAGACCAAGGGTGACTCCAATCTAGAATCTCTCTCCACTCATCTTCTGGCCTCCTTTGCCTCTTCATTGCTGTCATCTTGTGAAGCTTTGTGATCCTCCTAATCCACAGGAAGACCATGTTTTAGGAGCTTTGAGGCTTATGGGTCTTGGAAGGCTGAATTGTTTGGGACCTAGGTACAAATGGGGTGTCAAGTAGCTGCTCCACTGCTGTAACAATTATTATGTGCTGGTAATTTAGGAGGAACTCTATGTGCTATCAACCTCTCTCCACTGTTTTTCACCACCATGATTGCAAAGCTTGATAAATGACAGAAGTATCCTGAACAGTTTCATCCTCTTTTCCTTCTCTTCTGTTGGCTTTCTGGAGATAAGATCAGGTCGTTAGGCCATCTCTGTCCCATGGCTTGAGATCTGCAGGAATTTGCTCTACCTCCACTGTCCTGGGGACGATTCCTTTGAACCTTTTTGTAAACACAGCTCTGCTCTTCTTCTCTTTACAGCTGTACGGCATATATATAGCTATATATTCTAACCTGGGGCCCAAACAAACATTAATATGACTGAGAATAATTTGCTTCATCCATCTGGGAGGAAAAGTTTAGAAGAGCCTGGAGGGGTCCGACAGAGATGTTTCACCAGCACAAGGGGAAACACCTGCAGTGCTCACCCCAGCAATGCCCCACACTGCCCAGCAACTGATGCACGGTCATACGTGTCCCTTCCAATTTTCTTTCTATGATGGTCTGCTAAGGGAAACCTTCGCTGCATATGGCAGCCAGCGGGATAGTCCCCGCAAATGCATTTCGTGATGGATGGAGACTCCACAGTGCTTCCCTGATGGTCCCATGGGTTGGCACAGGGGACATGCAGAGCTGGTGGGGGGAGAGGAGGAGATTGCCAAGGGAATTCCCAGCTGCTGGTCGGTGCCTGAGCAACCCCATGGGCTGCTGTGCCCTTCCACGCCACCTCTGCGGGGGTCAGGAGGGACTAGCGGGGGGAGACTAGGTCATGATTTTTGCACATGATGATAACACAGCGCTGCCAACGGGCTTTGGGACACCAGAGCAGGTCCCACCGATGGATGCCCAGCACAGTGCAATGCTGGAGCTGCTGCCGGGGCAGGCGCCGAAACGGCATTCCCGTCCCCAGCGAGCTGGGGGTGAGTCTGTGCGTCCGGAAAAAATCTCTTCTACTTAGGGCTTGAAGTGCATTTTTCACATGGGAAAAACCTTGCTGCTGGTGAAAGATCCAAGGAGAAAGCCGACATGTGCCGGGTGAAGGCTGCCAAGTGCTGGGAAGTGTTTGCTCTAAAGAGGTGTATGAAATTCCTCTCTAGTACCAAAATGAACCCGGCCTGCGGCAGCTGTTTTGGGTCTGAACCAGTCAACTGCATGATGAGGCAAGGAGGACGTATATGCCCAGAGGCTGTGTAATAAAATAAAAACTTTTCAAATGCAGCCCAGTTCCTGCAAGCGCATCATCATGTTTTCACCATACAGACTCAATCCCTGTGCTCAGGTCAAGATTTTTACCTGGAGAGGCCTAAGTTTGAGCCGGCCTGGCTACAGCCAGTGGTCACAGCAGGGTAAGAGATCATTTTCCCCCAGCACAGGTGTGCAGCACACTCTGGAATCAAATTCTTCACCTTCAAATCCTTCTTTTGCCACCTGTGGTGAATGAATTTCTTATTCTTATTCTTTTGCTTATTCTTCTTAACTTGTTCTTGTCTTGTTCTTATTCTTATTCCTATTCTTATTGTTTTTCTTACTTTCTTGTTCCTATTCTAATTCCAGTTCCTATTCTTATTCTTATCCTTTTCCTTATTCCTATTCTTATTCCTCTTACCCTATCTCTTCTTTTTCCTCTACTACTGCTATTACCATTACCATTACTGTTACATCACTATTGCTATTACATCGCTACTGCTATTAGCGTCATTGTCACCATTACAGGCTGGTGCCACCCTTCGGACCAAAATCCGACTGTGCTGTGTGCTGCACAAACAGAGCACGTCCATGGCCCCCATCCCGGAGCCTTCCCAGTTAAGGTGCGGGATGGGGCTGCAGGGGCGCGCAGCTCCCGCGCTGCTCCGGCACACGGGCAGACAGACCCCTTGCTGCCGGCTGGCTTTGCCCAGCAGTTGGCTGGAGACCGGCACTGGGGACCTTGTTGATGGTGGATGGGGACGGGGACGAGGGGAGCTGGCGGCACAGCCCCAGGCAGGGTCGGGTGAGCCCCACGGGCAGGAGAAGAGCCAGCGTGCACGCAGCCATCTGGGGAACACGATAAGGAGCTCAGGGCATCCAAAAGTAAAGGCTCACCCATCTAAAAAAAGCCCTGCAGTGGGGGAGAGGCACGATTTAACACCGAAGTGAAAGGGCGCTCACTTCTGCACCAGCTTTAGGCTTGGGGAACTTGTGCGATGATTTCGTTTTAAAAGCAGAGATGCACTGAGCTGACGTGCAGGTAATAATAATGATAATAATAATAATAATAAATAATAAAATATTATGTACAGCTTTAGACAGGGCTTTTGGGCCCCGACAAATGGCCCGACAGTGCAAGGCACTGTACAAACACCACAATGAGGGCAGCCCCTTCCCCCGGCTGCTCAGTCTTAAAACTAAACAGGGGAATGTGGGGAAATGGTGGCACAGGAGGACCTGAACGCCTGGGCTTCCCCTGCCTGCTTCTGGCAGGGCTGAGTCGGAAAAAAGATGGGGGAGGCAGCAGGGCAAGAGGGCTGGAGGAGAGGCAGGGTGGGATGAGTGCTGCGAGGACGAGCCTGCAGCCCACAGCGGCAGCACGGGAGAGCAGGGTGGGGGACAAGGACATGTCCCGCGGAAGAGCAGGGCATGGAGGAGGAATGTGTCCCTGCGGAGAAGCACGGATGGAGAAGTATCCCTGCAGAGGAGCAGGGAACAGATGGAGATGTGTCCCCACGGAGGAGCAGGGCATGGATGAGGACGCGTCCCTTTGGAGGAGGAGGGCATGGAGGGGACCAGCCCCCCACAGCTCCCTCTGCTCACCCCACTACCCCCCAAGGGAGCAGATGGGTTCCCGCTGCCCCCAGCATCATGCCCACCCACCCCAAACCTGTGCTTGTGCAGGCAGCGGCTTCGGCTTGCTAACTCGCTTCAGCCCCAAACCTGACTGGGGCCACAGCCATGCTCTATGGCTCCCTGCAGGCATGGGGCCAGCACGGCCACGTGCCCTTCTCTGTGGGGTCACCAGGGCCCACCGCTGCTTTGATGGGCTCCGGGCACAGACAGCATCAGAGCAAAGACATGGTGGCCGCTGGTCAGAGCAGGAACCCACTGAATTTGGTTCTTGGCCTGCTCGTTTCTGGGTGTGCTATGAATTCAAGTGGAATTCATCCCCTGAGCAGCAATTTTTTTTGCCCATCAAATTGCAATGCGATTATAGGAGCGAGCCTACCCAAAAGGGTCGTCTTAAAAATACTCTGAATAACCGGGCCAAGGGAGGAGACCTCCATCTCTTCGCGCCCTGTGGTACTCTTCTCCCTCCCGGCGGGATTTCTGCTGCTTGCGTTGATCAAGTCCCAAGCCGGGAACTGCCCGGGGGGATGTTGGCTGCCTCTGCGGTCCCGTGTCCTCGCCCCAAGCCCAGCTGTCCCATGGGAAGCTTTGCATGCCTGGAGGGTCACCGGCTGCCCGCCCCACTTCTGCGGGGGCCCGAGGGCGCTCCCAGGGCATGCAGGCACCGGGGCAGAGGGGGCTGTGAACGTGGAGTCAAAGAGGCCACCAAGCAGCCAGGGAAGCCACCATGATGGCCAGGTGTGGGTATGACCTCCGAGGAGCTGTCGTCGCCCAGTTTTTAGCTTGCTGATAGCTCCATTGCCACCTCTCCCAGCGATACCTGGGAAAACACAAACTCCTGTCCAGCACTGAGCCTTGCCGCAGGTCCTCAGCTCCTCGCAAAATGGGGGGCTGATGTGGACCTGGGTCTCATCTCTCATCGCTGCCCTGCTTTGCGTCAGAGTGGAGGGCACTGGCAAAGGACTGAGGTGCGGGCTGCGGCAGGGCCACGCAGGGTTACTCTGGAAAATATGCGCGCTGATATTTTATTCATGTAAAGCTGAAGTGGTCGGTATGAAAGAAAATAGCTTGTGGTCTTTCATACCTCGAGTCAATGAATTCCTGGGCCTTTTATAGCTCAGGAATGCCAAGCGCTCTCGGTTGGTTTTACAAGGCTGCGAAGCCGCGGCTTAAGGTCTGGATGAGCATTAATCACGGTGGGGACGATGACAGCTGCTCCTGTTTTACCCAGCTTTCAGGCGGGTATCGCACTTCTGCACATCGCACCCTGTTTTCCCCATTTGCTTTGGTCTGCAGATAGCGGGGTTTATTACCTTCAGGATTGTGGGACCACTGGGCTCACCAGTTTTGGTACTGGGATTCAAGGGGGTGTCTGTACCCAGCACACTGACTGGTGCAGTGCCAGCATGGGATGCAGCTGAGCAGCAACCTCAGGCACATCCCTGTGCTTTGCTTTTCCCCCCAGGCTGCCATTTGAACAGCACGGTGTGGGTGAGGAGAAATGTTTCCCAAATTTCCATGATCTCTGTAATAAGAGCTACAGACCTGTAAGAAGATGGGTTTTGGGGTCTACATGCAGTCAGTCTCTTGAGCCCCCACTGTTCCAGGCTGACAGCTGGGAAGGGCAGCCCAGTACAGACCCCACTGGGTACCACTGACCCACCACGTCTCTCTCACCCCCATGCTGTGTGTTTTCTGGGCAAGCACCTCATCCACCATAAGGTACCCAAAAACCTGGCTACGGGTGGTGCAGGAACACAGCGGGATGCTCAGGCCCAGCCCGGTTTGTTGGGTTGCATCCAGACCTCAGACTGAGGATCCCAGTGGCGAGCAGTCACCTGGCAACATCTTTCCTGCTGGCGAGGGATGTCTGCACTTTGCACATGTTTCACTGCAGCGTGCCTCGAGTCCAGCGCCGAGAGGTATTCAGTGATGTGAGAAGTCACAGCTTTTCCCCAAGAACGTACCTCACCACTCTTTGTATGTTTGTTCCTGCAACACAGGGAAGAGAAAGCCCTGGTAACAAACCAGAGCAGAAGAGACATCACAGCTGTGTAGTACACTGAACCCAAGTGCATCCTGAAAAGGTGTCGTCATTTTGGGTAGGACTTGATTTGTGATTTTTGAATGCCTCTAAATATCAACATTGTTAATATTTTTAGCTCTTCTGAGCTCTCTCCCTATATGTGGTAAGTAAGGAGACCACTGTCCGTCCAGTACTTACTTTTGGGAATATGCATTAATCGGGGATTTCAACATTTATACAAATTGACTCTGGAAATTTACTTCTTTACATGTTTTTTCCTGAGGCTAATATGCAAAATGTACTTAACCTGGAGACAGCATTACAGTGATGTTCTCGTTTTTTTGGCTGGAGCATCCATGCTGAAGACACAATCCAAAAATGGGATAAACCCCCTCCTTGTTACACCTGAACACAGCTGGCCATGAGGCTTTCCCCACCCTAATACTGGTTTTGCCTCTGTTTGTTAGTTTCTTTTCTCCCACGGCCTTGAAAAACCAAGCTAAACCCCAAATCTTACTGTCAAATCTTGACTCAAGCAAGCTGAAAAGCCACAATCTAAGCAATCACCAAATTTCTGCTCAGGGCATTAAAAATACTTCCAGCTGCCATGTCTTGAAGACGGATCAGATGGGTCAGGCTGACCTGTGCTCGCACAAGGAACACAAGGTGCTGGGAAGTGGGGGAAGCAAAATGCTGCTTGAGTTTCTGCAAAAACCTCAGGTCTTTGCTGACCCGCTCCTGCCCGGGACAGGTTATTTTTTCAGTGCACATGAGGATTTGGGGAGAGGAGGCTGGGGCAGGAGGAGGGGAGCCCATAGCAGAGAGATGCCCTTAGTGGCTTTCATGCCTTTCATGCCTGCAGCTCCCTGGGATCCGATTCAGGAATTTTCTGACAGACACTTTCATGAGCATGTGAGAGCCTGGTGAGCAAACCTCCTTTACTCAAAGCCAGACACTTGGGTAACTTTTGCTCCCCTCCCCCAGTTTATTTCAGTTGCATAAGCAAACATACATGCAATATTTCCACCGGGCCAGAGCATTCCCCTTGCCTGCACAACAGCTTGATTTGGGATATGATCTTTATTCCTTACTGAGGACGTTATAGTAATTCAAAAATACGTAGACTCACAAGGTATTTAGGTATCTCACTCACACTGATCCAACACCTCTCAAGTAAAGAAGCCCCAGACCCTCAAGAATAGAAAAACCAATAATTTGGAGTGTTATTCTTAATGGGAATGTAGGGCTAAGGATCTTCAGCAAAGTGTCCCATTAACTTTCCATCCTCATTTCCTTCAGGTGAAGATGATCTCGCTAAAATCCTCCTCTTCTTGCTTGGCAAGGCTCTCAGTTTGACCCTCTGCTTTGCAGACCCACAGATTTCATGCCCACATACACCTGCCGATGGCACCTGCTGTGGCACCTTTCATTAACAGCTATGAAAAACAGAGGAGACACAACCTTGAAGTCTCCAAGGTGTCACTTAGTCCTAGCACGTTGTGTGCAAACCTTAGAGAATTGTTGAAAAAACCCTTTCTTCTTGGGGACTGAATATATTCACACTGGAAAAGTGAGAAAAGAAACATGTTTATACATTTATTATATACAATATTAAGGCACAAGTTTAAACAGCAAAGAATAAGAAATCTTTGGCCGACCAACAATATCAATATTTGCTGTGGGTGACACATAACGTTCTTCATTTTCCCCCCTATGTACAAATAACCCTCCAGCTGTACAACACTGTACACCAACTTCTCTATACAACCAACGGCAATAAAAAATGACGGTATTTTACAACTAGTTACCAACGTCACCTGGAATGGCTACAGCACAGTTTCCCAAAACACAAAACAGTTCAAAGAGCTGGGAAAACCAGCGCAAGTGGAGCTGCACCGCTCTGGTGAGAGGGGCTGATTTATGGCAGTAGTGCCCCATGCAAGTCCTGCTAGTGCTCGGGTTGGGGGGAGACCCACTGGTCCTCCAGACCTTCCCTCCAGGAAAAGTACCATCTCTTGAGTCCAACATAATTGAGGAGAATGAATCATTGAGTTTATTTGAGCTGGGACTCCAAAAGCAAACGAGAGTTGCCTACACCGTAGTCTCTAACAGTTTCCTATACGTGACCACGAATTTGGGGCAGCATCAATTGTAAACATACCTTGGGAAACCAGAAACTGGAGGGACTGTGGTCTCCAGGAGGAGGAGGAGGAGGAGTGCTGTACACTAGCTGACTTAGAGAAGCTGAGCTGAACCACTACCAGACATAATTGAAAGCCACATCACGCACGCTGATTTAACACTGTTTCTGCTGGACGCCTAGCTGTCTGCCTGTACACAAGCTATTAAATAGTTTCATAAAAAAAAAATACAGCTGGTAATAAAATGCTCAGGGACTTCCAAGCACCTGGGTATCCTTATTTCTTGGAGAAAAATGATGAAATGAAATATTCACCATCGTTTTACTTGTATTCCCTTGCTTTGTCTTCCTCCTGCCCTGCTCCAACCACAGACACTTGAGGAAGAGCCACGGAGGTGGGTCAGCGCTGCTGCCACGCGCAGGGCCGGCTTTTATGCAAACACTTACAACCTTTAAATTAACTTTTGAGAAAAAAATAAAATTATTTAACAAGGCATATATTAAGCTGCGTAACATCTTCCAAGGGTTTTGCACATTTGGTTTGACAATGCAAAGCTGCTAATACTCGAAACACACAGTTCGCTTGCCCGCACAACCTACCCACCACTACTTTGTTTAACAAGTGCAAAAATCAGAAAGAGGGTGACACCAACATATGTGTAATTCTATGTACACGCAAAAATAAGTGCATAGATTTAACATAGCAATTTTGTTTTTAAAAAAAAAAGGTATCAGCCAGGCAGTATTGAGCGCAGGGCTCTGGCTCCTGAAGGCTTTGAGATTGCAAGGACTTCAGTTTTCAGTGAAAGCAGAGTTTAAAGTGCCTGATGTTTTCAGAATCAAGGACTCCAATTCGATACCTCCAGAAAGGGGTGACCTTGAGTCACCTCTGAGCACACGATTACTTCCAGCACCCATCCCTTTTCCACTCTAGGCACCTTCACGTATAAAAGCCCATCACCCTTTTTCCCAAAGCCAAGTTCTACCTAATGTCATTACCGCACACCACGAGGTTCAGGAACTGCAAAGCCAATACAAAACTACCTCAAAGAGGAAAAATTCCCCATCAGAACGTGCAATGCATGAAGCAAATAATATGCCATGATTAACACAGCTCGTGAGTTGGCTTTCTTACAGACAGTCACCACCTCTTACAGAAATCAGGGACTGAGCTGAAAATGAGAAATGTTCCATCCTGGGTAAAACAAGGTGGAAAGAAACTGCAGCTCAGCACAGAAAACAGATGATGCTCATGCTTTGCTTTGCTTTGCAGTTAAACCCTTCCCAGCCTGATCCTACACCTCTTAATGCCCAGTCTCACATCAGCTTGAACGGCAGGTTTGTATGCTCATGGAAGGTAGGATTTGGCTGTAGGCATAAGGAAAAATCCTGTTCTTACCACAAACACACTGATTCCTCCACTGCTATGAACCAGTACACAGTTAGAGGCATCTTCTGATCTCACATGTAGACCCAGCTTAACTCCACTGGAAACGCACCTACCCACACCCCCTCTGAATGAGCTTCTGCACTGCACAGCCCTTTGGGGAGCTGCCGGGATCCTCCCTTGACCTTCCCTCCTGAAACCTTCCCATCTTCACAAAAGGGATTGCTTCAGCAGGGTCCTCCTCCCCCCCTCTACTTTCATCCTCCATGGGAATTCCAGCCAACAACTGCTCCTACCAAAAAAAGAAGTCTCAGCAAGCTCTGAGGTTGAAAGACACGAATATTTGCATTGTAAATCCAGCTCCAAGAGCAACACTTGTCCAGCCAGGAAAGAGGCACCTGACCTGCCTGCCCAGGAAAACCACACCACACCACTTCAAACAAATACTTACAAGAACTTGCCGTGTACATCTACGGATCAATAATTCACTGAAATTAAGCAGTGAATACTTTTGAGAAATGAATTGATACTGAGGAAGATGCAAGTTTCTCCTGGGTTACTCAGAAACTCCCTCTGGCCTCAAAAGAGCCGGGATTTTCCTCCCTGTCCCGGCTGCAGAAAGGCAGGAAAACAGAGCAGCACTGTGCACCCAGTCTGTAACTTTGCTACCTTCTGTTTACACCAGAAAATGCATTTTCATTTTCCCTCGATGATCCCCTTCTCACTCCACCTTCTGTTCTCAACATCCCTTTCTGCTCAGAAAATCCCAGATGTTCATTTCATCGCTCCTCTTCAGCTCTCTTGACTTCTCGCCTGGTCCAAAGTCTCAACATATCAGACTCAAGCTTTGTTTCGGGCACAAACTTTCTCTATCTTTCTTCAAACTCTCAGGGTTATTTTTTAAGGTTGGCACACCGAGGACCATCTTGGACCTGGCTGTACGCACACAAAACCCCAGAGATGCTGTCCTCTGCTCAGATGAGGACTTCCATCATGTCCGTATCTGGAAACTCAGGCTTGTGGAGCAAGCTGCTCACTCTGCCTTTGCTGTCGGGCAGCTTCCCATGGCTTGAGTTCTCTGCAAGGAGAAGAAGGGAAAGTTGGTCTTCAGCTCAAATTCAACAGCAATTTTTTCCGTGGAAATATAAAACCATTTCGGGGGGGGCGGTGGTGGAGCACATCTTAACTGTATGTCCTACATACTGAGCACCAAATTTAATCAGAAGGCTGAGAACATGTCATGATGAATTCCCCGCACAATGACAGCAGGTGTGTTGGAGTGCACAGACCCTCAGGGCAGGCACAAAGATGGTATTTAAGAGACACAGACCAAAGCACCTCTTTTGCTGTGGCCCTAGAGAGAAACAGGCATTTGTGAAAGGTCTACATCACTTTACCGTGTTACTACTTGTCATATGATCCACGGTAGCTCTCCACATGTATACTCCTATTCTGCATCAGGTACAAAATTTGAGAGTTTAAAACATCATGAAGGCAGTACACAAATAATCCAGTAGGTGGTTTAATCTAAAGTGTACTACTTTGCCAGTGGGATGGGCTAAGAGAATGTATATGGCCAATTATCACAATGTATGACAGATGTTAGTTGTTTATCTTCATCACCATAGTTCTTGACAGTCAAATTCAGGGAGAAGAAGGACACTAATTTCTTACAAGCAGGAAAAGCCTTAAAGGCTGTTTTTAGAGTACCTGGAAACAAATTCCAAACTGGATTGCCCAAAACACAGTAATCCAGAGTTTTAAGGAATCAGTGATATTTAGCCCTATTAATGATACTTGGAATGTTTTTAGAGGGAAGGCTTGCTTTTGAAACAAGATGAATGTGTAGGAAA
This sequence comes from Himantopus leucocephalus, assembly GCA_003993805.1. Classification (NCBI taxonomy): domain Eukaryota; kingdom Metazoa; phylum Chordata; class Aves; order Charadriiformes; family Recurvirostridae; genus Himantopus; species Himantopus leucocephalus. Next base: position 211,565,219 of record RSEF01000001.1, on the reverse strand, counting down.
CTGGCTTATTCAAAAGAATGTTTGTAAAATAAGTGTCTCCCTTGCTAGGGCTGCAAACCAGCAATTTCCACCTTTCAAAAATAATTAAAATTGTATTTCTCTACACCGCCCCCCAAACCTCCACTTTCTCCTTACTATTTCCCCCCTTACTACTTTTCCTTTAAAAATAAGGGAGAAAACGGTGCCTTTACTAACCATGGTTTAAGCTGAAAAAAAAGAGAAGGGTCTGGGTACATGAGCAGGTGTGAAGGCGTGAAACTCTGTAATTTTATCTTTGGCAGCATGAATAATTGCATTTGTTGGAAACTGCCCGCTGCAGGCAAGCGGAGCTTTGCAGACGCTCCTGAGCATGAAGCTCTGCAAAGCCAGACTGGGCAGCCTTGGAAAGTTCTCTCACTATGACTTTAGTTTCCCTGAAGAAACCTCCTCACCACCTTAAAAATTGTGAAGGCATCGCCCCGCCTCCATCAATACTGGGGTGTCCCTGGGGATCTGCTGACAGGCCTGGGGGTGCCAGCGTTTCGCACTGACATGGGGATCCGGCAGAGCTCACCCAGTTTCTCGCCAGCCACTCGTGTCCCCAGGGTCCGTGGGGCTGGGCTGTGCGACGGGGTGGTACCCAGCCGTCCACGGCCAGGGAAGGAGGCGGCAGCAGGCCAGAAGAGCTCAGCGCTTTTGTCTGTTTGGGTGCTGCTGTCTTTGCTGCCTGTCTTCGCATGGGAGGCTGCCGGTGCCAGGATAGGCATGCAGGACAAGGAGGGCAGCGGAGGAGGCAGCGAGGGGCTCGATGGGTGGTCGTGGTGCTCCTTCCCCAAGAGTAGCCCTGAAAACACATGGAGGTCAGTCACATCTCAGCTCGAACATAAGTGCTGTCCCCCTGTCCCACCCCAGAGCTACGAGGCGCTGGTCTGGATGTGTCTCCAGCCCTTCAGCTCAGCTTAGCTTTTCCCCTTGACACCGCCTGTTGCTCCTGTCCTGAGATCCACATGGTAATTTCCAACAAAAACAGCCTTTTGAGAGGAGCTGCCCTTTCCTGCATCCTCTTTTGCACACCCATCCCAGCGGTACCTACCCCTGGCACAGACTTGCATACCTCTGCAGCCCTCACCCCATGTGTCCCCACACTGCAGTCCTGCACTCATTTTCCCATTTAGCTGCTGCATTCCATCATGCACTCCTATCCAAAAGGATGCTCACCCCCTTGTTTAACTTTAACAAGGATTTTTTTCTAGCCCAAATTTGTTATTTACTCCCACAAAATTACAAACATCATCTGCACGTGTCTGGGAGGATTTCCCCCGACTATGGTTTTCTATAATCAGTACAGAACAATTAAGGTGATTAAAAATATAATTAAAATACAATGCAAGGTTAAAAAATGACTAATTTTTTACTTCAGCACAAGGACAAATGCTCTTCCCATGGAAAATGCTCTGGAAACAAGCCACCAGGGCAATATGCACCATGGCTGGGGCACTTTTGCTAAACTCAAGCAGAAGGATTAGGATGAAGTGATGGGTGAGCCAAAGCTTAACCAAAAACTGAGCCCACCTATGCTTCCCTTCCAGATCTTCTCTTCCTTCTTCTCCTCAGCTATCTGGTTGCTGGTAAGTGAGGTCTGGCGTGAATGCGCACCCGTAGCAGCGGCAATGGAGGGAACAGACCGAGCTGGTCGCAGGCTGGCGCTGTCGGCTTTCCCAGGGTCTTTCCGTGACCGTTGCTGAAGGACCTTGATCATGGCATCCTTCTCAATTATTTTTGCATGAAGATTCTTTATTCTGCCAAAATATGAATGCTCCGCTTACAGGAATGGAAGAAGAGTTTATACAGGCAGCTGTCCCCATCCTGGGGCAGCAGGATAGGTCCCTGGGTACATGCTCTGCTGCTGTGTCCCCTCCGGTTTTGAGCGACTCAGACAAGGCAGCTCCCACCAGTTCCTCTGAGGATAACCACGCATCTCAAAACAGCGAGTATTTCTGGCTATTAAGCCAAAACTGAGAAACCTTTTCTGCAAGGTTAACTGAACGCATCTATAGCTGTGGCTTTACCAACTCAGCAGGAGCAATAAAAGCAGTATTCTGACTGAGCTGTGGATTGCTACCTTCACCAGAATNTCTTTTCTGCAAGGTTAACTGAACCCATCTATAGCTGTGGCTTTACCAACTCAGCAGGACAAATGAGAGCAGTATTCTGACTGAGCTGTGGATTGCTACCTTCACCAGAATACCAACACACAGGCAATTTACACCTATATATGGTGTAAATATACATGTATATGTAATATACATGGGGGCCAAATCTGGAAACCCTCCCTCAGTAGGCTGAGTTAACCCCACGATTTGGGTCTGCCGTCAGCTGGAGTGAAGACCTGCTGAAGCGAGCAGAAAGGTTCCCTTTGGTTTGTCTAACAGCTGGGCTGGGCTCTTGCTTCTCCCTCACTGCTGCAGAAACAATCAGCACACGGTGTGCAGAGCCGAGCAAAGCTTGCTACTTCTCTCATACAGACCCCAAAGACTCTCAAATCACAAAAAACCAGGATTATCTGAGACTTTTCTCCAGGAACGATTAACACCAAATCATACTGAAAGACTACAAAACCACATTTTTTTAAAAAAATAACCGTACATGTACAATATGATGGTCAGATGACTATAGCTTGACTACGATGTACAATATATAGTCCAATGCAGCAGCATTTTGTGAAGCAGTAAAAGCTAAAATGCTGCACCTGGGAAACCTAGACGTACAAGGGAGATAGCTAATAACTTCACGTTAGCGTTAGTTTTCATAATCAGATGTCTAATTTGCAATGAAAACACAAGATCCTTATCTATCTTTAATGAAGCCAATGGCAAAACTCCATCACTTCACTGGAAGCAGGATTAGCTTGCGTCTGAGTGGAAAACAAAAACCAAACCCAGTAAAAACAATCACTGATGTTTTCCACAAGCAACAAATACACCTTTTTATAAAAGTGTCTGCAAACCGGTGTTTTTGTGGGGAAGCCAATATTGAACAACAGATTTTAAATAGTTTTTCAGTAAAAACCTAGAGGAATGCACAGACTTTCTTAACGCACTTTTACTCATCAAAAGGCCACTCTTCACCAGGAGAAAAGTCTGGATTAAAAATACCGCCCAGGTCTAACGCTCATTGAAGTATACAGCCACAAGTCCACTTGTGTGCTGAAAATGGAGAAGTATCTGCAACAATGAACATTACTCTTGCTGACTGGCTGTGCCCCCAAAAATTTATTTTATATCTTCTATTACTTGTAAATGCATCTTTTTTAGTGGTGCTCGTGGTGCTAAATTTTGCAGGTTTGTTCCTAAGTGCTAGTCTGACTGTCACACAACTTGGATGTGGGAAATTTAAGCGTGTCTAGAAAGCAATAAGCAGGCAAGGAGCAACAAGCAAGGCAGAGGCAAGCCCTCGCGTTGCTGATTATGTAGGAGTGGGATTACAACTTCAGCTTTCACAACCAGACACTCTTGTTTCCAGAAGGGGATTTTCACCAAGATTAAACCACCATTCAGCTTCCTCGCATGCCAACCTACTTTTAATAATGGAACAGCCTCTGTTTTGTAAGATAGTTTTTGGTGCAGAGAAGGTTTAGCAGGAAGGTAGGGAGGAAGTTATCTAACGACAGGAACTCCTTAATCCCTGTTTTACTGCTGAAGAGCAAAACTAAGTCAAAGTGAAGCTAAGCCCATCCTTTCCAGGCATGCATGGAGGAACAGGTGGTCATTCTGGTTTATCTGAACCCAGCCCAAACCACACGACAAGCAGGTACGGCACGATAGCCCCTTACGTGTACTCCATGTCCTGGCAGCGCCTGTTGGCTTGCACGATCTCCTCCTCCTCCTGCCAGCCCCGCACCTCCAGCGCGCTCTCGCTGTAGCTGCCATTGCGTGAGTGGCTCGAGGCTGAGGTGTCCCTGGCAAAGTGGTTCAACACGGTGAGTCGGGCTCCTGAGACCACAAGGGTGGCTTTTGCAAGTGACATTGGCACTTGCAAAGATAACCCCAAACCACGTTTGAAGAGCAAGCTAGCAATGGCTGCCTATCAAGTGGATGGCTATCTGGCATTGGGTCATCTTGCTGCAGGCNCTCATCTTGCTGCAGGATACTCTTGGCTTGGGTTTAGTCATTAATGCCATTAATTAACTGGGCAGAACAGAGAGTAGACTGAAATTGTGGGCGACCCCCACGGGGCTAACAACCATCCTGAAGAACAGGGTCAGACATTAGAGGGACTCACTCACTGGGAAAATTGTCCCAAGTCAACAAGACTACATGGGGAAATGGTCCCAAGTCAACAAGACTACATCACCAACAAGAAACAAAATTGTACACTTTGGAAGGTGAAAAATGGTACATGAATTGCTGCTTAGACTGGAGGGCAAAAGAAAAGGACCATCCTGAGTCATGAACTTAACTGCATTTCAAAGGGAAATCTCATTTTAGGGTGTTTTCAGAGGATTTTGCTTCTAAGAAACTGGGGCAAGAAGTTAATTATCCCATCCTCCTCATCACTGGAAAGCCTCACTGCAGTGCCTTCTGTGCTTTTGGGCACCACACTTTGACACAAACTGGAGACAGTCCAGACAAATGCAACAGGAATAGGAGGGGGTTTATACTGGGACGTGTGAGGAATGGCTGAAGGAAGTAAGTTCAGGCCAGGGGAGATACAACAGGGGGTATCTGTCTTCCAATATTTACAAGGCTGTTACAATGTTGACAGTGATCTGTTGTTCATCATGTACACCTGGGAAGGACAAGAATCAATTGAGGTAATTTGCACTAAAGAGGTTTAGCGTAGCTATCAGGAGAACCTTTTTAATTGGAAGCTTAATGAAGCAGTGAAACAGGGGACTCATGCCACAACATTTCCCTCGTTACAGGTTTTTAAAACTAGGTTAAATACCACGTTGCAGACCGTGGGACGGATGCAGCCATCTACCAACAGTCCCTCCTTGCTCCATGGGTGCGGTGGGGAGGAGCTGCCTTACCTATGCTGTGCAATTCGGCAGCCCGAGATTTTGCCATTGAGGCCATTGCTGGAGTCTGGTGCCTGGATTTGATAAACTTTTGGACCTGGTCAGAAGGGAAAATCCTGTCTTAACTGACTATTGTATCTCACTGGCACGATGCCGCGGAGAGGTGCTTTAACCCTGGCAACACAGCTTAGCAGGGAAAGGCAACCAAAATCCAGCCTTAAGAAAATATCCATTCCTTCTAACTCCCCCATGCTTTCCATGGTGAAGAGAGCTGCCCGCTGGCAGCAAGGCCATCTTACCTCTCCGTTGCAGCCGTGGCTGCGGCATTCATGGCAAAGTGCCTGATCGTACTCTCCTCCAGGTACTTCTGCTCCCACTTGGTCATGTCAGCTTCCAGGGCCAGGATCCTCTCCTCCTTCTCCCGCACCAGCTCCATGAGGGCCGGGGCATTGTGCTCCGGGAGGCTGCTCGCCTGGTAGCTGCCCTGCCTCTGCCGGTGGAAACAGTGACACGCATTCACCCTCTGCCAAGTACAAGAGCTGCTGACCCTTTTTTCCCCACTTCTCTGGAGCACGCAAAGACATCGCCGTGTCCGCCCACCGCAGGGGCAGATGGAAACCCCAAACCTAACCGCTTAGATTGCAGGAGGACCGGCAGGTTGACCATGTGTGCAACCCCAGCACACGCTTCTCCGGACCGTGCTGACAGAAGTAGGGATCCGGCTGCTCCCTGGATGTGCAGGGATTTCATGGGATACCCCAAACCAAGGGAAAAAATAGGAAAAAAAGCTGGTAGGAAAAAGAAGCAACGAAGCTTTAAAGATACTCTTCTTGTTGTGACTTCATGACACAGCTGGGCAGTGCTTGGTATGGACAGGCAGTTACTACTAGAAGGTTTATATACAAAAGCAGAAAAAAAAGCGACATGTAACCTAGTTACACGTAACGTATTTAAAACAGCAGCTCAGAAAATACCCTGGACATGGATTTAAGCCTGTCTCTTTTGGCACATTAGTTCTCATGCGCCCTCCGCAGATACTTTCTGTGGTGCAGCAGGTAACTTTCCAACTGGAGGGGCAGAAGATCCCCGGGCACTGAGGGGTGGCTCCCATGAGATGCTGACAAGCAGCCACGGGTGCATAACCCTTTGCATCTACATTGTGAGGAAAGCACTTACCCAGGCAGCATTTATCCTACCCCGTTACAGGCACTTAATTAAAGCACCTAAGCAGCACGGGTAGCTGCAACCAAGCTCCTGTCACTGCTGGTGGAGAGTGGAGGTGGATGGAAATCCATCCCTTGGCTCAGGGGAGATTGGGTGGGATGAGACCATGCTGGGGAGAGAGGCACAATGTTCCGGGAGAAGTCAGAATAAGTAAATTTTTTTTTCCCCAATAAAAAATGCAGGAGATTTCTTACACTCCACAGTGCACAGTGCAGTGTTAAANAGGATTGTGTTAAAAGGGAAATCATGTCTCGGCAGCACTGGCTTCTCATCCATGCTACACCACGAATTTCCACCAGCAAAGCAGTTCCCTGGCACAGTACCAGCACACTGGAGTGAGGGCTGCAGCAACCATTTCCATTTTCCAAATCACAGTTCCTCCTTCTAGACACTTATCTCCTGCTTACGAGAAACTAGAGACACCAGGAGAGGGCTGCAGCCTTTGCCTTTGGTGCGGCAACGACCTGTTTGTGAGCTGCTTTCTGGAAATGCAATATGAAGCAGCCCTTAGGAGCAACGGCTGCAACTCCGCTCCTGCAAAAATCAGCACCCACACTTCTAATATTGTCAACCCCCTGGCAGAAAGGTAATCTTTTTGGAAGCATGGTCCTGGTCTGTAAATGGCATCTTGGGACATCACGGGTACCCGTCATCTTCTCAGTCAAAACCTCTGCCAGTCCTGCACGTTCAGCCTGCAATGCCAAGTCAACGGGAGGTTTTTTTGTCCCAGCTCATGCATCAGCAATAATGAAGATCTGCCATTTGGCCTTGGTTACCAACAAGCCAGGAACAGAAGAGGTTCCGCCTTGCTGTCTCCTTCTGCCGACTCTGGTAAAACGGAGAAAAAACCTCTTTTTTCCTCCGCGATGAGAAAGTATTTCAGTAGATATAACTGATAACTCAGAGAAGACAGCTCTGAAGTAAAACATTGGGGCATTTTTAAGCAACATGATTCATCGTAGGGATGCAGCTCGTAAAACAAAAAGTATAAATAATAATAGTAAAAAAATACCTCAAAGTGTCCCCTCAAAGCTGACAGGTGAGACATGAAGTCAAAGTCTCTTTCTTCTTAAAACTTGTTAGTGGCAGCTGGTGCAGGCATTTGAGAACTATGGCAACCCAAAATGCAGTTGCTGATTACAGTGCCCCAAAAAAATAAATTAAAAATTAAGCAATCTGTAATTTACAGAGGAATTTTCTGCTAAAATGAGCAGACGTAACCTGAACTCCCAGGACAAGGACTTTGTCGACAGTCCATCCCGTTTACTTAATGATTTGTCCCTGTATTCCAGCCCAGAGAACAAAACTTTTTCTAGTTCTAGAATTCACTTGAATTTTAATTGTATGTTCTCAAATGTTCTTTCATTTACACCAGCGTTAGCCCATGTAATTTCTTTTTTAAATTGGAGGAGAGCAGGCTAAGGGGCAATTGAGAAGAGCTACTGGGAGAAGACAGGAACAGCAAGTCCATGGTGGACAGGACAAGAAAGAATTAACATACTTATATGGCAGCAAGGAAAAGCCATGATGGATGGGAAGGGTCTCCAGGGAGCTGCAGTGGCAGTGACGCTGTTGGTGGGGTGCAGGGGAACCTGCCCTGGGGCTGCTGGTGAGAAGTGGATGGATGCTCTCAAGTCTGGCCACCTCATGACTCTGCAAACCACTGATACTGTCCGTAGAGCTATTTCCCCGATTGCATCCTGCCGGCAGGATCAGCCCTTCAGCTTTGTGGGAGCACAAGCTCTGTGTAACAGCTGCTTTGGTCCACTAATGGCTCATAAATAAGGAAGGGTTATTGTGGAAGATGCGTGCATTGAAAGAGACATGAGTGAGCCCCTCAAGAGTTACAAGAGCATTATGCTTTGCTTATGTTGCTGTTTTTTCCCCAAGTGGTGGTTTGATAAACTTAGTACATCTGCTCGCTCTCTTCTGGAGGCAATGCCCATATATTTGGCACTCAGTGGTGGCTGTAGCCTGGAAATCCTCTCTACAACCTCCTCATGCTTTTTTTTTTCCCTTTTCACAGATGACTGGACTTACAAGACTTGGGGATGGAGGAGGAATAACAAAGGAATAACTGTGCATAAAATACAAGTGTAACACTATCCCTCTAAGGACACAGGGCTGCCAAAAAACAAGGGGATGTACACAGAAATACAAACCTACACTTCTAGCCCATTCTGGACTGGACTGATATTTAAATAATTTATTGTCCAAAGATGACACCTGTTGTCGCCAGATCTGTCATGGATAGAGGTTTCTGTGAAACAAGTACATCAGCTTTGCCCAGAACAAATATAGCCCAAGCCCTTGCTCCCACCTAATCCCACACCATCCATGTTGCTTTTCCAATGGAAGATCAGCCAAAGTCTGTGGGCTGAATCTCATGCCTACATGTACCACACCCTTCTTCTCCTCCTTCGGTGTGGAGCTGACCTTGCACAATCTGTGATTGCTGGAGAGAAACCTGGAAGGACATTGTCCCCTGGCAGGTGTGCCGGGACACGTNGCTGGAGAGAAACCTGGAAGGACATTGTCCCCTGGCAGGTGTGCCGGGACACGTAGGGGCAGAGCTCTGTCTGCCCTTGGTCAGGGGAGCCAGGACCTTCCAACCCCGCAGCAGGCAGGCTCAGCTGTGTCCAGCAGCCCCACTGTGGAGCTCCCCCATCCTCCACTGAAAATCAGGAGTTAGAATCATAGAGTGGTTTGGGTTGGAAGGGACCTTCAAAAATCATCTAAGTCCAA
>RSEF01000001.1:211528537-211556151 GCA_003993805.1 Himantopus leucocephalus | reverse complement strand
TATCAATACAGGCTGGGGGATGAAGGGATTGAGAGCAGCCATGCCGAGAAGGACTTGGGGGTACTGCTGGATGAAAAACTGGACATGAGCTGACAATGTGCGCTCGTAGCTCAGAAAGCCAACCGTATCCTGGGCTACATCAAAAGAAGCGTGGCCAGCAGGTTGAGGGAGGTGATTCTGCCACTCTACTCCACTCTGGTGAGACCCCACCTGGAGTACTGCATCCAGCTCTGGAGCCCTCAGCACAGGAAAGACGTGGACCTGGCTAGAACGGGTCCAGAGGGCCACAAAAATGATCAGAGGGCTGGAACACATCTCCTGTGAGGACAGGCTGAGAGAGTTGGGGTTGTTCAGCCTGGAGAAGAGAAGATTCTGTGGAGACCTCATTGTGGCCTTTCAGTACTTAAAGGAACTACAGTACTACAGGAAAGTAGTACTACAGGAAAGTACTACAGGAAAGATAGGGACAAACTTTTTAGCAGGGCCTGTTGCGATAGGACAAGGGGTAATGGTTTTAAACTAAAAGAGGGGAGATTCAGACTAGATATAAGAAAGAAATTTTTTACAATGAGAGTGGTGAAACACTGACACAGGTTTCCCAGAGAGGTGATACATGCCTCATTCGTGGAAACATTCAAGGCCAGGTTGGCCGGGGCTCAGAGCAACCTGACCTAGTTGAAGATGTCCCTGCTCATTGCAGGGGGGTTGGACTAGATGACCTTTAAAGGTCCCTTCCAACCCAAACGATTCTATGATTCTACCACAGGTTGGGCAGGTGGGTACCACCTCCATAGCATCTACCATGCCCCAGGCAGGAAGTCACCACCTCTGTAACATCTACGATGCCCCAGGCAGGAGGTTAGCAGCTCTCTGGTGGGGAACATTTGCCCTCTCCTCAGTTCCATCAGCTCACAATCCAGGATCCTAGCTCCACCTCAGCAGAGGCACATTTCTGTTGGATGCCTAGACAAGGAACTGGCAACTGCAAAGCTCAGAGACAGAGCCCTCAGGCTACAAACGTATTTACTACAATCCAGCAGGCACAGGGTAGCTTCTCACACCACCTGCCTGGAAATTTGCGTTTATGTTTCTGCTGCTTTCACCAGTGTGTATTCAGCAAGTCAGTGTTACTTGCCAATACCACACTGACAGTCTGTGGAGCAGCCAGGAGCTAAATGTATTTCTCGTCACCTCCTGTGCGACGCCACAACTGCAGTAGCAGGTGTTGCCACCTAAAAACATTCCTTTATTCAGCCACTTCGTAATGAAATACAAATAGAAAACCTCTGGTTACCTTTAAGGCAAACAGCATCAAGCGAATTATGTACAGATTAAAGGTACACCAGCTCCTGCAGCTACCCCAAAGGGACTGCCCCAAATACACTGGGACGGTGAGCAGGCTTTAGACTAACAAAGGAGCAGTTAAACTTAATGTGATTCTCGTCTTGCTGCTAAGTGTATCCACCGGAGGCAATGGAGTTTTTAAAATGTTCCTAAATAGGAAGTCAGAATGGTCTAATGGTCAGGAACAAAACAGCAATGCCTTCAGCGCTTACATATAATACCTTCAATCTTCCAAACTCTAAGCAACCATTAGTTAGCCTAACAGGGGGTCTGTCATGCTGGATACCCCGATAAAGAACATTCAAATATCACTGAGGTCAATTCACCCTTCATCTTGCCAAGACAATGAACTGCACTTAAGTTACTTGCAAGTATTTGAAAAATGATTCTATGAAAGACTTTCCCTGCTCCTCTCAAGACCCCTTGCATCCGTACACCCAGCACGCTCCTGTGGATTCCCGCCCTGGCCAGCCCTGGGGAAGATGCAGGTGGGAAATGCAGCACCAAAGGGGAACAGACCTGCCCAAACTCATGCCAGCAGCTGGTGCCAGAGCATGAAGCTCACCCTAAGCCTGCTAGGTGAGTATCCTTCCCCTCACCAATGGCCTGCCTGCTCAGATAGTAAAGATTACGTTTATTTTATTCCCCATAAAACATCCTCCCTCTTTGTTGGTCACAGGGCTAGAGACTTTAGGGCCAAAAAAGCCTGTTTTGACAGTCTTGCCTGTTCTGTCAGAGTGCACAGACTTTCAGTTAGTTATTAATACCTTTTGACTGAAGGCCTTAAGGAACAAAATAAATTGAGATTCAGAGACCTCCAATAACGGAGAACTGACATCACTCTTAGTTATAGTTAAAACTGAACATTATTTCCACTTTGAATTTGTCTAACTCCAGCTTCCATCTACTAGATGTTGTTCTGTGCTTGTCTGTCAGTTTGAAGAGCCCTCTCTTCCTGGGATTTCTCTTCCCATCTGGACATCTATTTTCACTAGCAGGCTTATAGGAGCATTGCTTAGAGACCTCTTGGGGATTCTGCACAGATAGCACTTCCTGGGTCTCATGGTATGACAGGTTTTTTCCAGCTCTCAAATAAAACCTGTAGCTCTTTGTAGCTCTAAATCTTGGAAGGTTTGCCTCTAGCCAGACCAGTCAGTTCTTCTAAGACTACTGTTCAGAAGCAAAGTTACCGAGCCCTGCACTGCTGTGCTGCTGTGCACATCGCAAAAGCCTCCTGGCATTCTTTGGGGAGAAATGGGATGTACCAACATCATATGTTTGTATCACAGCCCCAAGACAGTGAGTAGTCGGCTTTTTATTTGGTATTTCTGTTAAGTGCTACCATGACCCAAGCCACCTGCTAGTTGAGTTTGGTGCTGCTCCCGGTTACATGTTGAAGGCGCTGCTCTGAAAGCATCTATGGTTGTGGTCCCCTTTGCTTGTTTGTTTGGCTCAGTATTGTATAACTACACATTTTCTCTATACATGGGCCAGTGCAAGGGGAGCAGGAAGACCCGCCACACCATGGCTAGAAGAGATTCAGGACTTGGATAGTGAAAGGCCTAACCATGAGCCACTGCTAGCCTCAGAGCAGAGAAATGTTGCCAATGCCTCACCTCCTCTTCCAGTTTGATGACCTTGGCTTGCGCATTGTTTAGGGCCTGGTCGAGGATTTCGATGTGCCTCCGCTGGTCCTCATTGGCAGAGCGCACGGCTGCCAGCTCCATCTCCAACTTCTCCTTCTCCTTCAAGTGCTCTTTGTCTGGAAGAAAGACAAGAACAAGAGCCGCTCCAGGAGGACAGCTCACAGGCCCTGGGTCACACCCAGAGGTAAGGTGCCACATCCTTAGAAAAGCAAAAATTACGCAAAGCAGCAGCAAGTGGGGCCATTACAACACAGTGCTGAGACACAGCGGGCAAGGAGTTTCTACTGCCAAGGCTCAGCTCCTCAATGCCCAGTGTTACGGGAGCACCAGCAGCAGAAACGAGTGGCAGCTTGGGCTGCATCTGCACTAGCAGAGCAGTTCCTCATAATTGTCCATTCTGCTGAGCATATTCCCTAGCAAAATTTTGGCTTGTACCAGCTACTCCTTTCCCACGCAATGCCCAGGCCCTGCTTGAGGACAGCCTATGTCAAGGACTGTTTATAGCTGCCAGTTTGGATGCTGCTGCCCTTCTCTAAGGGACAAGAAATCTCAGCCATGTTTACACCGGCTGTGCCATGCCTGTTCCATTTTATTTGCAAGGATGGAGATCACGAGACACAGAACATGTGAAGAAGCCAACTAATAAACACAGATCTGTGCTGGATAGCTTGAAAACAGAAGGAGGGGTAAGCAATAATGAAAAATAAGATAGGAGGCATCTGAAGAGGCTTTCTCTGGCTGTACAGAGAAAGGGGGGACTATGGGAGGCATTCCAGCCCTGTGGGGGCCCTGGGTGACTTTCCAGTCATCCTCTAAGGGTCCAATGATCAGTGCTTCTTCCTTATTAAGCACCTTAAAGCACCAGGAGTGAAACTAAAACATGTAGATAACCTTTGTGCTGAAAAACCATCCCTTTTCTGGATAAGATTTAAAACGACATTAAAAGAAACACATCTGGGTAAATTCAGTCAGCTTTGCTCACGTCTTTTTCTTCAGCAACAAATTGCAGGCCCACCATTGACTTCATTGGCAAGCTGCCTCGGGAAAGGCTGAGCTCCATCTACCTCTGCCCTGACCCTGCTGAAAAGCCATTTTGAGGAACACGAGCATCACGTGCCAATCATTGGATCCCCGACATCGGACCGCAAACAGTTAATGACTGGAGGGAGCAGGGGATGGAGGCTTCATTCAGTGAAATCTGAGATTTTAAAATCTGGCCTTCGTTCTGAACGACAACAAAAACAGAGCACTTGGCAAGCCTCCAGGAAGGAAATTTCCTCCAAAAATTAATTTGGCATCAATTAAACATTGTTTTGATTTTTGACTTTTTAAACACAGCATTACAGAATTTATTATTTTTTAACTGAAGTGAAAAGTTGCTCCAAAAACATCGAAATGTGGAAAATCTGCCCCTAATATCCAGCCTGTTCTACCCAGGCATGACCAGTCAAGCTGGAAGCCCCACCACCATCCACCTCCCCCCGAGGAGGGTCAGGAAACTTCATGTGGCCAAACCCAGCTCATTTCAGACCTGAACTACCCCCAGAAGGGCCTTATTCTTCCCTAATTACAGATGGGATGAGAACAGGTTTAATTTACACACTACCAGTAGGTTCCGGCAGCAAGGTGAGATGCATGCAAGGTGAGATGCATACAAGCTGAGCCATGAGGAACAAGGCACAAATGGCCGAGGTGAGCCCAAACCCACCTGGCCGTCTTCCCATTTATCCTAAAAGGAGGAATTCAGCACCTCACAAAAACATTCCCTGGCAGCAACACTGGCACATTGGCCTCTGCAAAGCCCATGAGCAAAGCCCAGTGAGTGCTGTGCACACCGCGCTACTGACTGCCACCATGACCCATCTCGGTATGACGTGGCCTTAATCTTCCCACCTCAGCAAGAAATTTTATATTGGACATGCAGGTCTCTTCCTTCAATGCCAAGACATTTACTTCAATCAGATTCACCAGAAATAACATTAATATCTACTGTACAAAACTGTAAATCTGGGCAAATTATCAAGCAGCTAATTTCATTAGAGGGTGAAGAAGTTTGAAGATGAATGCTATTTCAGCCCTGTAGCACTTCACTGTCTCATGCTGGGACCATATTTGCTGTGCTCCGGATTTGAAACCCATATTATCGGAGGACATCACATAGAAAAACAGGACTTGGGACCTTCACTTTCAACTTTCATCCAAGGAACTCGAAGCACTCAGCTTGCTCTGCTGCATTATGTTTTCTATCTTCCCCGAAAAGGAGGACAAGATTATGCTGTACACAAAATGACCACTGAAGCCACTAGAAAGCTGAAAAGAAAAATTTACTTTTTCAAAGTATTTTCCTATATTGCATTAATTTTTAGTAAAGGTCTTTGTTGAACATACCTTAAATTCTCTTCAAAGAAGTCTTAAAGTCTAAAATCACTGTTTTACTGTGCTACAATTGCATGTACCTTCTGCCCAGTCACGTGCTTTTTACCTAGACTCCATCTAATAACTATTTCTAGTTTCTGGTGGGTCACTGCTACATCCCTTTACTGAACGCTCTCCAAAAGGCTTCTCTGCTGTAGTTTACAGTTGTAATCTCACAGCTTTCCACCCACTGCCTCTGGCTGTTGTACCTCAACACGCTGAGGACATTACATCGATGCTCTGTGGCTGGGTAGAAGAAAGAGGAGACAAAGCCAAGAGCCTATTTGGTGCTTTTCAAACGGGCTTTTTGACTTGTCAGTTTGGGTAGGTGCACCAAGAGTAGACCAGTCTTGACCCTGCTTTGAAGCAGAAACATTAGACAGAAAGATACACTCAATCACTGGACCCCTTTACTGCACTCAGATGTGACGCCCAGCTTTTCACACAGACCTCATGCTTAACAGAAGGTTTAGATCTGATCAGTCTTGAAAGAAAAACAAGAAATGTGTTTAATGTACCATTTACCTATATCAGTTGAACATGTGCCCTCAAAGCCACTCATAACTAAACACTACATTACAGATAACACAGGTCCAACCTGTGCGCTTCACAAGAGACAGCTGCGNTTAATGTACCATTTACCTATATCAGTTGAACATGTGCCCTCAAACCCACTCATAACTAAACACTACATTACAGATAACACAGGTCCACCCTGTGCGCTTCACAAGAGACAGCTGCGTTAACCCCTGTGTCCTGGCCAAACACCAACACAGTTCATTGCAATCTTCTCCTCCTGCAGTTTCACTCACAAATGGCAGATTCCCAACAGCTCTCTGGAGTTTAGATGATGCCAGCACCAAGAAAAGCCTGAGAAGCTGCAGGAGGTCATCCTCAAGGTCTCTGAGTCCGTTTTCTCACATACTGTTTAACAGGGATTCTGCACTGGCATTAATAATTATGATCGATTGTAACATACTTAATAAACTGTTCGGTACATGGTTACTTGTGGTCACTGACCTAAGCAGGGATGCAGAAAGGTTTGATGCTCTGTTGTCAGAGGAAGTCACTAAATCTCCATCAAAACTTGTGATTGCTTTCCTTACCCCACAAAGTATCGCAGGCATCTTAAGCATCGTCTGACTTAAAGTTAGGACATTTCCATCTGCACATCATGAAGTACAAATCAGGGGAGAATTTGACCTTCACGTGTTGAAAACTGAAATCAGACTTCCCACTCCCCTTCCTTTCGGAGGGCGGGGGGAAGTCAAGCAGAACAGATGCATTTTTCTATACGACACTGTTTCTTCCGGATGCTGCTCCCTGCACAGGTGCCCTTGGCTCCGGGTACGGGTGGCAGTGACTCCCCACCTCCCCACATGCAGCTCACAGCTGTGAAATGAGAGGGCAAAAAGCTCCCTTTCGTTTGCCCCTGAAACTTCTGCCTCTGCCCTGTTTATTTCCTGTCTTAATACCAAATGGCTCTTAATCTGCCCAAACCTCCACTCTCAAAAACATCTACTGTGAGCATTTTCTTTGGTTGGATTCATTCCATGGGAATATTTCTTTGTCTGGGATATTTGGGACAGAGATATATGCACAACTTGTATGCGGCACATCCACTGCATGCTCCCACAAAGCACGAGGCTCTACCAACACACTGCCAAAACTGTGTATCCCCGCTAATGGGTGCAGAGCCATGTGGATGGGCACAGACCTCGATGAACCTCAGACACCTGAAAAAACAGCCACTTGGAGGGACCCCTGCTCTGACAGATTGTCTGTAAGTCCAGAAATCCCAGAAAAACACACAAAATTCTCAGACTCCACCAAAACAATTTTTTTCCCGTGATATGTTGTATCATAAGCTTTCTCTCTGCCCTATGACCTTGAAACCATCCTCAGTCTTCCTGCCTCTCCCTTTCCACAGCACCTCTCAGCCTCCTTCTGCCTGGCTCTTCTCTTGCCTGTATGGACCTATATGACTTCATCGGTCACTGCTTCATGTCTTTCCTTAAAGGAACCTTTTTCACTGACAAAACATCACCTAATTATCACGAAACTCAGGTTGTGAGTTCTCTCCCACCCCGATACAACAGTAGCATTTTTCTTAGGCACAAATGCCTAGCACTTAATACTTTCAGGCATGCAGACCGGCTTTGCCTATTATTATTACAAAGAATAAGAGTTTTTGTCACCTCTGGTCTCCATCTCAGAGCGCATGACTGCTCTGAACTGTTATACTGCAAGGAACGGATAAATGATCCCTGCATATCCTGCCTTGCCAGACTTCTTTTTCAGGGAGTTTTTCCTATTACTAGAGTTTTATCACAGTGTTCATTCTGCGTTTGCATTATTACCAAGGATGAGTATTAAAAAAGCCTCATGAGATTTATCTTTCCTTCTTCATCTCATCATGAGACCAGCTTAAAAATGATAACTTTTAGGAACCTGCTGATGTTGGCGTCTTTTTATATAACTTGCATCGGGGATGTTAAGCGATCATGTTTTCAGGCTGTCTTCCATAAACGTAAACGTAGAATTCTACTTTTGCTTTCCTAATGAAAATGAAGATTTGCATTTACTAATCTGACTTAATAAGCTACTACCCTTAGGAAAAAAACAAACACAAGTTTCACAACAAAACTGCAATAGCTGATGAGAGCACATTTAGGCACCATTTTTTCTCTTCTTCTGAAACTGACTATTTCAGTCTCAGTAGACAAGCGTCCGCATGACAGTTAAAACAAGCCACACCCCTTCTCTCAGTTTTCTGCCTGAGCATCCTATCAAAAGACGTGAGGAGAGTACAGACCATGCTTGCAAAACCCCCAGGTTGGCTGTGGGGTGCAACCCCAGTCATGGTCTGCCCCTGGGGAAGATTCACAAACATCAGGGTATAAATACAGTCAGCAACAAAGGATTTCCAAGCAAAACCTTTTATGGGCTTTCAGAAGGGTGTTTTAGGCTGATACCCTGATATCGAGGTCATTACTGTGCGTGCCCCAGCAGCCCGAAGAACATGACTGAAGAGGACCTGCTTTACATGTGCCCATTTTTCTATTCTTGGAAGCGCTCTGCATTGCATTGGTAACATTTAGCTCTCTGGCCTAGCCAGGAGACACTCAAAGCATCCAGCCCGTCTTACGTGATAGGATCCGAAAAGCTATATTTGTTCGTAAGCTGTGAATTGATAGCAGTAATATGCTGAGTGCACAGCGCAAAGTTTTATTGCTAGATATTTATCAGTAGAAGCACAGAGTATGTTTATGCACTGGAAAGTGACTCAAATTGAGTCCATCCTGGGGATTTAACTCTTCTTTGTAGCTACCAGTATATGAGAGCACTGCAGGCTGTCTATACGAAGAGAGCAGAGCCCAGTCTGCAATTTGCACTGTGCAACTTACCCCGTTTGAACTGTTCCCAAGGATGACAAGACTTACACAGAAATGCTATCTTCTTAACAGATCATCCCCTTGGATTCGCAGCAGCATCTACATGCCCTTGTGGCATCTGCCAATATGGCAAGCTAACACAGTCATGGGAAAGACCATTAGACTGTCTTCTGATTTGTGCACACATGCACCAAATTATCAGTGAAGTTGCCCTGATGGCATTGTCACTGCTGGCGGGAGTTACAAGAAGGCTCTCCTGCCTTTGGAGCAGCTCACGGACGTTGAAGGGCTGGCAGCGAGGCACTGCTAATGGAGGTAGCCAGTTCTCCATCTAAGGATTTGCAGTTGCAGCTCATCTTCCAAGGAAGCTCTTGGTGCAATAAACAAACCAGAAGGATCAGTTGTACACAGCACTTAGCTTCAACGGGATTTAAGCCCACAAGGTACTGCATAGCTCCCAGGTGGTCAAGCCCTCTGGAAGCGTGCTGAAGATGCTCAGGATACATGAGAAGCTACGCACTGTCATGCAGCATCCAGCTGCTCGGGTTTTGGTTTGGCTGGTCACACGGAGCTGTCAGCACATGGCAAGGAAATGCTGCAGCACTGTGCTCACTCATTACGGGAGCCTAAAACTTGTTGGGAATGGATGTTTTCCATAGCAGCAGAAGTTGTAAAATCTTTGTCTTTTCCATCCTTTGTGAAAACGAGGGTCCAGCTCTGCTCTCCCTCCTGTTAGTCAGCCCCTGGCACTGACAACACGTCAGCAGAGGTTGCTCTGGGCTTTTCCCAGCCAAGAGAAGAATCTGGCTTCTCTAAAAAGCATGCATCTCTAGAGACGATCCCTGCAAGTAACACTTCACAATTTCAGATAAATATTTATCAAAAATAAGCTAAGTTGTGCTATCATTAACTCCCACTGCCTGGTTCTGGTGCTCAGAGAGAAAAAAAACCCCAGTCTGAACAACCCAGTGTGCAGCTTAAATACGAGTATGTGACAAATTAGCTGAGTAAAACCAAGCTATAAGGACAACAACAATTAGTAGCGAAGTATTCACCTCCACTCCAGCGTATATATGTCTGCATATATATATATATGCACCTTCAAAACAGATTAGCACAGTACTCACTCTGAGTGACATAAAGGCCCTCTGTTGACTTATCCTCATGCCCATCGAAGTCTCTGCTGGCTAGCTGCCTATTGGCTGTCTCCAGTCGTTCTGCAAAAAACAGGAAATACTTTAAGTATAAATATATGTATATAAAATTGTAGGCCAACCAAGAAAATAAGATGCATGCCAGCAGAGCAGTATAAATAGACTCCCTGAAGGAGGACATTAAAATGGAGGCTGACACATACATAAAAGATGAGGCCTTTGACCTCTTCCATGAAGCTGTGTCGTTCAGATTTACGGAAACTGGGGAAAAAGCCTCTGCCATCCACGGCTGACATGTCTGAGCAGTTCATCTCTCATGCTGTCCAAAATGCGCAAGGCATTCGCAATCTGAATTACCCAGCTTTGCAAGGGGATGGGTGCCTTCCAGCAATGGAGTTTGGCCCCTGGTGCAGCGAGACACCCTGGGAGAAGGCAGCCCCCAGCCTGGCGACACCAATCCTTGGGAATGCCCTGGGAAAGAAGCAGTTTTCTGCAGCAGGGGACAGATTCCCCTGGGAAGGGCCTGCCTTCAGGTGCCCCCCTCCTCCAAAAAGACCCTCCAGCCCCCTTGCACTGTTGCAAAAAGCATGAGCCAGC
Source organism: Himantopus leucocephalus (assembly GCA_003993805.1). Lineage (NCBI taxonomy): Eukaryota > Metazoa > Chordata > Aves > Charadriiformes > Recurvirostridae > Himantopus > Himantopus leucocephalus. The sequence continues at coordinate 211,545,600 of RSEF01000001.1, read as the reverse complement.
TTGCAGAAGGCATCTCACTGCCCAAAGACATATCAAAGTTCTCCCGTCAGGTACCTGGACAGGTAATAGCTCAAAGTCATAGTCAAAAGCACTGTCTGAAGCTGACTCTCCTATTTTGCCAGAGGGTTTCTTTGCAACTGGGGGGGTGACAGCAGTTTTGTCTTATGCCAATGAGCAGGGCCTGATTTCTCAAGAAGTGTATCTAAAACATGTGTGAACCCACTCCTTTAAAGCCTGCTACTCTGGAGCTTGTGAGAACTGGAACACCATGTCAGCTTGGGGAAAAAAAAACGACACAAGCAAGTGTAACGTACCACGGAGATCCCTGTTGAAGTCATGAAGTCTCCTAATTTCTCCTTCAAGTTTTTTTCTCATCGCTTTGTCCAGAGACTCCCTTTTAGTGGTGGTCTTGACCAGGCCCTCATAAGCTTCTGAAATCCTCTGAATCTCTATTTCAAACTAAAAGGAGAGAGATCCCATTAAAGCTCGGCAGGAATGCATCCCATCCCAGCATTTGCCCAGCGTATTTTGATGGGGTGCAGGGGTCGGACCAATGCCCATGCCGAGTGCCACACCAGCCACCAGCTCTGCAATGACGAATCTCAACGGTGGAGGATCCTGCAAAGCCCCAGTGGCGCTGGAGAATCCTGCAGTGGGAAGCAATTGCTGGTCCCCTGCAAATGCCCTATGGGGCAGCTCGCCATGCCACAACACCCTGCAATACCCTGCTGGCAGCTCCCAAATGAGCTCAGGGTGGGCTGGCGTTGACGTATATGCTCAGTTGCCTTCATTCTACAACTGAGGTGGCTGCTTTAATCCCCATCCAAGAGGAGAAGCAAAGGAAACGGCATATTTGTGTGGACTGTTTTCTTTCCTATAAATGGTTTTAGGAGGCAAGATTTATTATTCTGCCAGATCCTTAATCCAAAACCTAGCCCTAAGCTCTGCACACCACCAGAAATACTTTAGGCTTGGCTCTGACCTCATGTCAGTCTTAAAACTATTGTGGTCCACTCCTTTCCATCCTTGACTGAAGACTGCTCTGTACAAAAAGAAACTGTAACAGACCAAGCCAGTTGTTTCGGGGTTTCAGTTTTCTTAACTTCCTCTCCTTGAAATTTAGCAAACTGCAGGCAAAGCATGCACAGGAAGCCCTCAGCAGTGAACTTGCATCTTAAGACCCGAAGCCAAAAAGATGACAGGAAGATAGTCCCAGGCAGAGTCTTGCTGTTCAGGTCAATCCTATCCAGATCTTTTAATAAACTGATGCCTTGTTAAGTGCTTTCCTGAAATCATTGCTTCAGGAATGATCAACACCAATGTGGCAATCTGCTCCTGCATGCCTAGCCCTTGTGTTTATGGAGAAAAGCCTGATAATGTGCACAGGCTGGAAAACCAAGAGATATATATAGCCTCCCACATACCTTTCTAAATCTGGCACTTTTTTAGCCTCTTGAATCGTGGGTGGAATGGATTCGTGATTTGTGAAGCCAGGGTGCGAGCCCACCTCCACTTGCTGTGGAGGTAGGTCCCTCTCCAGGGCTCGTTAAGCTTTAGGTGTAATTTGCCAGTTGCAGCACTTCCAGAAGAAAAGCTCCAGGGGCACTGGAGCTGTCACCTTGCTGCCTGCATAGGAACATGCAGCCAGGCTCCAGCAGCCTGGACCTGCGCTTCCCACAGCCCCGGGGCCACTCTGTCCAGATACGTCCCATGGGTACACGGCACCTCCAAAACTTACACCGCGGAAAGCCCAGCAGACCCGTGATGGGGAAACCCAGCTACTTTCCCCGATTTCTGCTTTCAGCTCGCTCAAGCACAAAAGCTGAAACAAGTGGTGATGTGCAAAGCCCACTGTGTGCCCCCTGTGACACCAGCAGCTTTGGATTAGTACCTTGCTGGGTATCACATCACCTATCTCACACCGGTGTGATTTAACAGCTCTCAGGTACTTCACACACATACAAGCTGCTCCCCTACGTGCATGACATTAAAAGGTCCCACATGTAGATTAGTTCTCAGCTGACAATTCTCCACAGCCCCAAGAAGAGGATGACCTGTTGAACTAGCCGTGACACCCTTTCTTGGGTGAACTACAAACTTAGATACCAAGCGTGTTGCCACCATGAGGACAGTACACTTGGAGGAAGGCTGTATAAATCCAAACCTGTTTGAAATTCAGACTGAACCTTACTGTGGTTCAAAAAAAGTCAATGAGTTTTATTTTTCCTCATACGCACGGCAACACAAGCCTGTACAAAGCTTCATCAAAAAGTCTGAACTTTTTTGAGACAAGCTGTTTCATGTGAATTTTCCAGAATCAAAATGACATGTCGATTAGCTACTCCAATAACAGCATAGTTTCAGCTACTTGATTCTGTTAAGAGTTTTTTCTTTAGATCAGCATGACCTCTGCTAGCAAAAGTTTTCTCTTCCTATAGTTAGAGGCTACATTCAAGCTACCTCGCTTTGCTCTCCTTGACCATTTAAGCAGATTGAGCTTCTCTCTCCTTGAACTGAAGGTTTGGCTTCGCAAAAGTAATTTTTAAAGCACTTTCCTGAATTCTTAACTACATGATCCCAACCAGACACCGTGCTCTGTTGGGTGCCCTGACACCCGATGGTTCCCACACCTCCCCTCTCCCAGGTGAGCTGCTATCTGCAGGAGAAGACGCCTGCTCCAGAGAGCTCCTACCACAGCGAAGCAGATTTGCCAACATGGCAGGGGGTTTCCACTGCCTGACAGTGCTGCCCAACACTGCTGGTTACTGCAAGGGCTCTGCTCTACCCGTTATCTGCCATTATTTCCCAAACACATCACCACACAAATTACCTGCAGCCCGGGAAGCAAAGACTTGCTGCAGGAAAAGAAAGAACCTCCATCAACACTGAACAAAATTAAAGGAAAGCAGAAGAACAGCCATAAATTGTGTTGGCGTTTCTCAGCGGCTCTGGGATTTCCTTCCCCTTCTTCTATGGAGATGAAAAAACAGTTCAGCCTCTTCTCTGCCTGGTAGCTCCTAGAGCCGACCCACTCAAACAACCCACACACATGGTACGGGGAAGAGCCAGCACAGCCTGGCAATTAAACTTCAGTGAGGTAACACCACCCAACAAANAAAAAAAAAAAAAAAAACAGGGGAAAAAAAAAGATAAAGTAATTCTTTGCTTTTGCAAAAGACGCTCAAAATAAAATGTGCACAAGCCCTTTCCCCCCCACAACTCTTTTTAGGTAAGAAAACCAGACAACTCATCAAACAGCACAGGGATTAATCACCACCTCGTACCTCTCTGTAAAAAGTCTGTTCAGACATGACTGAGAATTTGACAACCCTCAGGGCTGATCTGTTCATATGAATGCCCAGGGAGCACTCCACGTCAAGCTGGTTTTCTCTAATTTCTTTTCCTAGTCTGCAATGAATAAAAGTGATGGGAGGGTGGCTCTACCTACAATAAACTTGCTACACACAGACAAACAAGAAGTACTCCTTGCGATCCTGCCACTTCCAACAAGAGGGAAGAGTTTTCACACCCAAAGTACGTAATTTAACTCACTGTCGTGTTTTCAGAGGTAATGTGCAGCTGAAACTCTGGGAACAGAGCAGGACCTGCCCTGTCCTTGTGTTCAAACACAGAAAAAATGGCATGGGAGTGATACTATGTATTAAGGCTTTGGTTCAGGACATTTTCCTGAAGAAAGAATGCACTTGAGCATGTGTTTCACTTTAATACTCCGCTTACATTCCCCCAAAGTCAACGGGACTCGAGTCCACACTGTGTTGACTGAAGTGAGACTTCAGCCCATGCTTGAATACCTTTCCGTTGGTGTCTGATGCAATCGACTTGCTGAGCATCCAAGATAAAGAGAAAGCCGTTTCCAAGAGTGTAAAAGGAAATCGGAATATTTTTAGAGCGTTGCACTCAAATACCTTTTACTGAACAATGCAGCTTTTTTAAAATTAATAGCTGGAATATTTCTTTTTGCCCATGATGGCCACAGGGAAGTCAGCGTTAAAATCTTTGCAGACGTCTTCACAAATAGTTAATGTTGCTGCAAAAATTTCTCAACTAAGTTTAGGAAATTCTGTGAATAAACTCAACTCATGTGGTTGCAGAGAAGGCTGAAAAGACGACAGCAGCTGCAAAACAACAGGTCTTTTTTCTAACCTGTTTGAACAGATTGTCACAGATTTTTTCCAAAGCTGAGGCTGGGACACAGTCTCTCAGAGCTGCCTCTTCTCCTGTGAAGGGTGTCTCCAAGAACACCCTGATCACACACAGCACAGAAAAATCTGAGCTCCTGTTTAGACTCCTAAATTCAGACAGAAAAGATCTGCAGCCTAAGCCCACTTGTGTTTAAGCGGTGGAAAGACATAAATGAAATAGCAGTGTAGGACCCTAAATAACTCATTTGGTCTGGGTCCTTGGGACCCAAAGCCAGCAGATCTGGCGAGGATCTCTGCATTGCCTTCAGTAAGCTCTCATTTTTAAGCAGCTTCTACTTCATTTGATTTGACTCTTCATCTTGTCACCCCAGGCAGCGTACAAGACATCGCCCTTCTTTACTGAAAATGCCAGCTTGCATACAGAAAAGAGGGTGAAGGATCTCTTTGCAACAGGGTTTTTGAGCAAAATCTTTACGAAATGGTTCTTTCAGGTAAGTTTCAACCAACATGTTCAAAGGTGAGTGTCTAACACCACCTCTTAGAAACCCATAGAGCAGTCACTGAAAGCCTCTGAGACAACCAAGTTAATGCATTTCCAAATAACGGGCCACCCCCCCACAGGTTATTACACTTCCAAAGAGCATGGCGTGCTGCGTGAGCGTATTGTGGTGGACAAGACCGCTCAGGACAGATGTGGCCATGCTCTTCAAATGCCTCTCACCCACATCTCTACCACCTGTGCAGACAGTGCAGGACCCAGCTACAGCAGGAGCAGATTTTGACCATGGGAGACTTTCAGGGAAAGCTCCAGTGAGGCCGGCATGGAAGGGGAAAATCCTCAACTGAGGGACATGTGATGAGCTGCCCCATTTTGCTGTAGAGGAAGAGGAGCCCATGGGCCTTGGGGCACAGGATTACACAGCTTGGAGGACCCAAATGCAACTGCCCTGCCCAGGCCCCATCCACCCTTCCACGTACCTTCTGCAGCTTGTCTGCCTTCTCATAGTACCCCTCCAGCTCCTGCCGCAGCATGTGGTTCTCCTCGGATAGCATCTCTACCATCTGCTGTGCCCGCTCCACGATGGCGAAGGCGTCGGGTGTCAGCTGCTGGCCCAGCGGCATTGGCGGCTGGGCAGTGGTGGGGGCCAGCAGCGGTGGCAAGGCGCCTGGGAGCAGAGGGCCGGTGGCGGTGGTGGCCTGCGAGGACATGGGGCTGTGCTGCTGGGCCGGTGGTGGTGGGAAGGGCGGCTGGCATTGTCGGCTGCGGAGAAGCACACGGGAGGAGGTATTAGAGCTGCGCGCCTTCGAAATGCGTGCAGGAGCTTTCGCCTAATGACTGCACAGTTTATTAATAGGGTTACAACTGTACGGTCATGATTCCAGTCCTTAGTCACTCCTAAATACCAACAATCGCAGCAGGGACCGGGTAAATTGTCTCCTCGCCTGCTCTTGACAGTGATGTATACATCTGGCATGAACGGATAAAGGAAGCATTGACTCGAAAGCGGCATTTTTGCCTAGGTGCGCAGCTAATATTTCAGCAGCCAGCCAGCCTCTCCCTGCCCCCCCTTGCCACAAACCCCACTGCTGAGAAGCATGAGCCAGCGGGCTTGAAGGAAACACAAGGGATGCATTACTCACCCTTCGAACACCGCTCCCTGCCTGGAGCGAGACCGGCTGATCGGCCGAATTGGGAGGCGAAAGGAAGTGATGTGAGCAAAGCAGCGTCCCCGAGCGGCTCTAGCAAGCAGCAGAGGGAAGGGCTGCTGCAGAGCTGCTGGAGGCACAGCCCTGGTCAATCATGAAAGCCATCTTCCAGCGCAAGACCTCATTGTGTCACTCCCCGACTAACGGCATCCATCACCCACCAGGCTCATATCGGGGAAGGATAAGAAGCGAGCTGGCGGTGGACCTGCTTGTGGGCTAGGCTTTCTGACGGCGGGCGGCTCTTTAATCCACCCGAGTCACAATTTGCAATGGCTGGAGGATAACCCAGGAGGATGCCATAGCAGTGAGGGCAACTCTGTGGCTGCTGGCCAGGCAGGACCGGAGTCCCTCACTTCTATCCTGCATTTCAGCCCTGTGAGCTCCAGAAGGGAGACTGCCCCTGTTTCAAAAGGGGAAAATTCAGGCAGGGAGCAGCTCAAGGCTTGTCTGCACCGGACCCATCTCCATCCCTGCATCCACAGTACAGGCAGCCTCAGAGCCTCAGCCAGGGTGAGCAGCCCCACGCAGAGCCTTGCTGTGCACAGGCTGAGCCACTCCTCAGCCCAGATGTCAAAGCTGTGAAACTTCTACACCGCGTTTGTCTTAAGAGACTCAACCCAGACCATGCAGGACATCTGTGTCAGAGCCCAGTTTGGCTGGAAAATAAGCTGGCTGCTGCAGCCCACCTGAAGTCTGCAATCAAGCACCTTCTGAAAGCTGTATTTTAGCTTAACCACAAGCTATTAGGCTTGCTGTAGCTGTCACTGCCTTTACTTCCGTACCCTACACAAGGCAGGAGACCTAACACATGTATTTACACCATTTGGCCTCAAAGATCCATGAATGACAGACGATTTTGTGTTATATAAATACATAATAAATATGATTACCATTGCCTTCAGCACCTACACAGCTTCTCAAAGCGGGGTTTTCAAAAGCTCTCAGCATTGGCCTAATTCTACTGATAATAACCCATCACTGTCTTCAACTGCAGCACAACAAGATGAAAAGCAAAGGCAATTTTAAAGCCCTGCCCTAAAAGTGAACAGCGCTGTTCTAACAAGCTTGTCCCCACCAAGCCACACAGCGGTGAGGAAAGCCAGCAATTCTTCTGTCCAAACTAGAAGGAAAGCAAATTGGGCTCTGCAGTTCCCCAGATACAGCGCACACACAGCCCCGCACTCCCATCCCGGCTCTCGTGCTTTGCCCGACGCATCCACTGTGGCACAGAAAGGTACTGAAACAGAGCAATGACCAGCGATGAGTCCATTCCCAAATGCAAGCACGATGCTAACCTGCCTGGCAGCATAGACCCTGGTCCAGGAGGGTTTGCTCTCAGCCCCAGGTAAATTATTTCTCTGGCAGAGCTGCAGCCTAATGACTTAGGAGCTAAACATCTGCTGAAAGTGGATAAAACTTTCCAAAGGACAGTAAGGCAGGGAGGTGCTGTATGACACTTTACATAGGACCAACAAAACATAAGAGTAATTTATAAAATCATAGACTGGTTTGGGTTGGAAGGGACCTTTAAAGGTCATCTAAGTCCAACCCCCCTGCCATGGGCAGGGACATCTTTCTCTACATCAGGTTGCTCAAAGCTCCACCCAACCTGACTCTGAACAATTCCCATGATGGGGCATCCACAACTTCTCTGGGCAACCTGTACCAGTGTCTCACCACCCTCATTGTAAAAAATATCTTCTTCATGTCCAATCTAAATCTACCCTCTTTCAGTTTAAAACCATTCCCCTTTGTCCTGTCACTACACGCCCTGGTAAAAAGTCTCTCTCCGTCCTTCTTATAAGCCACCTTTAAGTATTGAAAGGCTGCAATAAGGTCTCCCCAGAGCCTTCTCTTCTTCAGGCTGAACAACCCCAACTCTCTCAGCTTGTCCTCATAGCAGAGGTGCTCCAGCCCTCTAATTTATGGCCCTCCTCTGGACCTGCTCTAACAGGTCCGTGTCTTGTAGTGGGTACCCCAGAGCTGGACACAGTACTCCACGTGGCATCTCACCAGAGCAGACTAGAGTGGCAGAATCACCTCCCTCAACCTTCTGGCCATGCTTCTTTTGATGCAGCCCAGGATATGGTAAGTCTTCTGGGCTGCAAACGCACATTGCCAGCTCATGTCCAATTTTTTGTCCACCAGTATCCCCAATTCCTTCTCGGCAGGGCTGCTCTCAATCAATTCATGCCCCAGTCTGTATTGGGGACTGCCCCAACCCAGATGCAGGACCTTGCTCTTGGCCTTGTTGAACTTCATGAGGCTCACACAGGCCCACCTCTCTAACATGTCAAGGTCCCTCTGGATGGCATCCCTTCTCTCTAGCAAATTAACTGCATCACTCAGCTTGGTTTGGTCTGCAAACTTGCTGAGGGTGCACTTGATCTACTGCCTATGTCATTGATGAAGATATTAAACAGTATTGGTCCCAGTATGGACCCTTGAGGGATACTATTTGTCACTGGTTTCCACATGGACATTGAGCCATTGACCGTAACTCTTTAGATGTGGCCATCCAGCCAATTCTTATCCATCTAACAGTCCATCCATCAAACCACATCTCCAGTTTAGGGGTAAGAATGCTGTGGAGGACCATATCAAAGGCCTTACAGAAATCTATGTAGATGACACCAGTAGCTCTTGCCTTGTCCACTGATGCAGTGTATTATAGAAGGCCACTAGATCAGCCAGGCATGATTTGCCCCTGGTGAAGCCACGCTGGCTGTCTCTAGTCACCTCCCTGTCTTCCATATGTTTTGACATATCTTCCAGGAGGATCTGTTCCATTATCTTACTATTTCTTAAGAAACATTGTGAAGTTTTACCTGCCATTGCTGGCAAGACTTCTGTCTGCACCGGCCCTGCTCACTCATCTCATGCTGCAGTGCACACCATGGAGGCATTGCAATGGCACAAAGAAGGAGGAGAAAGGAAACTGCAGCAGTTTTGCTATGCAAAAACACCCCTCATCAAACGCCATGTTAGCTGGAGCCAAAAACCATCCCACCCCACCAGAGGAGAGGATGCTACCACAGATCTTTCTCCTGTACTGCCTGCAGTGATTTGCAGAGAGCTTGACACTGCCTTAGCAGGAAGGAGGGGCATCGCAGCAGGGGGCGTATCATTTTAATTTGGGGTGTTAGGCTGCCTTGCTTTCTTGCATGTGTCATCAGCTGTATGGCCAGAATGGAAAGCAGCATGCATCCTCACCCCCAAGCTGACTTTATGGCTGGTGTATCTGCACCGTGGCCTTTGGACAGTGGTGAGCAAATCCCAGGGCAGCAAAAGGAAGCACATCACAACTTCCCCTGAAATCCTCTCACAGCGGTGGGGCCAAGGTGGCCCCAGAGTTCCTGGACACTGGCACTGGGTTAAGATGCTGCTCCCTGCTCACTTGCCTTTGGAGTTTACTGCTTCTCCAGCCTCACCACTTCTGCCTGCTGCTGGGACCTCACAGCAGGATGCCCTGGGCTGGAGCAGGGAGGGGGGTCACACTGACCTGGGGGGCTCATTTTACCTTCCTGAGACAAAACCCACATCTCCTAGCAGTGCCTGGCAATCCAAGGCCGTGCAAGCCAGTGAGCCCAGCCAGTCCTGTGCCAAACTGCTCTGCAAATCACAAGGACAGCCCGCCATGGGCACAGCTCTCACGCCATCCCCGCAGTGCCCCTTTCCTTCTGGTGCCCCAGCATGGAAAACCCAGCAAGGGACCCCGCACCCATCACAGGACTGGAATATGGTTTTGCTCAAAAATCTGAACAATAAAGAACATCAGGAGCAAGGGATGTCACTCACGATGCAGAAGATGCTCCACAAGAGTGCGTAAACACAGCCAAGCACGTGGCACCTCCTCAGCGCTGCTGACAGCCAGTTTGCACTTGAATGTTTTACCATGGCAATTAATTCAACCCAGTGTGAATGTCAGTCTTCACCAAAATAAAGGCCACAGCTGATTTTATGCAAGTAAAAGCCCAGCTGTCTGGACAGTCATACCACTACAAAGACACAAATTTGCTACAGGTACAGATTTTCTCACTTCTTTATGGGAATAGCTTAGAGCAATATAATTAAATTGATGTCTGAATCTAAACCAGTGGAGATACAGAAAATTTTCTTTTTCATAATGAAGTAGTACAATCTTTGGTCATAGATACACCCTCTAAACACTTGCAGGAACTCCTGACACCGTACTTTTGGGAAACCTCAACCTCTCATCAATTTAACCTTTTCCCATGCACTTTGGTCTGTCTAGCTTTACACTCCAGAGGGAGGAGAGATCCCTGGGATCTCCATTTTCTTGAACTACAAACCACTTGTTGAGCTACTGAAGATCCTGTAGCAGCAGTCAGGCACCAGAGACTCAATAGCTGGGCCCACAGGAGAGATTCTCCAAAGTGTTTTCCATCTTGGAAACTAATCCAGCAAAATTGACATTACATCTCTGAAATGTGTCTGTTCAACATAATGAACACGTTTCTGACTTTCCTTTTACTTGCTTAATTTGTCCCAATTTAATTCTGACTAAGCCTACTGCAAAATCTCCAAGTGTATATGCAATAAAATCAACACAGCGATTCATACTAACAAATCAACATTTGTAGAAATAGGAGAGTTATAACATCAGCTTAGTTCACATCCAACCTCTCACATAAAGCTCCAAAGAAAAGAAGCAATCAGGATTATCCTGAGCTCCTTCGGACTTAGTGAAGAATGACATTCTCAAAATGCTTCTACTGTATTTTAAATGTTGATCTTACTCTGCATTAAAGTAGGTTAAAATCTTCCAGCCAAACACATTTTCATCGAAAACTGTCCTTCCTGAAAGCGTGAAACTGTGGAACATTATGAGTTTTGGAACTCTGCAACACTTCAACTACATTTCTATTGAAAACATATTGTTTCGTTGATGTTATTGTAGAAGTAAGGCTCCTATATACTTCTGCAATGGAATGGAAAGAATTAAAAAAGAAAAAAACTAAGGAAACCAGCTTTCAGAACAGTGAGCACCATGCAGACAGGGAGCCTTTCAAGGGCTACCATGCTAGAGTCACCAGACTGCACTCTGTAAGTGATGTATAGTTTAGGATATATATAATAACTTGCTATATATAGCTTGCAATACAGTGTCTCCAGCAAAATACTTGACCGTGGACTTCACTTCCATGAGAAAACCCTCAGACAGCAAGGCCACCCAAGCCCCCAGATGTAGGCATAGTCTTAATACACCTCTTATACTGGAATGCCTGGGAGCAAGAATGACCAACACAGAGGAATTTTCGGGGGAATTTGTATGTAGCAATAAGAAAGGACAATTAATGATAAAATCCATTTGCTGTTGACCACAAGGAAATCGTAATTGCTCGATAAAGCAGGGCAGTATTAGGAAGTAATGAAATGAAAATGCCTATAAATGTTCTGGAAAGTTCACCACTGCACTGCTACAGGTACAATGCAGCTCTCCTCTATGTATGTATGAAGAGTGGCCAGTGAGGGAAGGACTTTATTTCCAAAATATTATGGCATTTACATTCATAATTAAAATGCTCTCCTCCAACCTATTTAGCTCACCTTTCTCTGAACGCTTTGCCTTTCTTTGCCTCTAGGACAGACTGGTCTACTTCATCTCTCAAAGACTCTCCCAAGGGATTCCATCTCACCTTTCTCTGAACGCTTTGCCTTTCTTTGCCTCTAGGACAGACTGGTCTACTTCATCTCTCAAAGACTCTCCCAAGGGACACCATCTCACAACTTTACACATCTACTGTGGACGCACCAGCTGAGTCAGCGAAGAGAAAGAGGCATTTCTGGGTTGTGGATCTTTGAAGCTGCCTTAGGCTTTTAAAAAGTGCAAGAAAGGTGCTTATTTCTGCCCATTGACAGGGAGCCTTGAGTTTGGATACTAACCTCAGACCCAGGAGTCTACCAGACTTCAACTATGATTTCTGCAGTCATGAAGCAGATTTCAAATGCTATTGTCTGTAGCTGTGCATAACATCAGTGTTGTGATTATGTGGGAAAAAGACAGGATCCCAGAGAAGTCAGTAAGCCCAGTCTGATGGTCATGGTGGAAGGAGACACAGTCATATACCCATTATTAAATGCCAAAAGAGCCAGAAATGGGAGAAGACTTCCCATAGCCAAGATGTAGCCCTCATGGAATCCACTGGCTTACACAATCAGCAACAGTTGCAGCACCTTGTAAACACAAAGGTTTATTTCAAAACCACTTTGGAGACTTGAACTCGTATCTCCAGAATTCATTATTTTGTTAGTGATGGTAAGAGCTGACCTGGCTTCTTTGGGGAATGATTACATTAAGATTTGCAGGGCAAAATTATCATCCGAAAAGACGCACACCATATAAAACATATCCTTTGTAGTAAAGGAAGGGAACAGGATATTGTATTTCTTCACAGGGATCCACACTCAGAATAGATACTCTTTCTGAAGCCCAGCTGATTTTCAGCAAAGGAAAAGGTGCCTTCCTCACCCTGTGCACTCCTAGAGGAGTCAACCAGGATAATAACACAGAGGGTAAAGAGAAATGACACGGGCATCACCCAAGCCGTGGGAACGGCTTGCTTTCTCTTTCATTTCTTTTATTGAAAGGCAGATTAGACCAGAAGGAGAGGATACAAAGCTCTTCTGCAGGGCTGCCAGCATCCACGTCAGCTGGAAGAGCAGCCTTCAACCCACGCTTGCACTTGGGCTATCCTCACAGAGAAAACGCCAGCAGAAGTCAGCTTGGGTGTGACATCCCTCGGCTTGGCCACGCTGCCAGCACACCAGCCTTCCTGCAGTGCCTCAGGGAGGAAAAGGAGCTCCTTGTAGTCCCCTCAGCAGCCACAGACATGTGGTTGAATAAGTAAATATCAACAGGTTGTCTGAAAACAGCACTAATGTGTGTGGGGGGGTTAACACACAAATAACCAGAGAAGCCACAGACTATTCCAGCAGTTAAATATAGGCTTCTACATCCAGGCAGGGTGAAATTTTGTGAGACATATAAAAAAACGGGATATCTTTAAAAGCAGCCCAGATTTATTCTTCAGTTGCATGCCACCTTTTAAAATGCATGGAGTAAATCAGAATTAGAAGGTGCCTGTATGACTGACTTCTGCATGTAACTGTGATTGAATTCCCCTCACCAAGCAGCGGTGTTTCCAGTTCAAGGCTTCATTTGCATTATACACGCTTTTTATTAATGGTGCAGAGAAAGAAATCATTCTGCACAAAAGACACCGGGATCTGACAAGGGCCACTGGGAGCAATGAAGAGGATTCATTGCACTGAGTGATTTGGATCACTGCTTAAGCAGGGCATGGAGAAACAATATGGACTTGAGCAGGTCCAAATTCTTTCCCCCAGGAATAAATACAGCAAGTTACAGTAAATGGGTGGGAAACCCTAGCCTGGGCTGCAACTACCCTCACATGCCTGACTGGATAACAAGCTGGAAGGGGGAGGCTCCTGGAGTGCCAATGGCTGAAAGGGCAAGTGTTAATGAGCTACGTACACGAGGAACATTGAGTCGCATTGCAGAGCTGATATTATATCTGATTAGCCTCTGGTTCAGCTGGTACTGCAACGGTGTCCAGGTTGGCTTTCCACAGTTAAAAAAGAGGTATTGACAACAGTGAAATAATTACAGGGCTCCAGGTTCCATCTGTTTAAAGCATTAAAGGACCAACAGCACAGGGCTTCTCACTGTATCTGACAAAGATATTGCAAAATCCCAACTGGTAACTAGAAAATACAGGCTAAAACTAAGATGCAGATCTGTGCCAGAGATGGCAATTAGCTAGTGGAAAAGTCTGAAAAGGCCGTGATGGATTCTCCAGACAGAGAGTGCTATAATCACCAGGACTGAATGTTTCCCAAACTGGAATTAATTCACAGGGTCGTGCAAAAGACCAAATGTGATTATTTCAAAACCCTTTTACCTGACAAGCTGCGACTCTCTGAACATGCACCTAAGGAAAATTAGCAAAGAGACCATTCAGGAATAGCTGCACATCTAGGAAAGGAAAGGTTTTCTAAAGATTATTACACTTGGCCAACTTAAAGCATTCAGAAGTTGTGAGTCAGGGCCCCAAGCACCATGCAACTGGCTTAAAAATACTGATATTTTAAAACAGGAAAAAATATTGGTTCCTTTTTATTTGCTTTCTGGGTTTTTTTGCGTTTTAAGTTTCAGGGTTCAAGCTTTGCTCTGCAATCATGATGTCCATGAAGCAGAGGCCTAAGTCTAATTTATAATTATACTTATTATTTATAAATGCTGAGATTACCACATCATATGACTCTAGGAGGTCTTCAGGATAATACCAAGTGTCTTGAGATTTACAGCAAAGTTGTGAGATTTCACCATGGTGATTATAAAGGCAATGTTCCCTTTAAAACCAACCACACGCGGAAAAAAAAAGCGAAACCGGCAGCTGCAGTTACCCCATCTACTTCAACAGCTCCCTGCCAGCATTTGTGGGTTTCCAGCCACACTTCCATCAGCACACAGGGACTGGGGGGAGTGGTAGATTGGTGACCCTACAGGTCTTTTCCATCTCTGGTATCTGTGGGTGCTTCTTTTGGACCAATGAAGCTCTGTGCTCCTTTCTTTTCTGGAAGGTAGAAGCCTTTTGCACAGTCCCCGTCTGGAGGAAACCAGGATGGATGAGCTGGGGAACAGATACCGGCCAGAGAAAAGAAGATGCCGGGGTATACAAGATTCCCATCTGACCACAGGCAAAGCTCTGTTTCCATTTGCTTCTTTCCCAGGCCCTCCCAATGAGATGAAAGCTGGAATTTCTCACCTCGCTTGCTCCTGTAGCAGAAAAAACAGCCTCTCCAAACTCTACTCTCCCATTAACCTTATGAAACCAGGCAGTCCCTGACCTTGCCCTCTGTTATTGAGGTCCTCTGTCCCAGCCAGACATCCAGCTGTGAGCCTCCCCAGCGCCTAGGTAGGGGAGGGGGAAGCAGTGAGCAATAGCAGAAGTACGGGAAGGTTTGTGCTTGGGAGCAGCCTGGCAGTGTAACACAGCTCCCAGCTCTCCTTCAGCAGCGCTCAGGGGCTGCTGGCCAGACAAGTCCTCTGGCAGAGATGGGGCTGATGTCCCCAGACAGGTAACCTGCCTTAACCCTCTCCCCATAGAGAGGAATATTTGGGGCAGAGACAATTTTGTGAAATCACATTTTAGCCATGCTCATTCCAGACCTGAGCAAGTCCATACCGCAACACAGTCCGAGATGTACAGAGGGATGCACCAGAGCACGGCTGCTGCTGAACTTGCTCTCACACAGATAGAGAAATGGCAAGTGATGAGCACACTGGAATCACTGCCACTTCCTAAAAGCTTTTGTCACCCAAATATTCCCAGGTAACAGGGCCGTAAGCGGATCCTGCAGTCTCCGTGAGGCCAGTTATAAACTTGGATACAGCACAGGAGAAGAAACCAAACCAGTTCACATCAATTAAGAACAAGTCCAGGTAATGCCAGTGGTGACTACTTCAGCGCTCCCAAGCAAAGTGAAAGGTTGACATCCCTGGATTAATAAATATCATAGAAAAAAGCCCAAGATGAGGATGAAGACATGCACTTCACTGAGACCAAGAGGCTCGTTGTCTGACATCTCCTGCGCAGCCAAATGTCCCCCCAGCCGCAAGCACTGTGCAAAGCAATGGCACAAAACACAGTCTGCAAGCGAGCAACTGTCCTGCTAGTGCTAATTACTGCCTCACATGTAGCCAGAAGGAATACGTAGGTAGGAAACATCCCCCAAAATCCAGGAACCACGTGAAAGGACCTACCCGAAGTCGCCTTATAAAAGCACAAGANAAGGACCTACCCGAAGTCACCTTATAAAAGCACAAGAGAGACCATACGCCTTAGACCAAACCTAGCTTTGGTGAAACACCCCCCAGCTATGTCAGCCTCCTAACCTACCCCTGGAAACGCATGCTGGAGTAGCCAGCAGGGATATTTGCAGAGCGAGAGGTATTCAGGCCCTTGCTGAGCTGCAAGAAAGACACTACCCAAGACTTTTTAAGAAGTCTGCAAACCACAGTGACTCTGCTCTGCCACACTGCCCGTCCTCTGCTGCACAACACATCCACCCAGTGCCCCTGCACCTGCCAGGAGGGACATTTCTCCACCATCACACAAAGAAAACAGCACGCAGGGGTAGCAGGCATCCCCTCTGCAGTGTGATTTGGGGGTTAAACTCTGCTGCCTTACCAGGAACTAGTAGTAACCACCATCACAAACCAGGGGGTTTCTTCCCACAGCTGCTGGGGCGATCCAGCAGCACCTCGGGGTAACACTGGGGGCTGGCCTGTGCCGCTGGTGTGGAAAGCTGCACTGAAATCAAGGGGTTTCTCAGCATTAACCATTTGTTGCTGATCAAGCACCTGGGAAAGGTTTTGGAAGTGGCCCCAAAGGCTCTCCCACTCAACACCACTACCGTTCCCAGTTAGCTGCAGCAGTGCACGCAGCACCCAGGTCTGCTTGCTTACATGGACTCAGCAGAACAGACCNCTGCAGCAGTGCATGCAGCACCCAGGTCTGCTTGCTTACATGGACTCAGCGGAACAGACTCTGTGGGTATTGAATCAGCATTTTTCCAAGAGTGACAAAAAACCCCAAACCAGCTCCTTTTCTGCGGAGATGAATCTGCTTGGTGCCTGAGATGTTTGCTAGCACCGCGAATGGCTGCGGGAGAGCATGGCCCCAACTCAACCCTGTTGCCCTCAAGTTCGTATAGCTGTTTCTTAGCATAAACAGAGATTTTCGCTGAGCTCTTAAAAAACATCATCTTGCTCTGAAAAAAATGCACAAACTCTGCACAGTGGTAGGCTGGTAATCAAAACACATGTGTAGCTGAGGAAGGCCAGCGGCCCTCTGCTCGTCCCAACTGCCTTCCAACATTCACCAAAGCAACACTCCAAATTCCTCCCCGCCTTGACACGACACTTTCACAAACACTGAAAGACAGAGCATTTATTCCCCTATTTCATGCCTTATGAATTTCGGAAAGGAAGAGCCGGGTCAGCTGTGCCACCTTTTCTCCATGCCTGCGCTGTGGCAAAGTAAGTGTGTGCAACTTAAGTCGACACTGACAAAGCCTTTGGGAATTTTGGGGTCAGGAAAGACCTAATGAGGAAGCTTGCAAATATGAAAGCCACCCATGTTC
>RSEF01000001.1:211507587-211528437 GCA_003993805.1 Himantopus leucocephalus | reverse complement strand
GGTGATGTGATCATCATCCTGGGAGCTTGATACTGGTTTTGTACATATTGTATATATTTCATTATTTTCTTACTAGTATCATTATCTTTTCTTTTTATTATTTTATTAATAATATGTCATCAAAGTAGTTCAGTTTCTTTTCAACCCATGAGTCTCTCTCTCATTCTTCTCACACTTGGGAGAGAAATTAGAGAGCATCTGTCCTTAGTTTGAGTGGCCAGCCCAGCCTAGCCCACAACATCACCTACATGGTATCCCATTCTCTCGTGGTATCTATTACTCTTCTTCGCTTCTCTCTCTTCTGACACTGCCTGAGGTGGCATTTGATCATGGCAGAAATCCCTTTCCTGGTGTTGCCTTTCCCCAGGTGCTACTGACTCAACGGAAAACCCAGGAAGACACCGCCATCCTTATCAAGATGTAACTCGCCCAGACACTGCCGCATCACATCCTTTTTTCAGCCCATATCACCGATGACTCAGCCTCCATTAACAGCAGTCATCAGGGACTATTTCACCCTACCTTTCCTCCTGGCCAGAGGCCACCCCATAACCTGTGCAACCCACCCAGCTTCAGATCAGCTCTTCCAGTGCTGCGGCTGCTTTCGAGACTGTGCCGCTCGTTCTCCTTGGCACTCCCTGCACGTGCTGCTGCAAACTGCCGAAGAAGGCAGGAACAAAAGTGGACAGCCCAGCATCTCTGCTAGCTTTGACATTTGGGACATATGAATTCTCAAAGCCTCTGTTCAAGGTGATCTCCTTGCAGGGCTACTGCCGGCCGCCGAGGGATTTACATGGCCAGTTGTTTGGGTTTCTTTTTCCTCTTGCTGCGCTTCCACGGGTTACTTTCCCAAAGATAATTATATGACTCAGGAAGACAAACGCATACCTCGCATACTTGCGGGAACTATAATGCTGATAGGTGGCGTAGAGCATTTTGAAGCTCTTTGAACGCACAAGAGCAGCTGAATTCCCGTGACTTACCTACCCAAACCAAAGCAAGTCCAGGCAATGGCCGCATAGTTTTCGTGGAGCCCTCACCCAACGGAGGACAAACGTCTCCCCGAGAAAGCTTTGGTGTTGCAGCACCGAGGCACAGAGGCTTTTTGTCGCCAGAGAAATCACACGTGTTTTGTCAGGTAAGATTTACCATTTCTATTTTACCAGTGTTTGAAAGAACTTGTCCAAACGGAGGCTGGAGCGGGAAGTTTTTCTACTATGAATGAAAAAAAAAAAAGCAGTCGTGTGCTTTCTGAGAGATCATGGGAGCAGCACAGAGAAATTATCATCTCTTAAATAGATAAGTGATTGTTATGGGTAAAATAACCTGGCAGCTAATTGCCTGTGAAGATAACTGGCAAAAATGAGGTGCGGTGGTGTCTGGTATCGCCAGTTTAGCACAAACAGCTCTGCAAAAGACACAAAGAGAGACACAGCCTTTGGTGTTTGAACATTTGAATTGTTGAGCTGCCATTCAATCTGCTGATTTTGGAAGAAAACCAGAGAAGTAAGAACGAGAAATTTTATTTCATGCAGTAACTTGGAGGACCTTACGGATCTTAAAATCACCCCAAATTAGGGTCCACACGTGCACCCAGCATCTCCTGTACCTTGCCGTCAGAGCGGTGGTCAGTGGCAGCAGCACTGCGAGGTGGCTCCTGGTGTCCTGCCGTGCCTGCAGGACGGCTGCTCCTTCGGGACCTTTTCAGGAGGCACTTTTGCTCAGGAGTGAGTCAAATCTTGGCTGCAATTAAAGCTTGTATTTTTAAAGCTTTTCAAGCTTTTGTTCTGGTTCCTGGCTACCTGCATAGATGTGTGTCCCTAGCTAGGGACGAGCTATTCAAATGAAATCATGACACATAAATAGGGACATATTTATTGATTTGCCTTCTACCTTTATATCTAAAGGGGTACAGAAGATAGAGAGGAGCTTCTAGCTCCTGTCCCCATCAGTGCAGGTGACTTGCCAATATGTCCCCTGAGATCAGACTGGGACAGGTCCTCCAAAAGGACTTCAAAATACAAAGGGCTGATCAGAAATGCGTTGGGGTCCCTGAGCAATGCCAGGAGCCTGCCCCCAAGCCCCTTCCCTCTCCGGCCACCCTTGCAGCCCTGAACCAAGGCAGGGGGATGGCGTCTGTGCTTTCACAAAGACTCCCTTAAGAGGAGATAGTGTCTTTCCTGGCTCCTGAATGTTTTTGTTCGCTGGGGTGAGGGGAGCGGTACGGCTTGCAGCTTGTCCTGACATGTGTTTGCTCTGTGTAAACCTGCAGCTTTTATAAAAAGAGCTCCTGTCCTGCGGACTGTGGAGCCTTCAAGTGTTTCTTGGCTCTGGGCTTCTCCTTTAGGTGTTGTAAGATCAGATTAATGATGTATTAGTTCGAGATAACTGCCATGAGATCATGTAATTAACTTGTGATCATGCTCTGTGCCAGTTGGCTGAAACTCACAGCTTTTAAAAAAACCTCTTTCAGCCTAGCTACAAATAGAGCTTTTTGAATGATGGCATTAACAAATAGCTCATTAGTCACCTTTTGGGCTAATTAAGGGAAAGCACATCCAAGGCAGTAAAGAACAGCACTGGGTGATTAAAGGCAGCCGTCTGGCTGAGCTCTGCAGTACGGGGGAAGCAGTTTATCACTTTGTGCCTTTCGCTGCGGCCATTGTGCTCCTAGTAACACGAGTTTGTGATGTCCCCTTCCAAGGCCTGATCCTGCCCGGCTCAGCTCTGTAAGGCTCGGTCAGACCTTCTCATTCCTGCTCGCGTTGCCCTTGGGTAGATGAATAGCTGTGGAGAGGCGGGTGCCGGAAGGTGACGCCGTCGCAGGGCAGTGATACCAGCCCAAGAGCAGCTGCTGCTTGCCCAAGCGATATGACTTCACCTCGGCACTGCTCCCAGATTTGGCATGCGTGGCCTTTTTTGACACATAAAAATTTTGCTCCAAGCAGGTCAGGGGATGCTTTAACTTCTCTGGACTCATTGTGAGTGGGAAGAATCTGGGTTGCCATGTAGGCACCGTAAGGATGTATATACCATTTTGGTGAGCATTGGGCTGCAACAGGCACCACAAGGATGCATATACCATTTTGATGAGTACTGGGCTGGAACAGGCACTGTAAGGACATACATACCATTTTGGTGAGCACGGGGCTGGACATTTCCAACCCCTGCCTGATGAGAAGAAGGCTTTGTCACTATCCCAGTATTTTTGCAGGGCACTGGGAAACATTCCAGGGAAAGGGATCTGACTCGTAGCATGTAATCCCACGTGTGGCTGCTGCAAGACTGTTACTTGAGACCTTCTCCCGCAGTTTGCCCAAGCTCTCTCCTTCTTCTCCAGCTGGACCTTCTTTGGTCCCTGGTTCTTGCCTCAGCCTCAGTCCTGCCTTGGCTGCACACATCATCCCTTTGGCTTGGCAAACATCCATCCCAAAACCCAGAAATTGCCTGGAGGCACAGGTTAGGGTCAGTGCATTCTCTTGCTGGAAAACACACCAGCAAGGGCCAGTCCCCCACTGTAGGGTTTGCAACTTGAGCAGAAACAGAGATTTCTCTCCCCTGTCCCACCTTCCTTCGCCGAACTGATACCCGACCCAACTCTCCTCCGTGTCCTCCCTGCTGCCCCATCTATCAGACCTCCTGTGGCTGGTGGCCACCTCAGCTGTTGTGTAGCCCTTTGTCTTGCCCCAGTCCCTGTCAATGCTCCCTCTCCCTTTACACTGGGCTGCAACATGCTGGTGGTGGCTCTGCAGTCACCCGCCCTGGTCTGGTCACCAAGCCCTGTGATGGCGTGGGTTGGGACTGCTCTGCTGCCCAGGAACCAGCTGTCCTTACCCCACGCTGCCTGACACCTCAGGCCAGATCCTGCTCAGAAGGGTTCACACCTGAGCTCTTCTTAGGTGCTACAAGGGGTTCAGAATGTTGTTTATCTAAACAAACAAATCATTAAGTACAAAGGGCTCCTGTGCGCTGCTTTGGGGGCTTGGACCAGCAAGGTGGCATGTGGTTATCACCAGCCCTAGGTGGTCACCAGCCTTAGGTGGTTACCAGCCCTAGGTCGTCATCAGCCCTAGGCGGTCACCAGCCCTAGCAATACCTGGGTCAGATTGGACTGAGCATCTCATGAAACTGTGCCCTCCTTCATTCCTCCTGGAGGAGAGGAGAAGTTTCTAAGTCTGCATCTTCTGGAAGACACCACTGATTTTTACCGTGGTCAAATACGTGGATGCAGCCAGAGCTCTGAAGTTGAACTGTATGCAAGGTGATGTGACAGCTCAGAGAAATGAGAGATCCTTCATACAGCATCTGCATCTCCACTCAGCAGTGCCAGGTTTTGGTGAGCCACGTGGATGGAGTCAATTTTGAGGGCAGTGCTTGGGCAAACGCTACCAGCTTCTTCTTGTCCTCCAGATCAAGCCCCTGTGTGCTGGAGTGTTTAGGGTTTGACGCTTTAATCTCTTGTCTGTCTGGGTTAGTCTCAGGTCATTAACTTTTATTTTCCTGCTGNGCCAGCTTCTTCTTGTCCTCCAGATCAAGCCCCTGTGTGCCGGAGTGTTTAGGGTTTGACGCTTTAATCTCTTGCCTGTCTGGGTTAGTCTCAGGTCATTAACTTTTATTTTCCTGCTGTTCTGGACGTGTGAATTCTGCAGTTTATGGTACTAAAAAAAATCCCTGTGCAGCTGCTGAGTGCCCAGAGAGGCTGCGTGGCAGATTGTCTTAAACTGGAAATGCTCCAGAAGAGGAGCTTAACTGGGGCTTGTCCTCTGACAACCACTTCTTACAGATTAGAGGGGCTGTAAAATATTGCTGAAGTGGTCATTCCAATGTTACGCTACTTTATTCTGCAGTTTGGAAGAGATTTGCAGGTGAGGCCAAAAATGGACAGTGGTTTGTGATCCATGTGAGTGCTATTGAGGTATAACAAAGGTTGTGAAGTGAAAGGTTTCTCAACCTCCCCCCCCATTATTTTTTGTGTTCTATCAGTACATGACATATAGCAGGAATATCAAGTCTTTTCTCATCTTGTTTTTCTTAGAGTGCTGGTTGAAGCTGTAGGTGTGTAAAAGGAGCTGCCCCTGCCCTAAGTGAGGACTGAACACAGGGTCTGAGTGCAGGCACTTTGGAAAATCAGACATTTGATTTGCCTTCATCTTAAAAGACAGAGGTAATAGGTGTTGGCTATTGACTGCAACAAGGCTAAGCGCTTCACAGCTAAAGTGTAAATTCCAGCCCTCATGAGGCATCGGGCTGAGTGGCATTGCCTCTTTCTCCAGCTTTGCTTTGTAGCGAGAAGTCTATTGCATGAACATTAGCGCAGCTAGTCAGCCCTGGTCCATATTTGTACCTGTCCCTTTCCCTCCCACCCCATCCTGCTGGGTGGCCGCAGAGGAGGGTGGGCACAGCAGATGCTCCGTGGTGACACAGGGACCACAAACCCATCCCTGACCCTGTGATGCTGGCCACGAGGAGGACCTCTGCTGAAAACAAGCTCTGCTGTGTTCTCATATGAAGGGATGGATGCACCAAAGCTACAGCAATGACTGAGGTTTATGATCTTTTAGGTGTTTCTCGCTGCCGATATTGTTGTCCCTAATAAATTTTGACTTTTGCTTTCTCTAATATTGGTTGGACCTTACGCACTGGTAAAATTGAAGTTTTGCATTTGCAATTAAATTTCTGTGTGATGGGAGCTCAGGATTTGTATCTGTACAATTTCATGTCTATATGATTCTGAACAGAGGGGGNGCACTGGTAAAATTGAAGTTTTGCATTTGCAACTAAATTTCTGTGTGATGGGAGCTCAGGATTCGTATCTGTACAATTTCATGTCTATATGATTCTGAACAGAGGGGGACAGTGGGCAAAGAGCTGGGGCCCAGAGTTTTGCTTTTTCCGTCTTTCAGCCAAATGAGTGAATATGGGAAAGGCATTTTATCTTCTATGCTGTGTTGATAAATTGCCCTTTCGTTCTTTCTCTCTTATACTTTTATTGAACTCGCACACAAACCTCTCCCTTGGCAGGTGGAAAGAATAAATTGCCAGCAGTACACATTGACGAGATGCCTTTCAGCAGTAGAGCTGTACAAATAATAGGTTTTTCATTTCAGTGACTGAATAGAAAAATTGAAAATACTTTCTGTTTTGGGTCACCCCCTAAAGGAGAATGTTTCTTTTCTTCTTTGATTTCATAAGCATTGCACGAGACAATCTGGTTTGAGATTATTTACTGCTTTTCATAACTTAAAGAGAGAAGAAAAAAGAGAAGAAAAAGCAAACTAGGTCACTTTCAAAACAAAAACATCATTTGAAAGAACAACCAAAAAAGTTTCATTTTTTAAATGTCAAAATTGAGCCTTTCAGCTTTTCTCAGAACTTTTTTCTTTCTCTTTCAGCTAAACTTAATTACATATTCAACCCAAATTCACCTAGAGTCTCGATACCTCTTAATACCACTTCAGGTGAATTTGCTACAGAAAAAAACCCCAGTCAAGCTCTACCTGCATGCAGCAGTGGCCTGTCCTGTTTGCTGCTCAGCGAATGCATACACACAAGTATTTAGTTCTACTGAATTAAGCTGTTGAGCAAGAGACTGTGTGAAATGACCTCTCACAGGTCTGGCTGGCCAGGGAAGCATCGGCACAGCCATGATTCACCCTGGTGAGACCCGGCAGCGTGCCAGGGCAGGGTCTCGGGCTGTGCCCTGCCGGGAGTCTGGGGTATCACTGGGGCGACAAACTGATGTGGGGCTGCTGCCTGTTCCCGCAGTGCCCCACCTCCAGCATCTCCAGCATCTCCCCGCCATGGGATGGTGGCTGGGAGGTACCAGTGCTTGGGAAACGCAATGGTGTGTCTCAGCCGTGCTTCACTTCCCTGTAGCGACAGGGCCCATCCACCTCTTTCTTTGCTGGGTTTCCTAAGGAAACAGTGCTGGTGTGATGGTGTCCGTCCATCTCTACCTGCCCGCCCCTGCCAGGACCGCCCTGAATTGAGGGTCCTGTTGGCATTAAATTGCAACAAATTCCTACAAATGATGGTGGTGAAAATCAGGGGCTAAGTAGAGATGCACAGCTGCCAGTGTGGTGGGTCTCAAGGGACTCACCTCACATGAAACCAGCTCCACTGGTGCCATTTGGGGTTTGGGTTTGCCTCAGAAAGTGTTAGGGAAGGTCCCTGTTGTCGCCTCCTCTTCAGCATCTTCCCACAGAGGCAAAAAAAGCTCTGCAGTAACTTTTTGTTGCATCCCAACACTGTTATGTGCTTCCTTGGTAAATTAGAGGTTGGTGGTGCTGGAAGAACTCTATTCCCTCTCAGATCCATGTAATCCTGAAAATTTAGGGATGGGTGAAAAGCCCCTGTATGCCTTTCTGCCAGGGATGCACTGGTCCAAGGGGTCAGGGAGGGAAAATGCCTCCGTGTATCTCCATGGACTCCCAGCTGCAGCAAACCTGTAGGTAGCACCGAATGGCTAATAGTCAGGAAATTAATTCAGTGTCTACACCAGAAAGGGACTTCTCAGTGTTAGGAGCTCCAGCTTTAAGTGCTCAATAATCTCCACCCTTCCCTGGTGGCACATAGCCATTGCTCCAGAGCCAGGGCCGTTGAGAGAGCCAAGTGGCCAGTGGTAGCATCAGCTTGTAACACGTAACTGATAACTCCCAGACGGTAACTCCTGTCCATGGAGGGGCTGGGATGGGTGAGCAAGGGCCAGCACTCCTGCCCTCTCTCCTCACCAGCTGGGACTCCATGGCGGTCAGGCTGGGCACATAGAGCCAAGACACACATCCCTGATGGACGCCCTCGTGGCACATCACCCTGCTCAGAAATCAAACCCCATCCCCGCAAATATTGTGAGGGACTAGGAATTTCTTAGCATTAGTCAGATGACAACAGAAAATGGAAGAGGTCCAAGCATTGGTGGTCTTTTGACACAGCAGGGACACTTGTCAATGTGATAAATCAAGGCTTGGCAGAGTCAGCTGCTCCTTGGTCCGACAGTCCCTTGTGAGCCACACAATTTTTTTCTTTTCCTTTTTTTCCTGAAATATTGACAAGACGTTTTCCTCTGCTGAGGGAAGCTTCTCAG
This sequence comes from Himantopus leucocephalus, assembly GCA_003993805.1. Lineage (NCBI taxonomy): Eukaryota > Metazoa > Chordata > Aves > Charadriiformes > Recurvirostridae > Himantopus > Himantopus leucocephalus. Next base: position 211,520,354 of record RSEF01000001.1, on the reverse strand, counting down.
CAGCTGGCCATGGTGCGGACCACAACAGGCACTCAGAGTATCTTCTGGTTATTCCCCAGAGAGAGCGGCAGGAGGCATTGCAAACAGATCTTTGATGCTGCAGATCAGAGATGGACCCTGGTGAAAACTGGAAGCTCGATGAAACCAACTGGTTGTCTCATGGTGGGATCCCTCCCTTTGCCAGTGTGAAAGGAGGTAGGACATGATTGCTGGTTTTTAATCTGCCCAGTGAACATACTGGGAGTCTTCCCAATGTGCTGCTGCCCTTCGCTGTGCTTGTAGTGCTCCCAGGGGTTTTGCTGGGCTATGTGCAGAGCAAGGCAGTGCTCAGGATGAAGGCTGGAAAGACCTGATCCAAGCTGCAGTGCCCTGCCAGGAGCCATCAGACTGACATGGGCACTCAATCTGTGGTTTGTCTTCTTTCTCTGGAGTGGCTTTTTGCCAAAAAACCCCACAGCACCCACCTTTTGGCAAGTTAATATGCCAGTTTTGCTAGATGTGACCACCCTCATTCTCCACAAGCAGGACTCTGCAGATGACAATGGTTGAGGAGGAATGAGGAGGAGAGCTGTTAAAATACCCCCTCCTTTCTTCAATCATATTTTCATGGGACAATTTAGGGTGTCTCCTGGGAGGCAGTCTGTCCCAGCAGTGACAGGAGGGGTGCGGGCTGCCCTGGCTGGGGCTCCCTGTGCAGGACCACCCAAGGTTTCATCCACTTTAGCATGACAGAAGACCTCCCAGCCCCAGACTGGGGTCCATCACTCTCCAGAAATTGCCAGTCTCAGGAAAGCACTCAGGACATATGCAATGGGAAATAGCCAGCAGAGATATTTCTCATATCAATTCATCTCTACCTAATTTCCAGCCAGCTGCTCCAATTTGCTTTTTAATCCCCATTTGAACGTTTGGCAGAAGCAGCCACACGTGCTCCCTGCTCTCCCCCAGCTCACCCTTGTCACTGGAGGTCCCCGTCCCCCAGGGCCAGCACAAGCCGTCCCTCCTTGGGCAAAGCTCCTTCTCTGGCTGGGACGCGCTGTGTCCCGGACTAAAACCAAAATAAACCCACAGCCTTCCAGATGACAGCACCTTGGGAACGGAAACATTTTGCTTTGGTAAAATGCTTCGCTTATCTCCATCTGTTTCCCTCGGCTTCCCGCTGATAGCCCAGATGCCTGGGGAAGGGGACAGTCCGAGATGTGGCGTCGCCTCCTTTTCTGTGAGAGCTGAGTTGGATAAGGAGGTTTGTGCTTTTGAACCCAGCCGCCCTGGGTTCAGTCTCCCCAGCCAAGCACCACTGGGTGGCATCCTTACGACAGCACATCTGCTGCTTCTGCCCCCACCCAGCCCGGGGTGGCTCCAGGGAACCAGCACGGGGGTGCTTGCTGCAGTCCGTCCTTTTGCCCATTAAGGACAATCTCTGCTTCTGTTGTTGCTTTTTTTTTTTCCTAAAATCTTTGCCTTGTGCGTGGTCTGTGTTACTGTTTATAGGCTGGGTTATGCTGTTGGGTTTGGGATCCCACTGTGCTTGGGTCTATAAAGCAGAGGAAGGCAGAGTCACCGCCGTCAGTAGTTTATAAAAATCCAAAACAGTTAAATGCGGACAGACATTGGCTTCTGGTTTTGTATGCTGCCCGTTGCTATCCTAAATTAGTGGCTCACAGCCTTTTCTAACGGATGGGCCTAACAGCATTTTATACCGGGGGGCGAGATCTCTTAGAAACGCCCCAGGTATGGATTATGATATGGTGTCATGCACCTTCCCTTCTTAAACATCCTCCTTGAACGCCCTAGGAACAGTCCACAGATTCAAGACCAAAAGGTTTTTTTTTATTCTAGCTCATGCATTGAACAAATGCCATGAACATGAAAGGAAAAAAGCCCCAAAACCAACAGGAAAAAAACCCCACTCTGCAATTATATTTTTTTTTTAATTGCATTGAGTTTCTGCAATTCAGCAGCATTTTGACATCGAAAGAAATGTTTGAAAATAAAGAAATCCCCACCAACTCCAAGGCATGAATGGCATTTAACACTTGGCCACGTGTTCCTATGTGGCTGCAGATCCTTCTGGCAGTGAGGGATCCCTGTGCGCTGCGCTCTGCACCTGGGAGCAGGCAAGGATGGGTGGGCTTGTGGTGGGATTGGGTTTGGGATCCAAAATAATCTCCCACGGGTTTTTGGTGAGACATGCCACCAGCTGAGGGGTTTCCAGAGCCCACGATCTAACCTGCCACAGGGACTGAGTTACATCAATATTGTTATCAGATGACTCAAGGGTTTGTTCAGCCTCTGAAGAATCCCGGCTGGAGCATTCTCCTGCTCCGGCTGGTTAAATCTACCCCGGCTGCTGTTGTTGGAGGAGACCGTAGCGCGCAGGAAAGCTTTGCTGTGGGCAGGATGCTCCTGGCTGTGCCCTGAGCACTGGCTGAGCTGGGAAACGGGAGCGAAGAGCCGTGGCACAGCCAAAAAGGGGAGCACGGCCGGGGATCCCAGCGTGGGCAGAGACGGGGCAGCAGAGCTCTTGCTCTTCAGCAGAGCTGCAGGGGGACACAAGGGTTCATCCTGCCAAGTCTCTGTCTTGAGCTGACTCCAAGGTTTTTCAGTAAGAGCTGGATTAAAAAAAAAAAAGCCCACAGTACACATATGAAAGCTGTCAGGGGTGAAGTGGAAGCAAGCCGAGCAGGGGCTTATCTGCAGTGTGATTAAACCAGCATTGTCACCCCAGCTCTCCACACCTCCCTCTCCAGCTGACCTTTCCGAGCATTTGTTCTTCTTCCCTCAGACAATGAGCTCTCCGAAGGTGCCCCAGCCCTCTTTGCTCTGGATCAGCTGGGTAAGTCCACGTGCGATACATTTTCCTCTTCCTTTTTTCCTATGTAGAGTAATTAGGAGACGACTTAAAACACAGGGCAGCCGCTGAATGCTTTCCACTGCATAAATTCATCATCACCGGTGCCTCCTTTCTATGTTGTTTTTGAATGCCATCCATCAGAGGGCTGGGACTGGTCTCCACTAGCTGTGTTTAGTACATTTCTGTATTAAATTGATGCGGATTTTTTTCCCCTGGGAGAGAAGCTGTCACCTTTCTGGTGCAGAGCGCTCCCAGATGCTGCTCCTTCTTGGCTGGGGGGTTTAAGGTTTAGCCCATGGCTCACACTGGAGCTTCTGTGACTTTCTGGTGCCTTGCAACATGATGAGTATTTTTTCCCCTCCGGGAGGCAGAAGTAGAGATGTGTAAAGTCAGAATGAAGAGTAAGACACCCAGGGAGAAAACAACCTCAAATGGGCATGGGAAGCTGAAGGCTTCAGAGGCTGGATCCATGGGGAGCCCCACCTGGCAATGATATCCCCTCAATCCCAGTGCCGAGGCAAAAAAAGATGTGTTGCTCAGGAGGAGGTAGAGGTTCTCAAGGTAAGGTGGGGGTGAGGACCTGAGCTGCATGCTGAGAAGGTTCTGCAGGAGGCCTGATATGCAGGGAAGAGGGAAATCAAGCCCCCAGCCCGTCCTGAGAAAATGGGAAGGCTGGAGATGGAGCATGTGGGAAAGTGCAAGTTAGATGTTGGGGCTCAGGTCTGTGCACACCACCTTGCTCTTTGGCAGCATGGTGGGACCATCCTCTGCAATGCCCATCACGTTACATGACCAAGCACCAGCCCTTCCTCCCAAGAAAAAGGCACCCTCCTCTTCACTTTCAGGGCAATAAACTCTCCATCCTTGGAGATATTCAAAACACATCTGGACATGGTTCTGGGCAACCAGCTCTAGGTGGCCCTGCTTGAGCAGAGGGCTTGGACCAGATGACCTCCAGAGGTCCCTGCCAACCTCAATCAGTCTGTGATTCTGCGACTTCTCCGCCGCTCTGAAAAACCACCTTGTCCCAGTAAGGATGCTCTGCGTGCACACACTGGCCTGCTCAGCACATGTGGCACTCTTGGAAGCTTGGGGTAGGAGGGTAAAAACTGCAAGAGCCCAGAATGGTGTTTTTTATTATCACCATTGATGGAGAGGAACTCTTTATCAGAGAGTGTAGTGATAGGATGAGGGTAACAGTTTTAAACTGAAAGAGGGGAGATTTAGATGAAATATTAGGAAGAAATTCTTTACTGTCAGGATGGTGAGACACTGGAACAGGTTGCCCAGGGAAGTTGTGGATGCCCCATCCCTGGAAGTGTTTGAGGCCAGGCTGGACGGGGCTTTGAGCAACCTGGTCTATTGGGAGGTGTCCCTGCCCATGGCAGGGGCGTTGGAACTAGATGATCTTTAAGGTCCCTTCCAACTATAATCATTCTGTGGTCTATGATTCTACGATTCTATGGTCATGTGTAACTATATCTGCTGTAAACCTCTGCTGCTAAGAGCCAGGATCTTGAAAAAATTCCTATAAATACAAAAATGCCTATAAATTGTATGATGCCTCACTGGCACTGGGAAGGATGGCTGGGCCAGCAGCTGCCCTCACTGGCAGTCTCATACACTTGATCATATTTTAAAGGAGTACTTGTACGCTCTCTCCACTTGGTGTCAGGATAGAGACTGCTTTGACATGTGTTCACCCAGAGAAGTGTCTAACAAGGAATGGGAATAAAGCCAAGACCCTTCCCTTGGCTGCCTCATTCATTACCCGGTTGCTGTTAAAACAAGTCAAGTAACTTTAAAAAGCATTTTCTGTGACACAGCTTCCACCAGCTCCTTTTCTTCTTGATCTTCCTCATCTTATCCCTTTACCGGCACTTTCCCTCAGTGACACGTGCCCGTTTCTCCTAACTTTGGCAAACCCTCCAAGTTTTAGCAAACTTACTCAGTGACAAAGAACAAGCTCCCTCTCCCAAATAACAAGATTTTGTTGGTTTTAGTTGCGTAGCAAAGAAATGCATTAGCAGCTAGAGGGATGTTTTAACTGTGCAAAATGAGGCTTGTGGTGACCCCTGGTCAAGGGGCAGGACCCTGGAGGAGCAGGGATCAGGGCTGTAACATGGGACAACCAGCTCCCTGGCATCCTCCTCGTGTTAATGGAAAAATAATCTGTGCCATCCAGTGTGATCCATTGGCTCCTGAGGTGGTGGTTGGCATCTCCCAGGGCTTCTGCACAGCCCCGCTCCTAGCCGAGGGGCAGCAGGAGCTGCTCCGACACTGCTTTCCTCTGCACAGCAGCATTTGACATCCCTCAGTCTGGAAGCAATTATTCAAACCAGTGCTTGTATCACCTTACATTTCCACTCTGCCTTCCAAACACAGCACAAGACGTGATTGCTCCATCCAAGGTAGACAAGACAGACAAAGGATGTGAGATAGCAGAACAAGTAATGGAAAACTGATCTCTTCTCCTGCCTCCCTCCCGGCTGGTGAGTTTTCAGCTGGATTAGTCTCCCGACCTGAGTCATGTGCAGCTGCATGTTCTGCAGTGCCAGGCAAGCGAGGGGGTAAGAGCAAGCACACGCTGGAGGGGGAGAGGACAAGACCATCCCAGTAGCAGCTCAGATTTATGCTGTGTTGAAGGGATCGTGTAACCAGGGCCTGAGAATACCAGGTCAGAAATACTCAGCCCTGGTCAAACCAGCCACCTGAACGGCAGGAGTTATTAGTACAGGAGCAGAGAATGAAGCAGCATTATAATAACAACATCCTGAGACAAAACATCAATGCCATAACAAAGCATCATGACCATAAAAATCACAGAAAGGCAGGTCTGAGCAGGACTGCAAGAGGTCAGCTACGCCGCCCTCCTGCCTGAAGGCAGGGCTGGGGCCTCCCCTTCACCCATCACCCCACACGGAGGACCAACCTGTCCTAGCAGCCTTCCCAGGCAGTCCACCCCAGTGCTTCACTGCACTGGAAAGGTTTTCTTGGTGTCTAATTAAATTTCTGTAATTTAAGTCAATTACGCATTGTGCTGCTGAAGGCAGGCATAAGCAGGGAAAAGCCCTTCCACGGGTCAGAGTGAGAGTTTCTTGTCCTTTCTGTGGGCGCTGGAGGAGGATCCCAATGGAGGATCACTGGATCGCATCCTTTTTTTCCCGCTCATCAAGTCTGCCTTGACCTCTAGTCCTGCATCCAGCTTTCTGGCAGCTTGTCCCAGCCTGCTCTCAACTGCAAATGCAAAAGGCTGTGCTTGGATTTTGAGTCATTCATGGAAATGCTGATCAGTACCAGATTTACGAGAGGTTTTTTGCATCGCCTCATGCCATGAGCAACTAACTGCCAAGACAGGTTTTGACCAGTCATGCATCCATCTTTTCATATTTTCTTCTAGTCCAGGTGCCCCTCTCTTGCTTATAGTGATACCACACGACACAGTATCACAAGCCTTACTTATACGCCAACATATACGGCATCTGCACCTCCCCCCTCATCTACAAAGTTTATTACCTCATTGCAGAAGATTAGATGAGTCTGACCAGCTCTGTTCTTGCCGAATCTGCACTGGCTATTACTCATATCCTCCTCTTCTACATGTTTGCAAAGCCGTTGGTCGTTTCAGTGCTTCCAAGGATGGAATTACCAATGACTGGGATGACACTTCCTAACTCTTCTTTCTCTCCTCGTCTTAAAGATTGGTGCTCTGCTTGCCATGCCCAGCCTTTGGAAACCTCTCTGTGGTCTGCTGCTGTGTAAGTCAGTGCGTGGCTCACCTGTACCTTGGGCAGTGAGCACGTTTCTGAGGTTCCCTGGAGAAGTACCAGGCAAGGGAGGCAACGGTGACTAAGGGACAGAGCAGCTTCTATGAAAGCAGACACTGAGTAAACTACAACTCAATGATGTGGAAAAGAGATGCTGGAGGGAGGATATGGTAGAAGTACAAGAATTATGAATGGCATAGAAGTAAATAAGTGCAAGAGAGACATGGACATACTGGAGAGAGTCCAGCAAAGGATGATGAAGGGACTGGAGCATCTCTCCTACGAGGAAAGGCTGAGAGAGCTGGGTCTCATCAGCCTGGAGAAGAAAAAACTCTGGGGGGATCTCATCGATGTCTATAAATACCTGTAGAGAGGTTGTGAAGAGGTCAGAATCACGTTCTTTCCAATGGTGCTCAGTGCCACTACCAGAGGCGATGGCCACAAACTGAAATGCAGGAGGTTCCCTCTGAACATCGGGAAACACTTTTTTACTGTGAGGATCACTGAGCACTGTCACATGTTGTCCAGGGAGGTTGTGGACTCTCCATCCTTGGAGATATTTAAAAGCCATCTGAATGTGGTTATGGTCAACTGGCTCTAGGTGGCCCTGATTGAGCAGGGATGTTCGACCAGATGACCTCCAGAGGCCCCTTCTGACCTTGACCAGTCTGAGATTCTGTGAAATGAGGAAAGGCTTAAAACAACCCAAAGGAAGTATGTTTCCGACAGCACACAGCTACATTGTGTAACTTGCTGCCACAAAATGTCCAGGGTGCCAACAGTATGAATGGGCTCAGAAAGTGATTAGAAAACATCCTGGAAGAAAGGACTATGAAGGGCTCTCAAACCTGATGACGCAGCCACAACCTCCAGCTCAGGCAGGGAAACGGGACAGTTCCTCCTGTACTAGAGGAAACGGCATTTGTAGTTGTACTGTTCCTTGTATTTTCTATGCAGTCATCTACCAGAGGCCACATCAGAGAGAGGACACCAGGGGCTCTTGAACTTTGGTATAATCCAACGTGGTCCTTCTTGACTTTCCTTAGGTCCACAGTGACTAACCAGAAGAAAAAAAAACAAAACAAACCCACACCTCCTCTTCCTTTCTTTTCTTCATCTGTCTCTCCTCTCCCACAGCTTTGGCTGCTGGATTTCAGCAGATATGAATCAGACGGTGACTGTTGTGTTCCTTTTTTTCTGTAAATTATTAAAACAGAACATTTCACACTTGCTTTGTGGCCCAGCAGAGGAATGCTGCATTGTCTCCTTGGCAAGTCCGGAGGCGGAATTTCTGGCCCTGGAGAAAGTGAGGTCAGGGAGAGAGAAAGTCTCCAAACGAGGAACATGTGCAGACTGCTTCGCTGCCTCTCTTCTGTGCTTGCATGTCTTCTCCCTGTCTTCCATTCCCTCATCCCTCCCCTCTTTTCCACCTCCTTCCCATCCCACTGGCAATTTTTCTGCTTGCTGCTTTAAGATGAGTTCGCTGAATATCAGAAAAAAGAAAGAAGACTGATTGAAAAATGCAAGGTGAAAGCCCCCAGCCCGGGAAGCCTTGGGTAGACTGATGAGAATGGGATGGAAAAATAAACTGGGAGTGTGGGGTATGGGCCCCCCCCTGTCAAAATCAAGATGAAAATGCTTGTGTAGGAGATGTGATATCTCAGTAGAAACCCCTAGGACCTGTGCCTCGCATTTCCCGACAGCCGACCAGAGGAAGGATTAGCTGGCTGTGCTATTTATACCTGCACCCTGGGTACGGGCAGCCTGCTGGAGGAGGCTCCCCACAACGGCGGCTCGCAGGAAACACTGCTTTTGTGATACCGTCTGCCGGGGGAACAGATATGCCCAGGAATGAAACCCCATTGGATAAATAAAAAGGGAAGGAAAGAAAAAGCCCTGGTCCCTGCCCTGTTTGTTCCCACTGCTTCGTAGCCATCCAGCTGTTTCTTTTTCTTTGTTGTCCTGACCTCATCTCGTACTGGAGCGAAGCCAGAGAGCGAGTGCTCTGCTTAGCCGTCTTCTGCCAGAAACCAAACAGGTCAAGTTATTAGAGAAAAGTGAAAGCTCTTTGGCAGAACTGGAAAAACAGATGTGTGGAGATAATTCTGCTGCCTCCAAATACGAAGCTGCCTGTCAAGTGCATATCAGAGGGGACTTGATAAATACTCACAGTTGTCACTGTGAGAATCTCAACAATGGCTATTAATTTATCAGGATAAGTTTCTTCGGGGCTCCCTGAGCTGCTGAGCTCACTGGCTGCCTGGTAGCAAGATCACTTAAAAACCTTCCACAGACGTGGGTTTGAAAGGGCTGCTCCAGCACTGCAGGAGGATTCACCTCTGCTCAGGAGGTAGAGATGCTTCGGGGACGCTGAGGATGGGTAGAAGGGTCTCTGCAGGGCAGGTGAAGCCTGTGACTATCAAGAAGAGGTAGGACTATCTCCACCTGAGATTATGGTAAGGGCATCTTTCATGTCAAAGGCTTTGTGGCTTTTATTTACTAAACTTACCTGGGTGAAGCTTTCTACACAATCTATTCTGATTTCTTGATTCACCTCTTGCTGAATGTGGTCTCAACATCGCACGGCAGTTATTCGTGCCGTCCCCAGGGGTGGTGTTAACGGGGCTGTAACTCTCCGGCTGCCCATCGGCCATCGTTAAAAGCAGCAGCGACAGCAAGAAGTGAAACTGCGTGCAGGCATTTGGGGTTGCTGCAGTGTCAGGCAGAGGGGCACAATTATTTGTTTGCTTGCAGCGTTAGGAATCCGTGGGATTACACGCATGGGTGGGTGCAAATGTAACGAGCGTCACTGCCCGGGTGTGCTTGCAGGTTGGGATGGCCACGTCCCTTCCGCAGGGCCTCGGTGGTCCAGCCCCAGGTCTGGCAGTAAGAACTGCTCAGAGCTCCCCAGCCGCGGGGGATTCGGGATGGTGCAGGGATGCGGAGTGACCCAAGGGGCTGCTAACAGCCAAGCAAGGATGGCACCTGGAAATGCTTCTCCCTTCCCACACCGCTCACTGAAATGCGTGGGAAATCCATGAGAGGTGTTTATTTTCCATGGCAGGGTATAACACACACGTACTTCCAGCCTGTGGATCACGTGTGTCTCCTGGATCCGTAGTCACCAGGGAGAAGCCGAAGGGAGGCAGTGAAGCGAGATGGCACTGTCAGCTCTGCTCTGCTGACCTGACAACTGGAGTTGTGGTGGCACTTGGCCCCGGATGAGCAGGTTAGGACCAAAAGGGTTGGAAGGATGAACTTCTTTCTTCTCCAAATTCAGTGGGGGAATAACATAAAAAATATAAAAATATATATTTACATATATATATAAAAATAGTGGAGCTATTCAGAAATTCACTGGGGGAACAACATATTTAATATTTTATATCTCTCTATATATTTATGTATATATAGATATATAAAAAATTACTGGAGCTGCAAAGTGGAGAAGCTCGAGCGGTGGTTGCCTTGCCCTCCCGGGCAGACGCAGCTCGCCAGCGGTTATCAGGTATATCAAACCCCAGAGGGATTAGAGAACTCCCTCTCCAATCTGCCAGCCTTAGTTTATCAAATCAAAATAGAGTGGAACAGGAAAACCACTTTGAAAATCACTTGGAAACATGCACCAGAAAATGAATAATGTGGGAGAAAAGAGAAATGACACTTTTACCCAGGCAGAAAAAAAGGCTGTTTTCCTTGGAAATGCAACAGCATGGTTCATGAGGTCCTTGCGATGCTACTGAAAGACAAGACAGCAGATAATCCTTCTCTTGATATATTTGTTCTTCTGTCATCGAAATCATCACATACCATCACGCAGCTGTAGGTAGAAGGGAAGCACAGACTGCGGGGCCAGAATGAGAAACAAAATAAGCCCTTGGACAGGCTGGATGCGCTCGGCTGCGGGTAGTACAGCTGGATTGCACTGGAATCGCCCCGTCCCCCGCGACACAAGACTGGGATGCAGAAAAACCAAAATAATAACGTGTCCCATTTTGCCCAACCAAATGATAAAGTTGGAGCATGACAGTAAATCGCACTTGAATTGCCATACGGAACTGGGTCAGCGAGCAGCGCCCTCGTCCAACTTCATCCACCGCTGTGAACAGGCACCTAATCAGCCGAGGGCAAAATTTCACCTTCATTTACAGCTGAGCAGGTTCATGGTTTGCCTGTGTCTGTAAGCAAAGCCAAAATTTATCTCCGGAGGAGATAGGAGAGGGCAGATACACAATCTGAAAAACCAAAGGCCACTTCCTCCAGGGGACTGAGGTGTCTAACGGTACCTATCCTCAAGGTTCCCCATGATTTTGCAGAGGATTTAGGCATTCAAAAGCCCTAATTTGGGCTTAACTTGCTCCAAGATACTCAGGGCATCTGCAGGAGACAAGGGAAACGAACATCCCTCTTTCATCCAAGTCTGGCACCCTGAGCCTGTGGTTTTTCCCCTGAGAAGGCCAAGGGAGCGATGGTTCCCCTTGCCTCCCCCTGGAACAGCAGATTGTCTGCAAGTCTCTTCTCTCCTGCTGGAGCGTAACCCCAGCCTGTATTAGGTGACCTCAGGGAGACAGCTAATAGCTGCCTCGGTTTCAAAGCTTCAGAGAGACACCTGCAGGGACAGCACCCAAGTGTCACCTCAGCTTGCATGCCGACATGGACACAGAGGGAAGGGCACCTCTGAGGATGCTCAACTCACATGGGAAACGTAGTTCTGCAGCAACCACTGCTGTGGGACATGTGTGCATGCGGAAACCGAGGAACCTGGTTTCACCATCAACATTTTTTCCTCCTTTTGCCCTTTCCCATATCCTATACTTTCCCTTTCTCTTGCATACACCTAAGCGACATCGAGCAAAGCTGGGGTTTGTGATTTGAAAAAGCAATGCCGCAGACTGCTGCGATTCACAGCACGGTCCCAGCACCTGGAGCTGCCGGGAGTCCCCGCTGGATCCATCCAGCCCTGCGGCGATGGCACCGTGACAGCTCCCATCTTGCTGTGCCCATTTACAGGTCTGTTGTGGACCGGGCGCATTCCTCTTCAGCCTGTTGCTGCATTTCCACCTGCTTTTACCCCTTCGGCGCGGTATTTTGGGAGGCAGACCCAGCTCTGGGGCCTGAAAATCTTGTCTGTGTGTTAAGAGTTGGGAGAAAAGAGTGTAAACGGAAAGGATAATCCTGGCATCACTGGGCATCTTGCTGGACTGAAGGAGGCTGGAGCAATGGGATGGAGAAACCCAAAGAGCGTGCTGGCAGTGCCAGTCCCCCAAAAAGAGGTCTGCCCTGTGGGGCGGTGCTGGGAAAAGGATGTAGAGGGACCGCTGAACCCAATTTGTGCCCACATGGCCCCAAGGAGGGGAACAAAGCACGGTGCAAAGATCGAAGGAGATCTCCCGTGCTGTCCCCCCTGCCAGGCAGCAGGGCCGGGGGGGGCTGGGGAGACGAAGCTGTGGCTCCAGCCCTAATGAAAACACATTCCATGGAGCGGGTGTGCAAAGGCACAACGAAAACCTGAGCTGACAAATGTCCTGTGTTCCTGTTATCTTAGTGCTTGTGTCCAGCATCGGCCATAAATCCGTTGATGTCAAGGGATGTGTGCATCTGCTGCGCACGTGAAAATGCGGGATGAAGCGGGTGGGCAGCAGGAGAAAGGGGCTGCCTTTAAGAATGGGGGGCTGCATTTAAGAAAGGGGGGGCTGCCTCAGCTCCACACTGGCTAGCTACAGCCCANCTCCTCCGGGCGCAGGGAAAGCAGCCAGAGCTCTGGGAGACGGGGAGATCAATGTACGGGCTTGGACTCGGGGTAACTCCTATCAACCGCACGTTGCCTGCGAGGCTTGGGGTGGGACTTGGGGAGCCCGTGTGGGTATCTAGGGTGGGATTCAGGTCCCAAGGATGAGGTGGGGAGGCCATGCTGCCGCACAGGCTCACCCCTGGGCGCATCCAGGTGTCTCGGGTGGCTCCGTTTGGGGCTGCAAAGCTCCAGCAAAGCCCGTGGCCCAGCCTGAGGGGGGGGCGGGGGGGGGTGTCGGACTCCCCCTGAGCGTTCCGGCCCCGCAGCCTCGCCGGGGGGACACTTGCGGCCATCTCCCCCCACGGATGCCGCCCGGGCGGCGCTCAGCGGCCTCCCCCCCCCCCCCCCCCCCCCC
>RSEF01000001.1:211484358-211507164 GCA_003993805.1 Himantopus leucocephalus | reverse complement strand
CAGCCAGTTTTTTACCCAGCGAAAAGTACACCTGTCCAGGCCAGTTGTTTAACCAAGAGGACAGAAAGCAGATCTGCTGTGACCTCGGTCCCTGAGGTTTGTGGAGGTGCCATCTGGGTGATACTGCCTTTGAATTGCACACGGTTGCATCCCTAACCAAAAATAGTTGCTGCAAGGCCCCCAGAGCTATAAATAATAGTGGCAGTAGTAAGAGTAATAGCAATAATGATGATAATAATATCAACTGTTCTTACATATCCACCAGCAAACCCATCCGTTCATCACAGCTCACTTATTTCCAACCAGGAGATGTTGCTATAGGCAACGTGGCCATGCGACCTGCTGTCTGGCAGAGCAGAATTAAAAAGGGAGTTGCAAATGCGTCATGATATGTGACATTTCCACAGCAAAGATCCACCCAAGGATCAGCGAGCACTTCCCCAAGGCAAAGGGACCCACCTCTGTGGCGCCCCAGAGGCCCTGGGCCTGCCATCCCCAGGGAGGGACGCGCTCTGAGCCAGACCCTTAAATCCATGTTGTCCCCTGGAAGGTGCAAAATGGGTCCTGACTTGTGCCAGCACAACCTACAGGCCTCGGGGCAGCCAGCAAGGCTGGAAGCAAGCCCACCACTTCAGTGGATTTACTTGCAGACCTTGAGACCGGCCCAAAGCACCTCCCCAGCTCACCAGGGAGCTGGAGTGGGGATCAGCCCTTCAGCTTGTCTTAGGCTATGGATAAATCACAAACCTTTTCTTTTTCATCCACAGAGCCACAAAGTTAATCCCTGAAGAGGAGCTGGAGGACTCTGGAGAGATTCTGGGTTTGGGACACTCCTTTTCACCCACTGCTTGGTGTCCCCCCTCTCACGCTAGGCACAGCCTGGGGGACCTTGTCCCACCAAGACCTCCAAACCAGCTGCAGGAGGTACCTCTGCACCAAAGCAGCAGGCACCACCAGCTGGGTGCAAATGCTAAAGCAGCCTCCCCTGGGATGTTACACCCTCCCCCCCCCCAAAAAAAAGAGGGCGAGGTTGTAAGCTCAAACGCTGGAACCCTGGTTGCCCACAGCACAAAATTATTTGCCCGTTGGCCCTCTGTGGTGCAGCAAGCTCCAGACAGCTCTGGCCACAGGGAAACCACAGCCCAGCTCTGGGCACGCTCCGGGAGCTGTGTACAAGAAGGCACAGGGCCAGACTGGCACAGCCTGGCACCTTCTGCCCACGGGGTCCTCCAGCGCTACCCCAGCAGACTTCATGCTCTCAGACACCCACGTGCTCTTGTGAGCCACCACCTGGACACCCAACACTCCTTGGCTTTGTGTGTGGAAATCCCAGACCAGCAGGTTAAGGCACATCCCTCACTTTGTGGTGGAAACTTGAATAAAAATAAAGAAACCACCAGTCAAACTACCGATAATGCCTGTGAGCCCCAGGAGTGCTGTGGAGAAGAGCTGGCCCGAGCACTAAGTGATGGGGATATGGCTGTATCGGAAACAGCAAGCCCGGGAGCGGTGGCATCCATAGCGCCTGTCCCCCTTCTGCTAGGTCACACAGCCTTGTCCCCGCAACCCAGACACATGTCTTCACCTGGCACAGCCACCAGGGATGGATGAGTAGTGTACTGCTTTGCTGGGCTGGCAGGATCCATCCATCCCATAGCACTGGTCCAGCCTTACTGTCTTGGTTGGGGAATATGGTGGGAAGCAGGTGCTGAACGTTACCTGGGAGGGGCACACTCAAGACGCATCTCCCCAGGTCCAGGGGCACCAACACATGTTGGCATTTGCATAAGGCGATCTTGGAAACACAGTGCCAAAAATACGGGTGGTGGACAGAATCACAGAATCACAGAATGGTCAGGGTTGGAAGGGACCTCTGGAGATCAACGGACGTTCCCAAAGTCAGCAAAGACCGAATCAAGGTTGTCGGGGTTGGACCCAGATGTGGAGTATGGCCACTGCTGCAGGAGATTGTGCCTTCCCATCGGTGATGCTGAGCCAGAGCATCCCAGCGCAGGGGGACATTACTCATGGAGCTGGGACAGAGCTGTCCCCTATGGGCAGGGAAGGACTTTGGCGTGGGATGGGGTCTGAGGCGGGGGAGACCTGCCTCTGGCAGGACTGTAGGGATTCCTGGGTGAGATGCCAGGGCTGCCAGGAGACCCTTCGGCTCCAAAACCAGCTTATTGTTTCCGAAAGCCGACAAAGCAAATCTTCCCTCTGGTTCAGCTGGCCTGGGATGTGACCTCCAGAGCATGACCGAAGGGAAACAGGGAGAGGAAATGTGATGGGAAAAGAGCCTTTCTTTGGCATGGGGAGTGACGGGAAGGTTTTGCACTGGGCATGGGCTAGTGAAATGCGGCAATGGTTGCCCTGCTCGCTGCCCCTCTGGCCCTCAGCCACCTCAGGGCTGAGAAGAGTACCAGGTCTGGCCAGTCTTACATAAGTAACAGCTTTTGCACTTTTCTTCTGGTTTTGCAAAGAAAGAGGGTTCTATTCCTGGAAAAGATACTGACTTAATAGAAGTGACCTTCACGTAAAACACGACTTCTGCGTAAACAAAGATTATTCTAAATATTATTAAAATATTAGTCTGTGTTATCATGACCCAACGTTTTTCATAAATGCCAGCCAGCAGTTTCAATAGAAGCTGAAAGTGTGCTTCTTTTCTGTCTCCTGAAAATGGGTTTTCTTTGACTCTTCTGAATCAGCGAGTTGAAATGTTTTACTTGACTCAATGTTTTATTTTCCCTCAAACTTTTAAAACAGTTGGAGGCACGTGGAAAGGGAGCAGGGTGCTGTAGCCTTGCCTCAGTCGCTTTTGAGCCGTTTACTCAATCATTTTAAAAGGAAAACACAAGCAAAAGATGCTGTTTAAACAAGGCACAGAAAAATCTGATGCTGCCCTTCGTTGCTAATGAGAGTTGTCCCCCGCCAGATAAACACTGCTTGTCAAAGAGGAGTCAAAAATGCAGCGTGTAAATTGAGCGGGGACAAGAAAACATATAGTTTATATTAAAGGAGGTTGTTTTCATTTCTTTCTCTTGGGATCTCTGGCCTTGCCTTGACCCGTCGCGCTGTGTCCTACAGCCTGGAACATGGAAGAGCCCCCTGGGCTGGAAGAACAAAGAGGCCATTGCAAGAGATATCCCTGACAAGCAAGCGAGGTTGTTTTGTCTTCACCGTGATCTCTGCATCATACTGGGGTGGCATTAAAGGATTGCAAAGATGCAGCCGAGCAAGCCTGAGGCTTGGCTTTGGGATCTGAATGCTTCAAAGCAAAGAAAAAAATTTGGGGGTGTTTTCATTAGCATTGGGCTCCTTCCACCTGCCTGGCATTGAGGAGAAGGGGTGACCCTGTGTTTCCATGCAGGCTTTTGCCCTCCCAGCTGCGCCCTGGTGAGTCCCGCTCATGCTGGGAGCCTTGTGGGAACCGGCTTTTGGCTCCTGGAAACCCAGTGGGTAGTCCTGGGTGAAAACATGTTGAGAAGAAACAAGGTATTGGCATAATGACGAACACAGGGACTTGGGGGAATTCAAACACCGCAGCTCTAAACTTGTTAAAATGTCATAAATAAGTGGCCAGAAGAAAATAAATGAGAAGGTTTCAAGGCAGCTTCTTGAAAATGAGTTTTCCTGATGGGTGGGGAGCCAGAGTCTGCAGGGCTGGTGGCAGTGTGCTGGGTTTCCCCGCCGCGGTGGGAACGGCATTGCCCCATGCGGTACACGGTGTCCTGGAAAGTAGCCTGTTTGGCCTCTCCTCTTGATGCTGAAGAGGTGACTCAAAGGTCTCAGTAGAGAGGACCACAGCTGCAGTTTCTCTCCTCCTTCCACATCACCCTCTTTGGGTGTTGTCTTCAACTTTCCATCCCTGCGAGAGCTGCTTAGCTCCCCTAAAAGAAACTCAGCGAAGCAGAGGAGAGCATATGTGCATGTTGGAGGGGTGCTCTCCTCCTTCCCCAGAGCTGTGGTATTTGAAACTCTCATTCTGCACCCAAATCACAACTGCTGCACCTTCTGCTGCCTCCAAGAACCACTACAAAGATGTATTTCAGAGCTGTGAGTGCTTTCCATCACTTTCCAGTACCACTGTACAGGTAGCCACGGAGAAAGAGTGAAAGGAACCCACAGAGATCCGTTCCAGACCACAGCGACTCCACGTCCAGTGCGCTCTAACACCCATACATCAGTTGTCACAAGGTCTGAACATTTGACCCAACTAAAACATCACTGCAGTCAAATCATACCCATTTTGCCGGCTTACTGGCACGGAGTGGTACCCTGTCTTGCTCCTCAGGCAGAGCACACACTTGCTGACCAGCAAGAACCCCACGCTCCCTTTTCTGCTTTACCAGGTGAAGCCACCACGATCCCTTCACAACACAGCCATCACATAGTTCTTGCTTTTGAGGGCAACCAAGAAGTTTTATCATTAGCCTCAACCCTTTTGCAGAGACAGGAGGAGCCAATTTCAGCTTCTCTGGCCATTTAGCCTTCGGGAAAAGCTACCTCTCGGGACTGGATTTTAGTGCTGCATTAACGTAAACCTCCAAGGAGGTGTGAAGCCAACGGTGCTGCCCTACCAAAGCCAATGAGCATCCCAGTGGTTCGCAGAGACTGTGTTAGGACCAGGCCCACATTGTATAGATATTCCTGCCTCGGAGGCTTAAGCTTATACGAGAAAGCAGCTACCTTGTCCTGCCTGATGTTCACTCATGTACGCCAGTGATGCACTCACGCTCCTGGGGGCTACAGGGGCCCTGGTCAGGGACGCATCCTGGGCTCTGTTTGTGAGATTCCTCACAACGGAAAGGAGAGCACACTTGTAAAATTCCACATCACGTTCACCGGGATGAGTGAGGGGGTGCTTACAAGTGTTTTAGAGGACCAGATTAGATTTCGGCATAATCCTGGTAGATGGGGAGGTCTCCTCTACCCCATTCAACATGAAGACAGCCTTAAAAGACAACTACAATGTTGGAGACACCCAGCCAAAGGCAGAAACTCCATCAAGGAACAAGCAGCCTATGATGGGACTGTGGCTACAGTGTAGTGGCAACCAAACCACCCTGCAAGAAGGCAGCCATCACCCTGAGTCACATCCGAGACCCACCGCTCCACCGCACTGGTGCTTTGCTTGGCAGCAGCTCCACGGACAAGTTCAGGACCTCAAGTTGTAAGAGTTTCCTATTTCCTCCTCATTCTCCTCCTCCAGCTGTGCCTTTGATCACAGCAGTGTGCAACCACGGAGAGCAAAGGATACATCCACTACAAGAGATGACAGGTACGAGCTGGAGCCACCATTCCTAATGCATCCGTCGTGTTCACTTTATGGGCATTAATTGTTACAGCAAAGCTCTCTCTAGCTGTGGTGCCCAATGCCAATTCGTGTTGGCTTGCATGAGGCAGCACCTCCAGATATCGCAATTCCCAGCTCAGAATAAAAAGGAAGAGGAAGTTTGGGAGCATCTTCCTACTCTCTGAGCCCCCTGGATATTGCTTTAAAACTACCAGCGACCTTCTGTCCTACTGAGTGCTGGATTAAAAAAAAAAAAAAGAATCTCCACTACTTTGAATTTCTTTAAAATTTAGGCATTACAGAGGAAAGAAGAGAATTTAAAGCCAGGGGTAGAAACCAAGCCCTGGACTCACTCCTCTGCTGGCAGAAATTGGCTTAGCTGAAGACCCAGTGCTGGTCCCACTGCATCCTTCGCGCCCTAACACTGCTCTCCCCACTTCTCCTCTGTTTCTGCTGCATCAGCGAAGAAAACCTGGGGGGAGTTTTTAACTTGCTGACAAATCTCCTTCCTCAGGAAGAGCAGCTGCTGGGTTAGTCCCGTAATGCTGCCATCCGGCATCAACCCATCCCTCTAGAGCCCAGCTGCCACCTCTGATTTGCAGCTGGTGCTCTCAGACACTCAGTTATTCCCTGTCCTTGCGGCTGGTGGGGGGTGCCTCCTCCCACCAGACTCCCTTCACTCGGCAGGAAAAGACGTGGCTGACTCTTAAGATGTTCAGGATATTCCAAAAAAAGTCTTTGGTTTATTGTTATTTCCACTTAGAAAACACATTTCACTAAAAAAAGAATTCCAAGTATTTAGAAACATCTTGGTCTCACTCTCCCATTTGCAGCAACGAGGACCAAGAATAACTCCACCACAGCCAGCGGTGTAACGCTGGGATAAAACCAGAGCCACGCCAGTCACAGGACCTCTGTTTTTTGAGCATCCTGGGACAGAAATTAGATCTTCAAAAGCTCCCTTTCAGACACTTTTTAACTGACCACAATTTCAGACGTTGCTTAGCATTTTCCTGCACATGAGTGCTTTGGAAACCCGTTGACAGGTCCCTGAACTGGTTGTCAACAGAACAACAATCTGTGCTGAAGCTCTGAAACTCATCCTTTGTGGCAGCTGAAACAAGTTCTGCTGAGCTGTGGAGAGCAGACAAATGAGTCCATCTGGTCCTAGTTAGTTATCACCTCTTCGGCTAAGGCACATTACGGGAGTGGGAAGAGCTTCTCCCTGTCTGTATTTCTCTGGTCATCCCTCAAACTCCTTCCCATCTCTTGATTTCTTCCCTTTACTTCTTTTCATCATTTTGTTATTTTTTTTCTTTAACTTTCTGCATCTGCTAGTTCTGCACTGTGTCCGTCTCCAGCTGTGCGTGGTCCAAATGCCCTCCAGGTCTTCTGTCAAGTCCCTCCTCACGTTCCCTTGTACCAAGGCGCCTAGTGGCATTTCTCTGTTTTCTTGCAACACACTTACCCCAGTTCTCAGATTTGATATTCTTGGCAAGGAGTAACTATTGGGGAAAAAAACGGATGAATTAAATAACAAACCCATTCCAAACCAACAAACGCCAAAGAGGAAACAGCCAGCCCGGCTGCAGCAGCACGACAAGGAAAGGCTTTATCCGTAAACGCTCCCATCTGTAACCATCAGTTGCTAGTAGCTTTCTATTAAAAGGAAGAGTAAAATTAAAAATAGGTTTCTGAGACAGATCTCTGCTAATTGACCAAAAATGTTGCCTTTCACAATATGCAATTTTAATAAAGTCTTAATGCCAAAGGCTGGAACTCCCCATTCTCAGGCTAGATCCAGCCACGCTCTCGTGCTCTGCAGCTACGGCCGAGCTAACGAGCAGCTCAGCAGATGAATGGATGTCTGGGAAAGGACAGAAAACCAAAGAGACCAGAGATAAAGTTTCTTTGCACTTGTTCTTCCTCTCTGCCCAGCTTGTCCTCTCACTGTAATGCCTGAACCGCTTCAGATGGGCAATGCCATGTGGGGCTTCAGTCTCTTCAAAGCCGTTCACAGTGATTCCTGCTCCTCCTGCTCCTTGATTTTATACATTGCAGGCAGCTGGCCATTTTGAATCAGGCAGTCCAAGACCCGCTCATATTGGTCACTTCTAGGACCTCCCATCACCTTATGTTCAACCCCTGGGACACTCCCAAGCTCTGTCCTCCTGCGGGAGTTTGACCTGGAAAGCGGAAGCCCAGACAGGCTAGTGCCACCCCAGCCACGTCCCCGAGGGTGGCTGCATCCCCTCGTCGCGAGCACTGCCCACTGAAGACAGAAGCCTCTGTCTGCATCAACGCACACCTTTTCTGCAGCATTTGCTTCATCTCACTTCAGTGCTCCACCCAGACTGCCAGAACACATCGCTGCCCAGGTCCTGCCACAGGACCACGGGTGGCCAATAGTCTCCCCACTGAGGGACCCACGGGTGTGTAAGCCATGAACTTAGCCAAGGAACCAGTGCTGAGCAATATTAATTCAAACCTCCTGCATCTCTGTTGTGACCTCCGAGGCTGTCAGATGCTCTAAGGCGGGTCCTTGTCTCGTTCCCCACGGTTCAGCATTGCAGGGGCAAAGGTGCACCCCTCCAGCGGGAACGGAGCTGGGATGCCAGCACCCTGCTCTCTGCCCAGATCCAGGGTTTGGACTGGAAGGGTTTACATGGCTGAGCCACTCCTGCAAATTCACACAAACTGCAGCAGAGCCAAAAAACGAACCCTGCTTTCCTCACGTCTCAGAGCAGGGCTGAAATCATTGCTTCACCCCTTAACTTCATGCCTGACTCCACAAACACAACAAGTTCTGCAGTGTAAGTCCATCAAGGGGAATGAAAACCAGGCCACCGTCCCGGGTTAGTGGCTGGAAATAGACCCCGGGAGTCCTGATTACCATCCCCTGCTCTGACACCTACATAACACCATCTTGCTTTTATTCTTTATTGGAACAAATGGCAGAAAGGGGTGGTACATAAAGAAGGACTTTGCTTTTTTTTTTTTAATTCTTTGGCTCTGGAATTTTCTAAAATTATTCCTTCTCTCACTGTCTGCATTGAAAGAGAGAATATACATTTTTTAAAAGCTGCTCTTTGAAAAGCAAGCATAAATTAAAGTAGGAGGTGAGAATCAAACAGCTATAGATTTCAACATCTATGAATAATTTCTAAAGCTCTCAGAACACGATTCATTGTCGCTACCATCAGCTTACCTGTGCCTCCAACTGAAATTCAGCCCTAAAAGTCTCAAACCAGAAAGATAGTCCAGTGAAGCATCAACCTCTAAAACAGACCACAACGTTCACCACCTTTGCTGCACTGCCCAAAACAATTCTCGCAGTAAGAAACATGAAGAATCCACACGTTGCCAGCAGGAGTAGGTTTGGCTGGGGAAAGTTGGTTTAACAGAGCCCTTTAAGAGGTACAAGTGACAGTTCACTTCATCAGGAGAAAGAAACCCAACAGGACCCCAACTTCTTCCCCTCTTCTGTCTCGTGTTGACAACCTCCCTTGCTGCCTGGCTACAGAGCAGCCCCCAGCTGCAAGGAGGAGACTGAGACTATCGCACAGCACGCTTGAGGGCTGGTAAACAGCACGCAGGAGTATCAGCCTTCGCAAAGTAGGTCGAGTTCTGCTACGTGACTGGTTTTACTCAAGCCCATTGTCGTCCTGTCCCCAAAGGGACCGTGACATTTTTGTGATGTTGGTCTGCACCAGAAGGACAAATTCAGCAAGAAGGTTTACAGAACTCTGTAAACTCGCGCTGGTCTCACCATGACAGCACGCCTGGGGCTCCTGCCTGGCACGCAGGAACGCAGGACATCTGGGGTGTGTGCACAGCAGAGGAAGGGTTCGTGGGGATTTCAGTCAGAACAGACTTTTCTTTCAGAGAGCTAATGTATCCTGCAACGAGAATATCCAATGGTTTAGTGCCAGGATTCAATCACCCACATAAGCAACAGTTCAGAATTGATGCTTCAGCAGAGTATACCATCTACACACCCCACCAATCCCAGCAGCTCGCGTGCCACCAAGTCCAACTGGGCCACCCCAAAGGACAGAGATCAACCCCTGGGGACCTCATTTGAAAGCAAGCCAACTGGCAGGTCTATCCTCCACCTTTATACAGATCGAAGCTACAGCTCGTTCTCCCAGTGCAGTACAAATAACCCTTTTCCACTGGAGGAGGACCAGCTGCTTGAAATCCTGTCCACTGGAACTAACTCGGTTCAAAAATAAAGAAGGGGCAGAGCTGTAGGTAAGGCAGTGGGCAGGTACCGAGGGGAGAAGGGCTCACCCCTCAGCTCCAATTTTTTGTGGGATTGAACAGTCCGTCTCTATCCTGCCCTTCACCCAAACTTCTGAGCATTTAGGCTCTTCAGAACACAGCCTGCTGTACAGCCTCCGTTTGCATAAAACCCATCGTAACAGATCTCCATTGTCAGCTATAAAATTGTATTACAGTGCAATTTAGAAATCATCTTCTTTTCCTATCCACATGCTACTGATTTCAGAGAGCAGACTTACCAGTACTCTCAGTTTCGTTTTTCCACCTCCTGTACAGTGCCACTTCCCTCCACTTCAGAAGGCATTTCTTAGGCTTGGTGGCAAACTGGGATTTGGATTAGGAGATATAATTTATTTAGATCTAGACAACTCTTCCTTCTGGTTAGAGCTGCACTAGGAACGTTAGAATTTCCAGCAATTTTATGTGTGCTATTTTTTTGTTGTTAATCACCAAGCCACAGTTCCCACTTGAAAGATCAAATTTTGGTAAGATCAGTGACATTAAGCTTCTGCTCCTGAACTGCTGGTCAGAGACTACAAAGAGGAAAAAACCCATACTGCACATACATGCTTTTATCATACCCCTTAGGTATATTCCAGCTCTTTGAACTGAAGCAATTTAAAACCTAGGCATAGCACTATATAATTTTCAATCTTATTTCCCTGCCAGCCACAGTATCACAGTCATTCTTCTTCAGTTACAACCCATGATATGTCCCCCCCAGCAAAGAAAACGAAGTCTGAAATTCATAAAGGTTGATCTGTATGATCTCAGTCAAAGGAAGAAAGCAACACAACAGTAAAACCTATCTGTGATTGAACAACATAAGAATTGTTTGGTTTTTTTTAAGTTTATTTAAAATGAGTGACTTGGACAGCTATGGAAACATCATTCTTCTTTCTGCTTATCCCCGATTCAAAAAAATAGCTGAGAGGAGCCTTTCTTAGGAAACTGGACTTTTCCAAACATGCCTATTTAGGCTCTGCTTGAACGATATCTTGGGGACATAAAGTATGGTAATGAGGCTACATTTGCTTTTATGGCTAAATATGACAATATGTCAGCCTGCCTAGGGAAAAAGTAGCTGAAGTTACAACAAAACTTTATTTCTTTGGAAAAAGCATCCCAAAATTTTTCTCCCAAATAAGCAAGACAAAATTTGGCAGGAAGTTTTGTTCTCGACCTACAACTAACTAAATTCCATTCTAAAAGTTGTCAGGAGATGGAAGGAGGACTTCCACGGATGGAAAAGTTTATGCGGGTATTTTCTTTCCCTCCTCTTAAATCTGTATTGCAGAGCACTAGGCGCCGAGAAATAAAGAAAATCAAAGAAACCCCTACATGTGATTCTGACTTTCCTTAGAAGAGAATTAAGGCTTCAGGCTCCAAGTAGCCATGACTGCAGATATGAATAAACACTTGAGCCTGAAGCACTTTCTAAGCATCAGCACACCCCTTCAAGGCTTGAATCCCACAGATCTTCCTTTGAAGTGAAGCGCTTCAAGGCAACATCCCCCGTCCATTTGATGGTTTGACCCTGTGCTCAGATCTCTCCTCCAGCATGACAGACTTTAAGGTATTTGTGGCTGTAGGAAAATGCAGAGAAATTTCAGCAGTTCAATGGGAACTGATACACTCAGGGCTGAAAGGAGACACCAGGCTGTCACCGCAGCAGGCCCCAGCTGGGCTGCCCATAAGGCACCCAAAGGTAAACAGGGCAAGTACCAGATCACCTCTGCCCCAGGATTTTACTTCAAACAAAATCCAAGTTAACAAAGGAACTGGCACTCACCAAAACAGCTTTGCTTAAATTAAAAAAAATGAAAAATCTCCTTCCAGGCATTCAAAGGATGCCTACATGGTATCTACGACCACGTGAAATCCTGAGAAATGCAGATAATAATTTTGCTGGTTGCAACATGAAGCCTTTAATAAGTCGTCTACTTGAGGAAGACAAATAGATACTACACATTTTAGAAACTTCTATACACGCAGCACAATAATCTCCAGCTACAGGACTATCACTGAGCTTTAGTCCTCATACTATTAATCCCTTTAGAACTATAAAACATATTCCAAGACAAATCTTGAAAAACAAGGCTTTTTTAAAAAAAAACTTAGAGGTTTAACTGTTAGTCCCTATGGAAAATAGATCCTGGTTTTCAGTTCCAGTGCTACACCAAACATCACCATAAACAAGGGGAAAACTGTTTATAAAGCGAGTGGCTTTGCTTCAAGCCACCAGTTACAGTGAGTTCAGGTGTTGCTTGCAAAAGAACAGGATTAAACAATCCTGATTGCTAGGAACTGTAAAATATTGCATTCCTTGAAGGGCTGCATGTTAACTTTCTTCCACCTCACCTCCTGGAACAGCTGCCTTGCCAGCTCCGCTGCCTTTGTTGAAAGTTACTTGTCATACCAAACAGAGGTTCCTGGAAAAAACTACACTGGGAGCAGAAGTGTAGAACATCACAGTCTGATATTTTTTTTTTAAGAACTCAGTCACTCTGCAGTTTTACAAAAACAAATGATCCACTTGTCTTTTCCTAGATGAGTACGAGAAGCACAGCAGAAAATTAAACATCAGTACAGCATCAATACTGAAAGCACAGGGCTCTTCCCTGACAAAAAGCACAGAGCGCTTTACAGTTTTCCAGTACCGGTGAAGAAAGTTCAGCAGTTAATGATGCAAAACCCACCAAGAGATAAGGCTTGAGATTCCTTAATTATCAAATTGTGCTTGTGTGTTGCTAAGTCCTCAAACTGCAGGTCAGCTTACACTGCAGGAGGCTAAAATACAAAAGCTTTGAGGAGGCAGGTTAGAGATAGGATCTGCAAATTCTGTGGTTGAGCTGAACAACAATGCCAACAAAAAACCTCAAATAAAGCTGAAGCCTGGAGCTATACGGTCCCTACGGCTCTTTCTCCAGAACCAGGAAGGAAGAGAGCTACTGGAAAAAATGACCAAGTACACTTATGCATTATGCAAAAGTTTGAGAAAGGGATGTTCCTCCAGGTGTGGAGAACAGCTGCCCACATAGCTGAAGAAGAGCTCATCCAACTCCGGCCATCTGACTTCTTAAAAGTATTATTTTCTCAAAGAAAAGAGTTACATTACTTCAAGAACACAAATGACGGCATTATGCACTTATAATTTCCATGAAGGCATCAGACTGGCTTTTCAACTATGTCTCCCCCTCTCCAGTAAAACTGTATGCTCACTTGCTCACTTTGGCACAGTGATTATATCTTGTAATACTGCAAGACCAACGTATTTTTTGTTGTTGCCATGACAACTATGCTGTTAGGTCAGACCTAAAGCAGCAGATGGCTCCTCCACTGCCAGACTCCGAAAAGCACAGCTCTTAACTTTTTTTTTTTTCCTTCTAAATATGTTGCCTATATGCCAAGATTTTCATAGCTTTAATTTAAAGAGACAAAATTACAAACTACACCCATTTTTCTGCTTCCCAAGAATCATTACTATCATGAGGCAGGTAGCACGAGTAACACAAACACATATTCCTCTGGTAGCTGCAGGAGCTCACATGACCTTAAGCACGCTGAAAATCTCACTTCCAAATAAATACGGGCATTAGCTGCTGGCACTAGTACACTATGCATAGCTTAATGAAAGGGTGGAAAATACAGCTAAAGCTAATGAAAGTTTTTACAGGATACTAGAGTCGTGCCCAACAAAAAATCTAAAACATTGTGCTCTATTTTTACTCTCTTAAAAAGAAAACCAGATATATTGATATATTTTCAAATTAAGAGCTTGAAAATAACATTACTATGAAACAGTGTCTGTAAGAATGAACTAGACTAAGCAGAACACAGGCAAGGAAAAGGGCAAGAATTTTACATAAAGACATGCGAGTTTTGCCACTGTAGCCTTCTAGGTAGAGAGGTAACTACTACTACATTCTGCAAATGTTAGGTTCATACCCAGTGCATCACTTGGCCAAGATTTCAAATGCAACAGAGATGACAAAAGGGGGGGGGGAGGGGAATCCCTTCACAACTGTGATTTTTTTCATTCATTCATATTTTATACTGTCATATTATGCGTTAAAATGGACATTTCGGAAGTAAACAAACTGTACTATGGTATCTTGAGGAGATCACTTGTTTAATAAAAACACTCACTTGCAAGTTTCCGACAACACTATCACTACTGAACCATGCACACACAGACTGAGCCTTGCGGCCACGTGGTTGTGGCTGAAGGACCGAGTACTGCAATGGTTTATTAAGAAGGAAAAAACCCCCACGGTTCCACAGAGCATTTCCCTCTCAATATTGCCCCAAGCATTACATGGTATCACGCTGTAAGTGCTGAGCCAAGAGAGCCCAGAAAGGAGGGCTGCTAAGAACTTGGAGCTACCCCACCAAACCGTAACTTGGCTGACAGTAAGAAGAAACTAAAAAGGCAGATTATTAACTAAGTTTCTAACTAGTTATTAAGAGGAAGTCCAGTTTGCTACAAAAAGTACAGCGCTTTTCAGTTCACAGTGCTTATTATACACAGCTATTCCCCACTTTTGATAATACTGACATTTACATAAGTTGCATAAGTTACAAACCACCATCATTACAAATACAAGTTGTTCTGGAAAGCAATTTAAACAATTAGAGGAATTTATTGCAAACCAGCTTCTCTCTTCTACCATTTACAGGCAGCCAGTAAAAGTAAACGCACGTGAACAGAAAAACATTCACAAAACACAAACTACTTAATTAAAACTGGAAAGGAAAATGTGCTGCAGGAATAAAAACTCCAGATACATAGCAATTGCTAATTATGAAGCTGTTGATGATCTTGGTAAAGCATTTGGGAATNTAATTAAAACTGGAAAGGAAAATGTGCTGCACGAATAAAAACTCCAGATACATAGCAATTACTAATTATGAAGCTGTTGATGATCTTGGTAAAGCATTTGGGAATTCATGACCAAGTATTCAGCCTTGAATTCTGAGGGAGAGGGAGGGAACAACCATGACCTTCCAAGTCCTTCAGCACCACCACACATAAAATTGTACTACTTGATATATTTTTCCATGAACTTTTTGTGAAATTCTGATCGAAGAGTATCATTCACAAATCTTTTGTCCTTTTTTGTTTCGTCTAGCCCCTTGGCACAATTCTTGAAGACAACGTCATCATCCCATCTGAAAACAGAAGTTTTTAACTTCAGTAAGCTTTTATGAAAATTAGGTGCAATTTACAAAAATATATAAATGAAGTTTGGCTTCCTATTTAAATGTACTAAGAACAACTAGTATTAGATCTTATTCTTTAAGAAAAAGAGATCTCTCTTTCTAATCCAAGCCATCTCCTACGTGCTCCTGAGTTAGAAGCAAGATGAGTATCAGTAAATTAAAGGTTATTTTATCTTTAGAGAATATAACAACCATTTGACAGAGAAGAAAAAAACTTGAATCTAATGGCTCTAACTTTGATAAACACAACAGTAATTGTAATTGCTGCAAACACAAACTGTATTCAGAAAAAGGCTGTTATTTATCAATCCTAGTTACACTGAAAAACCAAATAAACAAAACCCCCAAACCAGTTAGATTTTAAAGGGGATCATAACATCAAATTTCTTGAGGAACTCTGGTCCTGTTACTTTTTGTATCGTTATGAACAATGTCAGACAAACACAATTCTCAATCTCTCTCTCTTTTTTAAACACAAAGTAGCAGGATGATTTCTTCAGAGAAATGCACAAGACAATCATCCCTACGTGCATCAGTATCTCAACTCTACATTACACTGCTTCTGTCAAGATCTGAGGAAGGAAATAAAACCAACGGCAGTGATGACATTTTCAGACTGAGCAACAAGAGGGAGCAAGGGGATGGATATCACAGCTCAGACAGCACAGTACCTCCTCTTCACTTTGAAGTTTGCTTGCGGCTGTGCTGGGCCGGTAAGGTTCAGCAATGGGTTACCACTCAGAATATTCTCCATTCGAATTCTTTCTTCTTCAGCCTTTTGCTCTTGTTCCTGAGAACCAGAAATGGATACATTACTTTTCTGGGCTATTTTTCTCATCTCGTTGGTAGGGATAAACGTTATTTAGCTGCAAACACCCACACAGACAGAGCTTTAATTCCTCGCTCAGACTTTTCAGAGCATTTGACACTTGCGTATGAGTAGAATAAGGATAGAAGCAGAGATACTCTAAAGAGCTTAATGTTGCTAATAAACTGTCAATCTAGCAACACTCGTATCTGCTCTACTTACCCCTGATGTTCCATCAAATATTCAGTTAAAGTCTAGCTTTTACATATTTATTATATTAAAAATGGCATACAGATTAAAAGATTTTCTTTATCTTCACGAGAAAAGAGAGTACATTATACAATATTCATTAGGTGGAAGAAACCTTACAGCATGTTGAAACTTCTCTATCTTCAGCAATCTGCTAGGGTTTTACAACTACAGCTTCCTTAGGGACCAATTAAAAAGAATATTGAGAAATGTAAGGTGAAACTGAGCAGTGGATGTCATAAGACTATTTAAGAGTTCCAATATTAAGGAGCAGAAAACATTTCTGCTGCTTGTACTGTCAAAAGCATGTAACTCAAGCCTAAGTGAAGCACTGCACTACAGGCAACACAAAGTAAATTTCATTGCCCACACTTCCAAGCTGTATTAATATATTTAGTGACTTAAATCTTCACAGACTTCAAAATGAATATGTAATATTCATTTTACATCAACATATTTTTCCTCAACCTTTCAAATGTATTACAAGGATTGTTCTTTGATGAAAGTACCAGAAGGAAAAAAATAAAATCTTTAATTTGTGTGACTAACTAGGTGTCCCGCTCCCTGTGTGCTGAAGGATGGTCTGAAGACATTCCACTTGAAAATGCACTGAAGTCTCCTTAGCACTGCAGGAGACTCAATCCATGGCTTTTAGAAATTATATAAACTGAAGAAAAAGAGATCACAATGTTGGGTGGTGTTTTTTTTCCAAACTGCAGAAAATTCATGACTGCTATAGGATCCCAAAAGAGGAAATTTTTTCTTGATGATAGCGTTTACAAGGTTTAAGCGCTAAACTTGAACACTGATGCTAGCCAGAGTTCTCTAGCTTCAAACATTTAATCAATACTAAGTGATATATTACTAAAACTACCTACTATTTACAATGTTTTTTAATTGGACTGATCAGATATGTGGATTATTCCTAAAAATACACCTCAACTCTCTTAAGAATAATACCAGCTTAACATACATACGAATACCAGGTAATACAGGATCACTGGTAAATATTTTACCTTTCAAGATCTACCCAAGTTTTAGTTATTAAAAAAACACCTCCCATTACACTGCTGCTCACAAATAAAATTTAGAACCAGCTGCAATTAATTGCCAGTGATATGGGAAAAGCTCCCCAAAAGGGCATATTGCTTAAAACCATGGCACAGCCCTGTAATGCCCTTACTAAAACATGTGCGTAGGCAAAACTTGCCTTTGCTGCTGTATCCATGGAGCTGTAACACAAACCACAGCAGTTAAAAGTTATTAACACAAATAAACTAAAGTTTTGCATTTTCAAACATAGCTCTAAATCCAACGTTTGCATTCCAACTTCAGTTGTTATTACCACCCCAGTAAATAAGGAAACACAGAGAGCAAAAATATTTGATAAGGAACAGCAATTTCCCCCATATTCGAAATACAAATTCAAATTATACATTTCTTTCCTCTGTAGATTACACACAAGAAATGTATGCAGCTTCTTCTGTACAGTATGCCAAACTCTGATTTACCATCTTCTTTCCCCATAACATGGAGGCGCTATGAAATCTGTTTTACTTCAGTCTGTGTCGTGTTCCCACCAGAAGTCAAGCAGCTCTCAGACTCCCGTACAGCACATGCATGCAAAGCACTAATTTGAAACTAAGCAAAATCTAAGATATGGTACGAGCAAAAAAAATCAGTACTGATTTTCAGGTACCTCCCAAGAGGTGATCTGATTCTGTTTAAGCCCATTAGGCAAATTTACAACAGGATGCAAGCATGTTTAGTGTTCTTGGTGTTGTCCAAGATGAGGTGGGCTCTGCCTCATTAAATTTAATCTCTGAAGCTCCATTAAAAATGAGACCTTGAGAAAACAAGAGGTCTGGGGCAAATCTTAAAAGCAAGTAAGAATGCTACAAAACAAAAATTCATACTGGATTACACTCAAGAGAAGGCAGCACTATTAAGAGCACTGTAAGAAATTAATACCGCCTTGTTGAGAAATGCTTCTGTAGAGAGAACTTCTTCCAAGCTCTATATATGCAAACAGACACGGCAGTTTTCCATTTCAGAGCTGAACTCCAGGAGAACTCTTCTCGAGGCGGCATGCAGAGCATGGCACAGTCTTGCCCTCCAATTTAAGACATTAACCTTGGCCATGATCCAAAGTTATTGAACCTGTGCATCATGGACCACTTTATCTGGGGCACACATGAATATCTTATGCTGATTTTTTTTACGATGCATGAAAATGCACCCCCACACCACTGACAAATACAGAATTACAATGTACTTCACGCACGGTGTTTATTTGATGGTGAAAAGTCCACTGGAATCAGCCAGCATAATTTGAGGGGAATTACAGTTCTTCCCCCCCTCTCTTCCCCCATTTCAGATTTAATCTCAACAGCTCCTAAAAAGCTGATTGTTCCAGCATTCTCTACCATGCATGAAGAGAACTGAAAAGCACATTCAAATCACTACAAGAAGATAAAATCAATATTAAGAATCTTAAAAAAACATGCATAAGGTAGCGACTACTCCAGTGTTCCTATTACACACAGATGCACATTTAATTTTTCTATAAGATTTTAAAAACAAGTATTAGACATCATCCTAACTTTTATGCGCTTTACATAACCCATGTAATACCCTTCAGCCTCAATCAGCCTGACATAGCTCACTTTCTGATAACAAAAAAGCATTATCAGACTGAAGTGTTAAAATGTGGTGATAGGAAAAAAAAAATAAAGAAAATCAAAATTGAAATAACACTTTTAAGAAGCGTTATACTAGAAGCAGTAGTATAAGACTAAGAGCAGGATTTAGCTCCAGATTAAGACACCTATGTCTAGACATCTGCTTGTAGGCACTTGAGCTAACGTCTCAGCACAGATCTACAGAATACAATGAAGAGTCAAGACAGCTCTTCTGCTCACACTATATTACACACACAGGTGACCAACCACGCTCCAGGCTCTACTGACTGCACCTCCGCTGCACCACCATGGAAGCTGGGATACATAACTTCTACATTGACCCCAACAACTTGGCATTTCAAGCTCAAGTGAATTCTAAATGTGCTAATTGCTAAAAAAACCCTACATTGACACAAGCCAATTACAATTCCAGAGGACTGGAAGGTAGCAAAAATTGCCCTATAATCAAAAGAAATGGTAGGGGCAATCATGGGAATTTAAAATAATTAGATTTTACTTCTGCACCTATTCAATTATTAAAAACAATTATGAACACAACACTAACAGAAGCTGTCAAACACTCTTTTATAGTGACAACAGTTACAGAAAACATCCATGAATCTTACTTTCAAAGCTTGATTTTCCCTATCGCCTGTCAGTGATGCAGCAGAGTCCCTGGGCACTTGTGTGGCCATTTGCTGTTTTTCAGCTCTTTTCACAAACAGACCTCTGCTGTCTTTTAGACTCGCAGCAGCAGCACAACTAGAAGTAGTAACAAACTGCATAAGCTTAGCTTTGTCATTAAAGATCAACAGATTATAGAGTCTGAAAGCAAACAGGGAACAGATCTGTTGAGTAAGGCATTGCCAGTTTTAGCCACTTTACAAAGAAGATCGGGCGCGCATAGTAATTTATTTATGGATACAGTCGTTCAAAGCTGTTCTAGGTTGGGTGACATTTCAACATATTTGCTACAAGTTTTAGGAAGCTAGCTAATTCTGAAGATTAGTCTTGAAGTTTTTTGTATTATTTAGCTTCACTAAACCCTCCCAAATAAGGTATTCAAGATTAAAAAAAACCCAATTAGTATACTAAGTTTTGTAGCTTAGAGACATGACATGGAGGAAATACTAGGTGTAAATCACTGTGGTGTAAAGTTGACATTTGCACTTAAGCTAAGTTACACATTTTGGCCAGAGCTGCAGAATCCCTCATCTCCAGCCAAATGAGGTTTTCATTATGTTTTAGAATTTTCCACATAAATCTTCCATTGCCCACTCCTCCACTGAGAGCCAGGACGCTCCAGGCGATGGAGCATGGGTTGTATCAAATCAAACAGACCAGACATAACCTTCATAGCTGTCTGAGCTTCACACCTCTGAGGCACGATCAAGCACAGCTGTTCACAAAATAAGCGGCTCAGGTTGCTCCGAAGCCTACATTGTTCTTTTGTGTGGTGGAACAAAGGCTTATTAAGCTAAAGCACTATGGATACAACAAACCCACAACAGAAGAAAAGCCTAAGGGGGAAAATAATATTTCTCTATTCACTTCACCTTTTCTAAAATAACACCTCTTTGCCTGCCTTTCCATTCAGCAAGATGAGGTATACAACTCTCCCCAAACCATTTTAGCAAAAAAAAGTTGCTACAGATTATTCCATCACCACAGACAGCAGCGTTGTGCTTTTCAATGGCAGCGTGTTGCACCAACTATCTGCAGAGATGAATCAGAAGTCAATCATGTTGTAAGCACCATGTTAGAAGCCGAGGCAATAGAACAGGAATATTATGGTTTGGGGAATAAGATTGGACTGGCAGAGGGAGTCCCATACCCCAAGGAAGCAGACGGAGACACTATGTGAATTAGTTCTCAAAGTAAGCCTCCACTGTACAACTGAACTCACCATGCGGCATCACAGCTGGGGGAAAAAAAAAATGACAAAACTATATTAACCTTAACTAAACAACTATTCCTTATCTTGCTGTAAGAATAACAGTCCCTTGGCATATTTGTTTCTGACCGCAAAGGAAAGAAAAACATTATTGTTACCATGGTTATTTTTTTTTAGTATAGTTACTACCCTTAGCACAGAGGAAGATTACTTTTACAGAAAGTGCCGAAATTCCTGAAATGACTCCATTGTATTAAAGTAAGTTATCCTACTCAGTTTTTATAGAAGTTGAGTAGCTGAAGGAAAACCTGAAATGCTCACATTTCATTGAAGGCAACAAAAAAAATAAATCACATAACTCTATTTAAATGCTAATTTTTGAATGACAAACTGTGACAGCACTGCCTTTAGCAGCAGGGAACAAAACAATAATGCAGAGATCCACCCCAGTTATTTGATCCTATGCAAATTACTAACTCTATGCAACACAGCAATTCAACTGATTGAAACTTCACAAAATAAGAGCAGAGTACTCACAACTGCAGTGTCTATACGCAGATTTGTTGTCATTTTACCCACAAGGGAGGGGAAATTATCAAGGTTCTTGGCAATGGTAAGTATTGCTACCAAGTCTCAAACATCTAATGAAGAAACTTATTCTTCCATCTGCTTTTGCCCCTTTACTGAAATTCTTTCTTAATCACTAATTTGATATTCTAGTTTCAGTTAGAACCTTAAAATTTGAGGGAAAAGATTAATACCTATTGATTCATTTCTCATGAAACTCTGTGACATGGCTAAAACACAGGACAGAGCTAAGACCTATTTTCACCATTGGTAAAGTAACATATTCAGTTATACAGAAACACTTGGTGAAAGAAAACTGTTAAGAAAACAAACCTAAAGCTTTAAGTCTGTTGTCAGATAAGCATAAAGTGACTGGATGTTAAAATAGCTTTGCTGGAACTGCATGCATACAGTGAGCTGCTCACTGGTTTGAGGTTTGTTTTGCATTATTTCAATTTACCTTTTAAGGAAGCGCTTGAAAACTGAAAATCAAGAGCATTGTAATGCTGAGTTTGCAATATTGAAATGTTTCCATGAAACCTATCTGTGATAGTTCACACAGACAGCAGACCTAGCGTTTGTAGTTTCAGATAATACACAGAATTATTCCATAGAAATGGCTTTCAAAACTAAAATTTCCTGGTCAGCTTAGTATCAACTAGAAACAACCCAAGAGATTAAAACTGTGGAGGGCGTGAGAAAAGCCAGGAGGACTCCCATACTCAATCAGTGTTTAAAAACATTTGTAGTATTTATTCAACGTTTCTACACAATTCAAGGGAATTTAAGCATTTTGAGAAGTTAACAAGCTTTGACAGCAATGGCTTATTTAGTTGACAAACTATTTGCTTCACAGATTAAAGGGAAGTATCAGTGTGAAGCAAGTTACAACCCCTTAATATTAGTATTTGTCAAAATCAGATTTAGAGGATTTCTATGGAAATCGGTATTACCACATGAGGGAAGTTAACAGAGAGCATGATGATCTGAAAAAAACCCGCAGATTGTCATCTTTTGTTTTTAACTGCTGTCTCACCAGAGATGCATTTTAAAAGGAGGAGTCATCCTTTCATGGCAACTTAAATACTAGACACCAAAGCTATGAGTGAAAACAGTTAACAAAAATACAGTTTACTTTAAATGGAGTCTCAGAAACAACTGGACTAGTGTTTTAATAAATCGAAATAAGTGAAATATGTGAAAAAAAAATTATACATGGCACAATTTTGGGATATATTACTGTATTTTACCCACTTAATCTTGTTAAGACCCTGGCATGTTTCAAGAAGATGCAGAGACATGTTAATCTGTCTGTAAAACAACACAGAGATTTGAGAACGATGTGCAGAAGAGTTAAGAGGCGTTCACTCGGCAGTTTCCCTTTGCCTTGCCACTGGTTTACCCATGCTGTCTAGTATGGTCAGCAGCGTTTCAGCAGATAAACCATCCCTGTATGTGGGTTAGCACTAATAGCAACTACAAAATTAAGACTTTACATGAGATGTTAACCTGAAATCAGCTGGATGACTAATATAAAGTTACTTATAAAATTAGGTTTAAATTACGGTTTGCAATACATAATCATATGAAGTCCCATATATCTGAAGGGAAAAGGGATTTATACAAAATGGTTACAAAATGCTTTGCCAGTACCATCTTATTTCAAAGCCATGGAAAACAAGGCATAATCTAAACAGATTGCACCCCTACAGCCAATACAAATAAGTGATCTTTCCTAAGGAGACCCTTACTCCCAAAGACTCTTTCCAAGGCTGAGTCCCACCTTGGTTTTTACTTTTTCCAT
>RSEF01000001.1:211466781-211484348 GCA_003993805.1 Himantopus leucocephalus | reverse complement strand
AGAAGGAAAGCTGCACATATCCAGCACTTCTGTTGTACCACCAGAGGCAGAGTGATTCAGTAGTGCAGATGAAATACTTGGACCCTACTCTGTTCCAATACAATGTTAGAACCAGTACAGTTTGTCCTAAGTCCTGATCAGTTTGACAACAGACTATTCCCAAAAACAGTCCCTAGAAGTCCATTCATCAATCAGCGATTTCACTAATGCGCTCCATCCCAGCAATCTCTCTTACACCAAGGAGGTGTGGGAATCAACGACATAGGATTTGATCGGGCTCACAGGAAAACAGTCTCTAAGTACAGGCACTTCCCTCCCTTTTCAAGGGCAGAACACAGTGTTTCTATCTGTAGAGAGAGAGATTATAGGGAGCTATGAAGGCTACAAGAAGAACAAATCCATCAGACTCTATTTGAGAAGAGTTTTGAAGGGCACTTACTTTGCTTACCAGTTCTCACTCATCCTAAGTACCTTAGGCACACTAGTTTTAACAAATATCTGTTTGCAAAAAACAGATGCTCTTTAATGGGTGAGATTTTACCTTTCGAGCCTGTTCCTCAGCTCGTTCTTTCTTGATTTTTTCCAGTTCAGCCAGAAGAGCTGCAGTGTCATCATCATCACTGTCTTCCAAGTCCTCATCTTCATCATCTTCCTAATAGCAACAAATGAAAACAAGAAGCGACTCATTCATTTCATATAATAAAAACAGTCCTGGTCTCCCCAGCTAAGGCTGCAATTTGCTGCTGGCTAATTTCTGAAGTACTTGGGTACTTGTATCAGCAGCAAGTACAATACAAATGATTTATTTGCTCTTGTACAGTAAAGTCAAGACAAAAGTATGTCTGGGCATTTTGGATGACTGCAATTCATTTTTTATAATTCAAATGCTATGTAGCTGACAGATTCTAGAGAATGACTGTCCTCAATCACTCTCTGATCGTTGTAACATAAGTCATTATAATAGTGTGCCTGAATATCCTGTCCAATATTGCTGGGACCAAATATAACAGGATTAAAAAAACCTCATTTTACTGTCAAGCCTTAGACCTAACTCCTAGATCTCAGCATGAGGAGACGAGCCAAGAGCAANTAAAAAACCCTCATTTTACAGTCAAGCCTTAGATCTAACTCCTAGATCTCAGCATGAGGAGACAAGCCAAGAGCAAGAATCCATTGCTTATGCAGACAGTCAGTATATCTCAACAGTTCTANAAAAAAACCTCATTTTACTGTCAAGCCTTAGACCTAACTCCTAGATCTCAGCATGAGGAGACGAGCCAAGAGCAAGAATCCATTGCTTATGCAGACAGTCAGTATATCTCAACAGTTCTACTTTAGGGGAATTCTAACCTAGTAGTTGACTGAGTCTAAAAAGTCACTCGTTCCCCATACTAAGTGGTATTTTCAGTTCCTTAGTTTTGGTGTGCTTTCCAAGAACACCATTACAGCATGGACTAGAATCCTCTAAACCACTCTGGACTTCCACCAAGCACAGTAACTGTAAAGGAAGATGGTTTGGAACCTGTCTTAAATCTTTAGCAGATCTAAAAGTATATATACTATTAATACCAAATCCTGAAGGCAGGACAATGAAAGGAAATTAGACAGAAAAGAGATACGTACATCAGTAAGCGGATCATCTGCATCAAGATTTGCTGCAGGAATCTGGTCTAGCCGAGGCTTCTTAGACACAGAAGATGATGTTGTGTGTTCTATGGCATGAGATTTAAAAAAAAAAAATCAAAAGAGTGACTAAGTCACTTCATTTAACAGCATCTAATGTCACAAAGCAAAAATCTTCACACAGATTGCATTAGAGTAGGAGATACAAGCTTATGCTTACTTTTTCCTCACTTCTCAATCTTAATGCCCATGCTAATTTCTCCCTTGTAGGTATCCTCAAGGTAAGCAATAACATCCTCAAACATACAATTTGACCTCAAAAAGTTTTTTGAAGTCATTATTTCAAGAAGAAACAATAGCAGAAGAAAAAGCTGTGGAGAAATATCCTTATTCTATATATCCAATTGGATGGTTCCCATTGGAGACCACCCCAAAGCATTACTGTTGGCCAGTTTGGTCCAAACCACATCTGCTTTTGTCTGTAAACTTGAAAGCCCCACAATACCTCTACATTTCCCATCTAAACCTAAAGTACCTAAATTCTGTCAAGTTTAATATTATAAATTAACTATTTCTCAAAAAGCACACCTTTGATTCATTTTAATTATCACTTCACTATATCTGAACAGAATCGTATACTTTAAAAAACGGATCTATTGTTACACTGGTGCTGCAACACTACAAGATGAGTCATTTCCCTTCTCCTTCCTGTCTCGCTTGTCCAAGTACAAAAAAAGCCCTTTATTAGCTGTACATACTTGTTGCCAATTCATTACAATCATATTGTAACAACGGGCCTGCACGATGGCCTATGCTTTTCTACTGGCTGGCCTAGATTTTTTGCTAGCACGAAGCCAGCATGAAAGCCAGCGGACATTCCCTTGCAGGTCAACAGCTCTGAACTATCAGACCAATACCCTAAATTCTACACTCATGACATGCTGTCTGCAACCTGCAAACTTCTTGCAACACCGAGCTTTGTGCAAAAGCAATGCCACACAAAGGTATTAAGATTTTTTGTTTCTTTTTTCTTTTACCTCTGGTTGGTCTGTCTCTATTCTTTTCTCTCGCAGCAACCCGTTCTCTCTCCTCCAGCTCCCTTCTGAAATCACGGTTACGCACCTCTTCAGGAGCATCCTGAGTGGTCTGTCTAAAACAACATGAGGGGAGGGAAAAAAAGCTGAAGTTGACAGTCTGCAGCTGGGAGCAATTTTTTCAAGGGGGTCAATAAATCCCAGGGTGAACAGGTAAGTGTAGAGAATAAGAACTGGGCACGACGTAGACATAAGTTTCTTCATCAGCCCCCTTCTCTGTATGCATTACATAAACACAGGCATGCAATGCCACACACACACACTCCTTCCAGTGGCCCTCAAATGAATTAGAAGACCTTACATAAATTCCTACAAAAACAAAATGACCACATCTACCTCTTGTAGCTATGTCTAAATCTCCTTTTCTCCAGCAGTCCAAGCCCAGTGTCCTAGCAGACATCAACCAGCGCTGTGGTCAGCTTTCCTCACCGTTTTCTCATCCCAAATTGCTGCTGCAAACACAATCTCTAAGGCTTACAGATAAGACCAAGACTATAATATACTTTTCATAAAACTCTTCCTCTCCAAGAGACATAGGAGACAATCTCCCACGACCATAAAAAAAGAAGTTGGAAGAACAGGCAAAACACTAGCTTTAGTGAAACATATTGCAAATACATGTTTTTGCCTCTTTTACGTAACACATGCTGGCCAAAAGCAGCAGACTATTTATATTTGAGTCACACTAAGTTCCACCTAGAGAGCACTGAATTTTCTGTGGAAATCTTGAAAAGAACTAATGAATAAAACCAACCAGCAATTCCTTTCACCTTTCTGTGAACCCAGTGCTGGAAATAAGAGTGCCTGGAAGAAACCCAGACTTAAGCCATTATAAATACATCATGTGCACAGCCTGTCTTTATGATGAAGTATTTCATTTGCTTTTGTAATTAAAAACCTGAACTTGGAATCCCTGATATAGCTGCAAATCCTGTGCCATTCAAGTGAACATGAGTGGAACTGAAACACTGAATTTTTCCTGCAATGATGCAGTCCTGGCAATTTAACAAAGACAACTTTGTATTAGGTATTTGGGAGAAAGAACAGAAGACACTTAATGCCCCCTTCATCTCTCTCTCTCATGCACATGGAGGGATTTGTAAAAACATACATTGTATATTCCTGTACATGTTTGTCCCCACACATTTCTTTCAAAGCAACAGACTGGTGTTCCGAACCTGATTTTGTTTAAAGAAACAAACCACCAGCAATTTTCCCGTAACAACAGAATGCATTTGACAGTGCTTTTTGTGCTGTTGATTTTGGTATTCTCCAAAACGCTCCGACTCCATACATATTCTTCAAAAACAAAGGGGCAGGAAGAGGTGAAAGGGTAAGCTTCTGCACAGAAAAGTGGAAATATAAAACTTCAGCAGTAATATCACTGACAAGAGTAACATTAGTTAGATGAAAAATAACAGTTTTAGGCTGACACATTTCATTTACATTCTAGGTACCTGTATCACACTGATTCCAGATTTCATTTAATCTTTCAAAAGGATAACGAAGATTTTTTTATGCACTTCAAACAGACAAAAATATTCCTAAGATGCCATTACCTTTCTCAGTGATTAAAGCAATGTCCTCTCCCAGGATCTGCATCAACCACCTGAAGTGTTTAACATTAGCTCTTCCAACACGTACTACTGCCTGAGTGCTATTCCATGATTTCCCTGCCTCCTCTTTAAGCCCTTCCCCAGTGGTCCTTTGCCAAATACATGATGCAGTT
Source organism: Himantopus leucocephalus (assembly GCA_003993805.1). Taxonomy (NCBI): domain Eukaryota; kingdom Metazoa; phylum Chordata; class Aves; order Charadriiformes; family Recurvirostridae; genus Himantopus; species Himantopus leucocephalus. The sequence continues at coordinate 211,479,902 of RSEF01000001.1, read as the reverse complement.
TTCCTGCTTTTAAGATGTGTTCAACTTCGCTCCTTTTATCCCATCTTTCTCTGCAAGTGAGAGGACCCTCCATGGCTTAGTCAGCTCCTGCCGTTCCCAATGACAACTTTCTTTCCACTCCACTACCTGAAATGCTTAGTCTCCAAAGCTCACCTAATTCTGACAATTCAGTTCCATAAGCAGTAATAAATACCACTAAAATTAGACCTCTCCAATTACTTGCAATGCGTTTGATCTCCTAACTCTGCTTTTGAGACTTACACTTTCGGCCCACTCACTCAGCACCATTGCACAATCTCTGGTGTCTGCTCAGTGTCAAGCACATGAACATCTACTGTGAAAAATCTGAGTATCACTCATAACAAAAAAATAATTCCCAGCCTGTTTTGCCATAAGACCAAAAAACCCAAACACTAACCTGTATTTGATTTTAGTATGAGAAGGAAGGTCTCTGCTGGAATATTGTTTGGATAGCTGACTTAAGTCTCCTTCACCTTTTCCTCTTCCTCCTCTTGCAGGTTCAAATGTTGGCCTCGCTGCTGTCGTCATTTTAACTACTACAGAATCAAGGATAAAAAATAGTTGTTATAACAACTTACAGTAAAAGAGATTCACCAGAAGCTACTTTGTTCCTGGAATTGCAGTGGCAATGTCAAGTCCCACTTACACAACACCAGCTATCACTTGCCATATGATCCTCAAAACTGAAGGAGCTTTTTATTGACAGACTTGACAGACTCCATTCAGATTTTCAAAAGAAAGTCTATTCCCATGTGTTTGAAAGATGATACACAGCCTCTAACAGGAATGTAAAACTATGTTTATAAAGTAAATAAAATCAGCCAGGAGCTGGTCTCCTATCCTTAAGGCAAGTGGTACAGTCTTGCAATGAAACTCTCTCACCTCCTGCAAAACGACAGCCAAAAATGACTGCCTACTGGGAATGACCCCTCCGTTATTCCCCAAATCATATTTTCGCACCACCACCAGAAACGCTGGCTGACACAGACCATGCCATGCTTAGGATGGTATTGATAATTAAATACTGATGAAGATCACACAACTTGAATGTTCTAGCCCTTGTCATGGCCCCGTTCAGTTCTCTAGTATCGGCACACCACTGTCATTAATACTGCAGTTCTTTAGGATTGACCTGCACAGAGCTCCAGCTGGCCAGCAAAACCTTCAGAAGGGTTAGGGTTAATGTTTCGCTGGTAGCACAAGGCTGACAGCTTTACTCTTATGTAAACAAGGTGCAATTAAAAAAGCTCAGACAAATGCAGACGTTTTCGCCAGCTCTCATTTAGAAACAGCATGCCACTAGCATGATCAACTAGCTGATGCCTCAAATTCCTACAATCAGTTCTTCTGTGCCGAAGAAGCGAAACAGACTCCGACCAGCCTCCCACGGCCACCCTGTCGGCACGCCCTGTGCTCAGCACTACCAGGGAGTAGCTGGAGACCCTGCAATTCCAAACCACTATGCCAAGAGTTTAAGATCATCAACCAATGTCAAAAAACCCTGCACAATTAAACAGCACCATCTTAAACCTATTATCTGAACCTGTGCTCCTTCCTGCTTCACCAAGACGTGTGCATCCATTAACCACAGACTAAAGAGACATAAAAGACAAGAGAGAGACATCTGCACAAGTCCTACAAACCAGAAGGCTGAATGTTAATGGATGACAAGAGAACACATTAAAGAATATTAAAAAGCAAAGAAAAAAACATTCTATTGCTTCATATGCTTTTGTGATACACAGATAAAGGTTATTTACACTTTGCTTGCATTATTTGTTATTTTTTCACTTTTAATGAAATCACAAAACACATGACTTCAGTGTTAAAATCATAAAATAGACTCGTTGCTCAAAGTTACATCTCATCAGGCAGAAGACAGTTACTGCCACTGAACTACTACTCAGAAAACAAAATTGTAACAGACAGAAACACGTTTAAAAAGAAGTGAGACAGTAACTAGCCTTGGCTCACTGACCAAGGATTGCTGATGCTTTTCAGTGATGCTGTGCAAGTCCGCTGGAGCTCAGCAAGACATTTTAGCTCTGTCTTGGCACAGACTCTGCCAGATCCATGATCCAACAAAGCCACTTCCTCTCAGAACTTATCTGTGCTAATTATATGTAACAGGGTGGATCCATGAATTCAGGTGAAGAACCAGATTCAATGTGGCTGCATAGTTTCATGAAGCATTAACAAATCGCCTGGAAACTGTCCCTGCTTCTTTCTTAAGTCAGTATAAGGCTTGGAACCAAGTATAAGGACACAAATTCAATCTGAAACCACTCAGGGACCGTCACACTGACGTCTAACTTTCAGAAATACAGCTCTGGAGAAGCCTCTGTAGCGCTACACGAGGACAGGACCGGCCAGGCAGGGGTTATTAGCCACAAAGAGTGACTGGGCTCGGCCTGGAGCTGAGCTGCCCCGGCCACGCTGCGCTGCACATCCCCGCTGTACCCCTGCCCACCGCCTTCACGGGGTAGCCCGACCCGAGCACTGGAGTTCCCGCCCCAGCAGTCCCCAGGGCCCCNGGGGTTATTAGCCACAAAGAGTGACTGGGCTCGGCCTGGAGCTAAGCTGCCCCGGCCACGCTGCGCTGCACATCCCCGCTGGACCCCTGCCCACCGCCTTCACGGGGTAGCCCGATCCGAGCACTGGAGCTCCCGCCCCAGCTGTCCCCTGGGCCCCCTTCGCGCCCCGGCCCCGGCCCCACACAAGGACCCCTACAGCACCCCCCGCACCCGGGCCAACTATTTTCCCCCTGAGGGACCCCACCACAGCCCTCTTAGACACCCGCCCCCGGCACTTACACTGCGGCCTCCTCCCACCCTGCGCAACCAGGCCCTACGCCGCCACCATAATTCCGCCAAGCGCCCACAAGGCACCGCGCGGGAACCATAGACACAACGTGGCGGAAACCGTCGCCAAGGGAGGACTTACCATAGAGAGGGCTGGCGGCACTGTCACGTGAGGGAGGTGACCCTGTCCGCCATGATGGCTACTGAGGCGGAAGTGGGCACTACGGCGGCGGCGCTGCCTGCCTAGCGATGGCGGCCTCCTCCTCAGATTAGGGTCGGACAAGTCCAGCTCGAAACAGGGAGCTTGGGGCGCCCGTCCTGCGGGCCGGGGGTTACCCTGGAGGAGGGCCTTGCCCTGAGATGCTACCAGGCTGTGGCCCTGTGCTGGCCCCGCTCAAGCAAGGCCTCCCCACGGCGGCCTGTGCAGGGCATGGGGCTCTCACCAGGGTGGTGGGGGGAAGCCAGGGAACAGGTAGGCGGAGCGAGAGGGCCTCAGGACATACTGCAACCATCACTGTACCTACTGATGTGAGCCACTGTCGGGTCTTCTCTCACAAATTAACTCAGGGATAGACTTGCAAGTTGCATATCTCGGAGGAGTCTGCCCAGAGGCTGCTCGCTTGATGCAGGAGGCTTGGAAAAGGGCAGCGTATAGTTCTGTGAAACAGCGCTTCATGGCTTCAAAGTGCTAATCCTGAGCGTCAGTGCGAGGGGGGCTGGAATGAGTGAACATCCATGGACGAGGGAAGGGATTAAGGAGATAGGGTTGGGATCTTCATGGGGAAGATGAGGAATGACAGATACAAAGCAGCCAGAGAAACAGGGAACACCTCTCCGTCATTCTCTTTGCTCAGAGGTGTGCATTAGCAACATTTGCCTAAGCCTGACTGTCAGTCAGCAAGGTCCCTTCCCCGCCCCTCACAAAGAATTCCTTTACATGATGTATATTCATTGCTGCCTCTGTAAAGAAGCCAAAATGTAAATGAGCATCACTTTGGCATTAAATTCCCCCTCTTAAAATGCAGTTTCTCTCTTCTGTTTGCTTTTACTTTTAGATGCATCTTATTATCAAAGTTTTGTGAATCCACATGAGGGCATGTGAAATAAAAGGTTCTTTGATATAGCTACAAATTAAGACAGAAACGTTTTCCTGAGCATGCAATTTAGAAGAGAGCCCACAAGAGGTCCCCAAAGATACTGCTATCCAAAGAGCTAGAGCGGCAATGTAAATTACACCCTTTGGGTCAGCGACCCATTAGAGAAAGCATGTGGAAGAAGTGGGCCCTTGCTATACCAAGAAAACGATTATTTTAAGCAACTCGTCATAAATGTTAACCTTCACTCAGAAGTCAGGTAAATAGTAACAATAATTACTGTGTCATTTCCTAAGAGCTACACCTGCAGTAACCAAGCATCCACCATTGCATTTTCTTATCTGCAAGCCTCAGGCCGCACCTGTGAAATGGGTTTATGATTTCTTCCAGTACAGGCAGTTTAGACTGAAGATCAAACCTCGCAGAGGAGTGTGGCTTCCCAACTGAGCTGTCGGGAATTCAGAATTGTCAGGCTACAGATCACAGCAGCCTGAAATCAGTGCATCATCCTGTCATGGTGGGTGTCAGTCATAGATTATAAACCTGTGGACTTTAAATCAGGAGGAACTGTTACGCTAATTTGACTGTCATGATGCAGCAAAATGTTGTATTTTGCACAGTAACCTGTCCTGAGGGCAGTGCCTACCAGTTGTAATATCCATCTGGCAGAAGGTATCAAGTCTTGATTAAAGACCCCAAGAACTGGAGAGACTTCTCCTGCCGTTTGGTTAGAGTAAATGGCAAGCATTCCCTGTGTGGAGGATTACTTGAAGATGAGAACTAAATAGCTAGCACAGTCCCTGCTCTGAACAGATACAATTTTTCTTCAAATAATAAAGGACTGGCTTAGTGTCTTTGGCCAAAATCATTCCCTACAACCCCAAGGTGCTTCCAACTTGTGTATATCACTGTGAAGTACAAATAGCTATGGTCGTGTTTTATGGTCCAAGTCTTGGATTCCTTGGAAGGCTTGGACACTAAAGACGGGTGTTGGTGGAGTGGAGGTGCCTGAGTCCAGACTCACGAAAATCCCTATTTGATCTTGTTGCAGAGGCACCTAACTTTCACAGGTCCACAACTTTTGGGTTCAAAGATCTCTAAACATAGAGAGTTTTGCCCAGTCTTGAACTGGTTTGGACTTAGTTTAGGTCTAAGAAGTTTAGCATCATGCTCTTATGGGGCCTAATAGATATATCCCCCAGCTGAAGTGCTTAGAGAGCTTTCATCCAATAATTATTCTCAGAGCATGTCCAGCACTCATGAATATCATGATCAGTCTCTTGGCCCCTCCGGGGGATGTCCTATAGCCCTTTCCCGAGCAGGGCTGACCCCACATACAGAGAATTGTTGGCCCATCTGTCAGGCAGCTCTAGGTTGCTTTGATATTTAGGGATGTTCTCCCTGTGTTTTTGAAGCTGACTAGCTGAGCGTAAGGGAAGGAATTAAAGATTCATGGAGAAAGAGAGCATGTATGTAGAAGGAAGCACCAGTGAAGTTAAATGGTATGGGCAGCAAGTGAAAATTCCTGGATTATGCATTAAAATGTCATCAGATAATGTAAACAACCAGACAATGACAAAACCCCAGGTCTTCCCCCTTCCCATGGCTGCTCTAATCACAAATCAGCTCAAGGCTGAAGACTTCTTTCTTCCTGTGGCACGCTAAGCCTTGGATCTCTTTGCACACAGTAATTGGCACCAAGGAGGCACCCTCAGTTATTCCTCTACTGAGCAATTTGGCTGTGGCAGCTCTTACACGGGTATTGTGTACTGCATGGATAACATGAAAAGCAGGAGAAGTCACCACTTCCCTTGATCATTTCCTCCAGTGATTAATTATCCTCACAGTTTAAAATTGCACCTTATTTTTAATTTTAATTGGCTTTATTCCCAACCACAGGTGGCTGTTGTGCCTTTCTCGGGTAATTTTAAAAGCCGGTTTCTCACCAGGTATTATACTTTGTAATCTAGTCTTGCAACTGCCTTTGGATAAGGTAAGCAGACTGGGCTCTTCTAGTCTCTTAGAATTGTTTCCTTCCTCCCACCAATTATTTGAGGGCTTTTTCTTGCTCTCTGTCTAATTTATCAACATCAAAACCATAAGAACTGTTTCAGCATCAGCATCAGCTCCACTAATGTGAACTAGAGAGAGAAAATCAGTTTCCTCCCCCAGCTTTCTACACAGTTGTTTATCTCTTTGAGGATAGATTCACACCACTACACTGGGTGCTCGAGTCCAGGTGCGTGTCCACAGTGACTCTTGAATCCTTCTCAGGGTTGTTGCTTTTTGGATTAGAAAATTCCATGTAGTCTTGAGCTGAGATGAATAAATGTGTTTGGCTGTGTTAAAGGCATCAGTCTTGAAAAGAAATCCCTCACTGGTGTCACTTGCATCGCCTCTTAGTTACCATCCCAAATTCTTTATGGTACCTGTACGTATTCTCAGTGCAATTTCGTATTTGCTTGTGGATCACACCAGGAGACCAATATTCTTTGGTTATCTCAGTGCTCTAGGATGCAGGTCTCTCTTAAGTGCTGGTCCTTCTCTGAGATTATTGCAACACTGCAGAAGACATTGCATCCTGACAGGGAACAGAAACATTTATAGAAACCTTGTGTCTGTTTGGAACCTTGTTAATGTTTTTCTCATCTACTTCTTGGCCTGTAGCATTATGAAGATTGCTGATGCTCCTAGTGGACTTTAAAAACCCCCTCTTGGGCTTGCCAATGCAGGGATTTTCCCCCCAGTTTCCTGTGTCATTTTTCTGTTCTTTAAAGTTTCTCCTGTATGCTCTTTGCTCTCTGGTTACCCTTTTTTCTGTCTGTAACATTACTCTTAATTGTTGTTTTTCACCGATTGTTTCTGAATCCAGATGGGAATTTAGTCAAGGCAATTTTCTTTCCTGATTTTTTGGGTCTCCTACTGTAGATTCTGGGGCTATCTTCTGCTCACCCTTAGAGCATGGCATGCAGTCTCCTCTTTCAAAGCAGCGTGGTACTGTGAACATGAGCATTTTCCTTGAGCAGGACAGAGGTTCAGTGCCAGAACGGAAATCTCCCAGCTTGAATTTTCCCCTTTCCTCCCTTCCTGTAAGAGCCTGTCTTTTGCCGTCCGGGGCACAGCTTGCGTGGGCCAAGCAGCAGTAAATTAAATCCCATTCCTGCTTAGGAGAGCTGCAGCATGTTTCCTCCCTCGGGACACCGTGTGCTTTGAAGGATCTTGCCTCTCCCCCTGGGTTACGGACAGGGAACAGCACAGGAGATTGTCAAGAGTAGAGGCTTGGTGCAGGAATGCTCAGCATCCAAACAGCAGCCTTAAAAGAAGTTTGTTGGAATTTGCTGTTTCCTTGATTGGGAAAAGAATAGAGTCTGGGCAAGGCTGTGACTCAGCCGGTGAGTCAGCGTGGGGCTGCTTTCCGATGACGCCATCCCGCGATGTTTAGCTCCAGTCACACCCATGGGGCAGTAAAAACCTTGTGCTGCTTCTCTGTGCTGACAGAAGTCGTCCTGGCCCTTAACCTCTTCCCTGCCACGACCCACTGCACCGTCTCTCCAATTTTCTGCTTCTGTGCTCCATCCCATCCTCTGGGCTGCTGTCTGCCTTTATGCCTTCAGTGCTGTGGTCCTGGGTGGATTTAGTGGGTGTGAACTCTGCAGTGAAGGAGAGACCTTGTAACCTATTCACAATGGAGGGAAAATCCCAAGAGTCAGCAAGAATTTCCTGCAAGAAAAGGCATAGGATAAGGACCTGATCTGGATCCTGCCCGAGGCAGTGATGACCTTCCTCAGACACTGCAGATTGCCTTTCCTTTGCCAGCCATTAAACGGGCTGGACCAGTGCTGCAGGTCCGACATACTGGTTTTGAATGCATGCTCTGTTTACTGTGTCTTTCACTGTCTGCTTCCCCATGCATGCAGCTCTGCTGAGATCCCAGTGCTCTTTCAACGTGAGACGTGATGTCAACCGAAAGGCACTCAGGGACGTGGGGAGGGAGGGTGCTGGAGGAACGAGTGACTCCCCAAGACGCACACAGCTCATGCTTCCTGGCCTCACAGCCTTGGATGCATGCTCAGCTCCATGGAGGCTCTCTTGTTTCTACCGAATTGATTTTTTATTTTTTGAGCTCGGACAAAGCAAACAATTTTAGCCATGCAGTATTTACATCCAGGCGAGCAGCCAGGACATATCTCTGTCTATGGTTGCATCCACTGTTAAGCAAAAATGTCTCACTGCTTTATTTATTAGCCAAACATTTCTACTAATAGCTAAGCTAATTTTATCCTTTTCTTAATGCTGGCTGACGATGACTCAGTCTGGCTGGGAGGAGTCTCAGTAGCACAGTGTCCTGAAGAAATGGCATTATATGGCAGGAAGGGCCGGCCATCCACACACCACAGTGTCTCTGACTTTGGACTTCCTTGTTTTCCCTCTGTCTTCTCCATGCAGATGTGGAACAAAAAAACCAGTGAAGTATTCCACAAGTCAGCTTATTGAGCGGGATGGAGTGGAGATGCACTGGTCTCTGTAAGAGCCAGCTGCAGCTGAAACTTTTAGCAATAGCATCAGGAGCTGGTACCCATACTGCGCTACAAGTGTTTTCTCTCTTTTAGCTCTTTATCAATATTTTCTCTCTGAGTAGGTCCTCAGTTTATGTTCTGCTCTCCCTTTACTTTAGGATTACTCACACAGGGCTCCAGGTAAGGGACATATCTAGTCTAGGCAAATCTTTAAGGCTCCTTTTCTGTTCAGCGGACAGTGACAGGTTCATCTAGGAGGTGACTCACTCACTTGTCTTGCGCAATCTCAGAAAGTCCTGCCCTGTATTTCATTAGTATGTTATAAAGGCAGGTGGAAGATGCTGGGGTTACAAGGTAAAACAATATAAGCAAATTTGTTCCAAATATGAGATTAGGTTAGATGAGATCCTTCTGGATTTAATGTTTTTGTTGCTGAAAACTTCAAGATGCAGCTAAGTACTTTTTATAAATGAGGCTGTAAGGAATAGAACAGCCAGTGTGAAAACACAAACTCTCCTAATTCATCTCGAGCCTCCAAACCAGGAGCACAAGAAAGAGTTTCTAAGAAGAGTAAAACAGCTAAGTAGCATCCGGACCAAGTTAAAACCTAACGCAGGTTCCATTCCAGCAACATCTTGGTAATCCTCAAACTCATTGAAAAGAAGGTCAGCCATAGGATCAATCCCTACCTCCTACAAAGATGCCATGTGGATATATCGTGTTTTCCTACCTAAGAGGATTCTAGCTGGCATAAGCCAGTGGTGAGTTCCCAACCACTGTGATAGCCTTTATTCTTAGTTATCCTTTAGTTGGTTTATTCTTAGTAACCTTTAGTTATCCTTTAGTTACTGAACTAGCACACTGTGCAGAGGATTCACCCAGTACCGAGGCAATTCTGGCTTTGGAAGAGTCTTAACCACTCGCATTGTTTCCTTCAGTCGTGGGCAGAAGCAAGTTTACTCTGTTTCAGAAGAAAACAAAGAACAGCAGCTTGGAAAACAATGAACTCTTGACACACAAGGGTGACCAACCAGGTTGATTCTCCCTTAGCTCTTGATTGCAAATTCCCAGTATTTTAGCTGCAGAGGCTTCGAGGGAGCCTTTTGCTTATGTGGGGCTCTGTCAGTACAGAGGGCAGAGGGCTGGTGCTCAGGAAGCTGGGATTTTCTTCCCAGCGCTGCCACTAGCCTGGGGACTTTGAAAAAATAACCCCTTCTCCCCAAGTCCTGTGCATTTCCTTCTTTATAAAACCACTGATAATGGACCAAAGGCTTTTGCTCTGTGACCTGTAGATGCAATATCCNATTTCCTTCTTTATAAAGCCACTGATAATGGACCAAAGGCTTTTGCTCTGTGACCTGTAGATGCAATATCCCATGTAAAAGCAGGGAATTAAATTTGATTTCCTGTATTACAAAGCCCAGAGGGCTTTGCCGTGTAATTTTACCATCAGAACCATCCCCTGTTTTCGCGAGACTTGTACACTGAGTCCTGTTGTGGGGCACAGACTAGGGACAAGGCAGGCTTCTCCTACAAGATTAGTTATTAACCATGACTGAAGCCTTTCCCAGCTGAGCTGAGCCTGGCAAAATTTGTTTTCTTCCTGTTTTTTTCATGCTTTGGGGTTTGGGCACAGGGGCAGGAGGTGTTCAGCTGAAGTTTAAGTGGTTTGTGCCGGTTAGGAGTATCGAAACCCCATTGGCAGAGTTGGTTGGTTCAGGATTTGTGGTGGCCAGTCCCTTCAGCTGAACGTGGAGCTCCATGGCAGGCGAAAGCAAAGCCCTACCTGCAGCAGCAGGAGCCCTTCTGAACAGGGTGTTGCATGCTCCCCTGCAGACTCAGGGCACAGTGCGTGCTGCGAACGCGTCTGCAGACGTGTCTCGTCTTGGCAAGGCTCTGCCTTTCTGTATCATTGCTGCTGAGGATTAGTAACTGAAACCAAACCTTGCGTTCCCCTCCCTCCCTTTCCTGTGCTCCCTGGCCTGTCGCCTGCCATGAGCACGGTACAAACAGCCACATCTCACGTCTGTCCCTGCAGCTCGTGCTGCTCACATGCAGAAACACGCACATGGAGCAGCTTGACCTCATCATTCCTACCCAGTACTACCTTAGCGTGCCCTTAGGAACTTTGTTTTGCCATCCTCGCAGGTAAAATTTTAAGCCAGAATAGAGGGAGGAAGTCTGGCCCTGAGCAAGATGCTGCATCCCACCGGTGGGGAGTCCCACCACAGCACAGCGGTTGGATGAGCGGCTGTGGAGGGAAGCACGCGTGGAGCTGGTGCCCGTGGGGGTAGGACTTGCACAGGAATGTTTGGCGTGCAAAGAATGCGCTTTCTTCCACTGTTCGCATCTCTCCCCGCTTCAAGTTTTCATTGTGTTGGAGCCTGCCTACTCCAACAACTCCAAGTCCTGCAGTCTTCACCAGCTACGAGCTCTATAAACTGTGCTAGGTAGGCTTCACAGCACTCCCCATCAGGTGTAAGGATGTTCACTTAGAAACGTGGAGTGGTTGGTTATGCACTGCCTTGTGCTGGGGGAAGGGTAGGGGGTTGGGGTGCTCTGCAGGGGGTTCCTGTTCATTTGGGTGCTGCACAGAGGAGATTGAGAGCATGGTGGTGTGGCATGGGCACAGGGGCTGCTCAGAGGGGCCGTAAACAGCGTGGACCAGGCTGGACCACAAGGCTCTTGCTCTTGTGCTTTCACTACAGGACTAAAGGGCTGAAGGTGTTTCACCTTCTGACTTTGTGAATAAGTGACTATTTGTGCAAAGTCCAATAACAAGTAGCTCAGGGCAGCAGGACAGTGACTGGAGCACTGTTATGGGAGTGAGACAGTTGACCGCAAACCTCTCCTGCCTCCTCATGGAGGTAAGACCAAAACCTCAATCTCCTAGATGCTGATACTGAGCTTGAAAGAGAGAGAACAAAGTCACCTTTCCTTGACTGCCTGCAGCCAGGAGAGGATTCACGGCTACAGATCTTGAGGATATGCAGACTTTTAATTCTCTTTGCAAAGCGGAGCTGAAGCCTTGTATTTTGTCATTAGTTCCTGTGTGGCTTACGAGGGTCCCTGTGCAACGCATTGGCTTCAATGGATTCTATTCTTGTGCTGCATCCTCTGTGGAGCTGTAAAGCCTACCCTGAGATCTTGAGTTGTACTGTGGGGAAGGAGATCTAGACATGAGACACTACATCACTGAAGCTGAGTGCACCTGAATATCTCCTGATGAACCATATGTTTGGGGACTGGCTGCTCCTCAGCCCAGTATATGACAAGTGTTACACAGCCGCAAACAAACAAGTTAATACCATCTCCCAAGAAAGTCAAGTCAGACAGTTACGCAGCAGATCCCAGCAGAGACGCTGCAAAATCTGACTCTTCTTCTGAGCAGTTTTTGAAATCAGGAGGCTCCCAGGTCTGCTCTCCAGACACTTCGGGTTGTGCGCTTGTAATTCAGCCTGCAGGCCCAACCGGCCACCCATTTATTTAAAGCACTGATTTAAGGCCAGTACTTCCTTCCACCCTGCTGTCAGTTAGTGTGACTAAAAGCACTGCTCCTTTTGTTTTCTAGAGGAAATACTTTGTCCTGGCTGTCGTACACCGATGCTATTCAGTGAACTCTAAGGGGAGAAGCTGTGTGCCACACTCACAGCAGTGACGGGATCCTGGGACTGATGATTGTGTTTTCCACATCTGAACCTTTCCCCAGGCAGTACTGGCCAAGAAGCAACATATGTGGAAAACATGATATTACATTTACACCTAGCTGCAGTTGCAATATGTATTTCAACAACAAGGCCAAGGCCTGAAAGCAGCACAGAGAAAGACCTACTCGCTCTTCCTTTGCACAGCCAGCGCACTCCATTTTTCAAGGGCGGTGGCAGGAGTATGTTAGGTCCTTCCCAAGGTTTGTCTGGCCAGCTGTGGACAACCTGGGCTCGCTATACAGCAGAGACAGAGGCACGTCTGGAGGATCCCATCTCATCCTCGCCTGGCCATGTAGGATGATGTGAGTCCATGCTCGTGGTGCCTGCTTCTCTGCTTTGGCTGTTGGGATGACTGCGATCCATATGGGCATCTCCACTGCTGATCTGAGCAGCATGAAGGGCGTCGGAGCTGGAGGGTATGGTTGGAACCTCACCTCCATCTATCAGGTCTAGCCAAACCCTTAATGCAGAACATCTCACTCCTCCTCCCACTCCTTGTTCCAAAACACGGTGGTGTTACTGGAGACAGGCAGTCCTGGGTGCGGCTGCTATCTTGCCTCTTGATTAAAGCTTCTGGATCCTGCCAGAGGTTTAGCTTTCTCAAGGATTATGGTTTTCTCATTCCCTCTTCTGAGATGATGCAAGCCTAACAAGTCTGTACCTCTAATTTTGTTCCCACCCATCAGTCTCCTGTCAATGCAGACTGTCAGGAGCTGTCTCACACCTTGTTTCCAAACAGCACCTAGCATGGCAAGCTCTCAGCATTTTATTAAACAGTAACACAATTTTGAAAAAATAAAATATAACAAACAAATTTAAAAAAAAGTCAGTGATAATACCTGGAAGAAAAGCATGCAAGCGGGTAATTTTCCTGTCCAAAACAGATTTAAGGTGTGAAAGAACATTTTAAGGCCTTTGACACAGTCCCCCACAACATTCTTCTCTCAAAATTGGAGAGATATGGATTTGATGGGTGGACTG
>RSEF01000001.1:211404442-211439571 GCA_003993805.1 Himantopus leucocephalus | reverse complement strand
AAAGATCCCTTCCAACCTCAACAATTCTATGATTCTATGATAAAAGCTTGCCTGCTCCTACCAGGAATGGGAATTCTTTGCAGAGTAGTGGCACGGCATCAGCAGCGGAGAACGACCCTACTTCAGAGCAGTGTGCAACCACTCTCCATGTTGCGGTTATACAGAACGTGTTAGTCTGCCCACATCCTTGGCAAGCGTTCAATCATTCAATGCCATCTTTGCAATCGAGGGCATCGTCTCCACGTCCTTCCTGTGTCTGGCTCTTTTCAAAAGGTACTGCTGGGCGAGGGTCCTCACCCAGGCGCTTTAGAGCATGCCTACTGGACTGGCCCCTGATTAGGATAGTGGGTAAGAGTATGTAGGACAATATTCAGCTGCCTAAGAGGCACTCAGTGACATCTGAAACACACCACAACGTCACATTTGGCCTCCAGCTGCCAGTCCAAAAGACCGTAAGGCTTGTGAGAACTATGCTGTACCTTCCAGCCCTGTAAAGGTGTCCAGGACACCTGAGGCATCACAAAAGCCTCTGAAAACCAGAAGTCTCAGGAGGGGGAAAGCGCTGTTTGCTAACAGCAGTTAATCCATACTAACAATGAAAAAGAGAAAAAAGATAATTTAAAGACATTCTGCTGTGTATGGAGTACCTTTTCCTGTTGCTAAATTTAAACCCACAGAGATAAAGGCAGTCTTGTTTTATCAGAATAAGGACTGGATTTATTGCAGAGTTTTGAGATGCGACTGTGATTTAAATAGTGTTAATAGCAGAGCATTTGGGAGGCTGTGGGTATATACATCTAAGTGCTGAAGAGCAGGGCATACTAATGAAGTTAAATTATCAAGGTGACTCCTTTGAATGTAGGCCAGAAGCTGTCCTGTTTACTTAAGAGTAGGGATGTTTTAGTTCCAGTTTCAACTTCTGTAGAGCTTTTTTCCATGGGAGCCTGCTGCTCCTAAAGTAGTTAAGCAGAACGTTTGATTTACAGGCACTGACTCTGCCTTATTCTTTTTGGCAATATCTACCTACTTTAGGCGTATATAAAGACCGCAGAGTAAATTATCCAGATCAGCAGAGACTGCTATGTAGCTAAATACATTTCCTGAGAGTGATCACGGATTCTTCACATTGTAGTCTTAGATACCTGTTCTGACCATGAAGTTTTCCTGCACCCACTGTTTTTTTTAATTGAAGTTCTCTGATTTGGTTTAAGATTTCTTCTATTGCTTACCATTTATTACTAGACTGCTATTCTATAAGCTGGAACGGAACCACCCAGAATGTCCCTCCTGTTATATCTATCACGAAGAAGTTTGTGAGTCTGGTCATGGAAAAAGATGCCAATATGTAAGACAATGTACAGGTAAAATGTACATGGTGTTCTTTCAACAGCACTAAAAATATATATTCAAATATAGCCAAAAACTTCAGTAATCATATTTAAGAACTCCTTTTCTTTTCTGACATTCGAAGTCCAGTGATTTGGTACGTATATGAGAACGATACTCACCAAACTGCTCTCACAGACATATATACATCTATGTATTGATAACCACTGGACAGACAATAACAGAAATAAAGAGTTCTTCCAGTGGATTTTTCTACAACATCTGGAGGGATGGAAAAGAAATTCTTTCTTCTCTACTTTCCACTTTTATTCCAGATTTAGTGATACGCTTTACAGTTTTCAAACATTAATTCTGGTAATAACTGGAGTAAGACTGAAAGCTAAGTATTCCCTTGTCTGAGATTTACAAATAGTAAAAGACTCATCTCAGGTAGATTTACAGAAGCTTCTGAGTTATTTAATGGACCAGGACAAGAAAATGAGCGTGCAACAAACATGCCCCACTAAACCGTTTTACGCTATTTGCCCTGTAGTGAGATACACAAACGTTCACTGAGTGAATGTACTTTAAAAACATGGTACCTGAGCTCTGAATGTTGGCAGATGGTCTTCTCCTCGCCTCGCAAAGTCTTTGTACCCAAACCCAGGATCTTCAATATAGCGGGAGACATCTGTAGAAACTATTTCATCATCAAATGCTGTGAATAAAACAGCGAAATGCTTTACTTTAGGCAAGCACATGAGTTAGCGCCGACTTCCAACTACCACTCTACTAAAGGACTAGAGAACAATTTTAGAAGTTGTGCAAAGGAAGAGAGCGGTACGAAGGAAAGAAACATTTCAATCCCAACCTGCTGGTATGGGATCCATCCTTTTCATTGAGCTGACTAAACGTCAGCCTACACCAGGCATCTAACGTACTTCTACAAAATGGGAAGAGATGAGCTAAGCCTCTGTCTGGAGGTGTGCTCTTCTCTCTGTTGACTTCTGAGGGAGGCTAGGTATCTTAAATCAGGAAGATCAATCCCATTAGTAAAGTCACTGTGCCCTATAGGATAAGAAACAGAGAAACATACGCCTGACAAGAGGATTGCTATGCTGAGCAGGTATGGTGTCAGGAATTACACCAGCTCCATTCTATAACCCGGAGTATGAGCAACCAGAAAGCAATGCAACACTCCTCTTGTGAATATCCGTTGAAGATTACATGAAAGCAAAGAGCTCTACGGTACATCAGGCTGAAATTCTGCCAGAAGCTCTAGTAACTAAGCATCTTCAAAGAGCTCCAAAACATGTCACTAAGCAAGCGCAGGTTCTCTATCAGGAATCCATCTTTCCCTCCCAAATAAACAGGTGGTTCGATTGTGTAACTACCTCTGCAGAAGTTGACTACTGCACAGCTGACTGCATTTGACCCTGGTGTTAAAAATCCTGGCTCGCTTCCACGTGCATTGACAGAACAGTTGCCATATGTCCACTGTTAGCACCTCGAAAAGTCAGTTAATCTAGGAATTGCAGAAGTGCTTTATCTCCTCTTTGCCTCATTAAACAATCAAAACATAACTGCATAGGAAGAAGCTCACGCAGCATCTGCTACAGCAAATCCTCAGCGAAGAATAAAAAACCTGCACACACAGACTCCTCTCCCCTGACAAGGGCTGAATTTCATGAAAGGGTGAAGGCCCGACACACAAAGACTCGTCAACTTAAACCAGCACAAGGCAAAGAGGGAGGAAAGTCAACAAAGCTATCAGCAGCCCTTCTGTCCCAAACAGCACCTCTTCCTTATACGCCTTAGTTTGCAGAGACTCATAGAAGTCTTGATTTGATAATGAAACTGCAATGGGTGTCAGTTTATCTGCACCATTGATGCCGTCTGACCAAAGGAAAATAGAGCAAGAACAGACAATGTCCATTTCTTAAAATTCAGCCACGATGTTGCTGGACGTATCTTCTTTCAGAGATTTTGCATGTTTCTAGAGAGTCACAAAACAATCTCTCTGCTGATCCACAATACATTCTTCTTCCCTTTCAGGCTCAGTGCACAAAAACTTACATACCTTCAAACACGTTTGGTCTGAAGCTACCAAGATCTAAATTCACAAAGAACAGTGTCAGTAAAATGTGAAGCATTTTATGGGTCACCTCTTAAAAAAAACCATGCAAGCTATCATCTTCAAGTAGCCTCCACCAGGAGGAAATGGTTGGAGATTCTGATTGTCTTAATAATATTCTTTCTTCAGACACTTTCTTTGGAAAAAAACCCACCTTCCTGTCTATAGGGAACAGATTTCTTTGTATGGTTTGTTACAGATCAAGGCCTCCACAGGCTATGAAGAATACTGGAAAAGAAGCTTTCAGCTCAGAATTTTGAACATTATTTAAGAATTAAAAAAATGCTAAGAATCTCTATCATAACACAGGCAGTGGACCAGCACAGCAGTAATGATCACTCAGAACAGCAAGTTAGAAATGTCCTTTCCAGATGGGCAGTAAATGTTGAAGAAGTTGAGCCTCATCCCAATCTACTTCCTGAACTAAATGTCCTATCTGAAGGCTACTTATGAATGTCATTGAAGTTCTAAGCACTGTAGAACCTAAATCTGTGAAATATTACTGAATATTTACATGAATGAATTCATTTGAAGATATGGAGCATATAAAGAAAGATAAATTTACACCCAACTTTTTAAAGAAGCCTACAGGCTTTTTGGTTGGTTGGTTGGTTGGTTGTTTTTTTTTAATATAGAAAAGCAAATTTCAAGTAGCAAAAAGGATGGTGCTATTTGCCAATCGGGAAATCTTAAGCAGATGACGCAAGTGACAGGACCGCCTACCACACTTCTACTAGACCAAGAACCAGAATAAAGAAATGGACAGAAAAAGTTGTAGTCACTGAACTGGCCTCAAGTGTTTAGTTCTTACAAAGCACAAACAAAAGGGAACTGGAAAAGCACAAATACCTCCACTAATTACTAGCAGACTCTCCTTCTTCTCCTTTTCAAAGCGAGTTGCCATTTCCTCCTGGGAGGCTTCCTCATCCTCTTTATCTTCTTGTAGCCTCTTCATCCTTTCCATTAAGGCCTCCAGCTCACTTAAAGAATCTGCAATCTGCAAAAACACCATGACATTCTGCAAAATTAGAAGATAGACAACGTGCGTCATCTTCAGATTTCATGCTCGACAACAAACGTTCTCAAAAACAGACAGAAGCAGCGAACATGAAGACTCAAGCCAGAATGCATTTTGCCACATAGAGCGCAGACAAACAGCTTTCAGACAGTGAGAAGAACAGCTGGGAAGTGTTAATCTAACCTATCGCAGTCATCTACTGCAGCGGGATTAACAGCGGAAGAGGTGGTGTTTGAATGCGCAAACCATAGTCGCTTATAAGATACATTCCATCATGTAGATGGCTCAGGAAAAGCCATCTGTCTGCCCCACGTGTACCAGAAAACAGCTTTTAAGGTAACTTTTTTCAGTCTATGGGTAATGCAAAATACGTTTCTGAAGAGATACAGTGCAACACTGCAATACGGCAACACAACCTGAGACGACAAATTAGTTTTTTTCTTTGCATTACATGTGATCAAAATAACCATTACATTGACCCTTCTTCTTGCCTTTGTGAGGAAAACAGGCCTCTTTACTAGAAATACATCAATGTTTGGGGTTCTGCGATCTATACTTAGCACTCAGATTTTCCGTAAGATAAACCGTTTGGTTTTTCTTTTCCATCTTTTCCTTTTGATTCTGTTGTTCTGCTTATAGCTGTAATTGTTTTCTAGTATGCCACTTACTGCTTAACAAGCAGCAGAGTCAGCAGCAGCCCTTTGCCTGCTACAAATGGGGATAAAGTCACCCCGGTGACTTGAGCTAGCATGTCTTATAGCCCAGAAATTTAAGATACAGCAACTGAACTGACTGATCACATGTTCACATTGTACTGCTGATTTTTCAAAATATACCTAGTGACTCTGCTTATAATCTCGCTCCTCCATCAAAGGCGAAGAGGCTAATTCATCAATCGGCATTAATTCAAGCGCATGTCTTCAAAGCATTATAGAGCCACTTTCAGAAAAAAATTTCCACATTTAAGTTAATTAACTAGCAACCAAAGTTCTCTGTCTGTTGATTCAAGACCGGAACACCAGCATGAAGAATTAAGTCATTTTATTTCAGACATTTCCTCCCATCTACATGGCAGTGTTTCGGAATTGGCCTGCCTTGTGATTGTAGGCCTTGAAGTCCAAATTATTGTAATTATTATGACTTCTGGGTTCCCCCCCCCCCCCCCCCCCCNCCCCCCCCCCCCCAGTTCTTTTTTCATTCCACATGTTAGGAACATGGATGACACAACACTCCATTCAGCGACACACTATCTGAAGAATCTGGGACTTTAAGCTTTCAGCCGAAAGTAAAGTTTCAGTCTTGCCCAATGGGTTGTGAGATTCACTATCCAAATCACATTACTCTCACTACCATCCACCGTTACACTGTGGTTTTTGACAGATTACACTGAAAACTGCTAGAGCGAACGTAAGAGCTACCAGACTCAAGCATTGCAGTAAAGTAGACAAAAACTTTCAAACTACCCTGAAATTTAAACAGGAAAGAACGGAAGAAAGTTTTCTAATGCAAAACAGAGGCAAAGCAAAAGAATCTTCTTGCAACACTAACCCCAAAGTTGCTACTTGTGAGAGATGCATTTTCTATGTTGTTGTCATTGGCAAGATCACAGACACAGAAGTTGTTGACTGCTATAAGTCTGACTCCATTAGATGTATCCGGATCTCTCTCTGGATTAATGCCACTACCAAATACAAAACTTGCCAAGGCATGATAATGTGCCAACAGGACAACAGCATGCACCAGTTCAGGAAGAGACCAATTATTTTCCCCAGTCTTGACAAGTTTCTGAAATGAGAATAAAAGAAGTGTAAATATAAAATTTCTTTTGGCCCTCAGCTTTTCTATAAAACACTACGTATTTTAAAAAGTGATCAATTCCTTTCTTCCAATAATACCATACTCACACAAATTCTCACTGGATAAAAAAAAAGGACACTGAATATATTACCTCTTGTCTTTTGGGGTTATTTTAGCCAATGCTATTCCTAAAAAGTAAATCTTGTTGGCTCTGTCACACAGAAGAATTTATTGGCTTATCCGATGCTCTAGTACTTCCCTGAAATTTTTAACTCCAGGTAATGAAGCCTAACCAGACACTTGCGTTGTTCTTAGCAGTTCTTATTACCGGACGTTTACTGCTATTACAGGGCACGACTTAGCAGGTACCTGAATGTGCTCTTTCGTGATCAGCCAGGGCCGGTGTGCAAGGAGTTTGTTTATTTCGTTCAGATTTTTCAGTCTTTGGGGAATGTATTCTAAACCGTTCAACCACTCTGCAATCCCGCCAGTCTTCAAAAACTCATCAACGTGCATATTTATTAGGTAGGAACACTGATGTCTGGCAGCAGCCTGGAATAATTAAACACAAGAGGGAAAAGGGCAGCACATTACAGTGTAATTGGATTTTGCTGCAGGTGGAAGACAGGTTACTAACACAAAACAAAACTAAAATTTCATTCCGAAGGGCCATCTTTTATACTGCAATGCATTTCTACGCAGCATGGAGGATTCTCCAATAAAAATACGTTTGATTACTTTACTCTGAATTGCAGAATCTAATTAAGGTTGGGAGAGATCTCTAGAGGAGACCTGGTCCAACACCCTGCTCCAGAGCAGGGCTGACCTAGATCAAGTTGCTCGGAGCCTTGCCCAGACAACATCTCCATCCCTGGAGATCACAGAACCTCTCTTGGCCCCTGTTGTGATGTCTCCGCATCCTCATGGTAAAAATTCTTTTCCTAGTGTCAACCTGGAATTTATTGTGACTCGAGTCCACTGCATCTCATCCTACTGCTGCGCACGGATGGTTAAATACCCAGAAATAAGGCTACACAGTTTTAACTGCTCTCTGTAAAACCTCACTCTCGTGGGCATGTGAGAAGTGTATCGCTGTGGGAAACAGGGAAACGTGTCCGTTGCCGATTCTCCCTTCTCACTGAAAACCTTCTGGCTAGGCATGCTTTATTCTGATGAAAATCAACTACAAAAATTCATCCCCTGTCAAAATATCACACTAGTCTCTCCTTTCTAAAGTCCTCCTTTTTTCTTCTTTTTTAAATACACAAGTCAAGGTCACAGGAGAAAATATATAGCCTGTTGGTACATACCATTATAGCAATGTAGTGCCTATAGGGCAAAGGAAGGGGCCCATCCATGCGTAGCATATAGAACTGGCTGCGGAGGAAAGACTCCAGGTACTGAGTATGGATACTCATGACCTGCGTGATGTTGTCCAGGCGACCAGACGTAGAGTATTCTTCCACAAGAAGATTAGTACGTTCATCCAAACCATTCGCTTGCATAACCTTAAAAATAAGACGGACAAACTTAACAGAGAAAGAGATTTTCTCTGGCTTTAGCCCTAGAGAGAAACACATTGCGGTATGAGAGGTTTGCTTGTGTACAAACTTAAAACGCAAAGCTGGAGATCCAGATGTGTATTTGTAAATACACATGCTTGCATGTGTGCGAATACACACGTACAGATGCTACTTGTATACTGAGAGCTGAAGAGCACTTTACACTGTACCCCTGTTATTTTCATATGTTCCTATGAAAACCAAAAACATTTTTCTGTAGATCTTTCCAAAATGGGTAAACTCGCAGATGCTTGAAGTCAAACCTGTAGAGAGAGCTGGAAGTAAGCAAGAGCTAAATGGAAAGTAAACTCTTCATGGAAGTCAGCCTGTATAGACACACACCACCCGAGCATTCAGCCCTGAAACAAATTTCAAAATTAATAGAGAGGAACTGGGTTATGTAACCAAATTACAGAAACAGCCTGGCAGTCCACCCCTTCTGTGCTTCTATAATTGAAGAGGAGATCAAATGCTAATTTGTCCATAACATTCAAGTATTATTCAGAATAGGAATTTAATGCTTTCTTTAAACAAAAGCTGTTCTTTAATTATTCCGACCAATCCAAACCTTGGGCACAAGATGAAATGAAACAGCAAAAGAGTAAGCGGCTCTTGCACTGCAAGCCCTGACACAGTATTAGTGCTATTACTCAGTATTTATCACCGAGAACAGCCGTTCTCAGCATGTTCACCACGGAAGTTACGAGCACAAGACTACAATACCCAGCATTTATTCTGAAACTGCACAGTATTGCACCAGCCAGCTTGCTATTGCAAACACCATGAAATGAGAAAACATTTGGGCTGGTTTACTGCACAGGAAGATAGAAAGGGCCCAAAACCAAGAAGACACAGTGCTTTTGGTGAAATATGCTATTTAAAATACGTTTTCCTTCTTTACGATGGGCTGATGAACGGACCGTGTCTCAAATATTTCTCCATCAAATCTTATATAGAAGTTACATACGAAAAACCACGAACAACATCCCACATNAGTTTTCCTTCTTTACGATGGGCTGATGAATGGACCGTGTCTCAAATATTTCTCCATCAAATCCTATATAGAAGTTACATACGAAAAACCACGAACAACATCCCACATTTTCACTTTACTTCCCCGTTTTAATTTGTTGGCCCAGAAAGAAAGGGAAGAAGCAGCTACGCAGTCAGGCAGCTCCACCATTTTTACATGCGTAGCTCTTCACTACGGCAGCTTTTCTCTGGTTTGTACCCAAAATGATGCCTCCTCAGTTTTCCTTAAGAATGTTTTTACCATCAGGAGTTTATTCACACATTAGAGATCCTTTTATCTCACTTATTGTTGCATATCCCTCGCTCCACTGCATGGAGTCCCCCTTATTCTTCAGCAAGTGTATCTCCCATGTGTTTAAGAGATTTTTGTCTCATTTAGTAGTTTCTTGGGGAAATCACACTTTTAATGTCTCTGGTAAGGTTTCTAATCTTCTCCAGCTTGTCAGGAGTTTTCTTTGTAACAGTACAAGTTATGTCAAAGAAATTCTGCTGACAAAATTGAAATATAATCCTGTAGGACTGCACTGTTGCTATGTTAGGCATAGCAATATGCTGCATTATTGCTTCTGAGATTTATCTCCACCTATACCGCTATCCTCTTCATACTGTATATGTACTTTCTCCTCCTGATTTAATACCACCCATGGATCCACAAATATGTTTTGTTATTCTGCTTGTAAAGCCTTACTGCACTTTAACAGGAACCTTTACAATTAAGTTGTTATTGCTCCGTCCATATTCCTTCCATTACGACAATAAAGCAGGCTTTGACACGACCAGTGTTATTATGAAGATCTGTGAGACATTCAGTGTGTTACTAATCTCTAACTTCATCCTTCCTATCCACTGTATTATTTCATGCCAAGGACCAGAGGGGAAAAGGTAGTCGTTCGCTTAACAAACAGTATTTAACTTTTGTTTGTGATACTGAATAGCTGTTTTATCCACACAGGTGGACATTCCCTGCTTGTACTGGGCAACCACTGGGGTTACTCCTTTCTGAGAGCTGCTCAGTGATTGCTCCTGCACCCTTGCCGACCACCTTTAGCAAGTGTATCAGCTGTGAAATAAATTCATTAACAATTGTCTCAAAATATGTTATCATTTTAACTACATTTATTTTTTCTACTTTTTATACAATCATTCACTTTATGAGAAAAATTAAGTCATTACGAAGTTTGGCATCTCAATTTCATCTTGTATTTCATACGAAAGGGAAGTCCCCTTCGCAAGTTTGGCTGGGTGGAACTCGTTCTACTCCCCTCTTCCCAAGTCTAAAAGACTCTTTTGGACGTCTCTTCCTTTCTGCTTCAGTGTGTTTTCTTGTCGCCAGCCTTTACACTCCCTCTGTTTGTTTTTAAATTCAAACCTTGCCAGTGTATAAATGGAAAGAGACTCAGAGAGCAGCAGCTGTCTCATCTTTCAAAATGTCTTTTTGGCCTTTCTAGCACGTGAATTATCTGCCTTTAACAACTACTTAAAACAAAACCAAAAAAAGGTCCTGGTTTTACAGTCGGCCATCCCAAATAATTAATTGATCAATAAATAATACTCTGTGAAGACTGAGATCACAGGAGAACACCATAGTAAAGTTCCTACTTACTGCAGCAGGCTGCAAATCAAGGCTTAAGTTGAACATTAAATCACAGGCAGAAATCTTGACTTTGAAGTCAAACCACACCTTTCAACCATAAATTCTCTCAAGAGCCACAGTAACGCTGTAAGGAATTAGTCGTATTTTCAGGTTCTCTCAAACTGAAGGTCAGACACTGCTTGGAGAGCTACGTAATCATACCGCTGCAGTACTGCATACGCCTCCCCTTAGGCCTGGCGTTAAGAGTAGTAAGTGATCATCCCCCCGGAGAAGAGCAGAGCCGGCGCTCACGGTTGTCTCCGGGAGTGCTGGCGACCAAGAAGATGTCAAACGGCACCACTTGTGTGAAAGGCCAGCGTGGTTCTTACCCACT
Source organism: Himantopus leucocephalus (assembly GCA_003993805.1). Taxonomy (NCBI): domain Eukaryota; kingdom Metazoa; phylum Chordata; class Aves; order Charadriiformes; family Recurvirostridae; genus Himantopus; species Himantopus leucocephalus. Next base: position 211,428,735 of record RSEF01000001.1, on the reverse strand, counting down.
GGAGCCTGCTCCAGAGAAACCATTGCTTTTGCTTGCGAAGGAGCTCGTCTGGGTACCGAGGGACAAGCAGGACTGTCAAACTGTCCTTCAGTGCTTCCGTTTCAAAAGCTACCACCCGCCTGGCCCAGCTAACTGCAAACTTACTTCGTTCTCTGGTATAAAGGCACTTGGTCCTCTTGTCAATGGTGGGGAGACTTGTACTCTTTTTTCCTGCAAAACAGTCACATAATTCGGTCAGTGTCAGGAATATCATATTAACTCGTTTTATCTCGTAAGATGAGATCTTCAGGGCCCGTACTTGGTTCTCTTCCCAAGGCCACCTGGGTGTTTCACAGCCCACTGAGGAGGTGAAGCCACCGCACAACGTTGGTTAGATCAGCTTTGCATCCCCTGTACTTTGCGCGAATGGACGGCACCAATTTTGGCAAGGGGTAAGACAGAAAAAAACCAAAAATCTAATCCCAACTAGTTTCTAGACCAGCTTGAAGATACGAAGACAACAGCAACAAAACATTGGGCACAATGCTAAAANGGCACGATGCTAAAATTAGCCATTTACTGGATTGAATGGAAATTCGGAAAGCGGAGGGGAAAAAAAGCCACTTGAGAAATTGTAAGCAAGATGCTGTTTTCTTCAGTATCAGCATCTAATGAGATCCTCAGTGTTGAGAAGCACTTTGTGTGCCACATATTGGCAAGAAAAGCACAGTCCATGCAAACCAGCAAGACCCAATTAAAGACTTGTTCTAGAAACCTGAGGAAAGGGCCGCCTTGCTCAGTGGCTGAGCCCGGAGGAGAACACCACACACGGTACAAGCCTTGGTGCCCAAACCCCAGCCAGAAGTCATGAAACGCCCCGTGAGGATCATCTATTTAGTACAGAACAGGCTGATAGCACAGCAAGAGCCACAGAACTTTTTTGATTGATTAGGGATAAGAAATGGAATGAAGATAAACCGTGGAGGGTTTCACAGTGTGGCTGCTGACAGCCAGAGAGGTGAAGGGACCCTGGGGAGGCCGCCTGCTCCTCTGGTTCTCCAGGGGCAGGACCAGCACTGTCCACATCATTCCTGACCAATGTTAGTCCAGCCTCCCCTTAAAGAGCCTCCCGGAGGTTCCTCCATCTCTCCAGGTCATTTAGTTCCTCGGATCTTTAGAAAGCTTCCTAATGTCCAACGTGAATTTCCCTTGCAGTAATTTAAAGCCGTTCCTTCTTTTCTTCTTTTCCTCTTTACGGTTATATTCCACCTATCTGTACACTATGGCTGCACGCTTCCTCAAGTCCCTAATTGCACTGCAGCATTGGTGACTCTTAATAAGTTATCCATCAACAGCCGTATCGGATTTGCATACTAAATATTTTGTGCCCTTAACATAAAAGTCCAAGGTTTTCCATAACAAATGACCCTTAAATACCTCTACCAGTGGGGCTTAAGCTTAACCGCCATCTGCATGAACAGCAGCGTCGGTCCCAGAAGGAGCATGCCACCGATTTCCACACAGGAAAATGAAGCCACTGGAGCTGCGTAACTATTGTCCTGCTCCTCAAAAACATCCTGTCCTTTCTAAATTAGATTACGAAAAAACATGCAAAAATCAGCAGTGATTATTGAGGAAAGATGTTCCAATGCAAACTCTCGCATGACAATTAGATTTGTGACTTTGGAATAACTAGCTGCTATAAGATGCAGAAATAAGCTGGATCTACTGCGTGAAGCCCAGCAGCCAGGAGACAACTTACTGCAACTACTGCCTGCTGTCACAGCCCCAAAATCCCGTAAAATGCTTCTTATGAATCAAATGTACTCAGTCTAAAGTAAGAAGAAAGGGTGTAGAGAGACCAGGTATCTGCACGCGCAACCCCTTCCTCGCACAGCTACAGCAGGCAGAGGAAGACACCTTCTCGCTTTAAATACACAATCTTGCGAGCAGCCAGTCATTTCTGCCAACGTTAAAAAAAGAAATGCTTTCCAAGATTACTATTACGGTTGCATTTTACTTGTTTTACGAAGGTTATCTGGACATTAGAGTTTAAAACCTTCATTTCATACTGACTAATAAGCAGCTTGTGCGAACGAGACCACGTGGATAGCTGCAAACCGTCAGCTCTGGCTGGAGCACAGGTCCAAACCAGAGCTGAACCGTCTTGCTCTCTGACCTGTACCCTGCTTCGTCAGGCTCTCAAAGCTGGTCCTGGAGGCCAGACCAGGGCAAAACAAGGCACATGCTGCTTCTAGCGGGATCTGGGCTCCGTTGCCCTGTTTCCCCATTCAGTGTGACTGCTATGACTCCTTTGACCCTGCAGATAAGCTACTGCTGAGAAGGAAAGGAGCAAAGGGTACTTGGGTGCACGAACGCAGGCAAGTATCTCCGATTAATTCCTGTGAACAGCGACAGAAAGCCAAGAAGACAGTCAGACATAAAAAACAAGGTGTGTTAAATAATACTGCAAAAAGGACAAAACCCAGCTCCTTTTGGGTGGTGATAGTTCCAAAAAACCACAAGCCTGGAAAAAACAAACAACCAAAGCAAGAACACAAAAACAAAAAACCCAAACATAATAATTCATGTTGGTGAGTCTAATCACTGCACACTTCCACAGAGGTGGGTTTTTTCTCTATCAGAAGTGTACGCTCTTCCTTTCCATCAACACAGAGGATCACTTTGCCTTCAAACCAAAGCTTTTATTAAAACTGGTTAAAACAAGCTTGTCAGAAGAAAAGGAGCAAACATCATCTGGTTGCACAAGTTCTCAGGATGCTATTAATAAAAAGCATGGGAAGTTTACAAGCGTTAAGAAAGATAACGTTGGCTTTGTCAAACTGTAGATAAGAGCCACTGCTTCTGGGCCCGCTTCATCTAGAGCGGTGATTTAAGCTCTACCCAAGAACCCAAATATGAAGAACTATGTATGGGAATTACAAAGCAACACTGCAGATATATGGTCCGTTATGGTGAAAGTTCTTGCAAAGCTTCTCGTTTCCCAAGAACGCGGGTTTGTTTTCCTGTCCAACTAGTCTTTACAGGTTACACTAGCTATCGCTAAGTCAGCCGCGCTCCCTAATATCGGATTTGAAACTGGATTCTTATGCCAAGTGGCTGAAGGAAGAAACAGGTTGCTCAGCAACCAAAATGCCGTACGCACGTACACCAGCCATTTTCTGTGTTTCTCCAGAAATACATTGTCAGAGTATGAGTAAGTTATCTGAAGAGTCTTTCAACCAATTCTACTTAGGTTAATACTAGAGCCTTTTTGGGGGTTGCTTCTTCAGAAGGAGAAAGATGACGAAGAGCTTCAAAGACAAGCAGAGAAAACTGAGCCTGGGCGGGTTATTGGGAGAGGGTCCACTGCAAACCAGAGCCTAGAAGCAGGTTTTGCAGTAGCACACTGCGGCACCAGACAGCAGAAGGAGACCTCTGCAGACCACAGGAGAGCTGCTGCAGGAATTCATGAAAAACCAGGCCTGAGCAAGCTTTACCTCTGACTTGCTTCCTTCCTTAAACTGCACTTGGAACGGTGCCGGGAGCTAAATATCAGAAATTCTACCAGTGATCAAGTGGAACCGTTTCCCATTTGCACATCTGTAATTTGCAAGAAACGCCTTCATCCTTGGGCGAGCTCTGCCCAAACCCCCCCAGAGCCAAAAGCTGCGACATGCCGTCTCACGGGTTTATTTTTAGTTGTGGCAGTGGCCGTGCGCCTTCCCTCCAGCGCCGAGAGGCTGAGAGCACTGGGACATGGCACCTGCATCTCAAATAGCCGCCGGGCTGCCGCGGCAGAGGAAGGGATGCCAGAACCACCCGGCTGGCAACACGGCTGTGAAACCCAAGCGAGAGCAAGCACAAGCCTGGCTGGTGCCGAGGCAGCACGGCGGCTTTCCTCCCAAAGCCTAAAGCAAAAGAAATAACCCTTCTTCCTCTTCGCTATCACATGAGTCACCGTGTCCTCAGGCTTTAAAGAAACAACTATTTTTAGCAAGCTGTAAAAGGAGGCTGTTTTATTTGAGAACGGAGCCGGTAGCTGGCGGGGCTGATGGAACAGCTGGTTTGGGAAGTACTTCTGAACAGCCATGAGCGCAGACAGCACAGGCAAGAAGCAAGTGGTCGCACTGGTGCAGGTGTATGGGGGCTTCTCACGCACGTGGCGCGTAAAAGCTAATTCATCCTGAACTCGACATCAAGGTGGTCATGCTGCGACTGGAGGAAAAAAAAAAAAATCACCAGGAAGAAACATTTTGCACCTCAAGAGGGAATTTTGCGAGCCATGGCAATGCTGACACTTGTGTCCCTGTGAACTCCTGGAGCAAGAGCACGCAGCTGGGAAACACCTACGAAGGGGCTCAAAGCCTCCACTCCAACAAAAACTGCCACCACTATAAAGACATCAGGATAACAAACAGCACTAGATCAAATATAAAGCCTAAAGGCATTCCAAAAGTAGCTTTTCCTGAGGAACAAACTTTTTCCTAAACAAGCAGGATTTTTTTTTTTTGGGGGGGGGGGGGGGGGGGGGGGGGGGTGTTTTTTTTTTTTTTTTTNGGGAGGTGATGCGTATGTATTTCTTATTTATTACACTTTTTCTTATAATCTACAAGCAATTTTGCTACCATCTAGCATTTCTAAGGATCTTTGTTATTAAATTCAGTGGTCTATGTCTTTGTAACACACGTTATCATCTGCGGCAATAATCTGGAGTCAAGTCCATCATTGGGACACTTACATGGAGATGTCTCCATTTCCACAAGGTGCCTAAAGTCCTCCTCCAGCAGAAAGCAAGAGCAAGGTGCAGTGTCATTAAAAACAGGAGTTGAGCGCCATTCAAACCTTCCTGGAGTCTCCTGCTTGGCATCCAACCACCGCCCCAGAAGGGAATGGGCTTCCCATAGGTACGTACAGTGTCTGCCAGTCCCCATGGATGCCCTGGATACCCCTAAGCATCCAAATTGGTACTTAATGCAGGTGCTGGGCACCGTGGCACTGGTCACAGCACCTGCCGTGAGGTTTGGATTGCCCTCAAGCCTAGTGACTGGTGAGCCCGGTTACCTGCTGGGCTGTGCTGGCTGCACCAGGGGTTTGGACTCTGAGGGTGGGAGTGGCAAACTGGGTTTAGGACTCCTGATCTGGGGCTGAATTTCCCCAAAGGCATCAATTTTGTCCCAGTCTCAGATTTATNGTGCTGGCTGCACCAGGGATTTGGACTCTGAGGGTGGGAGTGGCAAACTGGGTTTAGGACTCCTGATCTGGGGCTGAATTTCCCCAAAGGCATCAATTTTGTCCCAGTCTCAGATTTATCTTCACAGAATCACAGAATCACAGAATTTTCAGAGTTGGAAGGGACCTCTAGAGATCATCTAGTCCAACTCCCCTGCCAAAGCAGGATTGCCTAGAGCACATTACTCAGGACTGNCGTCATTGCTTACTGAACGCCTTTCCACTCTTGGTTCTTGGATCCCAGAGCAGGGTCCACCTCCATGTGCTCTGATCACAGCCAAATTCTCTGGGCTTCATTAATGCCTAGCACAGTTTTACAATTACTCATTGTCTGCTCATTCTACGCTCGCTGAAGACAAGAAAGCATGAAAAAAAAAATTATTTGACCACTGATTGTATCTTAGCTTCTACTATTTTTCAAACCCTTCCTTAGGATGCGAGAGGGATTTTGTTTATTTCTATGTATGCCAAGTTGGCTTTTAATTTATTCACCTAGTCAGAGGAAGAGAAGTTTAGAAACGTGTCAGAAGTTTAGGACGCACCCAATTCATTTCAGGTGGAAACTTGAACACTTTTCTTAAGTTTATAGGGGATTAATATAGTATTTTAAGCTACACATAGTTTGCTGGCTAAAAGGAAAACCAAATGGACACAGTTTACTCGCCTTCACACGTCAGTACTCCTGGGAGGTTCTGATTGACAAGAACAAAAAAGTGTATTCACCAAAGGTGTGAAATTTTGGAATTTATTGACAAACATTTATTGATGTATCATTTTTTTAAAGAAAAAAATCTGTTTATGGCATCTAATGTAATAAAATCAGGAGCTTTATAGCTTCAGAATATATCTGCAATTCATCTCAAATTAAGTTTGTGCTGCAAGTTCAAAAATTTGGATACACATTAGAAAAATAAACTTTAGTGTCCTGTTTTTCAAAACAATATCCAGAGAGAGAGAAAAGCCAAAGGACAAAAGAGAAAATGTGAAGAGGAGTAAGTTGAATGATGCACAACACTTTATTTGCTGACAGTGCAGAACTCCTCTTTACGACTGACCCATTCCTATAATTAAACCCAGGACATAGCTCCAGAAGCAATAAAAGAGGTGTTCAGAACAAACAATGTCAAAATGTTAAGAGTTCACCAAGTAAAAGTCCTAGCCTACAGTCATTTGTTAAGGGTATTTCAAGTGATTTTGCAACGGTTTCTTCCTCTTAACAGACTGTACAACTCCAAAAATGCAAACTAAGCGATAAAGATGAAAATTAGCAGAGGAAGTCAAACAGTAGGAAATCTTTTTTATGGAACAGTATTTCAAAATACTTAAGACAGTCACTTTTAACATTAAGAATTTGGCATCTTTGTGCCTAACAGCTGATGAAGTGTTGCAAGGAGCTGGGAAGAGAGCCAGTGCAGTACAATTGAGGGGAGCTTTTGCTTTGGTAACAGGTTACAGCCCTTTTGCATTTCACACAATAAAAGGAAGCCTATCCCAAGTTCCCATCCCTCCACCAGCTATTAAGAACACAATCCACACTAATTAGAAACCAAAGGGCAGCAATTTCTACCCAACCCAAGATGGATGACCAGGCAGCAGAAGTCCAACAGTGGTTCCTTGATATTTGAAAGATATCTGGTACACTCAACCTACGGGAGAAAAACTCAAGTGAACGTGCAGTTACTGGCACAAAAGTCTATCTCCTTTTTCATAAAGAAAGCCTACATCTACATCCTCTTTTTGTCCTACTTCTGTTGTATCACTCTCCCTATCCTGGAGATAATTTCTACTACCCAAATCCAACCTTCAGTTGCAACTGGGAGCAGACAGGCAAGGACTGCAAGTCCCGCATCAGAGTAAAGGGTGTGCTGCAAAACACTTCTTTATTTAAGAACCCTGAATTGCGTTTTGCATTTTTGTCAGAATAGACCTGAATATACTGAATAAGAGACAGACCTGTAACCTAATGTTGGTGTCACAGAAGTACAGAGTACGTCTAATGAGAAAGTAAGGCTGAGGCTCCTGACTGGAAAGATGGAAAGATCTTCTTAAGAACATTTGGTCAACTAAAGATGTCACCAGTCAAACCTGACTATCGATTACAAATACATGAAAAAGATGAGAGACAAACAGCCACTTATCTTACTTCCCTCCTGATAGAGATTCACTTCCATCTAATTGAAGTCAAACCTCAAAATCGGAGCTCTTCTCCATGCCCCAGTCCTTATCAGATACCGACGGTGAAACTCAACTGACCAAATGCAGGCACTCAAATCAGAGCCAGCTGGACACTGGTTACAACCAAAAAAGAAAGGTGACGTCTAACTCAGGATGACATCAACTGTACCACGGAAGGGCCTCATTTTCCTCCATAGCCTAACAGGAATCCATGTCTAACCAGGTGAAACTTAGTGGTGTAAAGATAGGCAAGACACGTACCACCAGCAGACAACAAATGGTCTTCTGGTCTACTTCAGCCTTCAAAAAAAAAAGAAGGAAAAAGAAAAAGAAAAAAAAAAAAAGAAAGAGAGAAACAAAGCTTCCCTCTTATCAGTCCCTGGAGAACCTCGCCTCCTTCCCTCCCTGTACACCCAATGGTAACACTGGAGTTTGTATGCTCCCCAAGAAATGCCCTCAGGACAGAATATCTTGTAATCATCAAGATGACTCAAAATTCTACGAGCACAGCAGAAGAGCATTTTCTATGTTTCAACAGCATCAGATATCAAGGGCAAAAGCTACAATGGAAAACTTCAGCAGTTTAAGCTGGGACTTGTTTTATCTGTACCTTGGCCCACTTCCACCTTCACACTTAATCCAAGTCTGACACACTGAGACAGATCAATATTATCTCATTTGGGGAACATGCCTCTAGCCACTAAATTGGCAAAACTGCATCGAGCTAATCTGCCTCATCATCAGCCAGGACAGCAACGCCGCTTGCTAACAAAGAGCCTCTGAAGCAGCACGGCACATCCTTTAATCCACCGCCTCCCATGCAGAGGGCTGCCTGGTCCTGCCCCAGCACAGCCCAGCTAACCAAGCTGGGTTTTGCTCTGCCAGCGGGGTCCCACGTGCTTCGGAGTCCGCACGCTCAGCGTGGGTAGGGGCAGCAGCTGTGGTCACCTATGTGGTCTCTGTCCTCCCACGGAGAGACGGTATCCACTTCCCCGTTCGATCCACGCAGCAAACCACTGCCAACAGGTAGAACAAACGTTTGATAGAAAGTACAGATAAAACAGCAGCTGCTTTGACAGGCCCGAATTAATACCTGAATGAACTACTGATAGCACAGCCTCTGTATAATACAGTAATTGAATGGTTAAATACTTCAATTCATAACCACACACACATTTGATTTATTGGGCACGCTGCCAATCGGAGAGGCATAACTGGTGGATATTAAAAAAAAAAAAAAAAGAGAGAAAGACTCCTAGGGTTATGTAAATTCGTCATGTATCTCTGGCAGAACTGCCTCCCAACGATGCTCTACCGAATTTTTAGTAGACATATTGTCTGAAAACACATGCCTTGTAAGCAAGCAAAATTGAATGGTATTCATCCATACTGTAAATTCATAATGGCATCCTTCTACTGTGAAGGAAGTGTTTTGGGTTTTTTTTTAAAAATTATTTCAAAGATGCTAAATGTTCAAAATATTATATAAGAGCATTACACAGCAAAATCCTCCAACAATATGTTTTAAAGAAAAACCTTTAACAGACTCCATTGCAACTCATGCTGGAACATCCTGAAGTGCTACAGCATTCCAGCAGAGATCACGCTCACCGACGGTTTACAGAAAGGAAGATGCACTTAACTGCAGGTTACTATAAAAGCAGACTGGGAGAATTGTTTAACCAGGGACTGGCATCAAGGCTGCATTCTCTCACCTCTCCTCTTCGGCACTGCCGTCGCCTTCATTACAAGAGAGCAGAGAGAGACACAATTCAGGTGCAGTGCATCTTAAAACATTGAGATTTAAATTTTCACCAAGGGTAAGACTCTTAAGGTTACGTCTGCAGTGCAGTCACTAGCACGTCTGCTGCTCTTCTAGAAACATTTAAAGCTGGCTTTAAAGAAGTCCTTGGCTAGCAGTAGTTTTACAGAAGTCCTTGGTGAACAGTTGCTAAGCCAGGCAGGCGCACGGAGCTCAGCTGCACAACCTCCTTGAGAAGCCAGACAAACGTTAACTCCGCCAGTGCTGAGTTTTCAGTTGAAACGATGAAGGGAGACAGTTCAGACTGAATAGTATCATGAGGAGGTCTTCTCACAGCAAGTATAGAGTCCTACTTTTGCACTTCAACAGAAAAAATAATAACAATATCCTCCTCCGATTAGCATCTCGATCCTCCCGCAGTTGCAGGGGAGGGAGCTGGGCTCTGACCTCTGCACCAGCTTGCTAAAATTCTCTCCTCCCCAGCTCCAGCTCCTTGGATGACAGCCTAGCAGCAGCAACAAAGCTGCACTGGTGCCCTGGCCACGCAAGGTATTTTGCTGGCTGAAGTGTCAGCCAAGCAATGTTTGTGACTATCGTCAAACACTACATGTTTACGAACTACCAAACACTGAAAAATCTTTCCTAGCAGAGTGTGGAAATCAACCAGCGAGTTTAACTCAAGAAGGCAAAGGCTGGGGATCTTCCCAATGTGAAAAGCCGTTTGACCTGTAGCTATGAACTCTTGGACCACACAGTCCTGCTTCCCAGGCACTTCCACTACTTCTCACCACGCAGTGTCACTCCTCCTCGGTTACAGCTCTCACTTCTTGTGGCTGTTCTCCTAAAATGTGCTCTGCCTGCTCCCCTGTCCCGCCAACTGGTGAGAACCATCGAGCCAGGATGTGTAAGTGGAAAGTTTGAATTTTAGGAGAAGGGCAGCGCAGCCGCTGCACAGGAGCATTTTGTTGCCTGGAGTGTATCACAGTGCTTCTTCGCCGCATCTCAAGGAAAAGGCAAAATCGCAGAAGCCCACACTCCAGAAGTAAACTCACCGCGTGTCCCTGCCGACGCTCCCTCTTGATAAGTCTGTGTCCTTGTAGAGTTTTCAGCTCAATAAAAACTCCTACTGAGCAAACAAACAGTGTCCCAGAATACGCTGCTACAGAAACATGCTCCCGAGCACCCTTCACTTACCGGGTACTATATAAAACCAAATTCTATTCTGAGACATAGGAAAGTCAAGCAGATGGCAGAAGCATGGGTTTTCAAACTGCCTTTCCCACACATTTTATGTACAGAATGATCACAGCAGTTATTTTAAATCTGTGTGCAGGAACTATCTTAAGAGTCACGGAAGTAACTTGCCAAAATTCAGAAAAACAAATTCTCTCACCCAGATAAAAGAGGGAAATGTGCTCAGCTGAGTGCTGGAGCCCCCCAGCTTGCTTTCTGCCATCCTTTTCACGTAGGATTGCGAGACACGGTAGCTTGAGTCTTGGAAAGCCACTCAGAACTGCTGAGCTTGCTGTCACAAGCATGTCAAGATATTTTAATTGATCCTGGCTGTCACAGTCCATGCATAGTGTGCTTTTACCACCTCCAATAAAAGGATTAGGAACCAACCAGCAGGTGACAAGCTCAAGCAGAGGTACTTAACCTTTTCCACAATGTGGAACTAAGCTGCGGAAACCCTTGCCTTAAGATGCTGCGGACACCTGAAGTCCGCGTGTGTTTAGAAGTGTTTAAAAGTTTAAAAGTTCGAGTTCATGGAAGAGAAATGCAAGAATGGTTATTAAATATGGAGAAACCACCTCCAGCTCAGGAAGTTTTCAAGCTGCAAACACTTGGAGACTGGGAGACAGTGCCGAGGGACTGTCACAATGAACTTGCTCCATTTTGTGTCCCCTTCCTTAGACACCGCTCCTTGACCACCGACAGAGACAGGAGGATACAGAGTTTCGATCTGACCCACTACACATGCTCTAATGCTGTTATAATATATATCTGCAGCAGATCAGTTCAAGAATACTATTTATTTTATAAATGCTATTAAAAAATGAAATATATTTTCTAATATAGATAGGAATTAGTTAGGATGAGAGAAAATGGGTTAAAGTTAAGTCAGGGGAGGTTTAGGTTGGATATTAGGAAAAATTTTTTCACTGAAAGGGTTATCCAACATTGGAATAGGCTGCCCAGGGGGGTGGTGAATTCGCCATCCCTGGAGGTGTTTAAAATAAGGGTAGACGTGGTACTTGGGGATATGGTTTAGATGTGGTTTTGTCAGGTTAGGTTAATGGTTGGACTAGATGATCTGAAAGGTCCCTTCCAACCTTAACAATTCTATGATTCTTTGATTCTATGAATTGGCACCACTCAAAAAAAGAGACATTTCAACTAAACTGGACCGTTGTAGAAACAAGCATTGTGCTAATCCAGTCTAGAAGATGCAGCCCACATTATGGAACTTAGTGCCTGGGTGAGTGCATTCCTACACTGTCTGTTCAACACAGGTGGTATCATATCATTTACTTCATCATCTTGAGTACATTACACTTCAATTATTTACTAACACTGTTTTTAGGAAGCAAATGTTATTTTTTCCCCCTTTCTGAATGTGCATCATCAGAAGTCACATCAATTTAGATCTGAAAAAGGTTAAGAAAAAAAACCCTGAAGAGTTAAAACATGAAGACAATGTAAATACGTACCCTTCCTACTCACTTGATGGGCAGATGATGTTTGTTTAGATTGATGGTACCCACCTGGAAGAATATAAGCAGATACTGGCTATGCTATCTCACCATGAGGAACATTAGCTAAGCTGTTCACGTTAAAATTCAAGCAGACATAAAAATATTAAAACGTGGGGCTGACATAATGTTTCTAGTTTATAGCAAATAGAACTTGTGGCCGATGTTCCTTAAAATTTCAAAAATTAACCCACTGAAAAGCTTTTAAAAAAATGAGAAGTCCCCTTGGCACAGGTTTCCCACATGAATGCTCATGTACAGTTGATGACCACTGAGCATCTTTGTTACAGTTCAAGTAACGTACGGAACATTGATGTTGTTCTCACATCTCTGCCTGGAAAGGGATAGTCCCTCTGGACATCCAAAAGGAGCAACGTCCTCCTGCTTTAAGAGAAGCACCTTTTTTTTGCCATCTTTCTTTGGTCGATGACTCAAACAGAAGGAACGTGCCAGACGAAAAATAAAATCTCCCTGACTAACACGCTTTACCTCTAGCCTAGAGGTACAATTTCCAAGAGCAAGCGCCTTGCTGTCTAAGCCAGGAGTTTAAGCCTTTTTTGATTAGTTGACTCGTAAGCATTTTTCAGAAGGAGGTGGCATCTACACCATGCCTCTGAGTTTACTGAAATAAGGTTTCTTACACAGTCTCCTTGAAAGAAGTCCAGAGAATTCTTATAGGTGCTAGGGCCACAGATGGAAAACCACCGGTGAGCCCTTTTGATTCTTCACCTGATAGGAAATTCTAAAATAGTCACCAATTAGAGCAAATTATTTCTCTTGCTTGCAAAGGCTGGACACCGTTTTACAATGAGCAAGGAGCTGACACGCTAACTTAGGATGGGAGAGGTTTGGGTAAGAGACCGACAGAGGAAAGGCTTCATCTTGGAAGCACATCCGAAAGCCACCAACTTGCTGGAACAACCATAACAATACTTGCAGTCAGGCAGTTTCTTCCTCTTTCTTCTTCTTTTTTTAAAGAGCATTTTACATCTTAAGCTACGTCTTACCAAAGTGAGTCATTACTGAGATACAATCTCCAAAACACACTGACTTAATGTGGCTGAGCCGGTAGCAGCAAAGACCTTAGGTACAAATGTATTCTCCTGACAGAGCTTAAAAGAGATGCTGATTTTCAAAAATGAAGACTCATAACTGTTACAGAAGATTTATTGCATGTAAATACACAGATGTGTCCAGTGACAGATGGGCTATTCCTGCTCTCTTCAGCCGTCCATGTCAGCAGATTGGCAGAACTTCAGATTTACCTCCAACCTTGGAGCTGACAGGCGCTACTGTCTCCTCAGATTACTGCCTACACTTTTACTAAGAGGACTTTTGGTTACATTTTAGTGACTTAATGACTGTACAAAAAAAATCACCAGCAAGTACGAGAGAAATAATAAACCCACTTATTTTATACTCTGCCTGAATAAAGACTTCTGTAGGTATGGAAGAGCAATTAATGTGCGTTGCCTGATGAGACCCTCCACTGCGTTCCAGTCTACTTGCCCTTCTTCTGAATGAAGTCACCAAACCCAAACTGAGACCTCTGAATCAGAGTAAACCTAATTCCTAAGAGACACTTTCACAGCCTTTATTTGCACCCAGCTTAGCTCTATACAGACAGAAGTCAGACCATGCAACGGGTATTCCAACTTTTCCAGGGAACAAGAACCGACGCCGCAGACCCGGCTTCTCAAACAAGATGAATTACTCACGTTGGATGGCTGGATGCTGCCTTAAGTATTCATGAGGCACAGCTTAACCCAAAGGAGTGTCCCATACAAAACAGCAACAGCGCCGGAGAGTCAAACTGCTTTTGCTTGTACTGCAAGTTTCTGTTGGATAAATAGGTCAAGTAACTACAGCTTTATCTAATACCTTTTGCATAAGTGACCTAAAGAGCAGGGGCATGGAGGGAGACCTTCCTTCCACCTCTATTCCCATGTCATTTTTCTAAGATGCATGTGAAAGACGGCTCCAGCACACCCTCCCTCCGTGCAGACTGCTCTTTGTCCACTCGTCCCCTGCTCAGGTGTAACAAGCACCAAGTTCCATCTCCCCTGAAGAACTCCAACACCAGCAGCAGGCTCCTTCAGCCTTTAATTACACTACAGTTGACCTTTTCAACCAACACACCTTTTCTTCTAACTACTTGTGAAGCACCAGCGTTGAAGCAAGTCAACAAGCTTTAAATTACGGGAATAAAAGTCACATCTCAAAGCAGGTTCTACCTGCATGATCCCTGATGTTACTGCCTCATCCAATCTTTCCCCAGTAACGCAAAACTTAAACTAATAATGCAATTGAACAGTTTGTTTGGGTTTTCTGCAAGGAACACAAGGTGAAAAAAAATTCTGAAGTCTTCTGAAGCATTAATACAGCATAAACTAGTTGAAGTTCTTCTGATTCAACGCTTCCACTGTATTTGTTTACAAGTGGAGACTGCAAAACGTAAAAATATTAAATGTGGTGGAGAAACAGAATGGAAAAAAAAAAACCCTACAAGGAAGAAGACAAAAGGCTGTACCTGATTCTAGTGCAGATGCATTAGAACTTATCTTTTGTATTTCAGAGGAAGAAGCTAACCAGTCAAAATGAGCTGCTGACTACTGAACATCATGCACCTCAAGTGTTGGTTCAATGCGTTTCCTACCACTAGGGACTGGAAGTTCCCAGCGCAGGATGCTAACGAAGAGTCCTGATTGAGAGTTTTCTGGCAGTAATGCTCTGCAGTGAAAACTGCTGCACACGTGTTGAAGAGGACTTAAAACATGGGTGCTGGAACAGCTGCCACGGCACCCAACGGGTGTCTCAATCAGCCTTTGGAGGCAACAGAACAAGCCAGCTCGTAACGGGGAGAGAAACGTGGTACTTCAACCTTAAATTTTCATTTATAGTGCATCGTTATTAACTTATTACTACACAGGAACAGTGACATCTTGTGAACAGCATGCTTCTGCCTCATATACACCTCATACTATGCATAACCTATGTTCGCACCCATTCCAGAGCCCAGCTTACTGAGTTAGCATGGGTGCTTCCACACAAACAGTCGCCTTAATTTTCTAACTCTAAGCTAATTATTGCAGTAAGGCAGTGAGTGCTCAGTGGAATAATCAAATCCTCATGCCTATCTCCAGGGAGGGTCAAGGTTGACTCTGCCTGCTGAACGGCCAGCGGGTATTTGCATGCAGGCGGCACGGTTGATTTCAAGACACAAAACGTATTGTAGTAAGGCAACATTTCAAGTGTTCTTCCATTCTGGATGAGATCCAACCGGTGTCAGGTAGAATATTTAGACAGCGTGTAGGCGCTCCATTTCATTAGAGGTCTAATCAAATTTCTAAATGCTAGAACAAATTATTATTTCCACACCTCTAATCAGCAACGAGGGTGCTTTACTGAGAAGAATGTCAATCAACTCGGAGGGAATATTTTTTATTTTTTTAGTTAATAGGGATAATTACATTAAAACAGATTTAGAACCATATGGCCAAAACCCCTCCAGATACATTTAACCAATAATGTAACTATATTCCCTTCACCACATGCTAAAGGAAGAGATATTAAACATATTTACAAGCACATGCTATTAAATTAGGTTCAACGCTGTTAAGATACTGTCTTATTAAATACTTTTTAACTGTACAATTCATACAGAGGAGAGAACATATGCTAGCTTTCAGTTGTTTTGTTGGTATCAGCCAGAGCAAATCCAATGCAGTAGTAAACAGCCCAGACACAGATAAAAGATGATTTTGAGTAAGCAGCTCTGTACTGCTCTAAGAATGGCTTACACCAAGACAGCTAGCACTTCTTCGGTATCATCAACATAACTCTGTTTTACTTAGGTTGCGTGGAATTGCTCAGAAGCACAAATTCTTAATTCTCAAGTAACATACAAGTCACATTTAATGTTCATTTTTGTGTGAACACGTTAAATGAGGACTCATCCTTGCAACCATTCCTCCCTTCTAAGGAATAATTTAACTGATCCTTTAAGGTTATCAATTGACTCTGAAAGAATNCACAAGTCACATTTAATGGTCATTTTTGTGTGAACACGTTAAATGAGGACTCATCCTTGCAATCATTCCTCCCTTCTAAGGAAGAATTTAACTGATCCTTTAAGGTTATCAATTGACTCTGAAAGAATTTACAATTCTCTCTAGTTTAATGTCAAAACTAAGTTCAAATTTAACATGCTTCAAAACAGACACACCATTATGCATTTTGATTCCAAAGTGCAGCAATTGGGACATACTGGTTGTATTTATGAGTTTATTGCTCATTGTGAATACATGAAAACCTAAATTTAAAGTCACCTTTTACTTTTCTTCCAAATGTCTTCTGCGCTTGAAGAGATAGTAGAGACCTATGGTTCCATATAATTCTCAAGAATGTTATTTCTCCTGGCTTTCATACATGTAGACCTGACATTTGTGTACATTGGAAGACTTAAACCCCAACCCTAAAGGTGGTCCACGCACTGACCACACAATATGGAGCAAATATCTGAGGACCTTACTTCTTGTGTGACCCAGGCTTATCCCTTCAGTTCCAGTGTACTCACAACACATGAAGCCAGGAATACTTTGTATTTCTCTCCATTATTATGTCTCCGCACCCGACCCCCTGAGGCAGGGGACTGCAGGTAGCCTCATGCTGTTACCAAGTTCACTAGGTTGGGTACCGAGCTCAGAATCCATTAGAAATCCATTGCCAGTCTAACAAAAAAAAAGATGCTTACCTGAGAGAAGTATGAGAGAGTCACTAACAAGAAAAAAAAAAAAAAAAAGGTGTTTAATCAGGAGGTTGTATCTGTTTATGTATCTTACTCTAATTTGGGTAATCAAGGACGTTCAGGGAAGATTTCAGATGCTTTTCTAGATTTAGAGCACTGACTTCCATCTCTTATCCTGAGCACCATCACTTACACCCTGTTCAGCCCCTCCCTAACTTAAGTCCCTGATTGTCACAAACACTATGCCCTAGAAGGAAAAAAGCTTAGTTTCAATTTAAATAAAATGTGAGAATGCAGATATTTGAATAAATCAATGGTTGATACAGTCTATACCAAGAATAAAATAGTTAAGTTTCTCAGCGTCCTAAACACGCAATATTAACTATCACCCACACTACCATTTTGCACCAACTGATAGTTATCCAGTGTCTGATATGCAAGAAGCATCCTGTAATAAGAATTTGAAACTAGTGGTTAAGAGAGACATTTAAAATTAATACCCCTTGATCACGACCTCCCCTATTATCAGTAACACTAGTTTGCCCAGGGTGGCATACTGAGAACCCCACAAAATTTCTTGAACTATCCTTAACGCACTGAATGGACTGACTGATAGATAAACAGTCAGAAAAAAGTTGTTTGCGGGGAATATTCCTACCTCCCTGTAATGGAATTTCACAAGATACTTGAGTCATCTGCATTACGCTCCCTATACCTTCTACTTAAAGCGCACAGCCTACCAGGCTGGGATGCAGAGACAACAATGGGAAGGACCTCTGCATACAAACAGGAACACCTGCAAAGAACAGAGAAATTACACAGCATAAATTATTTCCATACAGGTTTTTCCAAAGCTGATGAGGTGCAATTTCTCATTAACTGAGGCCTTCCTCCTGACGATGCGAATCTCTTTTCTGATGAAAACGCCCCTTTTCCCCCCAGTCTGTCCTGACCCACTTAGACAAAAGCCAATATTCAGCCTGGACAAGCAAATTATGCTTGCGATTCCTTCTTATTCTCCAGCCCTGGAAATGGAAATCTGATAAGAAAATCTCCAGAGCAACTCCCCTAGCTTCACAAAGCCAGGGGAGAATTATACCACTATCTTCTCTCACTCAAATCTCCCTAGCCAGAAAAAAGGTTCAAATAAAGAACCAAACGAGTATTAACAGCTCCCTCGCCAATGTGGGAGAGAGGAAAAACCAAGGATGCTTAACGAACCATATTATTTTTTTTCAGATTTCAAAACACCACCATTTAAAGAGATGTGAAATTTGAAGCACTAATTAAGTAATATGCATAAATTTAAAGCAAATGCTCAGAGAGTCCATCTCCAAACCACAGCCTGCGATTTGGCGAATGCAACGCACCACTCCTACCAGCAGCAGTTAAGTCTTAACAGAGGACAACCTCCACGCTTGGCTAACCCGCTCCCAAGACTAAACCTCAACGTTTCTTTTGAAGAAAATCCTCCTCCCCACTTTTTTTCCTTTCCTGCCGCCACTCACTCCCTGTAATTCAGGGAAGACTTTTGTTGTTGTTGTTGCTGGTTTTGGTTGTTGTTTTTTTTTAATGAAAGTGACTGTTCTAAATAAGCATGGTTCCTACGAGGCCACCTCTTACAGCTTTTCATTGCAAAACAGCGTCCTTCACCAGAGGTTCATTTCACCCATGCCACTCTCATTACAGGTCTAATGAAAATTTAATAGTTCTGCCTTTTCATTTTCAGCGCATGAGACTAGAAAGGTCAAAGGAATTTTTTTTTCACACTAGCTTTTAAGGCAAAAGTGGAAGAAACCAAGAACCCTCAAGACCAGCGTACAAGTGCGAAGAGCAATAGCGCTCTCTGATTCCATGCAGCGAAGCCAATAATTAACACACAGGGGGTGGGAGAACAATTATTTCAAAGGGTCAGATTCTGACACGATACAAATCACTGCAAGACTTGTAAGGATGGGGAAGGAGAGAAACCACAGTCATTTCTGTACTTTCACTGTATTTATTTCGCAGGAAAGAAACCTGCTCTGTAACTTGGGTTTTTTTAACCAAATCTTTCCAGAAAAGATAAGAAAAAATGATGAGGGTGAGGGGCCTGTTGCTAACAATCTTAACTGCCCTAAAAGTTTGGGTTTGTTGCCTTTGGTTTACAGCTTTACATTTTGGCCCCTCAAAGACCCATCTTCTCCCCCTAGCTGTGCAGGAGGGATTCGTGGTGGAGCGACCCGAGCTGGTTTCACCACGGCAGCACTCCAGGGGACTGCAAGAACAAACACTGAAGGCAGAGACCATGTTGTACACAACAGAAAGCTGCTAAAATTAGAGCGGATAAAAACAGAGCTAGGTTTTCACGCTAGAGTTTGAAAATCATTTCAAGAACTCGTTTAGAAAGAGGCACAGTGGAGATTTAAAGCCATTTAGGCAACCGTAAATTAAGACAACTACAGTGTGATGAGACTATTACAAAGAGCAGTCAAACTACGGAAGACATCATTTGATTTTACAAAAGAAGATTCTCTGTGACAGTCAAGTTTGTTGATCAGATTTCCAAAGCCAATTACACTATGCAACTCAACGACAAAGATGCTGCACTGTGGAAAACCCGGGGTGTTTTCCAAGCAAAGGCACAGCAGCTTTCATTTGCCTGTGTTCAGGATAGATTGAACCAGGTTGACTTTCCTCAAAATAGTTGAGACGTCCTTGAAAGGCCTCTTGATTTCTACAGAACAGGTAACAGCATCTCCATGCACCTTCATGACTCACGGTGACACATATTTTAGCATACACGGGCTTATGAGACCTGACATTAGACTATTTTTGGTTCACTTTTGGGCTACTTTCGTATTCACCCACACAGAACAACGAAGTGAATGAAAGTGTGTCTTTTTTTTTTTTTTTTTTTTTTTTTTTTTTTTTTTTTTTTTTTTNTTATTTGGATATGACCTCAACTCCCCGAGCCCAGGCTGGTGCTATTGTAAGCACCGCATCATTTAATGACGTTCACACATTTTTCTATCTTAAAAGTAGGTGCTTATTTTGACAGCACCAGACCTAGAACAAACTCTCCCAGAACCAGACACCTCTGGACACTTCAATTTTCCAGCCCAAATGTATTTATGACTGTTTTACATACATCTGCTCTTGAGCTAATTTCTCCTCACTGGCTCTTACCACCGGATGTATTTAGAGATGAGGATCATATGCCCTCGTTTCAAACAGCCTCTGTTTCTGCTGGATTAAAAAAGCAAACTCTTTTAGTCTCTTCCTGCAAAACCAGTACTCCGTTTCTCCCAGCACCCAGCCAGCTCACCTCTGTGCCTGTTTAATTTGGGTCCCTCCTCGCCGACGACACTGCCCTGCAGGGTGACCTGCTGTTGGTCCTCCAGCACACCAGCATCCTTTTCCCTGCTCCTTCCAAGGAGCTGCTCTTAAGTTAGGAGCAACAAATAGCCAAGCCTATAACTCTTTACATTTCATACCACTGGATTTCACCCCACTTCTAACCACGCCAGTGCTCAAGGCCCCCCAGCTTTCTACGAAATACTCTGCTCTTTCCCTGGACCAACTGTATTTACCACTTCTGCTGTGTGTACAGTCGTGCTCTCATCGTGACTCGGGAGAGTGTTAAACCAGATTAGTTTCAAAAGCAATCCTTTGGAAACCCACTGATAGTTTCTTCTCAGGACAGCGACTTCTCCTTTCAGCACAGTCCACCACCATCCCCACTCCCATCAGTTCCTGATCACTCCTCTACTAATTAACAGGAACAGAAAAACAGACAAAATGTGTCAGATCAAAGGTCCCCATTGCCCAGTAACCTGTCATGGCCAGGGGGCAATAGCAGACATATAACAGCCAGGAAGGCATACAGAAACTATACCAGAGAGCGTTGCCATTTCCTATTTACAGGTCTCGTTTAATTTTTCGGTTATGAATTTTTTCAACCCCACTTAAACTTTTTGGTATTTAGAACATTTTGTGTTAGCAAATGCCAAAGCTTAATTTCAGCTGACTTGCTAATGCAGCGAGGAGATCAACCTCTGATGGTACTTCAGATGTTTAATGAATGAAGTCTAGTTTTAGCCCATCCAAAGCTTTCAGAAAAGGATGCTCCAGCAGATGTCTTATCAACAGAAGACCACTACATTAGTCTAGCGTGACCTACTTTTGGTGCTGTCATGTCATACATAATTTTCTCATATATCTGTATGCTTTTCCATCAGGATCTGCTTTAGTAACGTGTACAGTATTGAGACTCACGCTAAAGAAGGAGACTGGCAGGCAGGATGAGGAGCTCTGAAAATTATATACATCATATTGATGGCTACTTCCTTCTCACAGCACCACCCTCATTGGATAGGTCTATGAAAACACGGAACAGATCCAAGATTTCAAATACCTTTTTCCAAGACTCCAGTACAGAGAGTGGCTCAAGCCAGGAGGGTCGGCTAAGCCAGGTTCACTTCCACCTTGACAACAGTGATGGATGTTTATAAACCACACTCCCCCCATCACCCATTTTGCCATTGCCCTTGTGTCTTCCTCACTGAAATCTAATGGAAATCTAACACAAAACAAATATTTAATCCTGGAACTGCTCTGATACTCGCTTTCTTTTCTGTCCTACTGACCTGTATGTATATGTAAAAGAACCATTTACTTCACACACTTTGCAATTTGCAACTAAGCTTGAACAGTTGGCAAACTCTCCCTGTTCCTACATTTCCTGACATATCAGGATTTTTCCATCCCCTGAAGACTCTGCTTATTCCTAAAAGCCTTCCTGAGGCAGTTATTTGTCCAAAGAACTACTGAGCCCTTCCTATATATTCTCCTCTTGCTTGCTCCGGCTACCAATTCCAAGAACCTTGGGTTTCCATCAGGCTTCAGACCCCCTCCAGATTCACGACCCAGAGCTCCCCAGCCTGGGGACCGCCCCAACACTGGGTTTTCAAACATGAGAGCTGGAGGCTGCCCCGGTTACAGCAACAGGCAGCCACTCTCGGCCACCTCTACGAAAGACTTGGCTACAGTGCTTGTATGCCATTTTAAGCACTTTCCCTACCGATAGACCAGTTTTGTTCCAAAGCCTGCCCATCGATCCCACATACCGGAGCTACTCATCTCGTTTTACTCATTCTTCCATTTATTTTAAGCTGAGTCAAAGCATTGGCTTTGGTTGTCTGTTCAACATACTCACAGAACGCCAACTAGCATCACCTATTACTGGTTATCATTATTTGATTTAGAAAAAAATAATGTAGATGTCATATCTATGACTGTCTAAGCCCTTCTGATTAGCAGCAATTGTTCTACAAGTAGATCCGGTTATTTAAAGTGTCCCGGGACAATAAACCCAACTGAAAATTTATCTTTTTAATATGAAAAACCTTCCCCATAAGCAAATTTAACTCGTGGATCCTTAGCGAGTTTCTAGCACTACCCTAATAGAACTGTCCGTAATAAAACATAACTTTGATTAATTTGAAATTAGCTGAAACCCAAAGTGCTGCATCTAGCTCTTCCTGTTTCCCTGTTGAAAGAGAAACTTCCCTTCACCCGTCAGAATCCAAAACCTGCTGGACTATTTCAAATCTCATTATATGTCACCAAATAGAAAGCTTGCATTGCCCCTTATAATTCTGACAACAGCACTACCTAAACTGCAAGCATTCAAGTGGCTTCAAATAAAGACTGAAGACTGAGGAGGGCAGAAGAGATTCAACATGTTCTAAGGCCAATCATTTTTCCAGTATACCATCACATGAGCATTAAAAAAAAAAAAAACAAACCACCACCACCATCAAAAGAACAGATGAGGCAGCACTTATCTGAAGATTATTACTCTGAGACTCAGGTCAAATTTGCATCTCACTTCCACCAAGCTTTTTTTTTTTTTTTCCTCCTTTTTTCTACTTGCGTGCTTGTCAATGAAGTGCAAAAGGTGAAAATTTACAGTGATTTTTATTATACCAACTTTTAAATGCATACAGATGTAGTCAGAAGCTTTGTACTTCCATGTTTATTGTCCAGCCTAAAACACAGCTGCAGTGACGTCCTAGTACAACCACTGCAAGCGCAAACCACCTATATTTCAAGAGGGTTTCGTGGGCTGCAGCTCAGGTTCTTTTTTTCTTTCCCCAATTTTGCAATGGAAGTAGTTGAACTGACCACAGACAAAACAGGATAGTGCCAAGCTGCCTTCCTCAACAGAGCCAACTGGGTACCTACGTTTTACCACCATCCTCCCTAAATTACTTAATAATAAAAAATATAATAAAATTAAAAATTGACCTAATCTGGCAAGTTTCCTGTTACAAGGAAAGCAACATCTAGTCCTGCCCCCCCCCCCCCNCCTGCCCCCCCCCCCCCGATATTAAAGAGGTATACCAAAAAAGTCCTACCCAGCAGGATGAGGCTACGGCTTCAAAAAAATTCAATAATTTAAATTTAATTTTAGATCTACAAGTGCTGCCAAGCACCACTTTATTTGTCAACAAAACATTTTGATTATTTGGCAGAACAAAGCAAGCTCCCTCCCTGCTTTCTCCACAGATGTATTTGGCACCGGTTAATTTGTATGTCTTTAGACATATGTCAAGTCTGAAGCTGTTTCAGGCTTTAACCCCACAGAACTTCTCTCTTTTAAGTACTTGTTTTTCTTAAAGCAGTAACAGCAGCAAGTTAAAGCCAAGAAGGGATCCGATCCTGCAACGAAATGGTTAAAAATGAGACTCTGCTGATGTGCGCTTCTCTGATCCATTACATTTCTCGCAAGCTGAGCTAAGAGCTGAGCACCAAGTATCAACTGTAATATGATCCAAGAGTTTATGGAAAAAATAACTGCACATACCAAGCATGCACATTTAATAAGATTTTGTTTCCATTAAAATATTCGAGAAACACGATTTTTAAGATCTGCTTCTCTCTCTGACCGATTTTTAATGTTTCTCCTCCCCCTCCCCTAAATACACACCTCCTTTCCAAAAACCAAACCCTTAAAAAAAAAAAAAAAAAAAAAAACATTACCACAACGGCAANTGCAGGGAAGAGAGGCTTGAAAAACAACTTTGATTGGCACTTGGCCTGACCCACAGAGGAAGAAAAACAGTTTTTGGACAAAGAGCGCAAATATTTGAGCTCATTGACTTACAGGCTTTCTTAGCATTTGCAAGAACCAACCTGGCGCAAAACGTATCGGGCAAGATTGAATTAAAATAAACTCAAAAACAGCACCGCGTTCATCTCGGGCGCTGGGACTCGGGCGCGTTTGCACAGCTCAGCAATTTTAATTCATTTGCCCTGGACAAACAAAAAGCACCTCAACTAATGCTCCCCGTTAAGCAGATGTCGGGAGGAGGTGGAAGAGGGATCCCACTCCTCCTGCCGCACGGAGGGTCCCTGCAAGGGACCTGCTGACAACTGCAGGGATGGGGCTCAAGCGGACTGGGGGGGGGGGGTNGGGTGGTCTTTTTTTTAGATTTCTTTTAAAGCTCTGATTTCGGATGCCCCCACACAACGGCTTACCAGAGATGAATTTTGCCGGTGAGATACGTGGATAAACTTTCCAAGCGCCGCTGGGCCCCAAGTCCACCCCCCACCCCCCCACCCCATCCCATCGAGGAGACCAGGCGCCCCCCAAACCCTC
>RSEF01000001.1:211378375-211404342 GCA_003993805.1 Himantopus leucocephalus | reverse complement strand
TACCTCCGCAAGTCTCTACCCCACCGCCTCCCGCAGCCCCCTCAGCGCCCGCCGCCTCACAGCCTCACAGCCTCCCCCTCCACACACCGGTACCTGTCTCGGCACCTTCCGGCAATTGCCGCACACCCGGTACTGGCCGGCGGCGGAGGCGGCGGTGGTGGCGCTGCCCACGGTGCCGGAGCCGAGCCGGTTCATGCTGGCGGGGGAGCGCGGCGCTGGCCGGGCGGGGAAGGGGGTGGCTCCGCGCCGCTCAGCAGCCCGCGCCGCCGCCGCCGCCGCCGCCGGCCGCCCCCATCCTCCAGCCGCGGCCCCAGCGCCCCGCTCCGGGCCGCTGCCCCCTGCGCACACCCCTGCGCGCTCCGCCAATCCGCGCCGGCCGCCCCGCCCCCCCGCCGTCACGTCCCGCCAATCACAGAGGCCGGCCGCCGCCGACCAATGGGCAGAGCTTTCGGCGGCTCCCGTCTCCAGGCAGCCTGCGAGCGGGGGCGGGGGAAGGGGCGTGGTCACCGCCCGCGGAGGGGCGGAGCCGGCCGCGTCTCTGGGCAGCGTTGGGGAGAGAGGCGGGGCCGGCGCGTCGGCGCGTGCCTTCCCCTGGCCAATAGGGTGGCTCAACGGGCGCTATGCAAACGAGGCGCGAGAGGCCCCGCCCCCGGAGCGGGGGGCCGCGGGCCGGCGGGGGCTGTGAGGGAGCGGCGGGGACTCGGGCGCCGCGGGGGCCTCGGTTCCCCCCGGCCGGTTCCCCCGGGCTCTGCTCGGGGGCGCTCCCCTCCAGGGTGGTCCCCGAGGGACCCAAGCTTGGGGCCTGGAGCGGGGCGAGGGGTCACCGGTGGGATGAGGTGCGGGCCTCGGCCTCCCGCCCCGCCTGGCTGCCGGCCCTTAGGCCCAGGCCCAGGCGCAGGCCCAGGCCATTCTCCCGGGGTATCCTCTCCTCAAAGCCGCGGATCCGTTAATCGTGGTGAGGGTGCTGGCTGCTGCCGGTCGATGGCATCTGGGGCGCGGGGCTGCCTGTGTGGAGGGTGAACTGCTTTCTGCAGAAGCGGCCGCTCTGAGGCGGCAGCTTGCACAAGTAGGGACAAGACTGCTCTGCTGCCAGGCAGAATAGGATTCGGTATTTGCTTTAGGGGAAGTTGGGAACGTTGAGAGCGCGCATGCCAGCGTGTGTATGTTTGCCTCGGGTCGCTGGGATTGTTAGAAATGATGAGTCAGGTTTTCTAGGCTCCATGCTAATGCATGGAGATGGAGTGTGTAATTAGGACAGAGAGAAATCTATAATCTGCAGCCTAGGATAACTGGGGTATAAACCTCTTTTTTACATCATAGCATCACTGCAGTTTTCCTTTATTCTATGCTCTTTAGCTTTAGATTTTAAATATGCATATATGAGCTTTAGTGTGAGTAGTCCCACCGATATCAATAAAAGTTTGTATTAAATTACAAGCATTATATAATTCCTATCATGAAAGGTGATGGTATAGAAGGACTTGTTTTTGTTACAAAAGCAGAATATTATAACCTTCTGAAATTTCTAAGAAGATTTTGGGTGTTACATACGCTGTTTTCAAGGTTTCTGCTGTCAAAACAATTGTAAATCAGCAGCTTGAGAACCCTGATCTGCTTTATATACCTTTATCCATGGGAATACTTTCTATTTTTGCAAAATCAAGCGCTGTATAATTTAGTCAACTGACTGGCTAAAAAGGGCACAATGCAATTAGTAATTTGCATCTCTTAAAGGAGACTAATTGAACCTAGATCTGACTGTCTTTGAGAACTACTGAATAGTTTCTCAGATCAGACTTTGCCACCCTAAGTAAAACCGCATCCACAGCAACATCCTCCTCCATCCTTCCGCTTCTGTCCATTTCCAAAGGGATCTTTTCCCCAGGCAGAGCTGCCTTCAGCAGACGGGCGGACCGTCGGCTCCACTATTGCCAGTCAGGTCAATGTGGAATGCATCCAAATGTTACAGTCACAGACAGCCATACAAAATCCTTGGAGAGAAATCATAGAATGGTTTAGGTTGGAACGGACCTTAAATATCTAAAGATCATCTAGTTCCAACCCCCCCTGCCATGAGCAGAGACACCTCAAAGCCCCCATCCAACCTGGCCTTGAACACCCCCAGGTATGGGGCCTCCACAACCTCTCTGGACAACCTGTGCTAGTGTCTCACCACCCTCAGACAAAAGAATTTCTTCTAATATCTCATTTAAATCTCCCCTCTTTCAGTATAAAACCATTAACCCTCGTCCTATCACTAAACTCCCTGATAAAAGAGTCCCTCCCCATCTTTCCTGTAGGCCCCCTTTAGGTACTGGAAGGCCGCTATAAGGTGTCCCCAGAGCCTTCTCTTCTCCAGGCTGAACAACTCCGACTCTCTCAGTCTATCTTCATAGGAGACGTGCTCCAGCCCTCGGATCATCTTCGTGGCCCGCCTCCGTACCTGCTCCAACAGGTCCATGTCCTTCTTATGTTGGGGGCTCCAGAGCTGGACGCAGTACTCCAGGTGGGGTCTCATCAGAGAGGAGTAGAGGGGCAGAATCACCTCCCTTGCCCTGCTGGCCACGCTTCTTTTGATGCAGCCCAGGATACAGTTGGCTTTCTGGGCTGCAAGCACACATTGCTGGCTCATGTTGAACCNCAATAAAAATGATGGAAATAAATGGAATATGTTGGTTTGGGTTTTTTTTTCTCCAAGCAGTATGGTAGAAATGGCATCCCAACATACGAACACAGTTTGCTTGAGTGCAGGTATCTGCATCCCACATACCACAGCGTGGTGGTATTACAACTGAAGTGACAAAGGAAAGCCAAACAGCTTAGTTCCATCATCTGTTCTGAATGTAATGCTAAGATGTAAGTAAGGAACGAGTGATATAAATGGTGTTTTATTTATTGCTGAATTCCATGGTAATGTTATGTGAAATGAGATGTTTTAAAGCATGCAGAAGAGATTCAGGGTTATTATAGCCACAAGCAATGGAGAGTTGACACTTTAGCTGAGGTGAGATCACTTTGAGTCATTTACTGTGGAAATGCCTGGTTCAAAACTCAAACCCGTTGGCAAGGATGGTAGCAGCCAGGTTTGAAACACAGGTAAGAGAATGATTTCGACTGAGTTAGTCTTAATATTTAACATTGGATCATTGGAAAATACTCAGATTTCAATTCATTCCATTCCCATTCATTTATTTTATTTCCACAGTGGCAATAAATACACATGACTGGACATCCTCAGAAATGTGATTGGGTCCCATTCCTCTCCACTGAAATGATTTCCACCTAGAGTGACAACTTCAGGCTTTTAACAAAAGCCCACTAAACCCAGGAAAATTTTCCATTAGCCAAGTGTAAAAGCTAGGCTGACTGGTACGGCAGTTTAAAATTTGAGAAATTTGATATCTAGTCTCTGTTCTGCCACAAACTTCTTGTGAAAGGGGGTGGGACATGTATGCCCAGATGCTTGAAGTATTTGGTTGAGTAACCCTCACTTAAACCATAAGCACTTAAGTACCTTTGTGGCTCCCAGTCTTGCCTTTCAGTACTTTAGTATCTGAGAAATGTCAAGAGAAGCATAAACTTTGAAAGTGTTTCATTGTTTTTGGAAACAATACAGCAAATGGAAGTTGCCTAAAATCCTTTCCTGTACCCAACAAAAATTCTCTTGGATATCTTTTCTGAAGTTCATTTTTTCCTCTGCATTTTCTTTTTATAAAGAGTTTTAATGCCTAGTAGAGATCGGAAGTGTAGCTAACAGGGTGCTTATGCAGCACTTATGCAGTATCAGTATTAGACTATCAGTGTATAGACTAGAGACAGTATCAGAATTTCCAAAATAGCTGAACTCTGTCTAGTTGCAGCGTTTGGAAAGGAACTGTTGAGATCCCGGTGGCACTGATCCTGTAAAATGCCATGAATGTGCCCAGCTTACGCCATCTGCGCAGTCCTGCTGCCTGCAAAGACTTGTGCACGTGTGCCTGATTTTAAGGTCTTGGTTTGTTCCGTTTTGAGTTAAATGTGCATAAGTTCTGCGGAGTAAAAGCCTGTCTTTGTACAAGCTGGCTTCTTGGTGAACATACCCACATTCTTGAAAGTTCTTCCAGTAAACTTATTTCTCAAAGTATCGCAAAAAATTTTCAGGGATCTCTTTGCAATTGTCTGACAGTTTTTATGATCCAACTGTACTTCACCTGCCATCCAACCCCGCTGCTGTGGGTTCCCTTCAGTTTTTGCCCAGTTACTGAGTTGTAAAGNCGCAAAAAATTTTCAGGGATCTCGTCGCAATTGACTGACAGTTTTTATGGTCCAACTGTACTTCACCTGCCATCCGCTACTGTGGGTTCCCTTCAGTTTTTGCCCAGTTACTGAGTTGTAAAGGAAAGCAGAATCCTGAAACTAAGAGGTAGTTGGGTTACGAGCACCCTGGTATCTTGAGCTGCCTGGAATTTTTAAGGCAGTGATCAATTCTATAACCCAAACCAATCCTCTCTGCTGAGGTCACCTAAAGAGGCTGAGCGTTATTGCCACGTATGGGAAAAGCGGAGATTTTTGTTTATCTTGATGATATGGAGCGTACTGACTTGAGACCACCGCATCCTTTCAGGGAGATTACTGACCTGTGGAGATAGAGTTGCACAAGTGGATACTGGTTTGAACAGATTTTTATCATCAATGATCGTAACTCTTACAAAGTTTAAAAAACAAACACTATGATGAAACAAGGCAGGAACAAACTTCCAAAGGAAGTGGGGATTTCTCTGCCTCCTGAAATCATCAGATGCTTTTTTGGCAGACACGTTGCAGCCAGGTGTGGACTGCTGCCCTCACCATAGGTTTGGATGAGATGTGACGGCCTTTGCTAGAAGGTCAAAGTTCTCCTGATGCCTTATGCACCCTTCAAGCTAACATGGTTCGAACGGATCGGCTAAGAGACAGCACATCCAAACATCAAGCTGCTTTCATCCCCCAGAACAAGCACCTAACACCAGAGTTTAGCGGTGTGACACCAGCTTTGAACTCCTACTGGGGCTGCGGTATTTCTGCCTGGAATTTCCTAAAGAGAAGGTTGAGAGCTGGACACGGTGCATCTCCACTGCCTTCCAGAAAGCAACCCGACAACCGTCTCCTGTACAACCAACCTGTGAGAGAGCACAGAGCAATAAACATCTTCTTATTGCAAGATAAGAAGCATCTTACTGCAAGAGCAGTAAGAAGATGCTCTGTAGATCGGCTGTACAATATTGACCGTGCTGTCTTCCCCGGAAAAGTCAGCCTAGCCGCAGTGTGCCGTGCAGGTGCTACGGCAGCACTCAGTCGGTCCACATGATGCTTTCCCAAGATGTGCACCTACTGTACAAGCGTGCAGTGCTTTTGTTGTTCATACATTAATGCAACAGCTTGATGCTTCCCGAAAAGGTTGGATTGGCAAGATCGGTGCTGTAAAACTGAACTCGTTATGCAGTGAATAAGTTTGTGATTCATAGACCTCCAGCAGCTTGGAGAGAGAGGGAGGGAAGGGGCAGCTGCCACGCAATAGCTCTGACCAGATTGCTGCAAGACTGAGAATCCTCCACAAAATTAAAAGATCCTCAAGTTTTGCTGAGGTGCGGGGACAGAGGACATGGCTGAGCACCCAGCTCCGGAGCCTTACCCGCTCTCCCCGTCTGACTGCCCCAGTAAAGTGCTATGTGCGTGGTTCACCGAGGGGATTGACACATGTCACGTGCCCTGCATTTCATGAGCCCATGAATCATTCAGTAAAGCCATACCAAACACGGATACGTAGGAAAATAGATGTGGTTTCTCAAGGCCAAAAATCCAGCCCGTTGCCATTATGTCAAATGAGTGATAGTTCTGCCTTCGTTATCACAATTTTTGTTGCACCGTTTTAATACCACTTGCACAGGATTTTTATTACATTGTTAGGGGAAGGAAGGGCAGAACATAAAGTTTGTGCCCTGAGTGATGTTACGCACACTTTGACACTACAAAATGACTTCCCGTCCTTACGATTACAAATCCTAATTTGCAAAATGAGTGTTCAGATAATTACGTGAGACAGCAAGATGTGATAGTTTGTGGAATTCTTCCTCGAGGGTGGGGGTACACGCCTTTCCATTTGCAGCATTTAAACCCTGACTAGATAAAGCACTCGAAATTATGTTTATCGTAAGAAACAATTACAGCCTGGCCCGGGAGAGCTGAGCTCGCTGACCTAATAGGCCTTTTTAATATCTAATTTATTTGACAGTTAAATAACTCTAAAAAGCATTAAATCACTACCCAACCAAGAAACCTTTTCTCCTCTCTCTCTGTATGTTCTTCTGTGGTTTGCATGATAATTCGCTAAATATATTTCAACATGTTGTTTACTTCAGTTCAGCCTTCTGAGACCACACTGGCCAATGCTGCGAGCCTGTAAATAGGGATCATCTGGAAAAAATAGGTTATGCTTCGAGTTAACTTTGGAAGTATTTTGGCCTGTACAATTTTTGGGAGCGATACAGCGGGGGAATGCATTAATTGAAAAAAAAATGTGAAAGGCAGGACAAAGGTAGCCAGGTCTTACTCCCGGCAAAAGGAGAATTACAAGTAATCCCTTGCAATGTATTCGTATAAATATTGAAGATAGTCCTGCCGAGCAGATTTAACAGTGGGACTATCTTTGGTGACAGAAACGTCTCTCCCCTGTGGTACTGGAGGTGGAGGTCGCGGGGTTGGATGTGGATGCCTGGGGCTGTAGGCGCGGAGCAGGGGCAAGTCTGGGTCTCAGCACCGGCCGCGCAACAGCCATGTGAAGCACCAGTCACAGCACTGGGAAGGATGTGCCCAAAGTTTCATCCCTCTCCTAAACATGGGTGCCTGCATCAAAGCTGCGGTTACGACATCTCTGTGAGGTGTAGGTGCCCACCAGTGCCTTGGGCATGGGTCCAGGTGGCAAGATTTCCTCGAGAAGACAGAGAAATGCTGCTGACCGTTGGCTGGGAAGTGGGAGCTCCTGCCTCGGCTCCCCAGTTACGTTACATCACACGTCACTGGAGAGTAAAGCCTAACCTTGACACTCTGGGTCAGGCTGGGTAGAAGCACCTCGAGCCCTCCTTTTGCAGCCAGGCCACCATGAAGCCAAGAGTTCAAAAGCCAAGGAGCCAAAGGAGAGCAAGCCGGAGGCAACTGGGTCAGATACCTGCTGGTTTGGGAGGTGAACTGGAACCTGGGGGTTTGCTGCCTCTTTCCTTCCACTGCTTTGGCTCAGTTCTGTGCCTGGCCAGTGCGAACCGCACAAATGTCTTTGTCTGTCTGAAAAAAACTAAAATTTCTCAAGCAACAGAACTTGTCTGTTCCTATTTTGCAAATGAAACACATGGTACGGCATAATGCCACATTAAGGATGGAGCTGATCAGTGAAATTAGCTTCCTGTATTCACTGGCAATGTTATGACTTTCATTATTTTCACAACAAATACAAAACTCAGCGGCTTTTGGGATATGGCGCATAATTAAGGTTCATTTCCCATTGAAGCCCCCGAGATACGAACGTAAGTATGTTGGAAGATCAGGCTGAATTATGACAGAGTTTTGTTCTTTGTTTCTAGACAAAGAAGAGCTGAAGTGCTGAAAGATTTGCATCTGTTATGGACTTGGCTTATTTTGATTTAAAAATGTTTTTACCCCATTTCATTAATTTTCTCATGGTTACACCCTGAGAAACCCGAGTGGCAGTGCAAGCGGGATTTTCTCAGAAGGTACCACACTTAGACGCAATCAGGCGTGTGAGTGAAGGAGTTAGCACATGGCATCTTCCCTAGCAAAATCAACTAAGTGCTGAAGACTTGTTTGCATGGCATGTTTCTTCTTCGATCGCCATCCGGATACTGGGGACATCCTTGGACAGAAGTCCCAAATTTTGAGATTCATTCTTAAAGGGAGATGCCTGCAGGGGAGCCAGCTGACTGAATCAGCAGTGCAGCGTGCCGGCACGGTGC
Source organism: Himantopus leucocephalus (assembly GCA_003993805.1). Taxonomy (NCBI): domain Eukaryota; kingdom Metazoa; phylum Chordata; class Aves; order Charadriiformes; family Recurvirostridae; genus Himantopus; species Himantopus leucocephalus. The sequence goes on along the minus strand of RSEF01000001.1, from coordinate 211,396,360 downwards.
CGCGCAACCCGCTAACCTTGGCGCTTCTGCCTCCCTCCCTCCATCCCTCCTGCGCGGCCAGGCGGTGCCCGCTGTGAGATACCAAAATACAGCGAGCAGGATGGGCCCGGCCATCTGGCGCTGCGGAGCAAGAGAAAAGGAGCAGCAGCTTCCCTGGACCAACATCAGCCAACTCCTTTCTGCTCCCGTCTCCTCTATCCTGCCTGTTTGTCTGCCGCCGGATGGAAATGCATGACTCCTGCATGCAGATTTTCTTCTGGGGACTCTCTGACCTATTTCAGCCCGGCTTTGCAGTAGGCACGAGCTCTATTTATAATGTTGGGAGAGGGGAAAGGGAGGGTCAGTCTGCAAGGGGAAAAAAAAAGGGTGTAAGCAGTGCATCGTGCTGTGCTGGTGAAGCCCTGCCCATCACAGCTTCAGCGCTGGAGCCCCGGAGCTGGAAATGGCAGAACCCGACTCCTCTTTGGGCAAATAAATGGATAATAACTTGCCCTGCCCTGTCCTGCCCTGCTAACTGCCAGATCCGCCTCGTATAACTGAACCTCAGGCACACAGACCTGACTATTTACTATCGCCACCGAAGCATTTATATTGATGAAGATTCAGGAGAATGCCGGACAGCAGAAGCAGAGAAATGACTGTTTTATAGGCAGAGCGCTGCCTTTGTACAGCACAGCAGCACGGCCTGAGATGGAAAACATAAAAGGATTGTATTTCCACAGCAAGGTCATGTCTTAAGAATTTTATTTGTCCTCATTTCTATTAAAATGTCCTTTTACAGGGAGAAATAACTTTTTTTAGTCATGTTGTATTGCTCTTGAAACTTAACCTTCCTCTAGCTGGGCTCTATAAATCACTGGAAATCAGGGATTTTCTTATAAACAGGCTACAGATCAGCTTATGTTGTTGTATTATTTGGCTCCTTCGTTTCAGAAACAGTATGGGCCAAACTCTTCCCTGGTGTAACTCCAGTGCTAGTACTCCTATTTTGAGAGCGCTGGGCCAAATTCCCGCTCCCTCTTTCGTGGATATATGTTCAGAGCTACTCTGCTGTAATCACTGGAGTCACATATCATTAACACTAATGTACTGCTGAGCAGAATGTAGCCCTCTCTATAAATATCCCTTTGGTCAAGGGAAGTAAGGAAAATAATGCTGAATGTGGCCTTAAGCATATTACTTACTCTGTTGAAAGATAATTCTCTCTTGGCTTAACTTATTTCAACCATGACAGTCCGGGAAAAAAGTGTATCTGTGAGTGAAATGATACTCCATAAGAGTCAATAAGACCCAAAGTATTGCGGTATTAATAAATGTATATTTGTGCTGAAGCATGCTAAACCTCAAAGGCTGGATATAAATATCAATGTCTATTGAATTTCAGGAAGAGATGGCTGGCAGTAACCATGCTCGATGTCGTTCTGCAATATGTAATCGGTGTTTACACAGGGGCTATTCATAGGCACGTTCCTGTTGGTAGGCAGAGAATTCGTCTCTTCCTAGTCGGTTTATGAAAAGTGAATTTCTTCCCTTACTTCCCTAGCAGGATCGTTAGATTCCCCTTGAGTAACGTAGCAGTGATATGCTACCGTGCAAGTAACGTGTCAGCTGAAAGCACTGGAGAAAGAGTGCCGAGAAGCGCACCATGGGGTGAGGGTCGCTCTTGGTTAAAGGCAAAGGGGGTCCTGGTGCCTCGAGTAAGCTCCTGCAGCCGGTGGGCAAAGCATCCTCTCTGCAGACTGGGGATCCTCCCAACCTCTGCAGCGACTTCTCCCCGCGATAAAATATGGCATGCACGCATTTAATCAGAAAACGTGTCATAAGCGGTGGGGACAAGTCATACTGCAACAGAAGGATGTGGTTTATAAGCGGTGTCTGTAATATGACTAAGCTAGGGGAGGCAGAAGAAAGTGACTGGTAACTGTTTGTCAGTGTGGTGAACAACTTGCGACCGTGCCAGGTAATTTCGTCGGTTGTGTTCTGAGCTGCCACGTGCAGCTGCTGTTAGAGCGTCGCCAACTTGTTTGGCTATGGGTGGGAGAGAGGGGCACACGCGAATAAATCACGTCTTCCGGTTTGCAGACCTGCAGCTATCTGCCCCAAAGCCGAGAAGCTGACATTTAATCTGAAAAATACCGGACAAAATAGTTGGCGTCTGGTAAAAAAGCCCACCTGAGGCATGCCCTTTCTGCAGCATGTTTTCCTTTTTGCCCACTGGAATGATGGACGTGAGAGATTATTCAGAAATGAGCAGGGGCGCTGGTCGGCTGCTGTGCAGGCACCTGCCCCGGGTGGGCATCTCGGCAGCCATGAAACTCCTCAGTGCTAAAACTACCGTCATCTTCCCAAGCTGCCTGGTAGCCGAGCCCTGGTCTCCACTGCCTCTGTGTGCTGAGCCTCACTCTTAAAACGAGGCGCTGGGAGCTGGGACAGCGGACTGGTGTCTTCTAGGGCTGCCACCGACTTCTTGTGTCTTCTGTAACCTGAGTTATTCTCTAGAGACACGACGCTCACTGGCATCCAGCTTCGTCATGAAAAGCAGCCAGAAATTGCAGTTCTGTCAAACTGGATTCTTCTTTCTCACACCTGGAATTGCTTTGGAGGTGTTAAAGCTTTATGTAGTTATTAAGGACAATATGAGACACTGGAGAATCAGCCCTCATCTGCCTCCTGATACTCTTTTTCAGGGCTTCCTGAAGTACGTGGAGATCTGAGTACTCATGCAAGGTGCTGAATGGTGAAAATAAAAGTCCAGAAAGAGTAGTCATCTGTGGAGTTATCAAAGAACAGTGTCTACGCTTGATAAGCTGCAGAGAAAGTAAAACAGGAAAATACTCAAACTGAAGACAAAGCTGATGTGGCTGCTGGGCTCTTGATAATGGCATCAATGGGAAGAGCTCAACAGATCATGCACAGTGTATCTGAAGTTATCTGAGTGACGGATGGAAATAAATTTTATTCTTCTCACCAAGAGACGCTTTAGTGTGACCTCATTTTCTTCTGCTATCAACACTTCCCTGCAGTTCATGCTAAAGTGATTAGCCAAGGCAGGGTTTCCTAGGAGAGCTACGAGGCCTGGTGGGACATTAGCCATCTAATTAGCTGCCACTGGTTAGCGCAGGGAAGAAGCTGAGCGGTGGATTTTCCCTCCCCTCCAGCACCATGGTTGCATCCATCCCTGAAAGCTGGTGTGTCATCAGAAGAGGAGAATGCTTCTTGCCTTGGGTAAACCAAAGCATGGCCGTAGCCTGCTGCGCTGGAGCGTGGTGCCCAGACCTCCAAGCTGGTGTTTCCTAGAGCTTGTACTGACACGCAAGACAGTTGTGTGCTGGAGCTGGTCCGTGAGCAGAGCCAGTTAGCTTCCCCAGCATGGGGCTGAATGGTTGTCCCGCTCCCAGCCCCCGAGCAGAGATGATGAGCAGCCACATGGGCCTCCAGCCCATTGCACGGTGCCGCTGTGCCATCAGGCAGCCTTTCCCAGGAGGACAAGGAGCTGCCTGAGAAGAGCCCATAGGAAGGCAGGCAGGTCCTGGGCCTCTGACTTATCTTAAATGTCTTGCCCAATTGCTGCAAAATTTCCAGGGGGCTTGGAGATAAGGTAATCTATTCTGATGCCTGGCTTCCCACGGGCACTGCACCCGGACACTGGCTTTTGGGTGCTTTACTGATCTGCAAAGTTCACATTTGGACCAGAACACACCCACGGCGCCGCAATGGTGTGACGGGGGGTTTCCAGCTCAGAATCCCATGCGCTGCAGCTGAAACGTGACAGCTGAAATAAAAAACGGACCTACTCTGGGCAACAGCATCACGGACGTGTGGTGGGCTTGCTGTTCTTCCGCTCAATCTGCTGCAGAAGTATTAACATGCTTTGCTCTTCATCTTTTCAGAGGATGGTAGAAATGCATGCTGCAGGCTCCTTACACCGCTGAAGGCATTGGCAAATGTGTGGGGTTTCCTGAGGAGCTATTAAAAGCTGCTGGCTGAAGTTAGATGGATGTTCATGGTGTACTGAAAACCAAAGGTGGCGTGCATCTAGCAGAATATCCTGAGCAGCACCAAGAGGCTTGCATAAGCTCTTGCATAAATATGCATTGGAGGTGAGAAATCCCCGAGTAGTTTAATGCTTTCCTTTGCACTTCTGTTATACCTCTTGCCCTTGAAGGTCCGCAGGAGACTTGCAGTCTAGAGTGGCTAGTGACTTCTCTCTCAGATGAAGAAGCAAAAAAGTAGAAAACAAGTAGACCCTCCAAAGGTGAGGACAGGCTCTCTGCCATCACAGGCGGTATTCAAATGACACCGCAATCAAAACCGTACTTCACAGCGAGTGAGGTCGCAGCAGTGAATTTGAATGAGACTGCAGCAAGAGCCAGACATTTTAAACAAACTCTGCGCCGTTTCTAAGTCTCCCGTGGCTTATCGGTATGGCCCCTGCTCCAAAGTTTCCCCATGGCCAGAGGCTGCAGCGCCGTGGAGCAAGAGTCCCGCCAGTAATTGCAGAGGTCAGGCAAGTGCAAGGGTTTTGGCTTCTGGCTGGTGAAAATGGGACTCTCAAGCCGCAGATGAGAAACAGTGATACTGAAACTTTATCTGAGACAATCGCTACCAGGAAGATGAAACCAGCAGTTAAGGGTGTCGGCGTGAAGCGAAGCAGCCAGTCAAAGAGGCACGTCGGCTTCGGGCACCTATGAACAAAAGGCCATTTCATGAAGACGATGCCCTGGGAACGGCGCTGATGGGGGGAGGAGGGCAGCAATCAAAGAGCGGGCAAAAAATAAGGTGGCTGGATATCAGTGGACAGGGTGACTCCAAAGGCTGCCAGTCCTCCCAGCTGAGATGAATGGTTTCTTTTTATTTACGTAGATCCGTATGCAGAAAAACATTATAAGTATGATCTAAGCAGAGTCACAGACATTTTGGCGCCTGGGCTGGTTCCCTCCTCCCACTCCAACAAGCAGGGCCTGACCCGGGCGGTGAAACGCATCCTGCAAGCCCTGCATGTTGCACCCCACGCCATGCCGAGCCCCGTGCGCAGCACGGGCTGCCGTTTGCCCGCCATTTCACACCGGGGCTGCTCCTGAGGGGCTGTCTGCAATGGAGGGAGGGTATGTAGGCAACGCATCCCCCCTGCTCTACCGGTGCTGCAGACCTTGACCGTGTCCCACAGCCTTTACCGCGCATCTCCGCCTGTGTTTTGCTTTGAATTCAGCAAAGCCACCAGAGCCTCAGCTGCCGTCCCAAGCTGAGCATGTGCTGAAGTGCTCTGCGAGCAGCCAGCTGAGTCATAAGCCGATCCAGCAGTTCCTATTCAAAGGCTGCTGTCTCTGCCCTTGTGGAAAATGCATTTATTGTTTTGGTTTTTTGCTTCTTTGTGCTAAGGTTCAAGCAGCGCTTTACTTGTTATTGCATGTAATGGTTTGTCCACGGTACACCAGCACAGCAAGATCTGATGCCAAGATACAGGCAGCGCCGGGACCGCGCAGGTACCCTCGGCGGAGCTCAGCTCGGCGCAGCGGCGGCTGCCGTGGGGGGCTGTGCTGTGTGCCCCCCCAGCACCAGATAAACTGGGAAGCTCATAAACTACCAAGGTGGGATGGATCCGAGCGTAAAGCTACCGAAGTGAGCAATTTGACTCGCTTACCTCAAGGGTGAATTTATTAAATCATTTGTAAAGGTAACAACAAGCTTTTCCCCCTGCAGCCTCAGGGCGTCCTGTGCAGGTGGGTGAGATCGGAGGAGGGTCTCATCTCCTCTCTGTCCCGTCACAAATCTGGCTGCAGGCTGGACTTTGCCGCAGGCTCCCAGGGTAACGACTTGGGGCAAGTCGTTTTGCCTCCCGCCTTGGGAGGGCCAATGCGATAAACCCGCTTTTGTATTTTATTCATGGATGTGAATGCAATGGGAGGCATCTGGCTGCGGACTGCAGCCCTGCCCCTGGGTTTCCCACCTCTCCCCAGCGCACCGCACTGTGCCCAGCTACCCGGGGTGGTGATCCCCTCCCCAACACCTCCCCAAAAGGCCCATGGGTGAGGTGGCATTTGGGTGCTGTCACCTAGCTGGCGTGGGGTACGTACACCCTCCCCGGGCAACCGGCGCTCACCCCAGCTGCTTGGCAGTCGCTCCCTGTCACCCGACCTGGGCCATCTCCATCACCTGCTGGCACCCAGCGTGCCGGGAGGAGAATTAAATAAAGATATGCATTGTTATTGGCAGGATAATGACTCATTATCCCCATTTTAGAGACGGGCTAGCAGGCCATCACACGCCATAACGAGCCAGCCACAGAATCAACAACAGAAAAATAGAAAGTCCAGGTTTCCTCCTTGCCAGCCCCTTTTCTTACTCCCTGGAGGTCTGCCCTGCGCAGCACGTAGGGAGCAGACAGATTTTGGCTCTGCAGCGCTGTTTGGAGGAGGGGAGGAGTGCCGGGCTGCCGGCACCGTGTGCAGCAGTGTAGAGGAGCGTGGGGCTGGTCTGGTAAACAGGGTGAAAAACCCCCACTGACAACCCCGCAGCCTTTGAATGGCAGCATCTTCCTTTGTAAACAGAATATGCAGACACGTTATGCAACCCCTGGTAAATTAACTGGGTTTCCATGCTGTTAAAACATGGTAATTAGATGTTTGCTTGTCTAGTGTCTTTGCAACAGGAGCGTTTTGACTCTCTACTAATTTTACTATTGTGGGTATGTCATTTGTGCTCTTTCTGTGTTACTGCCATGCTGCTAACACCAAGTGTTAAAAATAATGATTAGCGCACCTGAAATAACACCACTTCACCTCTGTGTTATTTCCATTCTCAGGTATGAACTTCTAGTGCTTGCCTTTTCCAGCTTGCCTAAAAATGTACTTCCCTTTTAAATGAAAAACTACTTCAACGCATCATCCCGGGAAAGGAGACTTCATGCGAGCCACGAACATGCAGACTTGCAGTAAATCCCCAAGAACTGGTAACATTGGCAGCGCCAAGAGGCACAAATCAGGCTGACAGCTCTGGTTTAGTATGTATTGTACAAACACAATGAAACTCATCTGCCCAGCTCACAAGCCAGGGAGATAAATGCGAAAAGGTTGGAGCAGATACGGAGGCAGGGGAAGATGAAGTGACATGGCACAGGTCACAGCGCAGGTCATGGGCGCAGCTGAGAACTGAACTTTTGAATCTGTCTTTCTACAGGGACGCGCTCCAGAAACCATTTGATTTGACTGAACTCTTACTTAGGTTGTACTGTGAGCTCTCCCCCATCAGCAGAAAAATCAATTGCCAGCAGAGATGCTCTTTAGCTGAGGGCATTGTGCAGGACATCCTGGTGATACTGCATAATCATCATTTAAAGGGATGGTATCGAACAAGCGAGATGGAGATTTTGACTAATAGTACTTCTATAACAGCCACTGTTTTGAGAAGTCCTTCTTAGTTATGTTTCTGCCCAGTTGTTGCAAATAAAGCAGGTCCTTGGATGTAAACCTTATTTGAAAAATCCTCAGAGGACTAGGATGTTCAAATGGCTGCTTTCCTTGAATGTATGCAACAGGCAGCACTTTGCTACGAGCTACCCTGGCAGGCATCCTGTCACTTCTGCTGTAGTTGCTGAAGCATAGAGGGTAGTGAGGGACATAAACGGACTCACAAAGTAGTTAGAGAGTGCCGTAGCTTCCCTGCTTACCCTTGTCCATCACGTAAGAATGAGGTAGGAAAAAAGAAAAGATGCTTAGGCAACTTCAAAACTGAATTTATATTTAAAAAAGAAGGCTCAGGCTTTCTTTCAAAAGCAAACTGCATCTTCCTTTGTGGTTCATACCCTCCTTTTGCCACCTGTTTCAAAACGCCACTGCATCAAGAGCCCCTGTTTGGCACACAGAGCTAACCTCCATTCCTAGTCCATCACTGTTCTTGAGCCAAATTCCTTGGCCTATTTCAGCATTTGCAGCGCGCCAGATAAGGGATCAAGGAATGAACAAACATTTTCCTCCCAGGAGTTCAGTGCGTGTTTGTGCAGTTTCATGAACAACTCTTGGGCATTACTGAGCTCACCTAAGTCATGTGCAGGGCAGAGGTGTGTAAGTTAGGACCACAGATATGCCGGATTCCCTTTGCAGGGAGCTGGGAGGGACAGATCTTTCCAAAGGGTAAATCAGCCCGTTTGACATCTGAAGCATCACTGGAAATTCCTGTAATTGTGGGTGATATAGGATGAGTCTAAGCCTTACGGTATGTCGGTATTTCAGGTTTTACTTGTGTCTGATCCTGACCTTTGGGTTCCTCCGTTAGCCTAGGTGCGAGCGTCCCCGCTAACACTGTAGATGTGTCCCGTGCGTGCAGCCATGCCCTCCCTAGCACTGCAGTCAGCATGGTCCGGGGACACCCCATGGTCCTGGGTTGTTCCATGGCCACATCCCAATGCCCAACTCTGTACACCATAAGAGAAATGGTTGAGTCTTCCCAGGACTCTGGGCAGATCAGCCCCTAAGGCTTTAGCTCAACAAACATAGAAACTTGAGGCCACCACTGGTAGCCACTCTCCAGCTATGGGTCCAGGGCAGGAAGACAAACCAAGTCTTGGTGTTGGTGAGAGTCTTCTCTTAGTATAGGCAGGAGAAATCAAGAGCCACAACGTAGTGGAGACTGTTTTGGTAACCACTTAATGCCCTGAGCCTTGGCGGCCGTGCTTCGGTGAGGACGTTTCTTAGGCTGGTAAAGCAGAGGTGACTGGTAGAGGTTTTAACAGACATAAATAGCACAGTAACATCGGATGAGTAGCAATGCGTCCCAAACCCCGGTGTATCAAAAGGAGGCTGTACAACTGAAATCGTCCATCAGTGTGATGAGTGGAAGATCCTCAGCTGACCCTCCGTGCCCAGCCTGACTGCCCCAGCCCTGCAGGAGGTGAGGATTCAGGGTGCTGCAGAGGCTTTAAAGGATGCCTCAGAGAGCTCGCCTGGAAAAAACACTGCTGTCTTAAGTCTGTCCTCCCGTTTCCAGCTCTGAGTACTAGCTCCCATCCCTTTCGTGATCCCGGAACAGCCCTTTGTCAACTGCAGTAGTTATTTATACAGACAAATGAAGTTAGGAAAGAGCTTGATATCTTTTAAATTGCGTCTCATGAAATCTGCCCGCAAGGGACACATTGGCAAGAAAGCCCCAGGGAACCCCTTGGCTCTCAGTGCTGGGCTCATCCATCACAGCCACTCCATCAGCCCTAGCTCAGGGCCCTCATAACTTTATGTGGAGAAGTCCCTGCCTGCTCAGCACTCATGAACCCTTTCTCCAGCTCATCCCACGTTCACCACGAAGCTGGTGCTTCGGCCACTGAAACACGTGGTGACTAACTGATGGGCCAGGGCCAAAGCTGGAAGGCTGAGAATTTGCTTCTCTTCTCTTCTCTTTTCTTTTTTTTTCTTTTTTTTTTTTTTCTTACATGCACAAAGTATCTTGCATTCTTCTGAAGTCAGTAAAAAACATTCAGGTGACCTTCACTTGCTTTGATTCAGACCCTAGATGTGGAATTAATTTTTGAGTCGGTTCCAGTAGCGTCCAGTAAATTATTTACTTCCTACAAGCTGATCATCCCCACATGCAGACTGAAGCGGGGGGGGGAAGAGCAAAGTGAGTATAACAGAAGCAAGAGCAATATAGAAAAATAAGGAGTTTATCTTAACTCCAAACATTATTAGAAGTGGTAGTTTGTAAAATAAAACAACCCCACCTAACACGGAGAGCTGAAACTATTTTCCTTGCAGGCAGCCTGGAGACAACCTGAAGATGACCAGGTTGTGTTCTTGCCGTGTGTAATAGTCTGCTAAACTCTATTCATAATCTATTAATACCAAAGACTTTCAAATGAAAATGGAGTCCCATTTTCTCACGTGCTTCCCCGCACTGTCTCCTTGCAGCATCTTTCCAGGGTGGTGTGCTGTAACCCAAGGTGCCCATGCCGCTGGGTGGCTGTTCCTGCCCTACCCTGGTGCCAGGATGGGCACGTGATTGCGCCCACGATGACCTGAGCCGGTGGGAGACAAATCTCTCTCCTAAATCTCTACCTTGCTGCATCTTGCCTAATTTGAGTGAAATTCATGTGTATTATTGTACCTAATCCCCTAGTTGCTCCAACCTGCAAAAATTCCTGTGAAGCTTGAGGCATGGCTGAGACCTGACTTTCCGAAGTGACAGGTACCAGCAAGTTTCGTTGCTGCTTAGTGGATTTGGGAATGCAGGATGTCTGGGAAACTATGGGTGCAGATGCTATGTGTAGGTAGAGGGTAGGATTCACGTCGCCTGGCTTTGGTCGTCTAAAAGTGAAGTGCCACATTTTGGTTGCTTGTCAGGAGCCCTCAGCAGATGGTTTGTCTCTTCTGTTTAAGATGCTCAGGACCACGTGAGTCACCATTTCTCTCTGTTGACCTCAGGGCCTCATGGCTGATTACTCCTCCTGCAGCACCATCATCGTCCCTGATCACAGAGGGACATTACGTGACTCTCGGGACAGCTCTTAACTTTGGGCCAGGCCATACCAGGGCAGAGAGTATCGATGTGGAGCTGTGCCGGCCATGGCTCCCAGTGGTCTCACAGACCTGGGGAGCTGGGCTGGTTTTGTGCTGACATGAAAACAAAATCTGCTCTGTTGTTCCTATCTAGGACTGCAAACGATGGCACAGGCTGTGCTCTGCCTGCCTTGGCCGAGCAGATGCAAGGTCTCCATTTTCTGCTCACCTCACAGGAGTGCTAAAGATAAACATCTGCAGTTTTCCGGGCTGAGAGCGCTAAAAGCGAATGCCACCCCTGTTCAGCTTTTCAGATGGTTGACGAAGCACTTTAAAAGTCCAAGTTATATTTGGAAATGAAAAGATCTTTGTACCAAACAGAATATAGCTTGTGCGCTGTTGAGACCGACAGTCACTAAAAGCAAGCACATCTGCTGATGCAACCTAATTGCTGTTTTGATTGCCCAGCCATGACGGGGCATAAAAATATTGTCTGCCTACAAAAAAAGAATGAAACCTCACTTGACCATTTTGTGCCCAAATACCTTGGCACCCAGCCCTGCCGAGCTAGAGTTGGGCAATCTGAATTCAAAAATTCCCCAGTGGAACCAGCTCCTAACAATACAAAGCTGTGCCTGTCTGACTGGGTGGACTATTTTCATGACTCTGAATAAAAATCATGTCTAGAGCACTGCACTGCACGTTTCTGTGGGGGCTGTGCGAGCAGGCGGGCACGCTGGCCTGTGCTTTTGGAGCTTTCCGAATTAAATAGGCAGAGGATGGCCCACTGCTGAAGGCCAGTCTCTTGAGACTCACAGGCTTTCTGCTTGCCTGTGGACAAGTACAGGATCCTTGCAAAATGCTGATAGGAACATTTCTGAAGCAACACAGCAGGGTTGAAGCTAATTTCCAATTTGGAGAGGCCACATCTGCTTACTGAAGTGGTTCTGGACCCATCTTGTGAAGCTTCCAGCATTGCTCACTGTGGGAAACAGGCGAGTGACCTCCTCAGCCACTGTTACGTCAGAAGGATGTCTCTCTCTCACTTGGGTCTGATCAAACCCAGGTGTTGTACCTGACCCTGTTGTTTAACAGTATGACTTTTTACCAGTATGACTGTCGCTAACTTCCCGCCTCCCTAGTCGGAGCAACGTGGTCGTTGCACAGCCCCAAGTCCTGTGTGAGGGGCAGGTGGCCGGACCGGGATGGAGTGGGGACCGCTACCACAGCCAGCACGGCCCAGCAGGATGCTGCTCCAGTGCAAGCTTTCTGGGCCAAATCCAGCCTCCCACAGTCCAGCTCTTCCCAATTTGCCTGGCTATGAGAAGTGAATACAGGAGAGCAGAGATAGCAGTAAGCGTCGCAGGGAAAGAGTAAAGATTGATCTTTCCCTCCCATTAAAAGGGCTATTGATTGATCTGTCCTTTTAATAGGCTTCAGCTGCTAAAGCCCAGCTTGCAGCCTGTCTCTGTGCCTTCAGCCAGCTCCTCATAGCACTGCTCTTGTGTTTTTCTTCCCCCATGGTGGAGCCTTTCAAGTCCTTCTTTAAAGAGTGAACCAAGTGCTTTCGATCAGCTGCCAGCCCAGCCCTGTCCCAGTGAGGGGCTCCGGGCTGCTCTCTGGCCGTGCTTGGCACTGCAGCATATGAAATCCCCAAGGACCACCCCTCCCTCAACACAAAAAAACCTCAGAGTGGCTTAAGACACAACAGATTTGATTTTATTTTTTTTTTCTTTTAATTTGGGTTTTCTCAAATTGCCCTTGGGAACCAGCGGGTTTCACGTGCTCAGTTAGCGGGATGCTGCAGGGCAGCAGAGCCAGGCTCTCGCAGGGCTCTGACAGCAGCATCCGCCCAATGCACTGGGGCAATGCAGCCACCTGATTGCCAGGTGAGAAAAGGATGGAAAAGGTGGGCTGCCCCTTTTCACAGCCTGCTGGGCAGTCCTAGGCACTGCAAAGCTGGCTGTGTCACTGCTGTAATCAAACCAACAAGGAGTAAGCCGGGAATCTAAAATCAATTCTGAATTGTGGATTTTCCCTGAATTACAGGCACGTGTAATCCTGTAGTCAAAAGAGCTGGTGTGGCTTTCACCAGGTCTCCAGGCTGCCATAATCACACTCATCTCACATGTGTGAGGTTCCCTTTGGTGGGGTTGTCCTTGGTGGTGCACCAGTCTCATGTAGAGGCTGACCTGTGTCCTCCAGCCCAGAGGAAACAGTGACGTGCCTCTGACCATCGTAGACCCGATAAAAAGAAAAGAGAGCTGCATCTTACTGAATAGCCTTTCCCCATGGCCACAAGGAACAAGAGAGGTTGACAGGATTAACACCTTGTGGTGTCCCACAGTTGAGAGCCCTTGGGGAGGATGTGTGGGGAGCAGGACCATTTGTGGACATCTCCCAGGGAGAAAGAATGAAGCTGCTGAGGACAGGTCACGTCTGCTCCCAGAAACATTTGCAAGCAGTGCAGCAACACCTCCCTGTTGGTGGAGTCAGAGGTAATCGGTAACTTGAACAGATGGATCTACATTTTTTTACGTGCCCAGTTCCACAGATGGGACAAAAAAAAAATTTACTCCAAAAGCAAATAAAAATTTGAAATGGCAAAGTTCCAAAAGTCATCTGAGAAAACTTTAAGATGGTATTTTGTGTGTCAACCATTTACAAGCATTCCCAGGACTCCCAGAGAAAAGACCGCGGGAGGATGGCTTTCTTAGTATTGCAGCCCTGCGATCGGTCACCTTGGCTGGGCTCTTTTGATGCAGTAGCGGGAAGCTCTGGGAACTTGCTGTACCAACGAGCCTTGTGCCTGGGATTCAGCAGGGCAGCTTGCCAGGGGTGCTGTGCGTGAGCTGACAAGAAACGAGGAGGGTTTGGAAACCCACCTGGCAAGTGGGGCTGCACTGGAAACTTGCCCGGTTTCTGTCAGAGTATTGTCAAAATCATCCCATTCCCAAAGTATGTTTTCTTTGTGTCAGATCAGCATTTTGGGGGGGGGGGCGGAGAGGGGAAAAGCTCATTTGGAAAATTTGAAACCAGCAGTCAGCCCAATGGCAGTATGTCCCTGGTGATCACAAGTCTCCTAAGGGAGGTTTCTAAGCCAACTCTACATTTTAGACAGGGCTATAGTGAGACTGAGGAGGGTGAAGGAGAGCAAAGGCACTTGGCTCCTGTGAGAGCTGCCTCTCCACAATCTGATCCCAAGTGAAAATGCTGTAGCTGAGAGTAACCAGGATTACCAGTATTCAGCAATGACTTCTTGAGCAAAAAACACTTTATGGATCCCTTCAAAGCAAAATCAGTCTGCCTTCTTCAAAAGCACTGTTGACCACCTCTAAGTCGAGGACTTGATAGTTCTCCACCAGCTTTCATCCACCACAGGTGACACAGATACAAGATAAATTCTGTTCTTCCAGCATCTACAGAGTACCTATAGTCCATGCGCGACAAGAGAAGATGAGAGCTATGTTACCTTGTGAGTTTGTTCTGCCACCAGGTCAGCCTTATCCACAAAAAAGCAATTCCTTCCTGCTTATAGGCACCTGGTTTGCTGTGAGATCAAGACCATCCAGACTTACCAGTCTATCTAAAACCAGAATAAACTTCTGCTGGGATTCTGGATAGCGAAAAGCACACAGCCTTAGCATGAATGGAAAACAGGTGGTTTCTGGAGGGATGTGTCTCCTCTCTGAAATGCTGAGGTAGTGGTTGATGCATGAAGTAAGATCTAGTTTCCTATACTCCACTCCCAACTCAAAAATGAGATCCGAACACTCAGCTGCTAGTAATCACTGAGACATAGCTGCTTTGATGACCAGAAAATTCCCAGCTGCCTCCTCAGTTCCATCATCTCCAGGCAGACTGACACTACCAGGAGTGACCAGGTCCAATGTCACTGCACTGAAGAATTCATTTAAGTTGTGAAGTGATATGAACTGATCTGATGGTGCACCTGGGGAAGTGACTCACTAAACCCAGTGTCATTTCATGCTGAAGTAGACATTTTCATCTCCAAAGAGAATCTCCTCTCAGTGATCAGTGCAGCATCCTCCTCTCCCTCATGGCCGTAACTCATGGTGTATTGCTGAATGACAGCTGTGTTCAATACTATTCTCATGCACAGATAACACACTAAATTTATTTCTTGGATTGCAGGTGGCTGATTTTTCTACCAACAGAACATTTCTTGTAGTTAACCAGCATCTTTGGGTGGCATTTATCTCACCCAACTTAAATGTCTACAGAGTAATAATCTATATCTAAGCTATTTACTCTGGGGTCTTTGTATAATTGTTGGAAGAAACAGGCACCTTCAGAATTCACTGCACCCGATTTATTTTAGACCTTTTATTTAGGATGACATGAATTGAAACATCCAAAAGGAACTAGGTTTCTAAGTGAATCTTACCCTTTTGTCCCGAGAATTTGAGATCCTGAGAGGATGAACTGGAAGGGACCAAAATTAAACTCTTGTCCAGGATCTGTATTGTCGCTGTGGTGTGCCATTACGTAATTTCAAAATGCCACCGGGACTGAAGACACCGGACTCCCCTGCTGATGTTCATACTGGGTCCCTGTTCCTGCACCGATGACGGCAGCCACTGAGGAGATGCAGCTGTCAAGCAGAGCAGTGGGTAACAAGAGCAACCTCCTAGCACCATACCAGGAACGCACTCGTATTTCCTGCCCAGCTCCTGGTTCTCGTCTCACACCGAAGGGCTTTCCGCTTATTATTCTGCAGCCCCTTTTATGTCCTTCTTAAATCCCTTTTTGTCACTATGGCCAAGTGGAGGGAAATGTTAACACCGTCACTCCCCAAGCTGGCCTCTGGCTAACCCCCGAGCCCCGCTTCCAGAGTNCTCCCCAAGCTGGCCTCTGGCTAACCCCCGAGTCCCGCTTCCAGAGTCCCAGCAGTGGGCAGAAACCCCAAACTGTTTCTTCTTATATTGCCAGGGGTGCCACCCATTCACAGTACAAAGCTCTTCATCTATCCTCTCCCCGTGATAAGACTGCCTTTAAAGAAAGAGAGGGCTCCTTATGTAACCGGAAGGCTCCTGAGTGTCTACCAGTACAGGTCGCCCCCATTTCTGATGTTGTTCTTTCTCTCCCAGAAGCCAGACTACGTGGATCACATTAAGAGATTCAGCACTTAATGGCGTCTAACTCTTCCTGCTTGCTCACACAGCTGAACCATCACACTCTGTCCCACACCTAAATCTGTCAACATAACCAATAGGTAATGAATGGGAGAAAGGAAATTTTACAGCCAGGGAGGTATGGAGGGAAGTCCTCATCCTAGATCTGAGTTCCCACTGACTGAGAAACACAAAGTGATGGTAGGTGGGGAGCAGACAACAGCAAGAGCAGGTCCTGAGCCGGGTGAGGAGTCCCCCTCGTCTGGGAATGGTCCCTCCTGCAGGCCAGGTCCATTCACTAGTGACCCTCTGTTAGCGACAGAGTGGGTCTGCTGTCTAAGGTGAAATGAATTTAAAAAATTGAACGGGTATTGATGCAAATGAAAAGCAGGACATATTTTCTTCACAGCTGTCACCTATTTGAATTCTTGCAAAAGTCTTACTGAGTATCGGAGCTGAGTCATTCCTATGGTGCACGGCCAAACTAACATTTTGTGGGGATGTGTTTGGGGAGGGGAGTGGGAGTAGAGGGAAGGGGGCTAATCATACTTCATAATTTCTCATCTTCCAAAATAATCTGTTTTCTAAATGCATTGCTAAACCCTTGTGCTAGCAATCTACCATCTGCTCCTTCTTTCAACACACCCCCTATGTAGTCTGCTGTCTTGTTATACTGCCAAAATTCTATATACTGCGGGTAGAAGAGAGTCTGTACTTTCAGATGCTTTTCTTAGGTCACAGGGAAAAAAAACCCTTTGCAATTAGCACCAAAGTGAGTGCATTGCCATGCAGCTTGCTCTTATCCTGCAATCTGTGATGTAATCTCAGCAGCAAACAGGCAACTAAATTTTATCCTTCTAATTCCAGGCAGGGGCTCTGGTAACACCCTCCAGCATTGACTGGAGCTGGAATGTTTTGGGTAATCTCCGGAATGCCTCAATAGAATTATAAATCCATAAATCAAAGCAGTCATTATGTATTTGAATAATATGTGGATCAAAGTCTCAGATTGAGGGCCCCTTTGTTCCCATGCTCTTTTTATATCTTATTCAGTGAGCATCTATTCAATGAGAAACAATTACAGTGAATTTAGAGCAAAAACATACAGCGCTAATGGAGCTCGGAAGACATCATCTGGCAAAGTATTTAAGCATATGCTTAATTTTAAGCACATGAGTAGTAACAGTGGAGTTGCACACAAAAGAGCAGCATTTGGTTCGGCAATATGCTGAATCAATATCTAAATTTAGGTTATCGACCTCTCCAAATTGAGCCTTTTTGAAGCTAAGTCGTCTTGACTCTCCCACCCAAACACTTTCCTAGAAGTGTTTCATACCAGAGGTCTGTGCAAATACTGCATCAAGTCCTGCTCGTCCTACTCTGGAGACAGGTCTGTCTTCAGTAGGAGCAATTAAAGAAAGAAGAGCAAGACAAGGGCTGCTGTCTCATTAAACAGTTTAATTATCCTGGGATATATGACTGCTGATTTTTTGCCAAAGGGATGCTGAGGCAGAACAACCAAGTGATTTACAGCACATCAGTCGGTGCTATGGCAGACACGGGACTAGACCGTTGGATCACCCAATGTCAGCCAAAAGCCTCCTGCCTCGAGCCCAGGATAATCCCAGCAAGTCCAGGGCTCTGTTCTCCTCTGGAAGGACATTTCTTGGGATGAAAGGCAGTGTTTACAACCCTGTGCTGGTAAGCCTCTTAAAAGCAGCACAAACAAATACAGGTATGACCGCACCTCCAATAAAAGAAAGAGGAGCACTGATGGAACTGAAGGGGTTCTTCACATGGCTGTGCTAATGCTTGCTAGGCAGTAACACGGCCAACGGGAGAAGGACTAGAGATGCATTTTGTTTACACACTGGGAAGTAGGAAAATCCTCTGGCTTTAAACTACCTGTGCCAAACTCCCAGCAAAACAAATCTGTTAGCTCTTCTCTGCCATGCTCCAGATGGATGCCCTCGTTGGATGCCCTCCGATGTTGGGATGCAGCAGGGCCCTGAGCTGGCTTGCTCAGGCAGATGGCAAAGATGGGGGCTGTCCTCCAGCACAGCCCCTGCTCCAGTGCCTGATCTGCTGCCTGGTGGCACTTCCAGCTGCCTGGAGGCCACCTCTGTGCTTCAGCCTGGCTTGTGTGGGTGGCCAGGCTTGGTCCCTAGCTGGAAACCTTCCCCCCTGTGACACGACCTTTCACACTGGCAAAAGCAGGAATTGTGAAACACTTGTCAACGCAATCAGGAGCACAAAGGAGGTCTGCTCAAAAGGTGAAAATAAAACATTGTTTTAAAAGATAAATCATAGAATTATAGAATGGTTCGGGTTGGAAGGGACCTTGAAGATCATCTAGTTCCAACCCCCCT
>RSEF01000001.1:211362854-211378275 GCA_003993805.1 Himantopus leucocephalus | reverse complement strand
TGGACCCCCTCCAACAGGTCCATGTCCTTCTTATGTTGGGGGCCCCAGTGCTGGACGCAGAAACTGCAAAAGACTGCCAGACTGCATGAAGAGCAGTGAGAGAAGATCACGTTGTTGAAAAAATGAGCCAGGTTTTTGCCCCACAACCCACCAGGTAGAGTGGGAAGCACTGGCTGGAGCAGAAACCTTTCCGAAGGGAGGGTGAAGGAGACAGAGAATCTTTTTCACTAAAGAGCAGGACAGTTTTTCTCTTGCTTCAGCACACACCGACTCATGTACATAACTTTAAGGATATTTTTAACCCTTCCTGACTTTCAAAGCTGCCAAATCCTAGATTTTTTTGATTCTATTTAAAAAAAAATAAATAAAACCAATTGCTTATGTATCAGCTCCAAAATTTCTTACCACACTTCTTACAGAAAGGCCAGACCAAATACGAGCCCCAAACTGGGCAGCAAAGAAGAAATGCTTTCTAGGCTTGTGGCTAATGAACATACTAGAGACTGCCATGTTTTGTTTTATGAGAAATTCCATGTGCAGATGCTGCTATGCACCTTTCCTGGTGGACATGATTAAACTCCGATCAAACTAATGGTGAAGACTTATTCAGGTCAGCTACTGTAATTTGAGAAAATGTTGTTTATGCCCAAGCTCTTTTTCCCTTGTACGTGTTTCCCCCTCTTTAAACGCTCTTCAGTTTGGCCCCAACTGAGTCACAGATCAAAGCATTTCAGCTTTTGAGGCTGAATTGCAATTTATAATGTCTGTGGTTTTAGCTAATCTGTCTCCGTGTCATCTCATTTTAAATCAACAGAAAGCAGCACAAAATAATTCATTTTGGTATGCCCTGCTGAACTAGGGATTTTAACCCAGGCATCCTGTTACCAGTTCTCCCCACAGGTAAACGGGGGTTTCTCGCTTTATCTGAGGGCGCTTTGTTCCTATTGTAAACATGAATTTTGTAAACAACTTGTGCTCCACTGAGGTGAAACAACTACATTTCCAAACCCGAGCTAAGATTCTGGCTTGTCTCCCTTCTTACAATTTTAACTGTATCAAAGGGTAGCTTAATGCTCTAAAGAGCCTTTCATTTTTAATTAAGTAAAGAAGGTCCTAATTTCAAACCCACTTGAACGGCCTGGGTTTAAAAGTTCAATTCATGCCATAACCTTATGTGTTCTTCACAGCAAAGACCATGGCAAACAGATGCCGATTCTAGTGGAAACGCCGCTCCCTGGCATCCGAAATCACTGCTGTGTGATTCCTTGTTTTGTGCTGATGCTGCTGCCCTGACAACAAAGGGGATCCACCAAAGTAGCATGAGGATGAGTCAGCCCCAGGGTGCATCACACATCACCGCACCAGCAGGAATAGCTGAGCACATCTCCACTGGCTCCACGGGCTCTCTACTGGGCTATCTCCTGCCACTCTATGTCGCTGCAGGTCTTGCTGTGTACCACTATATGCGAAGAGAAAATCCAACCTAATGTATCCCGTTTCCTATTCAGATTTCATTCATCCATATCACCTTCCTCTTGTTTTTCTTGCAACCAGGCACAGGCTTTGATGCCATGCAGAGGTTAGCTGCCTCGCAAGTCCTGCATCCCCGCTTTGAGCCCACGGGGGAGGTGGATGCACGCTGGACGGTGGCTGCAGCAGCCACGAGTGACTCCCGTGTCGTCATACCCTGGGAAAGTCGGAGACAGAGACATGGACTCCTGGTGTTGAGGCTACCAATTTGCACTGTTGGAGCAGATCTCCTTGAGGAACGAGTAATACATGAAACTCCCACTAATGCCAACCTGGCTTTTGTTTGGGATTGCCTAACTCTGATGAATAATGCAAGAGTCCAGCCTGCGCCTCTTTTTATTTAACCGCATCACTCTTCAAAACAAAACCAACCAAAACCCAAGCAAACAAATACCCCTTCAGAACAAGCAACGCCTGACCTTAAATTGTGGCTCTACAGCGTAAGGTGCACTGGAGAAAAAAAGCTTTATGTTCACAGCAGAGAGGCCATGCACAGACGGAAGAACTGCCTTTTGCAGCTACAGCAAAAGTCCACCCAGCTCATTCTGGGCTCAATCTGGTCAGTAACAGGAGTTCAAAGAAAGATATAAATCTTCTCACAGTTGGCAGTCTGAGATCTTCCTGGCCTGGAAGTTACATCCAGAACATTACTTTCAGCAGGTCTCAGTAGGTCTGTCCTCTATGAACTTGTCTAAACCATTGACCGCCACAACATCTCATGTCACTGACTCCCACAATTTAATTATGTGTTGGGTGAAAGAGTATATCTACTTGTTTGTTTTAAAGGTCAGTCTGGGTGCTGGACTATCACAGATCAAATATAGTGAAAGCTAAAAAAATAAATGGAATTTTGAGAGCTATTATTTACACACACATTCTATTCTCCTCAAAATATGACCCAATTTCTTTTCACTTCAGTTGAGTAAGTTAATACTGAGGCTGTGGGACCAAAAATTGTTTTTGTATATTTGACTGTCCAGAGACTGAATCATGTGCACAGCCTCATAAATCCAGGCGCTGCAGTCCTGTTCTTGGGGGGGGTTGTGTGCAGTGGACATGGGTCTCCAAGGACGAGGACAAAGTCCCTGGTAGGAGAAGAGGTGAATGCTGTGGAGCAGCTTGTCTTTGCTCCCCACAATCTCCCTATTTAAGTTTGAATCAGTTGGCTCCTGCATGAATGGAAACCAACCACCTTCTCCCAGTCAAGGGCACCAAACGCATACTGACAATATGTGGGCCACCACTGCTGCTACAGTAATTTCCAGACCCCATCATCCTCTGACAATGTGTCCTAAATCACTTGTGGTCCTGGTGGAAATTGTGACTATAGAAGATGGACATGATTGACAGACTGAATGGTTTTCCCGTGGGGACGACACAAGCCCGCTGCCTCCAGCTCTGCTGCATGATGTCCATCCTCCTGGGAGTCAATGAGAGTTTGCGTCATTGTGCGCGGAGGAGCTGAACGGAGACGTGAGTTAGACCATGTCAGCAGTACGGCACCTTAAAAGTTGGGGTGTATCTTGGGAAGGTATCCAGTTCGTCCAGTTTGGCAGGGGTGAGGGGTAGCGTGGGGGAGGAAGGCTTGCACACTGTCAGGGAAGGCTTGCTTACCTCTGAGCACCATTTACGCAAAAAGAGCAAGTGGTGCTCTCCCCATCAGATGGAAAATGAAATAAACTCTTCAAGACTGAGGGATTCCTGGCATCGCTGTGCTCTGAAGGAGCATGTACTCCGGTCATCTCTCCAGATCTGTTGTCATAGGTTTACAGCCGGAATATAGGATTGACTGAAAGGCAACATTCCAAGAAAACGGAGTTAAAACAGCTCACATTTGACATGCCTAGCCCTGTCCCACAGAAAGCAGTGGCAAAAATATGTTTTGGTTTCTTCTTTGGGGCTTTCATGTTATAATGTCCTGTTTTGCCCTCCAGTATCATAGTTGGGTCCCCTGTAAGGGATGGGTAGCAGGGCCCAGTGCCCACGCAGAGACAGGCACGCACTGACACAGTGAGTCAGAGAGGCTGCCCAGTGTGCCCAGTAGCCCACCAGTAGGAGAGGCTAGTGATAGCTGGGTTCAAGCACCTGGCTGGGTAGCGGGAGGTGGTAACACCCAAGAAGGGCAGAATGGGGAGTGTGAGCTGAAGGAATGGTTATGGCTAGGGATGGTACAGTTGCAGGAGCCCATGGATGGGGAAGCGAGGAGAAGACACCTGGAGAAGGGTGGAAGAGCCAAGGAGTGAGGCAGGGGCAGAGGTTGGGTGGCAGCAGCCTCTGATGAGGTTGGGATGGGACATTTTCAAATGGTTATTGAGATACGTTTGGAATTAGAAAGTTGGATATTCTGTTTCAAATGAGGTGTTGATTTGAAATGTATTTTTTGACCTTCTAGATCTTGAGCTGGTGGTTGACAAACCACTGTGTGCTAGGAACAGGGACAGAAGAGACACCCCACCTAAATTTAGACACCCACAAAGGTGACACCTGCATATGGACAGGTAGCAGAGCTCCTTTTACATCAGTGGGGAGAAACAGACAGTTGGAGGGTGCAGCTGATCCAGGTAGATCAGATACGTTGTTCTTTGGAGGGACCTATCTCTAGAGAGGTTAATAGGGTCTAGACAGCTAGCTCTGATGTAAACAGATATCTGTTGAATCCATAGAATCACAGAATCGTCTAGGTTGGAAAGGACCTTTAAGATCATCAAGTCCAACCATCAACTTAACACTGCCAAAACCACCACTAAACCATGTCCCTAAGCACCACGTCTACCCGTCTTTTAAATACCTCCTGGGATGGTGATTCCACCATTTCCCTGGGAAGCCTGTTCCAATGTTTGATAAACCTTTTGGTGAAGAAATTTTTTCCTAGTATCCAATCTAAACCTCCCCTGGTGTAACTTTAGGCCATTTCCTCCTGTCCTATCAACTCAAGCTAAGGAGAGGAATCAGCGCCATGCATCCAAAATATTTGGGTCTATGTAGAGTTTGGAGGCCCTTTTCTGAGTTTTTTCACCAAGGTGTATCCTGAAATAATTTTTTTTTCTTTAGCTAAGTCCAGCCCATGGCACATTTTCCATAATATTTAGTACAGTCCTATCAAAGCTCTCCACCATCTGAAGGGAAGATGCACTTATGCTGATACACTTCAGCATATAAACATAATTATGATCAATATTAAAGAAATAAATTTTGAGAGCTCCTCAACTCAAATTTTTCCATTAGGCTAGTGTGAATGAGTTGTTCAGATTTGTAGGTAAGTTTAAGATTTCAATCTTTTGTCCTGTCCTGGTTTAGGACAAAATAATTTTATAATGTCTTAGCCACTTCTGCAGGAAAAGAAATAATGTTCTTTCCAAGTCTACCTGAGCTTGGCTGCAATATCCTGAAGTGGAGGCTGTTTGTGCTTGTTAGTAATTGCAGTTGTTCTGCTAATTGCAGGTGGTGCACTTATCAATAAAACAGCTTTATGATTTTTAATTCTTCTCAGTTTCTTGACATAATACTGTCTCTAAGTTCCGGAAGCTGCTTAGCCATTGCACAAATAAAGTCCTTTGAAAAATGTCCATCTTCTTGATTTCAACAAACTTCCTTTGCTGCTTGAGTTGCAAGAGTGGTATGTTACCTAAGCAGCCCAGCAAAGCCCAGCATGTGGTACCGGTACCACTGGAAGTACATAACCCCTTTCAGAGTGATACCTGGCCCATTGGAGCACAGGAACCATTGGCTTTGACAATGTATGGGAAAGAGCACTGAGACCCTGTGCTCTAGACCACTCATTACGGACCAAGCTACCTGTGATTAACCCTCTCCTGCTTGGAAAGACCTCTGATCTACGCCTCTTTATTTTCTTCCTGCCATATCCTTACAGAGAGTGCTTTAAAGGACACCAACAGAACTGAAAGGTAAAATACCTACAGCCTGACTCATAACCCTTCCTTGCAGCTGTTTGTGTGACCGTACCCCGACGGGTCATTTCATTTTGGTAGCACCTTGAGATTTTCCCTGGGTGGCTGCAGGTAATCCAGATGCCTCAGAAAGCCCGGGCAGCTCATACTGTTCCTGCCAGCAACTCTTTTATATTTTATTGATGCAGACTCTGAAGCTAATGGCTTTAGAAAAGGGATATTTCCTTTCTGTGCTGGGGTGCAGTGAGCAAGGAGGATCTGCAGTACTAGACACAAGAGTAAAGCCCAAGGGGGTGCTTTCCCTTTAGGAAGGGGCAGATTCACTGGTTTTGCTACCATATCTCCTAGCAGAAGGCTTGAGTGCGGCCACCCACTGCTCCCCCTCCTTATGCTGGCCAGCCTGCTGGGTGGCTGTGAACTGCCACTGTCCCTGCCTCAGTTTCCCCATCTGTGAGTGGGGAAAATCATCCTGAAGGGCCTTCAGACCTGCTGGTGAGAGCACAACGTAAGCCCCGCAGTGCGCTAACGACTCTGCCTGCTTCTGTGCTTCCAACCTTGTTAGCAAGCTCAGCAGTCAGCACTTATGATGTGAATTTCAACAACAGGGTGAGCTCCTCCAAAGCCAGGGACCTTTTATCCCTCTTATCTTAAAATGTCTAGAAATCTTTTCAGTTTTGACCGCAATACATCACTTTGAATCACTTGCAGACCCTTCCTTCTGCTTCTGTTCCTCCATGCAGACACCAAGGAGTCCATACACTTCAGAAGTTGTTGATGGGGATAGAGACTCATAGAATTGTTTAGGGTGAAAAAGACCTTTAAGATCCTCAAGTCCAACCATATGAAGTGCTCTGTGCGGTGCCACCCAGTCCCTGCCGCCGGTCCCTGTGTGGATCACTGCTCCAAACCGGGCATCGAGGTAAGGCCACAGTGTTGGGGCTGGGAGGATGCCTCTGAGCAAGGCTCACTGCATGTGATACCTTGTGATGCCCTGCAAGGTGACATGTTCCTGGCTTGTTCCTGGCCTGTGCTGAGACAGCAGATCGGTCACACATCCAGTCTGTGTCTGACGTGCCACNTGTGGATCGCTGCTCCAAACCGGGCATCGAGGTAAGGCCACAGTGTTGGGGCTGGGAGGATGCCTCTGAGCAAGGCTCACTGCATGTGATACCTTGTGATGCCCTGCAAGGTGACATGTTCCTGGCTTGTTCCTGGCCTGTGCTGAGACAGCAGATCGGTCACACATCCAGTCTGTGTCTGACGTGCCACAGGGCAGGAGGGAAGCCACCAGAAGAAGCAAGGGAGCACAATGGAGGAAGCAGGCAGGTCTGTTGTTTGGATTTTCACTGCTGGGTCACCATCTAGACATTTGACAGGCTCAGCAGCAGGTCAGAGATCAAGTTACTATAGCAGTGTGGAGTGTGGTTGTGACTCCTCCACAGGCAGAAATACAGGCAGAGCTGCTGACCCCATGAGAACAAACATGAGACAGATCCCAGATGCAAGATACAGGAATAAGAAGCAAGAGATTTAAGGTCTGATACCTCCTAACTCACCAAGGGTAGCTAGAACCAGTTGCCATACCCAGCCAGGGTGCAGGATTTTTAATGGTGGTCAGACTTTCTGGTCCCTAGTGATCCCTGAGCTATTATCTCTTGGGCAAATACATGGGCTGATTTGAGAAGCTCAGTTAGTCCTGGTAGTGTGTGTGGTCCATTCTAGCACAGCAATGCATGAAACTGAGCTTATTTAGCAATCTTGCAGCCTTTGTTTCAACTTTGATGCTGCTGCTTCTCCTCAGCAGATGGAAGTCCCGATCCAAAGGTCAGTGAAATCAGTAAAAAGATTTCCATGGATTCTGGGGGACTTCAGACCCAAAAGGAGTGTTTCGTGGTCCCTTTTCTGTCCCTTCATGGCATGCCTTGTCCCTCAGTAATGCTGATATCATGGTTTTGGCAGCTGTTGACTGACCAAATTCCCAGTGCTGGGAAGAAGCACCCAACACCAGGTGCCTAGAGTCCCTCTAAGCTTACTTTGCATCTCCTCAGCATCCTTCCCCTGCCTCTCCCCGCCCCTGTACCCAGCGCTTTTTATATCTTGTGTAAACATGTTGGCTCTAAACACACCCAAAATGTAGCAGCAGGCACATTCTGCCCATACCTTCGCGCAGCGAGGCTGCAGGAGAGCAGAGAGAGCAGGAACCAAAGGAGAAAAGCAATCTGGATATGTGGGCTGAGTTTTGTGCTTTGGAGGTGTATTTTATTTTTTGCTTGTTTGTTTTGTAGCTTTCCAGATCCTTTTCTGGAAGCTTGTCATACGAGGTGCAGTTTGCTCTTGGCAGCGCGGTAGCAGCCTGCGTGGGGACGAATTCACGCTAAGTGCCCGAGAAGCGCTCAGACTCAGTCTCCGTGCCCGCAAATGAACATGCAGACCATTTTATGCACAATGAAAGAAGCTGCACCAAGAACTACAATGCCTAACCTAGTTTTTATTCATCCCATTTCGATCAAGGCCTCTGGAAGGTCACCGGCTCTTTTAAAAGTAAGGAAAATGTGGATAGACGCCCAGCCGCCATCCTGCTGACAGTGCACTTCTCTGACACATGTACAGTGCGCTGCTGAAACACTGATAGTGGTTTTTCACAGAGGTCTGCAATCTATTAGACAGCACTTACTGGTACGTTTCAATGTATCAGCGGATCCAAGGCTAAGCAGACCATAAAAAATTATGAAATATTTGGCTAGATGGCAGTGATCCTTTCAACCAACAATGTGAATGTATTACATTACACACACGCGTAAATACACACGTACATGCAGACAAAATCCGTGGCAGTGATCCTGATAAATTGATTGTGCACCTTTGACCACCTCCGCCGTGCTCAGCCGCACTAATCCATCTCCTAAGGGCGCTTCTCTCTCTCCAAAACCTCCCTGAGGCTGCCAGCAGCCACCGGTCCTTGAAGTGAGATCAACCTGCCACAAAACTGCTTCCCTTCTTCCCCCCTATTGGGAAATTCCTTTCCCACCCACCCCATATAATTACCCGTAGAAATGCAGGCTAGACATATTGAGTCCTGGACCAAAAATGAGTTTGAGGTCCAATTATTGCGTGACCGTGCAGGATTGAAAAAGGGAATTTTATATGACTGGAAAAGATAAATTCTCAGCCTTCTTCAGGGACCACCAGCATCTTCTTTGCCTGTCAAATTGAGACATAGCAGGCCTTAAAGTCATGATGTTTTTAGCTCCAGAAAATGTACTTTACATGATTTTTAGAGGTATTGAAAAGTCATTAATTATATATTTTTTCTTGTTTTCTGTCCTTTGTGGTTGAACTTACAGAAACGAAGATTTAGCTTAACACAAAGGTGTCTGTAAGAAATGTTTGATGTTAATATTACCTTCTCCAATGAAACGGAATCACAGAATCATAGAATTGTTTGAGTTGGAAGGGACCTTTGAAGGTCATCTAGTTCAACCCCCCTGCAATGAACAGGGACATCTTCAACTAGATCAGGTTGCTCAGAGCTCCATCCAACCTGACCTTGAATGTTTCCAGGGATGGGGCATCTCCACCTCTCTGGCCGACCTGTGCCAGTGTTCCACCACCTTTACTGTAACAAGTATTTTTCTTATATCTAGTCTCAATCTCCCCTCTTTTAGTTTAAAGCCATTGCCCCTTGTCCTATCACAACAGGCCCCGCAAAAAACTTTTCCAGGCTGAAATCTATGGAAAGCATCCTTAAAGATCTGCCAGCTCTGTTCTGCTCCCTTGTCCCTGAGGGCAGTTTCCCACGGGGTCCTATTGACTAACTCCTTGAAGAACTGGAAGTTTGCCTTCCTAAAATTCAGGGAAAAATTCCTAAAATGGAGACTTTACTCTTCTCCTGACCCATATCCCTCAAGACTGCAAACTCCACCAGTGCATGATCACTGCAGCCCATGCTGCTTCCAATCTGGACGTCATCAGTTAGCTCACTTGCATCGGTGACCATCAGGTCCAGTATCGCATCCTCTCTGGTGAGGCTGTCTATTATTACGTGGCTTAAGAAGATATCCTCAATGCATTCCAGGAGTCTTCTGGATTGCCTACAGCTTGCCGTGCTACTTTTCCAGCAGATGTTGGGGTGGTTGAAGTCCCCCAGAAGGACGAGAGCCTGCGAGCGTGATACTTCCTGTAGCTGGAGTAAGAAGGCTTCGTCAATAGGCTCCCCTTGATCGGGCAGCCTGTAGTAGACACCAACCACAAGGTTCCCTTTGTTGCCTCAGTCTCTAGTTCTTACCTATAAGTTTTCAACCTGCTTGTGGCTGTTCTTCAGGCACAGCTCTTCATACTCTATCCATTTCTTGACGTAGAGGGCAATGTCTCCACCTCTCCTTCCTTCCCTGTCCATTCTGAACAGCCTGTAGCCATCAATAGCTGCACTCCAGTCATTGGATTTGTCCCACCACCAGGTTTCAGTAATAGCAACTAAGTTGTAGCTTTTTAGCAGGACGGTGGCTTCCAGCTCTTCCTGGTTTTTGCTCATGCTGCATGCATTGGTGTAGAGGTACTTCAGCTGGGCTGTCGGCCATGTTACCTTCTTTAGAGGAACACCCTTGAGCTCCTTTCAGGTATTTTGCTGGTGTTTCCCTCTGGCCTCCTATTACCTCAGGAGCCCCTGGCTCATCTCTGTAAGACTTCAAGTGTGCTGCAATGTAGCCAGCATGTCCCATAGCACCAGACTGAGGGCCCTCACTAGCATCCCATTCCTCTAACCTTGGTGTGTGGTCCCACAGCTTGTCATGGGCAAGCCTGATTTTATCACCCTCCCCCTTCAAGTGTAGTTTAAAGCTCTGTCAATGAGCTCCGCTAGTTTGTGAGCAAAGACCCTCATCCCCTTTCACAACAGTGAACCCCATCCAATGTCAGCAGGCTTGGTGCTGTGTAGGCCATCCCATTATCAAAAAAACCCAAAATTGTGGTGGTGACACCAGCCACAGAGCCATGTATTGATAGACTGAGTCCATCTTTTTCTTCCAGTGTCGCTGCTTGCAACTGGAAGGAGAGAGGAAAAAGTAACCTGTGCTCCAGATTCCCTTACCAACTGTCCCAAAGCCCTGAAGTCTCTTTTGATCCCCCTTGGACTGTGTGTTGCAGCTTCATCACCACCCACATGGAAGAGCAGCAGTGGGTAATAGTCCGAGGGCTGTACCAGGCTAGGAAGTTTCCTAGTGACGTCCTTAACCCGAGCCCCAGGGAGGCAGCAGACTTCCCTAAAAGGAGGGTCTATCTGGCATATTGGACCCTCTGTTCCCCTCAGAACAGAGCTGCCTACAACTCTAATCCATATTTTCTTCCTTGTGGAGGTGGTCGTGATATGGGGGGTAGGCCTTTCTGACCTTGGCAACACCTGTGGTGTAGATGGATCGTCGTCCACATCATCCGTTGACCGGCCTTCCACATCCAGACCCTCGTACCTGTTGTACAGAGGCATCTGGGAAGGTGGGGTGGGCAAGGAGCAGGTTCGCCTGCCACCCAGAGCATGGACTTGCCTCCATTCACTCCTCTCCTTTAAGCTACTGCCTTCAGTCTGGTGGGAGGAGGATACAGCATCCCCTCAACCTTGGGTTTTTTTTTTTTGGTGATTGCTCCCGTTTCTGTGTCGGGGAGGGCAGAACATGGTTCCACCAGTATACCTCTTTCTCAGACTCCCTGATGCTCCTTAACCTTTCTAATTCCTCTTGTAGCTCTGCCACCAGGCTGAGCAGATTGTCCATCTGGCCACACCTCACACAGCTGTTCTCACTGCTGCCATCTGTTACCAGCGAAAGGCTCCAGCACTCCCTGCAGCCCAAGACCTGGGTAGCTGCATGTTTTCATGGCAGCCCTGTCTGGGTTGCCACATCCATTCTGCCAAGCGCAGAGGACATGGCTTTCCCCTGGGTGGATACTACAGCTAAGCTCCTTCTGAGAGGGTGATCACCACCGGCTGAACTCATTTCTTGAGCTGGTAGGGTGACTACGCCCTTCCACGTGAACAGCCATGCAAACCGACACGCCATGCTCTGTTTGCTGAAGCGATTTGCATTTGTGGATGGAAGATGCACAAAATGCATGTCAGAGTTGAGGGGCATAGAGTGGTATCAGCCCCTTTTAGGATACCTTGCACAATTTTATTAGTGTCTTAACCAAGAATTTCCACAGTCTTCAAGAGACTTTGGCTCCAAACATTGCTCTGCCATTCCTGGCATCAAGTATTTGTGCCAATAAAATCTTTATGCTGTGCCTTACGCTGCCGGTTGAGTGCATTGCAAGTGGAGTCTAGGCATACGTTTGTAAGGCTCCTCAGAGCTGTGTTAACACAATCACCCACTTTTAGCCTCCATAATTTAGAAAGCAGTTTCTCTAAACGCTGAGAAGACTCCTGAACAAAGAGCCATTAAGCTCAGCAAACCCTTCTGGCTTGTCTTCCCCTAGAAGTGTACTTGCAAGGACTGAGATGATGTCAATCTGATAATGGCCTTTCCTATTTCTATCAGTGCTCAGACAGGACCGCAGAATTGACGTTAATATTGTGTCTGCTTCATTAGTTCACCTACTGGCAGTTGCCTTGCTGAGATCACTGGTTTTTCCCGTTCTGTATTTATAGCTTTGTGTGCCGCTTTCAGCATGCAGATTATCAGAGTCCTGATCGCTGCGTTTTGTAGTTTATCAAGACCTTGTTTTGCTAGTCGTGAAAAACTAGTCTCAACTAACCGGGGAGGAGTGAAATTTCATTTCTCTCTTTCTCTTTCATAAATATGTGTATGTGTTTCAGGTACTTAGACACGCACGTAATCATTTAGAAAATAACTGGTGCCAATGTTGCCATTTCTAATGGGATGCTGCTAGCATGCAAGATCTTTAGAAATGTCTAAAGTCAAACCAGGTTCAACATACCGTCATGTCGGAAAGTGAAAAAGGAGAGGAGATTTGCAGTTCACACATGAGCCCATGTCTGGATTTAGGACTGTGGGCCCACTTCTCATCATCCCTCCTCCAGTGACACCAGTGGGTGCCTGGCAGACAGGGATCAATATTTTGCTGGTTAATCTTGTAGTATCTGCTGTCTTAAAGCTTCAGCTTCTGGAGCCAAGTGATTTTGCATTATTATCAAGGATTGTCTTTTAAGGGAACATCTAATTTTTAAAGTTGAAGAGAAAGCTTGCAAATGAAGTGAGGAACTCTAAAAGCTTGGACGCCAGCAAGCAAATGAAGAAAGACATACATTTCCTATTAAAAAGAATTGAATGATATAACTCTTGGCTGAGGGCCACAGAACTGCTCTCAGCGTTATTTCCGTCTGCTTGGGCCAGGACTGAAGGCACAGGGCATGTCTGCGCTCTGAAATGAGCCAGTGAAGGCTTCGGTGGCGAGTCCACTCAGCATGCCCAGCCCAGGCCTGGCTGGGGTGTCCAGATGACGACTACCTGGGCTTACGGTCTGTATGGCTCCTGGGCCTACTGGCTGTATCCTACCCTCTCCCCTTTCCAAGCCAACACTGAGCACAACTCAGCTGCAGCTGGACCACTGGGCAGTCTCTGCATGAAGGCCCATCATGAGATGAAGGATCCCACCAAAGGGTTCCTTCTTCCATTTTGTTTTGCTGAAGGATTATTTCTGATACCTTGTTGCTTTTGAGTGTGGGCTTTGGCTTAACCACAGAAATGGATATTTCCCCAAATGCTTGCCTTTTGTTGAGTAGTTTCTCTTTTTCATACCTTCTTTATAAGATGCCTGGAGGCATTTG
This sequence comes from Himantopus leucocephalus, assembly GCA_003993805.1. Lineage (NCBI taxonomy): Eukaryota > Metazoa > Chordata > Aves > Charadriiformes > Recurvirostridae > Himantopus > Himantopus leucocephalus. Next base: position 211,365,063 of record RSEF01000001.1, on the reverse strand, counting down.
CATGCACTCAGCAATTTATTTCTACCCCGCTGAAAGGGAAAAAATGAAAGTTGCAAATGTCAACTCATATTTGACTGATTTGGCCAATTGCTGGACTACAGGAAATTGTTCTGTCAATGTGAGGCACGTTCTCGGACAAGAAGACATGCATAGGAAGTGAGCAAAATACAGTTGCACAAAAGGTTTTTCATGTAACGTCCAAGATTAGATTAAAACAATAACACATTGTGAGGCTGGTGTGTGGTAAAGCAAGTAATCCTAAGAAAGCTGCCTAAAACAGATGGGATTGATCACCTTCTGAATGTACTTCTTGTTCTTCACCAGTGGTCTAGAGAACCTAGACAACTACCTTACACTGAGTACTAAGCCATGATTAGATTGCCTGAGAATGGCATTTTGTGCTGCTTGAGACTCTTGAGGGCATGTGAAACACCTACGTGAGGCTGGTGGACATGAGTGCTCTAATCAGTGATGGCTGGAAGGCAGGCAGGATAGTCAAGGACATATCACATAGCACAAGATGTTTATGATGGACAATCAAACCAAACCAAACCAAACCTTGAGGGTGGGGTGCAGCTGCAGATTCAGACACCTACTTTTAGATACTGCCTACATATGAGTTGGGCATCCAAACTCTCACTGTAATCGGGGGACATCTAATCGGTGCAATCAATGGAGCCTGGAGAGAGATTCAGGTGGGCACATACAGATGTCTACTTTAAGGTAATGTGAATCAGTCTCTAGGCTCCATTGGCTGGGATAAGATTTTGTTGCCTGCACATGACATATAGTGCCATATGAGATGATTTACAGTATCAAGATATCCACACAGGGTGGGTAGATAGGAGGCAGAGCTGAGACCTTCTGGAGATGCAGCTGGAGGATAGGCAGGATACCCTGGGACATCTCAAATACCTACCCATGTGAATCAAGACTCTAGATCTCAATGGGGTATGGAGGAATTTAAACACCCAGCTCACATGTGCACCTTACATGGCAGACACCCTCATAAAGATGTCTCAATATGCAACTGAATCTCACTGCTAACTTTTAGATGGTGAAAGAAGAAATTTATCCCATTTTTAAAATGGATCTTTACCCTAAAAAGTCCAAGTTAGTTCACAGAATCCACTGAATTTCTATCTGTTCAGGCTTTTAAGTGCTTTGAGAAGGAAGGGAGTTATTGCTTATCAGCCAAGTCTTGCCTTGGGAGTTAGCTGCAATTGAGGATACACCTACAAATCCCAGTGCTCACATAACTGGAGAACAACCATGTGCTGGGTTTCTCAGATAAGCTTAGAAATTATATCAGGTGTCTGATGTCCTGCATAACACAGGCCTTATTACATGTTCTGGTCACTCACTGAAGCCAGAATCTATAAAGCTGTGACTCCCATGAATCAACCAGAACTAGGGCATGACTTCATGAGAAAAACATGACTTTTCATGAGAAAAACATGAGCCCTGTTTTTAAATTTTCTTTTGATAGAGAATTCACCATAGCAATTAATGAGCTGTTCTGGTGATTAAACCTTTCACTATTAAAATTCATCTTTCTACTCTGAATGTGTCAAATGTCAGCTTAAAGGCATTGGATTGTGTTGCGGATTTGTCCATGAGAGTAGTGAACCCTTCGTTGTCCTGATTCCTGCATGTGAGGAACTTAAAAGGTATCATCAAGGCATCATTTAATCTTTTTTTCTATAGCCAGAAGGATTGAACTCTCTAAGTTTTCCACCATGTTTCTTGTCCTTTGGTTGTTCCCAGAGCTTTTCTCTGAACACTACCCATTTTTTTGAAATTCTTCCTAAAATGTTGTCACCAAAGCTGGACAATTATGCCAGAGACACTATGACCTCTGGACCCCTACTCAGCATTTCTGTGTTCGTTCAGTCGCTTTGGCTTCATTCACTTTTGGCTACAGCTTTTTATTTATCTGTGCGTGGCCTTAGTCGTTGCTTTCCATAGCATCCCTCAGCCTGTATATAAAACCAATTGTCGTTAAATATTTACTTTGTCAGTGGTGTGCTGTCCTCATAAGTTGTGATTACACTTATATTTATGCTATCAACTTTATTAAATATCTTTTCTTTCCATGTCATAGTGAAAAATGTTAACAGAAAGTCAAGAAAAAGTCCCATAGGATCCTGTTTGAGGATGTTTCTCCGGTTACCCTTACATTTGAAACTTGTCACTGCTTGTGTCTAAC
>RSEF01000001.1:211344627-211355079 GCA_003993805.1 Himantopus leucocephalus | reverse complement strand
TCATTGACCTGCTGGCTCTTCCAGTTAACCCCCTCGTCGATCCTTGTAAATGGAGGGATAGAGGAGGACACAGCTTGTGCTCCTGATCCCTTAGGTGTGTCAACTGCAGCACTCAGCTCGGTGTTTCTGCAAACTGTCTGAGGGTGCACTCGATCCCACTGTCTATTTCATTGATAAATATTAAACAGTACTAGTCCTAATATGGACCCCTGAGGGACACTGCTTGTCACTGATCTCCATCTGGACATTGAGCCATTGACCACTAGCCTCTGGAGGCAAACATCAAACCAATTCCTCATCCACTGAACAGTCTATCCATCAAATCCATATGTCTCCAATTTAGAGGGCACAACTTGTGGGGGACCGTGTTAGAGGCCTTACAGAAGTCCACATAGATGACATCTCTTGTCCACTGATGTAGTCACTCCATCACAGAAGGCCACAAGTTTGTCAGGCAGAACTTGCCCTTGGTGAAGCCATGATGGCTGTCTTGAATCACCTGCATGTCCTCCACGTGCCTTACCATAGCTTCTTGGAGGATCTGTTCCATGATCTCAGGCACAGAGTTGAGACTGGCAGGTCCATAGTTCCCAGGGTCCTCATTTCTACCCTTTTTAAAAATGGGTGCAATGTTTCCTTTTTTCAGTCATCGGGGACTTCACCTGACTGCCATGATTTTTCACCTATCATGGAAAGTGGCTTGGCAACTACATCAGCCAATTCCCTCAAGAGTTTGTGATGTATCTCATCAGATTCCATAGACTCCTCTATGTTCAGATTCCTCAGGTGGTCACAAACCTGATCTTCTCTTACAGTGGGAGGGACTTTGGTCCCCCAGTCCCTGTCTTGTGGTCCCATCCACTCGAGAGGTGTGGGGCAAGAGGCTGCCAGTGAAGACTAAGGCAAAAAAGTTGCTGAGTACCTCAGCCTTCTCCTTGTCCAGTGTTACCAGTTTGCCAGGCTTCACTTTAGGTGGGTTTATAGGCACATGTGTTTGAACAGAAGTTGTCATTAGTTGAAATAATAGTAACAGAAAAATTGAAAAAAAAAAAAAAATCTTACTTGAAGTTTAGAACAACTTAGGGCTGAAATCTGAAATTCAGAAAGACTTTAAGTAAAGCATTTGGCACCATGCTGGACATGATTTAGGCCTGCTTATACTATTTGCAAGCTCACGTTCAGCATTGTGTTAGACAGAGCAAAGCATTTCAATTTTAAGTGATAATTTAGCATAATTTTCTCCTGCAGGAAGGTTTAACCCAGGTAGAGCCTTGTTTCTGAGCTGACAGAATTGTAAGAAGTAAAAATCATACATGAAACTAATTAGTCATATTTAAGGGACAAAATATGCAAGTAAGGTGATGCTTAGCATTCTAGATTAACTGGTTTTGTGCCTATTCATATGTTCTCTTGCCATTCTAACATTCATTTTAGCAAGGGATTTTGTGTCAGTTACTAAAATGTACACGGCACAAATGAATTTTTTCTGCAGGACAGATATCTTAAATACAGACTCTGTGAGAAAGGCAGGGAGGGTGCTAAACTCTGTGGAACTGTTTTCTTCACCAGTATGTTACTTATTAAATGTCTCAGCTGAAAAAAATCCGTTCAACTTCACTGCCATTTGCAAACATAAAAAAGTCAGTGGGGCCAAATGTAGCAGTCAGATGTTGGATGTCATTTGCTCCATTTCCATATTTTCCTATTCAAACACGGTATGTCAACAAAAGAGAACAAGTTTGGATTTGTCTTAGTGGGAACGAAAAAAAAAAGGATTGTTTACATAGATTCTCAAAGGAAGACCACAGGGAATAAAATATCAGAAGCTAATAAGAAGGGTGGTTGCCTTATAGAAAAGGAAAACATAAACCTTTTTTTGATCTTGGCAGGAGCATAATTCTTAATGGAAATCAACCAATCCCACATGATTTGCTGCTGACATGCTAAGTTATTCCATTTCAGATCAGGGACTGACAAACCTTTCTTGCTTTTTTGACTTTGACAGGTTAAGCAGCTTCAGAATTTTTGATCGTTTGTTTACAATATATAAGCTGAAAATAATGCTTTTTTTTTTTTTAATGTCTTATTTGAAAGCCATGGCCAGCAATTGTAAAATGTATAATAAACAGGACATAATTGTTATTCTTTAGAGAATGGGGCTCCTAACTAATGAGATAGGGAGCTTGTAACTGCCTTGACAAGTCATCCTTAACCATGTTAATTAATAGGGGGAATGTTGTGTCCATTCAGATGAAAGACTCAGCAATCCTAATGCTAAGAAGAGATCATCAGCTTAAGAAATGAACTTTCTATCTTTGTGTATGTCTGTGGAGTTCTAAGAACAAGATCCTGAAAGTTATTACAATTAATCTTTGATCCAGATAGAACCAAAACATAGAACTATGAATTTAGAAACAGATTTAACCAGAACAAGAAGTACATATGCACACAAAAGAATGAAAAATTATGTTTTTTCTTAAAAGTGCAGCTTTTGCGTCTCTTTTCCCTGAAAGCTGGAGATGATCTTAATCTGTCTACCTTCTTCCTCTATAAATTTCAAACAGCAGCGAAGAAAAGATAGTCCTTTGCTTTGGCCACTTATCTAGTGAAGAGTACTGCAACACAGGCAAATGTATTCAAGACTGCTTCCATTTTAAATAATGTACTTCAGTAGGCTGAGTTTCTTTGGCTATCTTTTCAAAGCACACCCTTCCAGAGATGCTATCTGCAGGACAGGGCCCCAAGAGTGACCAAGAAACCTATGAAAGTTGGGGTGTCACAGTTTTCTATCAACCAACAAGATCACCAGTGAAATCCAAAGACCAGAAATAGTGGCAAGAAGAGAATTAACAAGAAAGTTTACTGTATGTCAAGAAGAAAAATGGATTAAATAATCAACACAAGTCAAAACTCCTTAAAATCTGGATAGAAATATGATTAAGATTCCTGCCATTAACTAAAAACTCTAACTCTGTAGTAACAAGCTTCAGAAAGACTTTTGTAAAATTCAGCCCTACTACATAAAGACTTGGCTAGGTTTAACTAGACTTACCAGAGCTGCTCTCATGCAGTAGGTTTGATTCATTTATTTCAGGGTGGAGATGGGGAATCAAGGTGGGTAGTCCGATCTCTGAACATTGGTGACATGCTCTGAAGGAACAGTCAGACATGGATCTTATTGCAGCTCATCCTTTGTTCCCAGCGCTTGGTCACCAACACAGGCCTTTCACGCATGCACAAGTGCACGCATGCCCCTCGCACATTCAGTAAGTATCTCTCACTGTATGTGTGTATGTATATATACACATACATATACATTTTCTACTTACCACTTGTTTTATTGGGAAAACAACAATTGACTAAGTGAGCTGAAAAGCAAATATTTAAATATTGGTTTCAAAGCTCAGACCTAAATTTAAAATGAAGTAAGCTGTTAGATTCACTTTCATTTTTGGTAATATTTCAAAGATGAAATGAACTCCTGTTAAAGAAAAGAAGGTTATGACACCATCTTCTTTCTCTTAAGTAGCTGTCTTCCTCGTTGTTTTATGGGGAAAACTTACATTTTTAAGGTGGAGCTGAGCACAACTCATAATAAATGGGCTGTAGATCCAAACATTGGAAAATGCCTGGTGTATTTAGCTGGGAGCTTGTTTTGTATCGTCAGAATAACAGTAAATCTGTTTATGCCTCCAACGGCTTTCAGGTTGTCAGGTCACTCAGCAGCTTCCCCTTTGTTTCTGTGTGACTGCAATAGTGAATTGCAGCAGTCAGATGCTTTACAAACCCTTGATCGTAGCCTGTATCAAAAAAGTGAGTGATGATGTATTTAATTTACTGCCATAGTCAGAGGACAAGCCATTCTTCTGTGCCAGAAAAGGGCAGTGGTGAGGTAGGTAGCTTCAAAATGCACTGGTGTGTCTGTGTGTGTGTTGGGCTGGGAAATATCAGTGAATCAGAATACTTGTGGAAGGACTTGGGGCAGGTAAACTTTTCCTCATGGGGCTTTCCTGCTTCCCTGGAAACCTGACATCTGTCCTTTCACTCACTGACAGAGGCTGCAATCCTGAGTGGCACAGGGCCTCCCTGCAGCATCCCAGGCTTGGAGAAGAAGGTCTTTCTTTGTGTACTGCCCACTCCCTGTAGAAGACTTATGGAGCCTCCTGACCTGATATGTTTGGCTCTACCACTTGGGTAGGGAGAGGAAGGAGCACTACCTCGTGCTCCTTGTGCTCCAGCCGGTCTTTCATATGTGGCTGGAGCTCCAGGGTGTGCTCTTCCAGCTTGTCCAATGGTAAATGTTGGGCATTTGAAAAGCCTTTTGTCCTCCTGAACCCCATCTCTGACTGTCTTTTAACTGTTGAATCCTGCATCTGGCAGAACAAGCAGTGAAGTGAGCCCAAGGGTAAGGAAGCAGTCATGCAGGTTTCAGTGCGGTGCTTGTGACTATCTGATGTTGTTTAGCTAATTAAAAAAATCCTCTGGGTTGAATGAAAGAACTGTGGGCTGGCTACAGCTGCGGTACATATCTCTGCTTGGAGATTGACAGATGTCTCCCTGGTATGACAGAACTGGCTTTACAGACTGCTGATGGTGCTCCGTGGACTGCAGTGTGAGAAGCACTGTTCTAGCTCACCAGTCAGTAATCTTTATTGTAATTATGTTTTTCGCTTGTGTCTGTACAACTCCAGCTGGCATCTGGGAGCTCTACATACTAACTCCTAGTCCCTAGTATCAGTCAGTGAAACTAGAGAGATTTTTATTTAGTTTTCATTAAAAGAATGATTGCAGTGCTTTAAAATTTTTCTTCTGCATGCTGATATTTTTAAATATGTGACTGATAGATACATTGCAACAATCATTGATTTTACCTGTGCTCAAAACAAAAACTCACAGATGTTAGTCTAATACCATCTCTAACAGTTAACAAATTTTAACTCTCTGCTTCCCTCTGCATACCTCTGTACAGTAGTTCCATCTTTGTATTTTTCAGTCTATATCTTTACATGGGAAGAAATGGCTTGTGCTTAAAGGACTGGATTTAGAATCAGAATTTAGATTTCATATTCAGCCTCGTATTTCCCTCAAATTCTTAAGCAAGTTGCACAGTAAGTTGCAGAAAAAGCAGATGTAGAAGTGCTGAACTTCTAAGTATCTTGTTCCCATTGTGAAGGTTCTGGAGTCAAGTGCTAAAACTCTTGTAAAGTAATGCCAAGTACATTAGGCACCCTCTAACAGATTTCACAATAACATGTTAAGCAAAAACAGTGCTGTCAGCATATTTCTGCCTGGAGACAGCCAACAGGAAAAGTGAAGAACAAGGGAGTGATATGGATCTTTGTCTACTCCATATCAAGAACCTGAAATCCTTTCCATGTGCAACCTTTCTTTCAAAAACACAGAGGTGCTGAAAAGAGGGAACGTAATCTTTTCTCTTATATAACAGTCTTGTATTACAAAGCTGAGGAAATAAGTTATTCCCCAGATAAGGGATTTGAAGCCTCTTTAGAGAGAGTGTCATAGCCATGGATGCTGTCCTCATCACTTGCTGGAGATGAGCAACCATATTCAATGTGCAAAAGGGGGAATTTTTGTGAAGGTGGAAGCTGGCTTTCAGTGCACAATGAAATTTAAGTGTTTGCATCCTGTCACTGTTTCACAATCAATTTTCTGTTGTCTTTAAATGCTGTGCTCCTCACTATTAGCAATCAAGCAGCATAGATGCTTTTCATTCCTATCCTTTCACTGACCTGTTTCCAAAGGAAGGCATAGATGGCTGATAAGGGGTTTGTCCCTGACATATGAAGGGTGCAATGAACACAGAGATTGGAGGAGTGCATCTCATTTATGAATACGGACCATTCTCAAGTGTGAAATAAATTCAGAACTGTCCACACCCGTGAGATATGCTTCCAGGTAAACTTATGGATTTGATACATAGACTGAGGAGATTTCCAAGTTGAAAAGTAAGGCTGTGTTGGAGTTAGGTTTTAGGTGTCAAACTTCTGCTAAAATTGTGCTTTCAAATTCCCAGTTACCTGATGGATACTGTCCTTTTGACTATGAATAGCAAAAAACCACAGAACATGAATATGAATACATCGATGAATAAAAAATGTACTTTTAAAACTTGTAGTTCACATGCATATGGACTTATCAAGAGGTTAGAATTGGCAGATATATCTGTAATCAACATCAATTCTTGGCTTTGGACCAAGATTAATTTATTGTAGTGACAGTAACGAATACAACAAAACCCCACTGGGTAAAGAGGTCGCTATGGTAACGTGGCAACAACAACAGTAACAACAACAAAAACAGTAATAATAACAACAACAATAAAATGTTACTGCATTAGTTGAACCTTAAATACTCTCTACATTGTACTTGCATTAAAATAGCTAATAAAATTGAAGATCGCTGATTTTATTGCAGTCTGCCTTGCTAATGTTTCTACACTACATACATAAAGTAGGCATTGTACTATTTGTTACTTATTAGGTCCTATGAGGAATTTGCATTTTTCAAGAGAAAACCTCAAAGCACTGTCTGATAATTAGCTCACTGTAATTGATTTTGAAATACATTGAAAACATAAACCCTTCACCTTGTGTTCAGCTGATGGTCTTTTGCCCTGCTCCACTGAATGATGCTCGCTGGTACTGGCAGCTGCCCAATTACATTTGCATCTACTGTGGCATCAGTTACTGTGGTATCCTGTATAATATTATTTTCTTTTGCACTATATACAACAAAATAAAAAGAAAAATAGACTCAGAATGTTGTTATGCATGTTAACACTCACCTGTCTGAGGAATATTATAACGAAGGTGCATAACTTCAAGTGATATGGGTATTTTATACAGTTTGGATGGAATTCAGAGGCAATCAAGTGCACCCTCAGTAAGTTTACAGATGACACCAAGTTGGGCGGGAATGTTGATCTGCTTGAGGGTAGGAAGACTCTACAGAGGGACCTGGACAGGCTGGATAAATGGGCTGAGGCCAACGGTTTGAGGTTTAACAAGGCCAAGTGCTGGGTCCTGCACTTGGGTCACAACAACCCCATGCAGTGCTACAGGCTTGGGGAAGAGTGGCTGGAAAGCCACCTGACAGAAAAGGACCTGGGGGTATTGGTCAACAGCCAGCTGAATATGAGCCAGCAGTGCGCCCAGGTGCCCAAGAAGGCAACAGCATCCTGGATTTTATTAGAAATAGTGTGGCCAGCAGGACTAGGGAAGTGATCTTCCCCCTGTACTCATCACTGGTAAGGTCACACCTCGAATACTTTGTTCAGTTTTGGGCCTTTCACTACAAGAAAGACATTGAGGTGCTGGATAGTGTCCAAAGAAGAGCAGCGAAACTGGTGAAGGGACTAGAGAACAGGTCTTATGAGGAGCGGCTGAGGGAACTGGGTTTGTTTAGTCTGGAGAAAAGGGGGCTCAGGGGGGACATTATTGCTTTCTACTACGACCTGATAGGAGGTTGTAGAGAGGTGGAGATCAGTCTCTTCTCCCAAGTAACAAGCAATAGGACAACAGGAAATGGCCTCAAGTTGCTCCAAGGGAGGTTTAGATTGGATATTAGGGAAAATTTCTTCACCACGAGAGTTGTCAAGCATTGGAACAGGCTGCCCAGGGAAGTGGTGGAGTCACCATCCCTGGAGGTATTTAAAAGACATGTAGATGTAGTGTTTAGGGACATGGTTTATTGTTGGACTTGGCAGTGTTAGGTTTACCATTAGACTTAATGATCTTAAAGGTCTTTTCCAACGTAAATGATTCTGTGGTTCTATGGTTCTATGATTGGGTTAGGAACTGATTGACACTTATCCAACCCTTTTGTGTGACAAGCTGGAAAATGCATTCTATTGTATTTCAGGAGATTTTTAATACTTTTTGATTTTTAATAGACAGTATCCCTTTCTACTCCAAAACCTCTCCTTTCAGGTGAAAATTGATAATTTTGTATTTCAATGTTTTATACATTTTCCTACAGAAATTGCTATTTTAATTTGTCTATTAGTATTCATTCTAGATTAAGGATCTACTACAAAGGAGAACAGACAGTACAAATTATAGGTCATGTACAAGATCGGACTCCTTACTTTAAATGGGAGGCCTCTAGGACACAGCCAGTGGAGTACTTGTTTGTATTTTCTGAGGTCTGTAATAGACCTCCTGTGTTTCTCAACTTATCTTCTGTTGCTCTGTGGCCCCATACAAATTTGCAAAATAGTAATCAGAGTAGTACAATATCTCTGACAACTAGCTCAACTGTAGCAGACTTCAAATAAAATTCCTTTCAGGTCATTTAGCCCTTCACTATCATTTCCTCATGCTCTTGTGTTTAAGTGTTATGTGCAGCTGAAAGAAAAGGGGATGAACTTTGATGCTGTATCAGTCACAGCTTTTAGTATCATTCATTCAATTTCAGTGATGACAATACAAAGGCATTGTGCAAACAGCTTACAGGTAGGAGTTGTTTTGCAGCAATCTTCTGTTTCAGTCAAAGATCACTAAGTTACTGATGTCAACAGCAATCACTGTTTATTAAAAGAGGAACTTCTAAATTTATTTCCTTTCTTTATTTTTTCTGCTTTTACTATGCACTTAAAACTCAATATGTTTTTTATAACAAGGTCTTAGAAGTCACAAGGGTATCTCAAAACAGCACCAGAAATCTAAAAGTTCTAAGTAGTAAAAACAACACAAAATTTAAAAATTTTCTCAGGTACTTTGAAACAAATGAAATCCTGCTTAAACTCTCTGAGGAGATGCTAACAATGTTCTGATGCTTAAGGAATCAACACTAATAAAGGAAACACTGTAACACATAAAACCATCAAATTGTATACCACCAAGGAGTCTGGGTTTCCTCTTTTATAATACTTCATTTGTTAATTCCGCTGTATGGACTGCCATTTGTGCAAAACAATCTCTGAAATATATAGATACATAAAAGCAAGGTTTTGTTGCTCTCTTAAAGCTGTACAAAATAAGCCAGAATCTACCTGGTGAACATCTACAGGTGGAATTTAGGATGTTCATGATTTGTTAGGAATGAATGGACACCTGTATAAAAGTTACTATCTCTGCTGACAAATACACTTCCCCCTGTGATCCCTGCCTTTTTTGTGTTTTTAAAGAAAGGGCCTAGATGAGTGACCAATATTCCCTCATGGGCAGCAGAATCAACATTGTTCCTTTTTGTGCAGTATGGCAAAATTTATATTCTTCATAGAAACAAAGATTTCTGAGGTATTTGAGAAAGAAAAATCAGATGTTTAATCTTGTGTTTTTTGAAGACCATTAGGAGTTCAGCTGGATCTAAGGTTGGCTGGCATGAAGTAAAATCTTCATACTGGGTCTCTAAGTTACCTAATTATATCCTGTTAATTCTCAGTGGTGTTGCTACTGTGTCATTTTCTTCTTCATATTGCGATGCCTATTGCAACTGAAGAACCTAACCCACCAATTTTTCCAAAGGTCAAGTCAGTCTACATGCAACATTTAGGTTTCTGCAAATCTTGGTTTTGCAGAAGTAGAGGAAATGACTAGCAAAAGTCGTGAGTTTGTCTTTGCATTTTTTTTTAAAAAGTTTGCACTGTTTGCCTCCATTGCCTGGAAGAGTCCTCATTTTAGTTTGTTAGTTTAGTAGAATCCGTGAGCAATTACTAGTCAAGTGATACAATTACTACACCAGTGTGGAAGACAAAATATGTTTAAGCAAACAACTTCCTTCTTCCTAGACTACCCATCATATTCACCTTTATTTGGGGTCAGACAGCTCCAGATTTCAATTAGAATCTGTATGGAGCTCCAGAGTTAGTAGGTGAATTCCTATTCATTTTTAAAAATTCTTGTGAAAATTATTCTGCTGATGGAAAGGGAAATGTTGAAACATTATAAGAAAGACTGGCTTTGAAGTTTTGTCCAGATGCATTGGAAGTATGTAGGCATACCATTTACACAACTTTGGGTTTTTTTTTCATTTATTCTGACTGATTTTGAGATTCAGTAGATATTTGAACAATACATCATATATCATTTGCCTCCTTAGTGACTGCTAGACACTGGATGTCCATGGTTACTTACAAGTTACTTATCACTTCCGAACATCAGTGTCTCTGACAGACGAATGCTTAGCTTTGCTGTCTAAAATAAGATATATACCTTGGTTTTGCATAATAAGAATTGCTTTTGTCCTTGAACGTTATCTAATAAGGTAGTTCTAATCTTCTCTAGTTGTTTAAAGACATATTTAGTTCAGATGACACATGTGGGTTTACATGACATTTTTTAGCTCCTGGTGGACCATCGTATAGTATGTGCCAGGCATTAGTGTACCTACAGCAGGCAGCCCCAAAGCTACCACAAAATTGCTTTTTGTAGTTGTTTTATCTTCCAAGAATCATAGAATCATAGAATGGTTTTGGTTGGAAGGGACCTT
>RSEF01000001.1:211291291-211308245 GCA_003993805.1 Himantopus leucocephalus | reverse complement strand
TTAAAGGTCCCTTCCAACCCAAACTATTCTATGATTCTAGGATTTTACCAGACAATTTAACTAGAGTAGACTCAACTGCAGGACAGAGCTGGGGCAAGGGGGCAGAGGTGAGGACAGCTAGATTCTGCCCCATAGGACATGCAGGGATTTTGGTAGGGTGAAGGATAGCTGTGTAACCTTCTCATCCAAGCTGGTTGCATTAGTTCTGATGAAAATTACCACTTCTTGACCTAACTGGCATGCATGTGTGATGAACTTTGAAGAAAACCAGTATTTTCTTGTGGGAAGTAGGACTAACTTGTGTATGTTTCAAGCAGTTTTCTCATTCCTGTACAGGTGCAGACCCAATGGCATGGTGTTACCAGTGAGGGCTAGGCAGCTGACCCCCATGTCTTCTTAGTTCCAAACCATCCCACTTTTAAAGATTAAATTCAGCCAAGTGTGGTGGAGTTTCAGTGCTGAACTCTCTCTGCCCAGCTCCTGAGCCCTTCAGATGGAGCAGGGTGGGGGAAAAGACATTCCTAGCTGGAGTAAGAGGATGTGGTTACTAACTTACGTGCTGGCAGCTTGGACCTGGAGCCCCAAAACTGCTGTGTATAAGAGATGAAGGCAGTTGCTGTCCTCACCAACAGCTTGGGGGAAGTGGAGAAGATTTTATTTGCACTACTCCAAGTCTATCAACTCTGAGTCCTATCAGCCTTTAGATACATATTCAACTGTTGTCCTCCTAAACCCCTCTGCCTATTGCCATCCAGAAGAGCAACACAGGGTATACCGGAGAAGCTGGAGTCCTGTGCTCCCTGTTTCAGGCAAGAGAAACCCCCTCTTCTGCTCCCACTGCTGAGGACCCTTTCCACGACAGCATGAGAAATGCAGTGCCTTGCCAGGTAAGCAACACCTTCAGCTACTTCCTATAAAATGTATTCATTACTGTTTTGCAAGGATAAAAAACCCCAGCACTGCTATTTGTTTCCCAAGCTTTCCCATTGCATTTACGAGACCAGGAGGACTGACGCTGTGGGTCTCAGATGTGGATCTGTGATCTTCTGTGGCCCCTGTCTGGACACGGCTCTGTGCCCTCTCCTCTCCTCCCGCAGACTGCAGCAGCACCTGTCGCTGCATGGAGCAACCCCCGACGTCGGGTTTGGAGGTGAAGGTCAGCTAATTGGGCTTAAAGCTTGTCTAGCAGTTTTGCAAACAGTCTGGTCTGTTGCGTGTCCCAGGCCACTGAGCAATCACCTCGCTACCTCCGTTTTGAGGCCACTTACATCTGGATAAAGCACGCCTCGCGCATTTTGATTCCCTTTTCATTCATCTGAGCAGATATTTACAGATTTTCCTGTTTTTTCCTGCTGAGCACAATAGGCAGCTGAGCCCCCCCATTTCTCTCGGCGAGGGTCCTTACCCACTCCAGTCAGAGCTGACTCTCAGTTTTCTTCCTGATAAACTGAACAGCGCAAGACTCACATAATTGCGGAAATTTCTCCTTACACTCACATCGTTTGTGTGAGTATTTTCTGACACCTCTACAATTTTTTCAAAAGCCCTTTAAAAATGCTGACATTTAACTTGAATACAGCTTTATGGTACTGATGTCATCAAATCCGTATGAAGAGGTAAAATCACCTTGTTGTAATCATCATTCTCTTGTTTAAATATCCAAAGGTCATTTAACCCCTCTTGCTACGTGCTTTGGAGAGATGCTCCGCAGCTCTGGCCCTAAATCATCTGAGCTTTGCTCTGTGTACTGGCAGATACAAATCAGGCTTTATTAAAGCATATTTTGTTTGAATGGGTCCTGATTGCTTTGTATAATGGCGTCATTATTTACTGTTCTGTCCATATCGGACCACCCACAAACCTTATCGGCAATGGCTTTACGGTTCGTTCCAGATGGCTGATGGCCCTAGCAGGCCACCAGCAAAATATCCATGCTATTTTTTGAGTGGTGCCCATGAGCTGCTGGCAGACCTGTATAAAGCAAGCTGCTGCTGTGTGCTGAGGCGCAGCATGGCCATTGAGGCTACTGGCAGAGCAGTCTCACTAACAAACCTCTCCAAATTAATTCAGAGGCTGTTTCTCTTTGGGAAGGGCTGCAAAGCTTCCCACATCCACAAGGCCTTTCCATCCCAACACTAGACCCTCTTGCTTCAAAAAAATAAAAACCTGCCCTGTGTTGGATTTTCACACTGGAAACATTGGAAACATTGGAAACATTGGCTAGAAACATTGGAAACATCGGCTAGAAACATTGGAAACATCAAGCATGTTCATTGTGTTTATTGATTTCAAGTGAAAGACAATCAGAAAAGGAACAGATGGCCACAACTTAAAGCTCTAAATATGAAGAGACCAAATCATAGAATCATAGAATATTTTGGGTTGGAAGGGACCTTTAAAGATCTTCTAGTCCAACCCCCCTGCAATGAGCAGGGACATCTTCAACTAGATCAGGTTGCTCAGAGCCCTGTCCAACCTGACCTTGAACGTTTCCAGGGATGGGGCATCTATCACCTCTCAGGGCAACCTGTGCCAGTGTTTCACCACCTTCATTGTAAAAATTTCTTCCTTATGTCCAACCTAAATCTCCCCTCTTTTAGTTTAAAACCGTTGCTCCTTGTCCTATCACTATGGGCCCTACTAAAAAGTCTGTTCCCACTCTTCAACCGTCGTAAGTCCTTTGGCAAAAATGAGCACAAAGAAGTTTGCATAGAACTTGGACCTGCAATCTAACCTAAATTTTGGGAAGAAATGCACTTGTCGCTGCTGTTTGTTACCACTGTTGTGTTTGCAGTAGTGAAGCACGCTGGGGGCCTGTGCACCGTGTGTGGGAAACCACCTGGCAGCTCCAGGTAGCACCGGCATGGGTGCAGGAGCTCTGGTCAGCTGTCTGGCTGGTCTCTGGAGCACAGAAACATGGCATGAAGAGACCTTATCTCAGCCGTCCCTTACTGGTGGGCAGGGAAGGAGCCCAGCAGGCAGATGGACATCTGTGCCTCAAGGAGCCTCCTAGGTTAAGCAGGAGACAAAGTGAATGCACCAGGGATACAGCAGACCCCCAAGGTTGATGTGAGTCTATGTCTGACCACTGTGGGTGCAATTACCAGCTGCCTCAGCATGGCTGATGTTCTGCATGTCAGCTCAGAAATAAACATCACTCTAAGGAAAATCTGGGACAGGGAGGATTGTGCTAAGCAGCAAATATTTTTACAGTAAAAGAGCAATTTCTTGGAGCTCTAATCTGCAGAACGGAGCTCTCCTTCCTCTCTCCCTCTGCTGATCATTTCTCCTGCATACCAGGGAGTGGGCAGGTGAGAGTGGGCGGCTGGTGTGCAGAGCTGAGTGCATCTTTGCAAATTATCTGCAGGCTTCAGGTAAAATGTAGATCAGAAAGTATCACAGAGCAGGAGCTGGTTTTTGTATTTGGATAAGCAAGGCTTGATGTGGGATTTTATGAGGTTTCTGCACTGTTACAGGAGCACCTGGTTCCCACTAAGGAAACACTGTAAAAAACACAAGTAAAACCTCCCCAGTGGGGTTTTGAAATGTCTATATCAGGCTGGTGCCATTTTGGTCCTTCCAAACTGTCTGCCTGTCCAAAGCCTGGAGAAGTCAGCGGAAAATCCCACAGCTTTCAGGAAACATTGTGTCAAGTCATATTAGACCTATAACCAGAACGTATCCATGGGAAAAGTATGGCTTGCTTTCTCCTTCATCCAAATGCTAGTTGGCTTCTAGTATATGGGAAACTTAAGACAACAGTATACCAGGTATTAATGTGTTCCACTCCTTATACTCCAGGGACAGCACTATGTCTCAGAAATCCCAGTGACCTACTCCATATGTTATGGAGAATCAACTTCCGGCCTTCATAAAATGTTTATTTGTATGCCAGTCCTTGGTGGTAATCCAGGACTTCAGGTTGTCTGTAGCAAAGGACTATATCAGCTTTATGGCGTTTTCGACTGGTGAGAGGGAAGACTTGCTGATTGAACATTTTGAAGATTGACATTATTCCTCGATCTCAGATGCTTTGGACTCAGTGACTCGAGATACTGCACCCAAAAGCACTGCTCACTACAGTAAAAGAAAATTAGAAACATGATTCAAGAAATTGCGAGAACATCCAGGATTTCAAAGAGCAAGCAAAGAGCAAGCAAAGAGAAGAAGGAAAACATAACACAGGCAAAGCAAGACGTGAAGCTGTTGGTTCTTTGCGAGATGTGGCGCTGTCTAGAGTGTGGGGGCTGCGTTGGGACCCAAAGGTCTCTGGATCTGCCGCAGATTGTCTGGCTGACCTTGGGCAGGTCCCTGCCCCTCCGCTTCCCTTCCTTGTTCAAAGAGCCAGAGCTATCTTTTACAAATATTTGCCGAGGTAGTGCCTACCACCAGGAATCAAATGTCGAACTTGCCCCTTATTCTTCTCCCTGTTTAAAGTTTGTAGGTGCTATTTCCTCTTCCCAAGGGTGGTGCACAGGCCTCATTGTCCTACGTGCAGCATCAGGGGACACTAAAAGGCATCACGCTTAGTCAATGACCATGCAGGTTACATTTCACAATTCTCAAATCAGAGTGCCCCCTCTGTAAGTGGGAGGTCGAAAAAGCCGTCTCTGGTGACTGTGGTCTGGGTGGGAGCTGCCTCTCACAGAAACCCAAAGTCCCCTGGGGCACGTTGGGCTGTGCTTGCTCTGCCAGCCAGGCTGGAAAGCTACACCCAGCATTCACTCCTTGGTGTTTGTCACCTCGCTCCAAAGCATTCCCTTTCCTCTGATGAGCCCCAATGCTGTGGAGTATCCATCAGTGGCATTTTGCCTGAGCAAAGCTTGCGGGATCAGGCCACATGATACCAACATGAAGGAAGAGCTTTCCTGTGATCTAGGAAACTGATCTGGTGATGCCACTGGCTGAAATGCTTCTCTGACTGGGAGAGAGTATCACTTGTCCTCTTAGAAAGGATATAAACATTGTCCAGTTGTCAATCAGCTGAGATGGAACATTTACCCCTTCTGGTGTAACTTACCCTGTGAAAGACAGAAACCAAATGGTGTGCAGAAACACTGTGAAAGACAGGGATGAGACTCATTCGTTTGTGGCATCCTTGAGTAAAACTCTTATTATTGGAGCTACCACTGACCTTCAGGAATCTTGCCCATCAGACAAGACCTCCAGAAAAGGTCCCACTACAGAGGCTCTTCTCTCTGATGTTATCATTTGAATGGTCTGATTTTCGCGTGGACCAAGCACCCAGTGACGTCCTGGTAGATACTCAGCTGTTCGAAGAAATCAGGCCACCTAGCCAAGTGGGTTTCCATTTTAGGAACACATTAAAAAACACAGTCCACCTTGTTCAGAAATGAGCCTAGCGCTCCAGTTTATTGACCTTATAACAATTAAGGTCTCGAGTTGGCTGTAGTCTGGTGGAGGCCAGTGTCTGTGTCCTTAGCTAGGGCAAAGTGAAAATCTGTGGCTTTACACCAGCTGATGACAACGAAAGATCTGCCTCCAGCTTCTCATCTAGAGCTGATAGATCATTACACACCTTGTTTTTAAATTTAACTTCCAACTGCATTGCGTCAGCCATCTCAAGCCATAACTTTGCCATCTGATTTGAGTAGCTGCAGATCATTTGAGACATACTCCAGGGAGTGTTACAGCTGATGCTAGTTACCTCCTGTGTTTAAACCATCCTTTCTACATGTTCAGAGATCATTTACTTATCCTAAGATGTGTTGCTACGTTGTAAGGCCGCACAGTGGTGAGGAACAGTCTCTCTGATCCTCGCAGTGTCAGGCAATGCAGAAGGCACCCAGATGCACTTAGCGCTCTAAGCCTGATCCTTCTCTTGTTTTATGCCAGACTTACCCCATTATAAATCCACATGGGGTTAATCTTGATTTATAGCTGAGCAAATGGTATCAAAGTCAAGTTTCTGCTCTGTCTTGCTTGTGGTTATAAACTTCGGGTTTGCATCTCCTTGTGAACTTTAATCTCTGAAGATTTACTCATCCCTCCTTTTATTTTTTTCTGTGCATTTTTCCCCTCCACAAATTAATCCAATGGGTTGTCATTTTCTTTTAAACACTGAAAATGACCTTGCTTATTTTGATGGGCTCTGAACAATAGCACTCGCTGTCTTGCACTCATTCTCCATCCTGGGGCTGTGAGTCATTATGGTTATGAAAGACAGAACATTGAGTCACTGACTGTCAAACATCTCTGCTGTGAGGGATGGAGCCTTTCAAGAACCCCTCTCCTGGTAATCATTACTCTTCTGTATTTACATTGCAGTAGGACCCTGATCCCAAGTCAGAGCCAAGGCTCTAGTCATTAAGTGCAATGCAAACACACTTGTCTTGCCATAGTCCTTGCCCTGATGAGCAAGTGTGGGATCAACTGGGACTATCTACATCTAAAGAAACTTTCGTCGAAGGGTCTTTAGAGGTATTGATTAATTAAGCTTTGCAACATTTATATCTGTTAGCAGGGAGTTAGCATGTAGAGCGGTAGTTTGGTTGNCTTGCCATAGTCCTTGCCCTGATGAGCAAGTGTGGGATCAATTGGGACTATCTACATCTAAAGAAACTTTCATCTAAGGGTCTTTAGAGGTATTGATTAATTAAGCTTTGCAACATTTGTATCTGTTAGCAGGGAGTTAGCATGTAGAGCGGTAGTTTGGTTGGTCATTACAACACTGACCTAGGGCTTGGCTGGTACTGCTCAAGGTCCCCGTCTGTGTCTCACCACGTATTTCCTATGCGACATTGCGTAAGTCTTCAATATGTGTTGGGCTCTGAATACAAGTGAAATATGGGTCGTCTTCGGCGTGACTCACCATCATCTGTCTAGGTGGGTTTTTCGCAGTGTGAAAGGATGAGAAGACCTGACATGCTCAATGGTAGGGAAAGCCTGAAAGTGAAGGTGTTTCTGGCAAATGGAAACTAACCCGCATGCCAGGGTGCCGGGCACACAAACGGCTTTGACTCCTGCTGTTTGGGCGCTGATACCATTCATCCAAATGAGCTCTTTGGTGGAAACGCACCCCGTGAGGTGACATGATTTACCAGCGTGAGCAGCAGAGCCGGGGTTAGAACTGCTGTTCCTCTGTTTGGATTGTTATTACCATGCACCTTTCCTAATGCAAAGCACCTCTTTTCTCAGTCTGGGCTGCAGTGCCCTCAGGGCCATGCCCAAACCTTATGGAGGATTTTCTCCTCTCCCAGCCCAGACCCTGGGAGCAAGGTGATTTCTGGCTGGAGCATGGCTCCATGAAGGTGTCCCTCCTCCAAGCCCTTCTGCATGTTCCAGCAGTGGCACCAGCTGCAGTTTGTTACAAAGACGTGTCATACCTCTTGCAGCACTTCCCACCCCATCCACTCTATGGCCAAACTGAGGTTTACTTTACTCCTTGCTGGATCCAGTTCTGTGCTTAATCCTTCCTCTGCACTGCTCCCTGTCCCAACAGGCCAAGTACAAACTTTGGTGACGCCCGCTTCGAGGTTTATATAGGTATCACGGGCAGTGCAGACTCGAGGTCTGAAGCACTAAGCCGTATGAATTTCCCAATAAGGGTTTTGCGTTTCATTAAGTCGGTTTTGCTTTCATGCCCTGGGAGCTGCTGATGCAGAGGGCAGCAAAAACCCTTAGCAACTGCCTCACAGCACTGGTCTTTGGCAGCCAAATAGCCACAGACCAGCTTCTCATCTTTGCTGGGACTCCACCGACACCGGTGTCAAATGGCAGAAATTCCCCTTGTGCTGGTGGAAATGCAGTTTTCTGTATGGGGTGTCAATGCTGAGAGTCCGTCAGCTTCTTCCAAGACGCCACATCATACTTTAATGACTTATGCTAATATCAATAATCTTTTTGGCAAAGGGAAATGCATTTCAACAAGTTGTGTCTGCTGCTCTTGGATCACGTAAGTGATCCCTGACAGTGACCCAATAAGTGAACACAGGAGCCATGCGTTAAGTAGACCTGTTTCTTTTTTAATAGCCTCTTGATGGTTGTTTTCCCTCAGTTGACTCAAATAGCTGGGCTGCAGCGACTAGCCTTCACATCTCGGTGATGAATGCGTCACCCTATTACACCAAGCACAAGCTTTTGCTAACATCCACTTATGAAACCTTGCTCAGTCAAAGTCCGTGGTGATTTGAAGATTATTATGCAAATATACGTTGCTCTGTCACTGAAGGATGGCTTGAAATATCCTCGGCCAGTAAAGTTTGTCCAAACTATTTGCAATTAATAATCAGAGGGGCTGGAAAGAGAAGTGCTGCCCTGCCTGGGTAGGCATGGGGGGCTTCTTCCAGGCAAGCGAGTTTCTCTGCTTGGCGCTTCCATGCCTGCCTTGGGTTTACTCCCTGTCTTCAGATGAGTGTGAATCAGGAGCAACGTGCCCAGGTTGAGATGTCCAGAGCTCCTCCGTCACACCCCAGCCTTCAGAAATAGGTCCTCTGAAAGGATCTGGGGTTGTGCACCTGGAAGCAAAGTCAAGTGTGAATTGCTGGTCACTTTTGGAAGTACCCGTTGCATTTAATGGAGGTGACAGGCAGTTGTTAACCCTCTGTGTATCTACCTCTGCTCAGAGTTCAGGATACAGAAATGCTATTTCTTACCCTCCAGGTAAGGATGAAGTCTTGTAAAATAAACCTGCTCGCAGTGTCTCACAGTGGTAAAGAACTGCTCATTTTGCAAGTTTATAGTTAAGATGGTAGAAGTTGCAGGGGGTAGACATGTTACAGCAAAGGTTTAGTCAGATTCTAACTGGCCAGCAAATTAAATTAAAAAACAGAGTGACTGGAGGTGCTGGGTCTGTAATTAAGTGGATGGGTGGATGCACGGCTTATCTGCTAACATATGAACATTAAAGAATCCCCTAAAACCACATTAAAAAGTTCATATGGTTGAACTTAATTGCTCCTCTTCTTGTCTTGCAGTTGGTGAAATTAAAGGAAATTTTGGCCTCACGAAAAAAATAAAGAGGATAATTCAGGAAGAGAACTGTCTGGCAGTGCTCTGAAGTTTTATTGCAAAATACATAAGAAATATTCATCACTAGTTGGATAAATAGATTATTCTAATACAGGGCAGCAAAATATATGAATGTTATGCAATAAGTAGGGTCTAGTCCTGGTAATGTAATTCACATGAGTAATTTCAGTGAGACCACTGGCTCTGTCAGGGCTTCTGACATGAATTTTATTTCGCACCAACTTGCGTCATTCCAAATAATTTTACTCAAGCTGGCCTGTTTGTAATTATTCACCTGGCCTGCTGAACCTCAGCATTTGATTGCCTGACTGATATTCCCTACTTGTTCTCTGCCGTCACGTGCAGGCGTAGCGCAGGACGTGGTGGTTCTTCTGTGCGGGGTGCGATGAGCGGGGTCGGTGATGTGCCTGGAAGTTTTGGGCCGAGCCAAAAGCAGAAGGCAGCTGTTGACAAGCCCAGTGAGGAGCTGCTGGTTTATGAGCCTGGGGATTTGAAATTAAGCTCTAAGCTTCAGGAAGCGTCATGTGCTTGCTCGCGACGCAGTGCACCATAAAAATCACAAGAACCACAAAGCAAATGAGAAAAAGAAAAAATCAAAGCGAGGCACAAGGTGATTGTTCCTCACTTTCTCCATCCTGAATGAAAAAGGACACTTTTCCTATTTTTTCTTTTTTTTTAGCTCAGTTTCTTCTCCCATAGAAATGACCTGTTAGCCCTTTGTTGACTGCATAGAGACTCACTGCCTTCTGACTTTACTACCTTTTCTATCATACCATCCCTCCATCTGCAGCAAATGTATAATTACAAGCAATAAAAATACCCCGCAAAGTGGATGCACCTTTAGTGTTGTGTTTACGCTAGCCTTTAGGAACTAGCATCACACAGAAGGCTGCGTACGTTTTTTCTCTAGATTGTAACACAGGAAAACAACCTCCTGTGCTGCAAGGGACATTTGAAATGCATGCTTCCCTCTGCTACTTTTTATTGCGCTCCATTTAAGAGTCCTGAGCCTGCATCAAATTCTCCGTGACCCAGCTCTAAGCGTTCCACTTAGTTAGCCTAAACCTCTTTACATTCCTCAACTCTGATCTGCTAATCCCCCATAAATCACCACTGTTTCTCAACGAACTCAAGCCAGTGTTAAGATTTATGTGGAAAGGATTTGTCATTTCCCACCAGCCTTAACCTGAACCAAGACGGGTGGGTGCTGGGGAGGAGCTGTGACACGAGGGGGGACGGTTTGGTGCGAGACGGAGCAAACTCTTTGTTTTGCAGATGATCAAGGATTTGGGGCTGCAAGCGGGATTGTTTCTGATGCTGTTTCCATCAGGACAATCCCAGCAGGGAAGAGCCTGGAGGAGCTGCACTGCATTTCATCAAATCGGAGGCGCTGCGTAGGCCAGACGCCTGTGCCAGAGCGGTGGCTGGGGCTGCCGGATTGCGGCTGGGGGTGCCCCAGACCCACAGGGACACAGGCAGCCTGCGCGGTATGCGGAGAGCCTGGGGAGCTCGGTCCTTCGGTGCTTGGCCCCGAGGTGTGCAGGGGGAAGGAAGCACGTCTGAGCTCCTTGCAGGAATTAAACAAGTGAGAACAAACCCTTCTGTGTCCCTCCATTGGGTCCGTCTTGTTTTCGTCGGTTTAGGTGGTCACGTTTCAATATATTGCCTGTGCCACAAACACAGACACTGAGGTTTTATTCTGGGTTGTTACAGGTTGGTTTCCCCGCCTCTCCCCTGGAGTTGCCACATTTTCTTTTTGCATCCCGTGAGCAGGGGTGCAGTCCCTAACTGAATCCCTGGGTGGGAATGGGACCTCAGCCCCTTCCCACCAGGTTGTTTTGACTCTTCCCATGCTTCTGTCACAGGGCAGAGCATTTACAGCTGTAGTCCCTCCCTTCAAATCTAGGTTTTTTTGTTTGCTATAGAATACAGTCTCTGCTCTTGTTCTTCACACCCAAAGCATTACTGCTTCCTGGAGGCTGAAAGTCACCCTGCCCATGGCCACCAAGTCCCTGCAGCTGGGGAGTTCAGCCAGCCCCAACCCCAGCAGAATCTGCTCTGGGATCTGGTGCCTGCACCCCTCCTAAGGGTCCCAAATCATCCCTCAGCTCCCAGCCTTCTCTCTGTGCAGGTGTGCTGAACTCAGCTGGGCTTCCCCGCAAGGTCTCCAGGACCTGGTCTATCCCAGCTCCACAGATTTTCTGCTGGTCCTTGCACTCGCCCCTCTCTTCCCTGACATTCCCATGAAGGTTGGCTCCATTGACAGAGCCGTCACCAGAATGTTATATGGACATAAAGATTAGCCAGGGTGTCCCGAGCAGGGGCATCTGTCACACTGCATTCACATGGATGCCAGCAGTCAAACTCCTGCAAACAAATGCTCCCAGCGCTCATATGGATGGGTTTGGTGCGTGATAAATGGCATATTTTGGATGAACATTCAGCATTCCAAAAAACTGAATAGGACCATTCAGAGCCTATCTGCACAGGCATACAGAGCTTGTCTGAGGAAAGGACTTTGATGATGGTTTATGTTGCGTCTATGTGGTGGGAGTCGAGCTGGCTGGGTTGGAGCTAGCAAGATGTGGTAGCGGAGACGTGGCATCAAGCAATGCATCAGCAGCCACCAGCTGTTCCCAAGATGTGCATCTTCATGTTATCCCATAAAAGGTATAAATAATAATAATAAAAAGCCACCTTGTGCATGAACCACTTGGGATGAATCTGTTGCTCCTTTTGGCAGCATGTGTTATGCTGTGTCCTTGGCCTGACCTGGGATTTCATTCAAGCTGACCTTTACACCTGGAGCAAATGAAATGATGGCTTTTGCTCAGGAATTTTGTTGGTGTGATCGATCACAGTTTGAAGAAAAAAAAAACAGGCACATTCCTCTGCAAGTTTTGTGACTTTATCATCTTGAGCTTGACCCACAACAGGTGTCAAAAGACACATGCAGGTGAAAGGGAAGAAAAGGCACTGGTAAGGCAGGTTTTCCCTGTCTCTTTTGTTAGTTTTAATATCATGTTTCCCTTGCTTCTGTGTGTGTGTCAGCTCTTCTCCACTCTTCCTCCATTCTTAGAATCATAGAACGGTTAGAGTTGAAAGGGACCTTAAAGATCATCTAGTTCCCACCCCGCTGCCCTGGGCAGGGACACCTCCCACTAGACCAGGTTGCTCAAAGCCCCATCCAACCTGGCCTTGAACACCTCCAGGGATGGGGCCTCCACAACCTCCCTGGGCAACTTGTGCTAGTGTCTCACCACCCTCATAGTGGTGAGACACTCATCAACACTAGTTTTTCATTTCACTCTTTCCTTGTGTTTGATGTTTTCCTCCCTCATATTCCCTGTTTGCCCTCCCCCTTTCTGCTTTGGAGAGCATCACTCCAGCATCGGTATATTTGTACCTTCTGGACTTGCATGGGCCCGGGTGGCCGGTGAACTGCCAGGACACTGTGTTGCTGCCCAGTACAGCTCTGCCTCCTCACGAACAGCTCCAGCAAGACCCGAGCCTCCCAGGGACACCACCAAGGAGACCAGTGCCCCTGATCTCCACTGGGCCCTGCTGCAGCATCTTGTCTCCCATCTGGTAACAAGTCCTTAAATGGTTTCCGCTTCAGCTCAAATACTTGAGAAAGGAGCCTCGTTTTTTAACTCCAGCCTCTCTGCTGCTGTTCACCTTTCCCAAGCTGTTAGAGGCCATGCAGCTTTCTCTGCTCTTGGGCTCTTGGAGGAAGAGCTGGATTCAGGAAGACAAGGTCCTGGCTTATTCCCAGGAATTAACTCTCAGGTTGCTTTCATTCATCTGCTGGAGCACCCCCCCAAGCACGAGTGGAGTCACTCTGTGCAGTTAAATATTGGCAATAGCTGTCCAAAACAGGCTACGCACAGCACAGCGGTGGGGATTGAGCCAGGGTGCCCGGCAAGGCTGCTGGGGGTCCAGTGCTAATGCAGTTTATTTTAGCAATGAAGCAGTTATGGCTCTTATTCTACTCCTTGTGCAGCAAGCCAGCTCTAGTTCTGCCTGATTTCTTACCTGAAAGCAGAATTTCACATCCAGCTCTAGAGTTTTAGTTGCTTCTAGTTAAATACCCAGAACCGTTCTGGTTTTGAGCTGTAAGCTGATGACAGTACATTTCAGAAATGCATGAGCATTCAGCATTCGTTCTGCTTGATGAGCTGCTTCTCCTGGCTCTTTGACTAGATCAGATTAGAAAATGCAGTTTAGTTACCCTTTCCATACCACTCTTGCCCTATTCTCATTGCTTTGGTGGGTCGACTTTAGAGTTGAAGCCCTGTTCTACTTCTGCCAAATCACTTTATTCTCCTTCTAATTCCCATGAATGAAATCTCAGTTTTTCATTTGTAGTGCTTGTTAACAGGTACAATATTGATGGGCTCCAAGTGAAAATGCTTTGCTGGAGAAGTCTGAGTGCAGGGAGGAGAGAAGGAGCAGAAACATCAGCGAGGAGGGCAAACAAGGCAGCGAAGAGGAGCTGGAGAAGCACTCGTAAGGAAACACTTTTGGGCTGATGGCTGGCCAGACCAAGGCTGGGAACTCTGAGCACAGAAGCTTGTTCAGTTCATGCTGTGTGTTGGGAAATAGCGGCCTTTTATGTTCCTGGTAAATAGGCAGCGTGTGTCACATATTGTGTAACTCCATCATCCATTTGTTCTAAAAGGAAAAAAAAAAAAGACAATAGCCAGAAAATTGCAAGCTGCTTTGTTTGTAGGATAAAATAACTGTACGGTACACCAGGCTAACAAGCCTTTTAAAATATCACAGGTTTTAAACCTGTTTTGTAGCAGACAAGGACCTCTGTGTATGAAAGAAGCAACTGGATTTTGGTCCAAGTTTATTTGTTGTGCATCCAGGGTGATACCCTCCGCTGCGCTGTACACTGCAGCCCAGACATGATGTACAGTGAGTTGCAGTGTGACTTATGGGAGGCAGCATAATTGCTTGCTACAGTGTCCATCCCGATTCCTCCCACTCAGCTGTTCAAAGGCAGTGGTGGGGACAGCATGTCACCTATAGGTTATACAGTACCTGCAGGAACATCAAATGGCTCTAGAAACCTGCTTCTGGGAGCAATCAGAGTATGAACATTTCTGGGAACCAGGTCCCTAAGGACTTCCAAAGGAGGACCAAGCCACCTTACTCTTCTCAAGGCCAAATGACGCCAGAGTGGAGTCAGCTGAGCACCTTTTCCCCACCTCTATAATAGTAAAGATGTCAAAGTTCTATTACATATATTACTGTAGCTCCTTTAGATTTAATTTAAGCTACATGACCTTGCATTTAGAGAGCCTGCCCTTGTCTATAATCTAATCAGCTCAGTCAAGAGGAATAGTTGGACAAGGATGAATGTGGGCCCAGGAGCCAGAAATTAGATTGTGTGCAATTGCATCTGTGGATTTCTAGCAGAAATTTACAGCAGAAAGAAGCGATTTTTATCTTCTCAAGTGCCCAACAGGAGGGAAAGTTAATGGCTGCCGCATTTATTGCATGAAATCTGCAAAGACCCATGGAGTTGTGTCATTAGACGGATGGAACAGGCATCCGCGAGTCAATGAGTTGGTTAATACAAAAGTGGAAGAAAAAGCTTGCTAAAGCCATTCTCTCTTGGTTGGTGGGACAGTGTTGTGATGGCAGTCATAAACAAGAGTGTAGGAAAACATGAGGGATGGTTTTGTACCCTCTGAGGCAACTGAAATGAAGTTTTCCAAAATGTAGTTTGCACTCTACTGTTGACATCGCTCAAAACCATTTCAGTTCCTCCAGCCCAGCCGGGGATGTCAGGCTGCTCAGGTCCCACCCTGGGCCCGGCTCCTCCCTCTGCCTTATCAGCGTTACGCCGGGTCCTTGCATCTGATCAGCATCCAGGGCTTTGTTTTCTGTGCGGCAGAAATGATGCATTCACCCTGACACAGGCCACAGGGAAGACGCACGTGCCCGTTGTGATCTCAAATGGCAACTTCACTGTTGTTTGCTTTCCCCTCTCGTTGTACCAGGTGCTGTACAAATCACCCCCAAAAAACCCCAGACCCAGTTCCAGGAATTGAAATGTAAGGCCAAACAGTAAGGGACACAAATGGGTAGATGGGGAAACGCAAAGAAAGAACGAGGTGATCTTATTTATTTTAATTTACTCCACATAGACAAAAAGACATTTGGGTTTGTGTATGAGCTGTACGAGAAGTTTATTTGTGCTGGCATAGGAGCCCCAAATCATTACATTCACATTTCCAGCTCTGGGTAGTAACATTTTGAATATAAAATTAAGCAAATGTTTTACTTTAAGTTACAAAACCCAAGTCTATTCACACTGGGTTTTGGGAAACCTTTATAAAAACAACATAACACAAGATTGCATCTAAACTGTTTGGCAGCCTGCCTCTAATGGCAACCAGGAGGTTTATTGTTGTGAATTAGTTATTTAGTAGAAGCTGAAAGTGTGACAAAATAATGACAAGAGGGTTTTTTTTATTTGTAGAAAGCCAAAGCTGATAGTTCTCGGCAGGAACACGCCGTACAATGTTAGAGCAGAGACTGCACTGAGAGACGTAAACATAAGAACCTGACTGATGAGAAGTGAGAACAAGGAGGAAAAACATGTAACTGGGGGACAAACCAGAGGAGTGGTCAGTGCCTGAAAGGCTTCAGATGATAAGGGCTTTCTTTATGGTGTTCCACGAAAATCTTTGCTACCACCTTGTAATTGCATGAAGGAAAAAACATAGACAACTGAAGAAATGGACCAAGAAAAAGGCTTCCTCTGTTCTGGCTACACCGGAGTGCGGTTTTCCTTGCGGACCCTGAGGGCATTGTTAGTGCAAGCCCTGTTCCTTGTGAAGGAAGCAAGCTCGAGAAATAATGAGCTCGAATGAAGGGGCTGTTGGCACAATATTATGATTATTTGAGGAAATAATGCGATATGAAGATTAGCACATAGGATAATAGCTATTGCATATAGCAGTGTTTTATGGTGCATTCTGTCTTGCTTAACATTGTTACTCATTCTGTGTCAGGCACTATTAAACTGAATTTTAAAAGGAGGCCCTCTGCCTTGCTGTAGTGTTGGCAGCTTTGGTGTATTGTTAAGCTTTACAGTCTACGTGTCTCTGTGCATAATGTAACACTTACTGGTTTGAACTGTAATTCAGTTTTATAATCTTTTACTACTGTGAGACATTGTCCCTTATGGAATTCCCATAACCTCAAACTCTATTTTCTCGTAAAAACAAACCAAAACAGTTCTTCCCTGCGCTTTATAATTTCGGGTAGCCTATGGCCTCTCTGCAGAGGACATGGACGTCTCAGTATCTCTTCGTTCTGCAAACAAAGAAGCTACATTTTCCTTTGATGTCTAGTATAGGAAGAAAATGGCCCATGACTCAGCAGCAGTATCAGGTGGCATTGGTCCTTATGCAGGTCTACG
This sequence comes from Himantopus leucocephalus, assembly GCA_003993805.1. Taxonomy (NCBI): domain Eukaryota; kingdom Metazoa; phylum Chordata; class Aves; order Charadriiformes; family Recurvirostridae; genus Himantopus; species Himantopus leucocephalus. Next base: position 211,291,813 of record RSEF01000001.1, on the reverse strand, counting down.
GGGTCCTGCACAGCTGACACTACTGACTCTTGTTGCCCACTCTCCTCTGTGAGGACTGAAATGGGACCCCATGCTGAGACCAGCCTCATGAGATGGCTACAGTCCATCACAGAGCCAGACATGATTCTGGCCCTGTGCAATGGCAGGACAGATACTAAGGAGGTATAAAATTTGGTTAGAAACTCCAACATATTAATCCTTGCCATGTAACTATGAAGATCTCGCCAACATAGAGATACTGCATATTTTTAAATAAAGCAGAAAATCTTTTATAAAGAAATAAATTCAAATAGCAGGGTGAGTCCTTTTAAGCTGCAATCAGCCAGGGCCTCTGGGGAATTTTGCATCTTAAAATAGTGCAAGCTTGAGTTAAACATGTTAAACTAATACTTGTCCCTGCCTCTCTGACATCGCTGGTGTGAGGTGCTCTCCAGGTAGTGTGGTGCCTCTCATCCCACTCCAGACCCGCTGTGTGTTTGGCCTGGAGAAGAGAAGACTGAGAGGGGATCTCATCAAGGCTTA
>RSEF01000001.1:211275418-211291191 GCA_003993805.1 Himantopus leucocephalus | reverse complement strand
GCAGTGCCTGAGCTCAGCCCCAGGCCAAATGCTCCTGGGTCTGTAGGAAAGTTCAGGGTTGAATCAGTCCTCAACACTGGCCTGCCTTAACTGCAAAATGATGTATCAGCCTCTGTGCAACTCTTCCCTGGTTCAAGACTAGCTGCAATTGTGCATACTTGAACATGACTGCAGTAATGATTTGAATCCACTGCTCCAAACTGCCTGAAAACTACAGTTTAGATTTCGTGTTGATTTTGCAAGCTAAGGGCCAAGGGATGACCATTCAAGACCTGCTCTTCCCTTGGGCTGTCAGGGTTCATGTGGGCCTGGGTTCAAGAGAAAGTGTCCTCTTCTGTGACCGCAGACCACCACACAGGTGGTGTTACTGTCCTCCAGCATCTCAAGGGGATGGTGATGAACATGCATGTTTATAAGAGGTTGTCCAGAGAGAACTTGTCCCCATTTTCCGTACTCAGCAAGCAGCTGTTTCCTGCCACTTCCCAAAGGACAACATGGGGGTAATCCCGTTTGCTGCCATCCTTGTTTTCCCCTGCAGACCCATGCTCCTGGGAATATCTCCACGCAGAACAAAGCTGAAAATGAATTGCTTTCTCCACTGGTGCCTTGGGACGAGGTGCAAGGCATACCTAATGTCCAGTGAGCCAGGAGCTTAATTTGGCTCCATTCACCGTTGCAAAATCTGTGCCAAGGGAAGAATTTTTCAAGCACATCAAGTTTTATTAGTCTTTAAAAAATGTAACGAGACAGGTTATTTATATTTGTGAGTGCCACCAACAGGCACCATGTGAATTACCCGTTTACNGAAGAATTTTTCAAGCACATCAAGTTTTATTAGTCTTAAAAAAATGTAAGGAGACAGGTTATTTATGTTTGTGAGTGCCACCAACAGGCACCATGTGAATTACCCGTTTACATTTCTTCTGGGGGACCATATTCCCAGTCTCCATCTCACAGCTGGCAAGGGTCTGGTGGGGCTAGGACATGCCTTATGGCGTACAACTCTCAGCACCTTGGGACACGGCAGTGGGTCCCAGCTCACCCCACGGCTCCCCACACTGCTGTGAGGCAGCCTAACACTCCAGCTGAGTCTGCAGAGGGAGTAGGGGCAGAGGCAGAGTTTTGTTTGTTTGGGAAGCCCTCAAACACCACGGAGATGAAGGCTGCATAAGCACCTAGGTAAACAGAAAAGACTTTGCTAACAGCGAGCAGTAATGCCTGATGAGTCATTCTGCTGCCCTGCAGCGTCGTTATCGCTTTTGCATTGTGCAATCAAAAGCTATGAAGTTGGCAATAAACGTAATGAGCGATGAGATGAATCAGTCTCGGCCTGGTTATGCAGAAGGCAGCCATTCTTTATAGATACTCAGTGAAACATAGGGGGTTTCTTTCAAAGTGAAATTCCATTTTATCCAATTTCTTTGAGCTTCGAGGAGGCTCAGATCTTGATTGGGATGCCTCAGTATGGAGCTCTCTTTAATTAAAACTGTGTCTACTATTTAACTAAATAATCTCTCCTGTTTCTTCATGACAACATGCCTCTAAGGGTTAATGAGTCACAGGAAGAGACCACCTAATTCATTCACCACTACAGTATGAATAGCCTGAAACTGCTGTAGGCTAGCAGCTCTTCTCCTCCACATAATGAGCTCTAACTCAATATATGTAAGCAGCCATAGGGGATGTTCTTCCCCTATCTGACTCTGAAAATATATAGTGTAAGGCAGGTACTAAAGGTTAAAACCTTTAGCTAAAATGGGATGCTTCTTTCTCTACCCTTCCACCGTTTTAAGTACTGACCCTAGGATGAACTTCATTTAGAAGAATCTCTGCCCATATACACTTCTCCTTGCATATCAGGAGTTTGGATACGATTCATGATGAAAGAGCCCATTCCTGTCAAAGAAGCTGTGCTTCCTGCATATTTCTGGTTCTTACTAAAAGTTTTCTTTTCCTGTGGGATTTCTTGAACTTTTCTTCAAATTCAGGTATTCAGCTTTGTTCAAGGTAAACATACAAGCAGCAGGAACAGACTTCAGCCTCAAGCTTTTCAAGATTCAGCCACCATTAATTTTAACAAATGTCACTTTCAGAAAAGAGAAGCCAACCCCAAATCTCTGGGTTGGAATTCTGGAAGTTTGTATCCAGCCTTCACAGTTCAGTCCTGCCCTGGCACAGGCTGGCTCTTGCTGCCACTGCACTTACAGCGATCCAGCTCTGAATCCAGGCCTAATGTCTGTGGTTTGGGCCCATCTCACATTATTAGTCATATCCTCATCATATCACTACTTCTGGTCAGTCACTCTCATTTGGAGAATGAATTTCTCGTATCAGACTCCATCTCATATCCCAGTTTGTAATGACTCTACTCCAACAATGGCTTCAACTTCAATTACTGCCAAACATACATATCTATTCATGTCCCTTTGAGTTGCTCTCTTCTAAATATCCCATCTTTTTCTCCATGAGCCATCTCCAGTTGTCTTTAGCAGGTAACTCTGGATGTGCGCAAGAACAGGTTGGGTCTCAGCTCCTTTTCTCTACCTCAAGTCACTCCATCATTATGGGCGGAGATTTTCTTCTCTCTCTATCCAGCCAGGGTCCCACTCTTTCATTCCTTTTTACTGTCTCTATCCAGCCAGGGTCCCACTCTTTCATTCCTTTTTACCCATGCTTTTTTAGCTGTGCTCTATGAGATTTCTCCATTTGCTGCTCCATGTCTCCGTGCTGCACAGGGCCTTGCTTCTTTCCTCCTCCATACCCACTGCTCCCCTAACTCCTGGTGGTTAGCTGAAGAGTGGGTTGGGGAGTAGAGATTTTTCATCTCTTGATCTGTCTCTTGGAATTGAAAAATATATGAGAAATATTTAGTCAGCCACAGAAGAACTCTCTGTAGACTGGTGGAATTACATATTGGATGTGAAATGAATCTCGGTTCATGAAGGAAAGGTTTTATGTGTCCATTAAAAAACACAGACGTTCTTCCAGCAAAGCTTGGTATCACTGGGTTCTTTATCAGCAGATAGAAAACATATGTGCCTTTCTATTGGCAGGAAGTCATAAGATCCAGGGGTTTTTTGTCTCTAGTAGCTGAAAGAGCAGCACTTCTTTCTGTTTACAGCTCCCTAGTACAACCTACAACTGACTCCAGGACCCTAACCCAGCAAGTGGGTGAGGGGAGGTCGTTACTTGTCACAGAGCACTCAATTAATCCTTTCAGCAGCGCAGAAGGACCAGAAGACACTTTAGCAAAATCAGCCTTGGCTTCATGTAAGTTTGGTGGAACAACCATAATGTCCTTCCCTTTATATTTTGGTGCTTGCTAACCATTTATTTTTTTCCTTTGGCTTAAATTAAAATCAACAATAAAGCATAAAAAAGTTCCCAGAAATAGGCCTTTTAGGATAATGGGAGACGATGGCAACAAGAAAGCCAATTGCAAAGAGGTTGTCTTTAACCTCAGGCAGACAAAATTAGCTGCACAAGAGAAACTATATGGTTCAATGAGTGCACAGATGAACTTTTTACCTTTCATTGAGCTCTACCAGACACTGTTAAAAGTCACTGGTACTTGTTTTATCTACCTTTGGCTATTTAAAAATTAGCAGTCTGGCCTAAGATTTCTAAGACTTTCAGACTTCCACTCTAGGCAATGGAGAAAGGCACCTTGAGAGGACAACTCAGCCTAGATGTCTCAGAGCTTACCTAAGCTGCTCTCTGAAGGTAACCACAAATTGTCTATAGAGGAACCCAAAATTACTAGTCTAGCCTTGATCTTCAGTTTTTAGATGGCTTAAATTTAGTGTAATAAATCCTATTCATGTTGCCCGGACCTGTAGTGACCAAAATTTTCTGCTGCCTTACGGCTGTTTTGGTGGCTTTGAATTGGCAAGCGTTGCAGTGGAACATACCATAAAAGTCCTTCTTTACCACTGATCCCATCCAAGCTGCAAGGACACTGAACTAGCTCTTTCTCTGTGAATAGAACATCCTGGTCCAGGGAGTGTAGATGCAAAATGGGGCACACCAACTGGTCGGTGGTCAAGGTTAGTTACCTGGTGTGGACCTTTGAGGTTGGGCAGACATGGCCACAGTGTCTGCACAGTTTAGTGGTGTCCACTTTTTGGAAAGTTGGTGGCATAATTTATACCAGCTACTCTAAAGGCTGCCAGATATATCTACTTGTACCACCCCTGAAGAAAGGGAGGTGCTGTAGTCTGGTGGCATTTTTAGGGGTCATTTGCAGCTTGGATGACATAAACATTCTGATAGCTTCTCCATAAATACAATCACAAGGTGCTTGTGGCAGAGCTATGAACTACGCAGTGGTCTCCCAAGTGTGAATTTTGAAGCCTAAACCATTGCGATGTTCTCTGTATGCTATTACATAGCCTGCCTCGGTGAGCTACCATGGGCAACGTGTGAGACCTATGGGTGAGGGACAAGGATAGATGTGTGTAAACAGAACAAACAAAAATATCTTCTCCTGAAGATGTGGAGAAGCCTGTGCCCCTGGACACTTCAGCCCTTCGAGGAAGAACCACCCTCCATTTTGCTCTCACATCTCACAGGAGGCTGAACAGAAGGCTCACGGGGTCATCATCCCTCCTGCAGCCAGACGTGCCTCAGCCCTGGCGCAGGGTCCTGCACCCAGGCAGCCACCTCGGGTGACCTGCAGGTGGCTGGGTCTGGCAGAGCAGGGGACATTATGGGTCTGCATTGCAGCCAAAGGAAACATCACTTGTAGGGACCTGAGCTGCTGCAAGCACGCTTCTCAGCTGCAGCCTTGCACCTTGGTCCCATCCCTACAGTGTGGTCAAACACTCCTGCCTGTACCCCATGTGCTGAGGACACGAATGCATCCCCCTTTGCGTGGCCTTGCATGATGCTGTTCCTTTCCCTATAGAAGCAGCTATTTCAGAAGCCTTCTGAGGCTTCTGAGCATCATAGCTGGCATGGTCATCCCAGACACCAGAGCAGGGGGGAGACAACTGTTAATGGGAAGATACCACCGTCTCTTTCCATATTACAAATGCTCAGTGGTATGTTCACTTTTGTGTAGGGTGGGCTGAAGGACAGCCCATTCGTTGGCCATTAAGTCATTGGCAGCCAATAAGCAAAGGCTCAGGCATCTGTGAGGCTGCTCATTGTGTGCCTTTGCAGCCGCCCTTCTCTCACACAAAGCCTACACCTTCTTCAAATGAAATGCTTTTTTTTAAGAAAGTTGGAACAAAAGTACCAGAGAGAAGCATCAAGGGAAGCATCAAGTAGCAACAGAGGCTGTAGAGAGACGAACCCGCTAACCACCATGAGTAGATAAAAGGAGATGCTTTCTTCATGGTGTCAACTGAGTAAATAGCTCCATTGTCACTGGGGTATTATTTGTGTAATCCCTTGGCGTGAATACTGTTTCAAATCTGCTTGTTTTCACATGCAACCACACTTCCTGCTGCTGCTCTCAGCACTGCAGCGCACAGGCCGGCCAGCAGCCCCATTTCAAAAGTGATAAGTTCTCCCAAACTGCATTTTTCCCCTTTGGTTCAGGGTCAGCCAGGCAGGAGAGGGTTATCTACAAAGATGTGGCTGGCTTGGCCACCTTCCTACAGCATCACGCAGCCAAGACAAGCCAGCAGGAGCCAGCCCCTTGGCCATGCCCGTGGGGATGTGGCATAGTGGAAGTCCTCATCCCCTGGCAGCAAAGAACCCGTCCTGGAAGCTGTCACATTTGGCCATGCCACCCCGTGCTGCTTGGCACTGCCCTGGAGCAGGCAGGTGTTCAGAGGAAACCCCAGTGCTGCTGAGGGGTTCTGCTCCAGCTTGGTGTTTCCTCTTTTTCTCTTTCAGGCGATGCCTTCTCTTCTTGCACCCACAGAAAAGGCAATCTGTGATGAATCTGTTCCATTCCCGTAACACACCTACACCGTACTACGGGGCTCAGCGCTGGAGGACAGAGAAGACCCTTAATGCTGAGCTGTGATTTTGCAGCAAAAAATCCAGTCTTAGTTGCAGAGGCACAAATCTGAATGGAAACCTCTGACTCGAACACCAGAGCGCACCTTTTTACTCAGTCAATCTGATGTCAACAAAAGAGACACTTATACTCAAATTTGCACAAATTTGATAAAGGATCTTTTTAACTGTATGTTGTTAAACTGGAGTAGACACTTTATGCAATGAAGACTTAGTTTATATTGACTTACCAGAACTGACGGAGGATACAAAGACCTGTGTACCACTGCTTGATTTGGAATCAGTTTTAGAAAGACACAAAGTTAAAAAAGTGTAACTAAACATTAAAAAAAAGAAAAAAAAAAACAGCAAGCAAACCATTGCACATTTTTGTGTGGAGGTGAAGTGAATAGATATTAAGGTGACACATTAGTCACCCCTTACTAATAGGACACTTGTCCCATTACATTTGCACAGGGATAACAGGATTTGTCCATCTGTCTTTAGGCTGGGGGACAGCAGCAGATGTCACCTCCTACAAGAAGAGGTGGAATTTCCAGGCTGCATGAAAGGGAGTTAAGGATACCATGGGAAAGACTTGGGAGTACCTGTCCCCTTCCAGCTCCCTCCAGCAGGACACAGCCCAGGCTCCGCATTGGCATGGGGGCTGTGGCAGCAGCACACTCCCCAGGTCCGCGAAACCAGAACTGGTACTTCACCCTCGTGGTGCAGCAGCTGTGCTCTGTGTGCCCTGCCCGGGATATACACCTCCTCCAAGGGCTGGGAATGACCAAAGGCAGTTGCCACGGTGGGTAGCTTACGTGGCACTCTTTAAGACAGAAGTTCTCCTGGCAGTGTCTTTGGGAAAGCGTTGTGTGCTCTGCAATACCCCACATCACGCTGTGCGTAATAGTTGGCATCCTGCTCCCAAAGGAGGCATCTTTCCTGCTGTGTCTGAGTGACCTCGGAACGGGTTCCTAATTGGATCCATGCATGCGCTCCCCCAAGGCACTCTGACACTCCTCAAACCCATTCACTCGCCTCGTGGATCATTAAAACCCTTCGCTACTGACAGTGCTGCTCCCAGAAGGTTTCTTTGATGTCTGTTTGGATATAAGTCCTAAATTATTTTATAAATAAACATCTGGATGGAATTAAAAATAAATCTCATAAAAATAAATCCTGTTTGCAGGCACAAAAACTGCTTTTGAGCAAAATTCTGCAGTTTTCTCCCCTACAAAACCAAAGGTGGAAAAAAAACCCTTCCCCAGTCTCTGTTTCCCATTTAGTGCTCGGCTACAAACTCAGAAGTGTCAGGTTCATCCTCCGCACAGACATGTTGAGAAGGTTTATTGCTATGTGCCACGACTTGACTGCTCCAAGCAACAAATCCGAGCCCTTTTCCCCACCTGATCCATAGTAAGCAACCCAGGATGCTTGTGTGGGTTGGCGATGGGCTCCTGAGCCTCTCCCCATTTGCAGTGGCCGTAGTCAGCTCCGAGTCTGGAGCAAATGTCCACCCTCCCACCCTTCAATGACTAGACCCATGCAATCTCATGCACTCAGTGGGAGACTTGTGCTGTTGTCTCCCTCCACACTCTCTCAGAGGGGCTGTGTCTCTTGCACTTGCAGCGCAGGGCTGGAGTCTCTCTCTTGCTCTGTGGCTCCATATGCTCTGCAGCTGGTTGGCAGATGACAAGCGGCATCTGGTATGTGGGCTTTCAGAGCAGAAGAAAGTGGTGGGTAGGGACAAGCTACATCAAGGGGCATTAGGCTTAAAAGGGGTCTTGAGAGGGGGCCATTCCTTGGCCAAGTGCTGTGGGTCCATATAACCCAACAGCTTGAATATGTCCCTCAGCCCATGACAGGTCCTAGCACTATCTTCTGCGCTGGAAAAGAATCTCCTTTAGAGGCTTGTACAGTCTCTGTGGAGTTCTTGTGATAACATGCCTGAGACAGGAATCCCTTCTGAAGGCATATGGTCTTCATAAGCACCTTCAGATCCACAGAGCTGCCTGGCAAAGGAAAGGGAAAGTGGAGACTGATGGGAACACAACTTTCTACATGTCTGGTGGTCTCCTCTGAACATGTCAAACCCAGGCTTGCAAGTAAAACAAGGAAGCGTGCTACATTGCCAAAGGCTTCCTGCCTGCATCCCAGCTCCACACACCTTCTCTCCAACACCCGCTCCCTTGGGGGACCAGCGACCATCAGTGCTGCCTCTCCACTCGCATGGTATCAGTATGCTGAACTGCTCCAAAGAAAGCTGTCCCGTTTACTTGCACTCTGCATCTCACATGTCCAGGCACATCTTCTTCCTGACGTCATTTGTTGTCCCTCCTCTGTTATTTTAATCTGGAAAGAAGGAGATCAAGCATTATCCATTTACCAGCTTTTCTACAGAGCATAAGCATTCCTTGGATTTTCCTCAGGGACCCATTATTCCAGAACACTGTAGCTCTTTTCAGTCTATTTCTGCAAATCCTCTTGAAAGAGTGTCTGAGTTAACAGTGTAGCCAATATCAAGCTTTCAGGAATAATGAGCCAGTCCTCCAAAGTCATGAGATTAGCTTTAAAATAGAGAGTGTTTTAGTTTTTTTATAAAAACAAGCATTAAAATTTGGCATTGGTTTTATTTACTTTTTGTTTCTAAATTTTTGGCATATGCTCAAGTCACACTTTCAAGCTTTTCCCCCGTAACTGTTAAAAACAGAAGCTGACACTCTCAGGAGCTGATTCCCAAGACTCAGGGAGCTGGGACGTGTGAAACTGGAATTCAGGGATAATCATGATAAAATTGCAAGAGCTGGGACCACTGAGATAAATATTGTAAAAGCTGATTGTTAGGAATATCATGATTTTGACTTCTGTTTGCATTTAAATCTCTTTAATCTGTGGGCTCAATCCACCTCTGAATATTACCAAACCTATCTTAACAGGCCTAACCCTCTTTATTAAGAGTCATCTTCTGGCCATATGCACTTTTTCAAGCTTTATTTCTCTCTCCAAAGCCCATGGGCAAGTATTTGTCTTCCTCTGCTCTACCGATTTTGGGTAGGTGTCAGATCCAGATTATTGGCCACTCAGTTTAGGTGAAGAAGGTTAGACCCCTTCTAACTGAAGGTGCCTGTATACAAGGTGGGTCTCTAAGCTCCTGTTGTAGTTGGTGGAGATGAGGGTTCAAGTCAGTGACCCACACATTGACAACTGAGGTGCTCCAAGTAGCCACATCCCACACAACCACTACAAGCTACTCCAGAAGGCAACACTCTTCCATTAGGTCTCTGCTTGCCCGTGTTTTCTGGTACTGTGTGATGCTTCAGCTGTACACAGGTATCTCAGCAGGTACTTGCCACCAGCATATGGGCAGCAAACAGATTCCCCAGTCAAGAGGTAACTGAACTGGTGAACTCACTAGAGTCTGGAGAGCTGCTCAGCTAACAAGATGTAGGTATATTAACTTGGATTTCACTTACATGTCTTTAATCTGAATCAAACCTTGCTGTTTACACATGGTCAGTGCTTTAAATTGTATTGCCAAGGTGAGCAGAGCCGAACTAGCAGAGCTCTTTCTTGTCTGAACTGCTCTCAGGTAGGGTCATGTGAAGACGAGTGCCATGCCCGAGCCCCTATTTACAAAGTCCCATCACTACTTCTATGAACAAGGCTCCCCAGCCTGCAGCATTGTCGTGGTTGTAAAATGCCTATGTTGTAATTCACCTGCACAGCTAAATCTGTATCAGCAATGCTTGCGATCCTTTCTTGCATCTAATTATACTTTTTTTGTCTTACTTTTCCAATGACACTTCTGGTGACCTGAATTTTGGGGGAAAACCACTCAGCCAGCTCTTGACAATGCTTTTTGCAACACTTTTGGGTAGTTAATTGGGAATAAAATTTTCCAAGAAGCTTTTTGCAAGAAAAGGGAAGTTAAAATCGCCCTGCTGCTGGGGACCAGAGATGACAGACAAACACAGAGGAGCCCATTTACTGTGTTGACACATACACTCAGCGAAGCTCTTCACCTGTGCACCCCATCACCTGGGGGCACAGCTATGCTTTGCTGAAATAGAGCTCTTATTGCTGTAACTGTTGCATTGCCAACAAGTTCTGCAGTAGCCGCGTAGGGTTTCTGGCTCACCAAATCTAACCCCTGCCTTCCCCCTGCTATCAGGAGCAGCCATGTCACATCACCCCTTCCTGATACTGGACGAACTCCATCTTGAAAGAGGTTGTGTTTTTGAACTCAGTCCTCCTCCTGGAAGGCTGTTTTTCTTGCCTCTGAGGAGAAACCTCATTTCCAGCTCTGTGGTTAGTTTATTCCCATTTGTTCTTATGCCAATGTTCTCCTTTAAATTAAGTAGATCTTTTTGCCCTCATCCCACGTTTACCTCAAGTGAATCTACAGAGGGCTTTTGTACTGCTCGTTGGGCTGAATAAGGTTACGTTTTTGATCTTATCTCATAAAAAAGGGTCTCCATTCCCTTCTGCTTCCCAGCAGCCTTCATCTACAGCTCCGCATATTTGATTTCATTTTCTTGCCAGAAGTCTACACGGTTTCTGAGATGGTAATACCTCTTCCTTTCTACTGGAAGTGCCCTGGTAGCAGCATCCTAGTCTTATTNTCATCTACAGCTCCGCATATTTGATTTCATTTTCTTGGACATGACTTGCCAGAAGTCTACACGGTTTCCGAGATGGTAATACCTCTCCCTTTCTACTGGAAGTGCCCTGGTAGCAGCATCCTAGTCTTATTTCTCTTGTTCATAGTCTTGTTATGTTTATGACTTATTCCAGTTGATTAGTACACCCATGTTTTTCTCCTGGTATATAATTTTCAGCTAATTCAGAGATATTTGTAGAAGTCTGCAAAGATCCTTCCCTTCTCTGAGTGTAGGACCTTGAATTCTGTATAATCACATTTCTGCCTCTCTTGCTCCTGTTCTCATGGTGATTTTAATCTTCCTGAATCATACTCGTCTCCTCCTGTTGATCGACACTCCCCTCTGACATTGTGACACTGGGACATTTCATCAACATCTTCCTTCACTTTTTTTTGAGATTATTAGTGAAATATTCAGTAAGAACAGTTCAAAGGCTCCTCTATGAGGAACCCTTCTAATGACCTTCCTCCCTGCAGATGCATCTTACAGGACTGCTGTCTGCCACCTCTTTCATCAGCTCTCTCCCCACTTTACTGTTCTTTGCCCGATCCCCGTTTTTCCCAGTTCAAATAATTAATTCTTTTGTGGCATCATATGAAATAGATGACCTACTGCAGATCCCTGTGTAGAAAGTAGTTGCATCAGAGAAAGATATCAAGTTCATCTGGCATGACTTTCACAAATTTTAATGCTTTTAAATACATTTTCCATCTATGTCCCCTTTTTTAATGATTCTTTCCATGCAGTTTATTCTCCTGCCTAATACACTACCGCTGTGAAGCGAGCAGATTGCAGTAGCCTTTATTACTTTGCTTTCCCCTCTTGAGTGTAGGTACTGCATTTGCTTTTACTGCCTGCTTGGCTAATTTACAAGGCTCCTTTGCTCTGCCCCTGCAGTTTCATAGGCTGGCTCTTCCTGCCTTTAGAAATAGAGAATGCACCATAGATTTTGAGTACCTACTAGGTTTTTAAAGCTTTTTTCTACATTAGGTGGGATCATTTCTGTTCTCGCTTTCCCGTGTTACTTTTTTTCCCTCCTATATTCAACATTATCCTTTTTTTAAACTACAGCAAAATATTCATTTCACTATGTACCTTTAATATTCCTTGCATGCAAGTCCATTTCTTTCAATTGTCTTCTCATTTGAAGAACTTGCCTGTTTATTTTAATGACCTCTGCAAAGTCTATATCAACTTTATTTCTTATAATTCCCGCTTTATCCTTTCTATTTGTAACACCTGTTTTCTGAGCTCCAGTGAATCGTCTTACACCTTTTATGTGAGGAAATTTCAGGCTTCATTGATGTTCAAGTCCTTGAGCTAACTTCATTAGTTCCCTTTGAAATTAGTTTGCCTTTTTGAAATTGCAAATTTTCTGTTACCTTTATTTTTATTTACTTTCACATGTAGTTCAAACAGGACCTATTTGTTTTTACTGTATCCAAGGATGCACATATGGACTATGATGTTTGTGATTATTTAGCAAGAAAAAAGCTAAGGTAGCATTATCTTTGGTTGATTCAATCATTATGTCATTAAAAAAAACCTGCTGGCTCTCACTGCCAGGAATACCCAGATGACACTATTACTGGTGGCATTTGTTCTTCAATTTGTACATAAAAAGTGAAAGTTTCACATAACACTACCTATGCTGTTAGCATTTATCTCTCTTTTTGGAAACTATTAGTTTCCAAAAATCTCTGTCTGTAGCTATACTGTTACTAGACAATTGGAAACTGATTAATGTTACCAGTGGGAAATATTTTTTGTGTTCTGGTGAAAATGCGGATAGATGCTTAGGCCATTTGATGGATTTCTGGGCCATTTGAAATGAATAATGGGCAAAAAGCAGTATTACTTATGCGGTGCAGTCTGTATTGTCAAGATAGAGGCCGGGGGGGAAAGTCAGAAGGTCTGTGCTTGGGGGTGAGTGGATGGTAAATTAAAAGGACTCTCTGCGGGTTAGGCTGGACTGGTAAGTACCTACAGATGATGTCCCTTAGTGCTTTCATGATGTAAAAGCACTACTTCTTCTGCTCTTCAGTGTTTATGGTGCTCTGGACTGCTCTGATGAGGTTTCTCTGAGACAGAGCTGCAGTACTGAGCGTACTGCACTTAAAACACTCCGTCATTCAACTTGTTTAAGATACAAGAGGTTTGAAGCAGGCTGGAGCTTATGGAACCAAAGCACAGATTTGCATCAGCTCACCCTACTGAGTGTGACCCTGCCTCCACTTTGAGTACACGGCCAGAGTCTCACTGAAATCATGGAATAGAAAATTACATAATTAGGAAATTTAACCCCCAAACTGAAAAACTCCCTCAAGAAACTGCTGCAGGCTTCCCAGTGCCTGGAGGATCAGTTTGCTTCCAATGGGAGTTAGGCAGCCCCATCACCTTGGGAAATTTCTCCCTTAAGGCTTTGCTGGCAGAAGTAACAGTGGTCGGTGTGTTGTATCAGTCTGTCAGCAGAGATGACCCAAGAGCTGTTTTCTCAATTGCCCGTACCCGGGCAGAGTCTGCTGGCCTCAGCGCTGTGCCTCCCACCCTGTCCCTGTGCCAATGCCATCTGCTCCCGAGGTCCCACTGCCTCCCTGCTGCTCCCTTAGGCTGCCCAGGAGCTCCTGGGTGGAGACAGAGATCCAAAGCAAAGCAAAGAGCTTAAAAACAACGGGGAATCCATGTACTAAGGAGGAGTCCAGAGCCAAAGTAAATTTAGGGATGTGGTTGTAGTGCCTCAGAGGTGCTGCTGTATGGCATCCTGCTCTCTGCCAGGGAGCTTTGCCAGCATTAAAAGAGGGTGAGGCTGTGTGGGAAGGATGCCTAGAGATCTTGTGTGTAATGGCATCTGCATCAGCTGCAGCACAGTGATCACCAGCGCATGGGCTCAGACGTACCACGTCCTGTGTCTCGGATGGGGCTTTTCTTCATAAAATCATAGAATCATAGAATCATTTCGGTTCAAAAAGACCTTTAAGATCATCAAGTCCAACTGTTAACCTAACACTGCCAAAACCACCACTAAACCATGTCCCTAAGCACCACATCTACACGTCTTTTAAATACATCCAAGGATGGTGACTCAACCACTTCCTTAGGCAGCCTGTTCCAATGCTTGATAACCCTTTCGGTGAAGAAATTTTTCCTAACATCAAATCTAAACCTCCCCTGGCACAACTTGAGGATGTTTCCTCTTGTCCTATTGCCGGTTACTTGGGAGAAGAGACTGACACCCACCTCACTACAACCTCCTTTCAGGTAGTTGTAGGGAGTGATAAGGTCTCCCCTGAGCTTCCTTTTCTCCAGTTCCCTCAGCCACTCCTCATAGAACTTGTTCTCTAGACCCCTCACCAGCTTCATTGTCCTTCTCTGGACACACTCCAGAATCTCAATATCTTTCTTGTGGTCAGGGGCCCACAAGGTGAGGTCTTTTGGAGGAAACATCCTATGCCTTTTCCTCATTGTCCTTATTATATTGAATGTCTAGATCTTTATATATGTCTTGTTCAGTCTTACCTGTTTTCTCCTAGAAAACCTNACAAGGGCAGCCCCACACCACCCACCCTCTCTGTCTGAAACTGACCTTGAAATAAAATTTTCTGATTCATGAACCATTGGCTGGTTCTTCTGCTTTATGAGGTCTTTTGGAGGAAACATCCTATGCCTTTTCCTCATTGTCCTTATTATATTGAATGTCTAGATCTTTATATATGTCTTGTTCAGTCTTACCTGTTTTCTCCTAGAAAACCTCTATTAGCCATGGATTTCCCTATAGATTCACATGAAGATGAATATGGCTGCTATTCTGAATCTATTGATTGTACTATTACCATATAGTGCATCAAATCCAGGGCAGACTTTATTACTAAAGATTTTTCCCCAACATTTCATTATATAGATTTACAAAACCATCAAATTCTCAGAAAATCATAAATCTAAGTCAATGATGGTAAGACAATAATGCTATGTTAAGAATATCTTGGTAACTTCCCCAAGCCATGGCAGAATCGAAGTTTTGCCAAAGTTTGTAAGCCAATTTTTTATGACTCAGATGGCTCTGGGGTAGACTATGTCACAAGAGCTGGCAGAGCACTCTTTTCATTCCTGTGTAGTGGAATCTCATTTGCTGTCTTTCTAGGATTCTTTTTATTATTATTGGAATCAATGAGATTGCTAATCAGGTAATATGATGCAACTAATGTACAGGAATAGAATACTGTCTAGAGGAGACTGAGAGCCTTACATTCAGTGGCAATTTAACATCTATGGTGTTCTTTCCTTTCCCTCTGCTCTGATTTTTCAAGCCACATCTCTCCCAGAAATGACAAGGCATAGAAAGGAGGTGCATAAAAGTCACCTTTTGCAAAGCCAAGTGTGACATCCTTGTGTTACTCAAAGTTTTGAGAAAAGAGATCGGTTTAACATAGGAGGAGTGTTATAAAAAGATCTGTTGTGATAAATATTAGTCATGTTTCCAAATCGTACTTTGAAATACTTTTAAACTTTTTTTTTAATTGGAAGGGCACGCCAACTTGTGAGATGACACATACTAGAGCTCCTAGTAAGCCTGAGCTAACAAGTGCACCGGACCTAATCAGCCTGGGGTCTTGTTCCCACTATTCCTCCCAGTGCCTGCTAGGGTCCTGCTGCTCCCTCTCTCCAGCTTTCAGCCTATGGCCAGGGATTAGATGTTTTTAAAAGCCTATGGACTAATAACCCCCCCAGACCTGCTACTTCCATTTCATGGGTGTGATGGATTCACTTATTTTCCACTGAAATATGTTTACTGCATAGTACAAGAGCAGGACTGCACAGGTCAGAGCACTCAGCTACAAACAGTGCCAGATCTTTCACTGCAAAATGGGTTCTTTTGTGAAAATAAGATATATACATGTATAAAAAAGAATAAATGAATCCGAGTGTAATGAGTGAGTGAACCACAAAATCAGCAAAAAGACAATAAAGGCTTTTGATTTGCATCAATGGGAAACATAGAAAAAGTTGTACACAGTGGGAAGATCATAACTCACTCTGGAGTAAATAACACAGATATTGTTCTGACCTTGTGTGGAGTTTTGCTGCTTCAGTAAAAAATCTTATTGCTGCTAACCATTTGTTTCAAGGGAGAATACGATGTGTAGAAGGGCTTTTTTAGAAGGA
>RSEF01000001.1:211237198-211275318 GCA_003993805.1 Himantopus leucocephalus | reverse complement strand
GCACCCAAAGATCTCACAAGTGCTCTCAGGTCCTTGGACTCCTTCATCACTTTGCCATTGAGGATCATAAACCACCAAGCCCAGCACCCACGCTGCTTTGGGAAGTGAGGATGTCACCAAGGGCCACAGCCCCTTGCAGGTGATCAGCCCTTCTGCCAGGCAGACACCTGAAACAGAGTGTGCTGGCATGTTGACACGAGCTGGAAAACAGCTAAACCTGTCCTTCATCCACTCCCCTCCTCATCTGCCCCCTGCCCTGAGCCGTGGGTGTGCTCTGTAGCAGCACGGCTGCTGTCCCCTCAGCCTCCTCTCACTGTCTAAGTTTAGAGATACAAACTTCTTTGTGGTAGAAGAAGAGGCTATTTGGACTGTCACAACCATTTGAGAAGGAGTGGGATTGCTCCTGTATGTCCCTGCTTCAATCTCTGCTCTGTACAACAGGGGAAGTATCTGGTATTTCTCCACTGAAAATGCTTTTATGAACCCCTCAGCCTTGTAGGATTGTCGCTTTCTACACGCATGTGTGCTCCAGCGGAGATGCAAGTGTGCATCGAATTGGAGGGGATGCGAATGAACCTCTCAAGAAGAGCCAGCTCAGTCCCACTAGCTCCCAGTGCTGGAGCTGCACCTTCCCTGGGAGCCCCAGAAATTAAACTGTTCAATGGAGGCCTAGAGAGAGCACCTCAAGGGCTGCTTCCACAGGCCCGTTAACCCCTTCCCTTCTACTCCCTTTGGACAGCACAACCTGCTTGGAAATAATTTGGGGAGGTAGTAGCACATGTTCAGCAACTTTTCTCTTTTATCATTGTTATCTGACAGTAGTCTGGGAAGCTGTTGTTCTGTGGGAGAACGAATGAGGCCACTGAAAACTGTCATCAGCCACTGTCCGTGGCTGAGGAGACAGCCACAGTGATGTTCACAACAAGATCACGGCATCGTTTGCTGGGATCGAGCTTCCCATGGGACATGAGCCTGCATGTCACACCAAGGGGTGGAGAACAAAGGTGTAGTAATGTCATTGCCAGGGCAGGAGGGAGATCCAGCCTCCTCCTGTCATACCTCTAACAACCACTAATAGTGACCGCCTGAGGGAGGAAATTGGAGCGGGGCAAGCAAGTCAGGTTTGTCTCCAAAATACTGGTGAAGAAGAGGCAGCATCCATTAGTCAGAGTAAGCCAGTGCTATTTGTTGTTGTTCAAAAAAGATGGATTCTGCTGTGAAGCACCAGAAAATGCCTGGAGACAGAGTGATTAAACCTGTGGTCTAAACTGGCAGACCTATTCCTGTGTTACTTGTTGATAGTGCAAGAAAATAAGATCAACATCTCATTCCACTTGGACTTCTGAACAACTGAAGAGTAACATATCCTGGGTGTTACCGACTTAGGCTCATTTCCACTAAACTATTTAGGTCCCTGGAAATCTTAAGGAGGAGTGAAAAATAGAGGGAAAACTAAAAAATTATTTGATGAGTAGAATTTGTGGATGAAAATGGAAAGCTTTTAGATTAGTGGGAAATGGGATGTCTCAGGCTTTTACTCTCTTCTCATTTGTCTCCCTTGGGCTACATCGCCTTTGAGGCATCAGAGTTTTTTGTATCACTGCACCACAACATACACTCAAAATGCTTCTTGGAAGCTCGGGATATAGAGAAAACCGAGGGCCATTTGGCAATCAAATTGAAACAATCCTAATATATCAAGTCATCATTTCCAAACTGAAATCATTAGGCCAGAATATTTTGTTTTTCAGGCACTGGGTTTTTAAGCAAAAAAAAGCAATTTTTAAGCAGGCACTTTCTGTGAAAGCTTCTGTTTATTTGAAAACGTGAATTTTCTTTGGAAAATTTTGATTAAAAAAAGGGATGACAACTCATCATAAACCCTTATTCCACAACATACTTCCTGAGCAAGCCAGTGTTACTTACTTGATCCATCAGTGAAAAATTTTACGTTTTCTTCAGTATTTCTGAAGGAATAGTGTTGTGGTTTAACCCCAGCCAGCAATTAGGAACCCGCAGCTGCTCGCTCACTCCCCCCAGATGGGATGGGGGAGAGAATCAGAAAAGTGAGAAAAAACTCGTGGGTTGAGATAAAGACAGTTTAATAGGTAGAGCAAAAGCTGCGCATGCAAGCAAAGCAGAACAAGGAATTCATTCACCACTTCCCATGGGCAGACAGGTGTTCAGCCATCTCCAGGAAAGCAGGGCTCCATCACATGTAACGGCTACTTTGGAAGACAAGCCCCATAACTCCGAACATAAATCCCCTTCCTTCTTCTTCCCCCAGTTTTATATGCTGAGCATGACATCATAAGATATGGAATACCCCTTTGGTCAGTTGGGGTCAGCTCTCCCAGCTGCGTCTCCTCCCAGCTTTTTGGGCACTCCCAGCCTGCTCGCTGGTGGGGTGGTATGAGGAGCAGGAAAGGCCTTGACTGCTTAGCAGCAACCAAAAACATCAGTGCATTATCAACACTGCTCTCATCCTGAACCCAAAACATAGCCCCACATCAGCTGCTAGCAAGAAAGTTAACTTCATCCTGGCTGAAACCACAACAGGTAGTCATTATTAGGTCATCTGGAAATCAGCCCTTTCTCAGTTCAGTTATACTGGTGTCCTAGGGTGGAATACACTTTAGGATGGATTTGTGGTTTGAGCAGGTACCCATAACAGCAGATACCCCATTCACAAAGAAACAGACTCTCCTCCATAGCCCTGCTAAGGGGTTTATGAAGCATCCAGCATCATAACGTGTCCAAGCACCATAAGCTTGGTGATTACTCCCATTTTTGTCCTGTTACACAAGTCTTATGAGGAGCGGCTGAGGGAACTGGGGTTGTTTAGTCTGGAGTAAAGAAGGCTCAGGGGAGACCTTATTGCTCTCTACAACTACCTGAAAGGAGGTTGTAGTAAGATGGGGGTCAGTCTTTTCTCCCAAGTAACAAACAAGAGGTCAAGAGGAAATGGCCTCAATTTATGTCAGGGGAGGTTTAGGATGGGTATTAGGAAAAAATTCTTCACCAAAGGGGTTATCAAGCTTTGGAACAGGCTGCCCAGGGAAGTGGTGGAATCGCCATCCTTGGACGTATTTAAAAGACGTGTAGACATGGTGGTGAGGGACATGGTTTAGTGGTGGTTTTGGCAGTGTCAGGTTGATGGTTGGACTCAATGATCTTAAAGGTCCTTTCCAACCTAGATGATTCTATGATTCTATGCGGACAAGGGCAGTTGTGTTGCTTATGCAAGAAGTTAAGTTCCTCCACAGCCATGAGCTGTCGGGGTGGGAAGCCCAGCAGCATAGCAAGCCAGGGAGCTGTGGATGAGATCTCTACCCACATTTACTGGTTTTTGGCCGTTTTTGCAGCATGGAGCACGGCACCAGGAAGAAGTGAGAAAGATGCAGTAGGCTGTGAAAAAGCCAGGTGCAAGGTACAGGATGGGGAAATAACAGCTGCCAAGTGGAAAGAGCCAACAAAATGACCCCACAAAGCTCAGGAAGTCTCCAGGCCCAGCACAGTGCCTGCTTTTTAACCTAAATTCCTGCTCCTGGTGCAGCATCACACAACAATGTAAGCTCCTTAGATGCTTAGAAGCTCTTCAGTGGAGAGAGAGCTGGTGTGGCGGTACCCCAGTGCCTCCCTGGGGAGCCTGAACCCGGACACTGCAGTGGGATGGGGCACCAGCGGCACCACTGTGCCAGACCTGCACATGGCTGCCAGCAGTTTTAGGGTTTGTTTCGTAAAAGCACCAGGTTGTTGGTGTTAGTATGTCGTGCTCCACGAGGACATGAAGGCAGCTGGAAGTGCAGGAGGTGCTTCCCACTTGGGAAAAGCATGTGCCTCGTGCCAGCAGAGACCCACACTCAAAGCCCAGCACTTGGGCTCCATCACCCCTGGGCACATCTGCACTGTTTGCTGCTTCAAACAAGTAAATTCAATGTCCTTTGTGCAAACATAAGGGTTGTACTTGGTGAATC
This sequence comes from Himantopus leucocephalus, assembly GCA_003993805.1. NCBI lineage: Eukaryota > Metazoa > Chordata > Aves > Charadriiformes > Recurvirostridae > Himantopus > Himantopus leucocephalus. The sequence continues at coordinate 211,271,341 of RSEF01000001.1, read as the reverse complement.
CCATCAAGGCAAGCAGAGACACAGTGTCTCAAACAAGAGCACAACGATATTAAGCATATTACAATGCCTAATCTTATTTATTTTTTTTTTCTGGGATATTTCCCCATCACCTCCAGTTGAACTGGCCCTCCATTTGCAAGCTGGGAGATCTGTCTAATCAGCAATGTTTGCAAAGCTTTCTTAGCTCTCAACAAATGTCGTTTCTTTGCTGTGTTTGTCAGCGTGGTGGAGCGATTATTGCCGAGATCTGAGATGTGATTGCCCGTTTTGTGGAGGAGGGGGGTGGGGAGTCAGGGAGATAATGTAATAATGAAATCCATTGTCACAAATAAATCCGTAGGAGAATTTAGATGTTTTTCCCCTTTTTCTGACCCACTTGGTCCTCACGTGTCTGGCTGCGCCAAGAGGGCTGTTGACCCTGCGGGAAGGTGACATGAGGGCAGTGAACAGACCACTCTCCAATTTAGGCGAGTGGGATGAATCTGGTCTATTACCAGTTAAACGAAATAAAATGTATTCTGTTTAGTGCCAGTGTGCATGAAATGCTCTCCGTGGTAAAACCAAACCCCGCCTGCCGTCCTCCCACAGGGTGACCTGGGCATCCCCGCACTGGCAGTGGGAGAATTTTTATGGAGCAGTTCCTAATTTCACAGACGAGCTGTAGGGTGACAGGAGGAAAGTATTTGGCCCTCCATTCTCATACAGAGCCCAAGATGATCCAAGGTCCCCTGGGTTTGCAGTGCTGGTGCACCGTGTCTGTGATACCCACTCCGAGTGCAGCAGCCGGGTACCTTCCTAATGCAGTGCCAGATTTCCCCCTGCTTAAAGACAATGGACTTCTTTCTGTGCTGAATCTTGTCAATTCTGCCCTTATTATTTCCAGATTGCTTTTATTTTAGGTACTTCTCCTATTCTGTCTGTACTTCCCCAGTGTGTCACACTTCTTTCTTCACGTTTACTCTGCTTTGTATTTTTAGCCTGGTTTCCTAAGGAAGTGATGCACAAGCCATGGTGTCGCCTGTGGCTCCATCTATGTTCTATTCCTCCCCCAGCACCGAAAAAACCCAGAATATTGGTCCACCTTATGGAGGGAAAAATGGATGGAGGGGGAAATATTTCCAAGATATTTCAGCAGACAGGGTCCCTGAGCCACTGGAGGAGAGTCATGCCTTTTGCCATCTCTCCTTGCTTCCCCGTTAAAGTGCTACAGGTGGAGAAAGGGGGGAGAAGACCTTGCTCCTGGACCTGGCTCTACCTCTTTCTCTAGCCAGCATCAACCACATGAGATCCATGGCAAGGACCAGCTTTAAGTGCCTTCTGGTTGCTCAGGGGCTACTCTAGTGGGATGGGTTTGTGGCACCTCAGCATTCCCATGCCATCAGCCTCAGAGGTGCAGGCAGAAAGCAAAAGCCTTGTGTCCTTGTGGGCAGCCCCTGGGTACAGAGAAAGGAAAGGGAGCCTTTAGGAAGGAGGACTCGCAGGGCTGGAGCAACGGCAGCCGCTGTTTTCCTGGGGGTGGCCGGTGGGTGGAGGAGCAGAAAGGAACAAACAAGGCTTCCAGATGAGTTCATCCCCTCTCAAATCGTGTTCATTGAAACACATCTGTGTTTGCAGGGCTGTGCGCAGCGAAAACAGCCTTAGTCAGCTCTTGTTTTCAGTTTTGTGCGTTGGCTATTTGTATGGTTCCTTTTTTCCCCCCTTCAAAACAGATCCTCTGGTGTATAAGGCCAGAGCTTTATCCAGAAAGCTGCTCCCAACACTTCCTAATCTCATAAACAAGAACGAGATGACTTAATACTCCAGAACAGAAACTGTTTTGTTTGAGCACAGCAGTGGAAATCTCAAAAAGACACCTCACCCACGCGGATGCCTATCAAGGGGGGCTGCCGGCCACTGACAGCAGAATGGTGTTTTCTAATCCAGGTAAATTATATTTTACTGCAAAGTGGCGCACAGCAGTAATTACTGTATTTGTGTGGTACCACGGGATGCCCAGCCAGCATTTGGCAGGGAGCTGGTTAAATCGCCGAGGTGTAATTGAAGGGTTTGATTGCATTCCACCTACAGCCATCATCATCCACAGCATTTGTGTCGTCAGTTGGTTTAAAGGCTGGCACATGTCTGTGGTCCAAGCAGCCCAGGGTGATGCTGCCCACAGGTCATTGCACCAGCCAGGCCTGGCTGTAGCAATCTGCATCTTGTCAGCCTGGAGATGAGGGACACCTTCTGGCCTACACGCCACAGCTACAGGTTTCATGGCAAGACTCACGACAGCAGATGCTAATCTCAAGGGTACGGCTATAAAAGCCAAGTGCATTCATGAGGATCTCAGGTTTTGCTTACCAAACCCTGTAGTTGCCAACGTGTCAAGGAAAGCTCAAAAATGTCCTGCACTGTAAAAGCTCGAAGTCCCAAGAACAAATAAAGGAATAACATTTTTCATGTTAAGTTTATGTATCTTTATCACCAGAGCTTTCAGCTGATCACATACATTTTCGAAACATTTCACTCGCAATAAGAATGCTAATGCTTTTCCAGAGATTGCTGATGCAACGCTTCAAAATTATCAGCACCAGCCCAGTGCTGCCTTCACTGAACTGAAACCACTGACTTCGCTCAGGTTAGTCCCCAAAGCTATTTAGGTACAAAATTCCTACAACAATCAATTTCCCCTGTGATTTCTCTATGCCATCAGGGAAGTTCAGTGCCCTTGGCAACGGCCCTCAGGGCAAGCGGGTGTCCTGGAGGTGCTGCTCATGACACCAACCAGGGAAAAGAATCAGCAGAGCAGGAGCTGCAGAACACAAAGCAGGAGCATCGCCCCGCAGACGTTCATTAACATTCAAGAAACAAATGTTGCCTCAGTTGTGTTTGTGAGCTTTTCTTTTTACCCTCTCCAAACATCCCAGCTGTGCAGCAGAGTGTGTGTGAATACTTGAGGAAAATTATCTCTAACCACAACTAGCCCCCAAGATAAGATGTATTCTGGTATTACTCAATGTTGGAAAGCTTGCATCGCCATCCAGCAAAGGAACTGGAGCAATAGCGTGCACGTGGCAGAAGTAGCTACCCAGAATGAGCACGCGCATCTGGACTCCCCACCCTCCCACCAGACTGCCCGTGGACTGTTCTTTCAGGTGAAGTCATCCAGGATGAGGAACAGCCCTGATCCACACATACTTAGCACCATGTGGGTTGCATCCACAGGATAGCGCGTATGGTGACCGTGAGCAATCTGTAGAACATCACTTTAGCTACAAGGAGGAAAGAAAAAAAAAAAGTAGAAGTAATAGCAAGTTCGCCTCATTAGGGACTTCGGATTTTTAAAATCCGTACCCTGGGAGACTGACCTGCATACTCAACTCATTTAACAATGCATATTAAAAAAATACACCAGTCAGCACTCTGCTAGTGAGACCTGCCCCAAAAGAGAAAGCCTTTCAGCATCCACAGACTTTCCAGCATGCCTGGAGAGCTCTCCAGTCAGGCTGTACAATAAAATAATAAAAAGCAGGGCTGGAACAGACCTTGGGAGTTTGGCTACTGCATTGCCTTGCCCACAGGCAGGATCCTCTCCCAAGCCATCCCTTATAAGGGTTTGCCCAACCTGCTCGCAAAGCCTCTAACGATGGAAATTCCTCACTCTCCCCAGGCAATAAATTACCAGACTTATCTTCACTGTTAGAAAGTCTTTTTTCCCTTAATGCCTAAACTAAAACTCCTCTGCAACTTCATACAATTACTGTATGGCCTGTCCTCTGCAGACAAGGTAAAGGCTTCAGTACGACCCCTGCTGCAATATGAGTCTGTGATCCCTCCAAATTTCTCTTCTCTGGACTAAATAAACTCAGTGGCAGCATTTTTGGGGTGATCTTAAGGGACACTTTTATGCTCAGCCTGGGGCTAAGGAAACCCAGCAAGCTCTTAGGGAAGAAAAATTACTCCTCCTGTAGAGGAGGAAAAAACCTACTTCTTTGGCCACTCAGAAGAAATGTTGCATACAGGAGCTTTTAATAACTGTGCTTGTTAACTGTGCATATATATTCTGCACAAACAGGAATGAATGTGACAAGAGCTTCAAAAAAAAGAAGCTGTTTGTTACCTTTTGTAGGGCAGCTGTGAAGCTAGGAGACAATCAAATACAACAAGAATATTCTACCAGGAGACTGAAAAAATCCCTCAAGAACAATACTGAAATCATGTAAGCATGGTATCATAGAATGGTTTGGGTTGGAAGGGACATTCTAAGACCATATAGCCCAACCCCCTGCCATGAACAGGAACATCCTTCAAGTTGCTCAAAGCCCTGTCCAGCCTGACGTTGAAGACTTCCAATGATGGGGCATCCACAACTGAAATACTGACGGTCAGCCTGGGATTTACTCAGCAGGGCAAGAGCTAGAGGACAAGCAGTAAACATAAAGTTCTTGAAAGAAAGGGGGAGGTCTCTACAACATGGGGTTTAGTATTAGCAGCAATAAAAGTTGTCTGGTGGGATGCTTCTGAGATAAGATTGAGGAGCTCAGATAAGAAGGAAATAAGGAAAGACCAAATGAAAGAAAGCGAAGCAGATGATAGATACAGTATTTTTTTCCTACAGTACAAGGTATTATAGAGCTCCCAGACACACAGTGCATTAGACTGGTTCTCTATAAGAGGGGCTTCCCCAGAAAGAACTGGAGGGAAACTTTACTGAGCCCCTGTCTAAAATTCAAATGGACATTATACAAAGAAGGAAACTGAGATAACTTGACTATGGGGTGCACAGACCCGGGTCTCGGTTATAACATCAGCCTGGCAGCAGCTCAGCTCCCTGAGTCAGTGAACTTCCCTTGACTCCAGTGGATGTTTTCCATGACTAAGGACAGTTGGCATTGATCCAGGTGTTAAGTCCCTGGGAGGTGGTCCTGCCACCCCTGTCCTAAGTGCACCTTATGGCACACGCGATTCTGTTCCCAGCACTGATACCTCGAACCCAGGAGGGAAAGGACCCATGGTACTTACTGCGCCCCGGGGGACCCCTCCCAGCTCTGCTCCTCTGGCAGCCCAGGGGGTTCCAGGTTTGGTCTGCCAAATGCACTGGCCTTGGGAGGAGCAGGACTCGGGATGCCGTGCTGGTCTGCATATTTGGAGAAGGATGGGAGACCCCGGCAGGATCAGAGGATGGTTTGGCCGCTGTCCCACACGCACTGGTAATGAAACAATGGCAGAGTCTGCCACAGCGCCCGCGTCAGCTTCTTCAGAGACAGAATTTGGGCCAGAAGTCCCTGTTGCAGCCTGTGAACTCTGCCTGGAGCGGACAAAACTGCGAGCAGACTGTTTGTGGATCAGCGCCCTCCTTCCCACACAGACATATGCTGGAGGAGAAAAACAAGCCGCCTCTCTCCAAGTCCTCGTACAGCCTCCAGCTCTCTTGCCATTGAACTGTCATATGAAAGCCAAGATCTTAAAGGTGATCTCTGCTATCCCCTCCGCAGGATGGCTTTACTCCAAGTGCAGATGAGACTGTATTTTGCAAAGGGGTGTTGAGTGGGTGCTACCAAGCTGAAGCATGGAGTGAGCGGAAAAGGCCACAAGAGGTGTAGAAGGTGAGTTATACAGACAGAAGGAGCTTCTAGGAGAGAAAACATGCAGAAAAGAGGGAAAAGGCTCAAAGAGAGCTAACAGAGCTCTACAGGGGGGACTCACCTGAACGGGCATGGTGAGGACATCTCCGTGGGATCGTCACATCCTCACCCACTTTTTCAGGGATTCACACTCCCATGCCTTGGCAGGAGGAAAATACTTTCACTGATTGATTATTTTTTTTTCTGTCTTGTCTAACAGCTGGGTATGCTACATGTTGGGTAACAGGATTTTCACTGTCCTGTAGCTCCTTCCAGGCAAGACTTCTGTCTCCACAACATAAATAACAACAGTAAGAAAATCTATCTGACAAGTTGTGTTTGATCTTGTGTTCATCTCTGCCACTTACCACCATAAAACTGGAGTGGAGTGTGAACACAAGGCAGGGGGAGGGCCTGGAAGGAGTGCAGAGGCAAAAAAAAAATGTGCCCATTCCTGTCCCTTCCCTATGTCAGCAGGAATCTTGCAACTGGAGTCAGCAGGAGACTTGCATTTTACATACCTTTCCAACATGGAGCAGACTATGGCTTTGCCCAGTGCTAGACTGTCTTTGGGGACTTACACAGCCCCTATGCCAAGACAAGCACCATCTCTAATTCCTAGGAGTAGCATTATCCTTGGAGAAGTGCAAGAAATGAAGCACACAGGGGCTAAATGGTGCTGGAAGGGGCTGAATTTAGCTCTCCCAAAGACAAAGTTGGCACCCAAGACAAAGTTTCCACTTTCCCCATGAGACTCTTTCCTCTCTTGGTTTTCTTGCAGAGGTGTTTTAAATTCTCTCCACATTCTCATCCAGCCCTAAGACTGGAGAAAACCCTGGAGAAATGGTAACCGAGCAGCTCTTCCAGCCAGCCTGACCTCAGTCCTTCTCCAGGCCAGCTCATCTGCTTCTGGAGGGGCTGCCAGCTGGCGAGCGCTGGGCTCCCTCACACGAGCTGGCGCAACCCAAGGGGTGAATCAGCCCGCTGAGGAGCTCACAGCAAGGATAAACAGCTCTGGGGCTGGAGAAAACAAAATAGTTGGAAATTAATGGGAAAGGAATTGCAGGAGAAAAGTCTTGCAGCTCTACTCTACATCTGCTAAGCCTCAGACATGTACTGCAGTGATCGCTGCAAACACTCTGGCTGATAATAATGTTATTGCGGATGATAAAGGCCAGATAAGATAGAAGAGGATAGAGCAGAAAATATCTAGCTTGTTTGAAAATGGTATTTTAACAGAGCTAAGGGACTCTCAGAGGAGGATGGGCCAAAAACCAAGTCCTTCTCCGTCACTGGTTTATGTCTGACTAGCTCTCTGGGCAAGATAAAATGGTGTAAGCACACTGAAACATACACAACCAACAAAGCAGATCCTTGTTCTCAGGTAATTGGAAGTCAGGGGCTTGAATCAAACCAATTTTTAGCTTTCAGTGTTTTTTATTGTCTTTCCCTCTGGGAACTGTAAGGTCAAGGAAGGTGTCCTGGACTTGTATGGGACAAACATTTGTACGTGACCAAGAAAAAAAAAAAGAATGTAAAACAAATGAATGGAAAAAAAGAAAGGATGGTGGGGAGAGCGGAGTTGCTCTTAGCCACCACTCGCTCCTGCCTTCTGATCTCATTTCCAAAGTGTTGCACATCTGCCACAGCCACCGGCATCAGCAGGCATGGGGTGACCAGACTTGGGCATTTTCACCAGCCACATGTAGGGAGTTAAAAGAGCAAGGACAGTGTCAACAGCTCCAGCTCAGCCTGGACACCATTCTCCAGTGCTTCTCTTGCTGAACTGCTTCCCTTCTACTGCTCATGGTATGGATGTTTGGGGAGACCACTGAAGGACATTTCTCATACAAGCTACCAAGCCTAGCAGCCGTGCTTCCTCTTTGTTCCACAATTTTATACAGCTTCCCTGAAGAAGAGCAAACCAAAACACCAGCAGCCCAAAATTAAAGGGAAGCCCAAGGGGAGGTGCAAACAGCTGGTGGTTGGCTATGTCCGCTCAGGGACGCTCCTCATGCTGCCGTGGCAGGGCCAGGTCTCGTGGCACCTCACAAGCAGTTTTGCCAAGAGCACTGTCCCACAGAAGGATGAACAGGGCTGCCCCCAGCTCTTTCCACCTCCAGAGAAGGTGGGGAATGGGCATCCAGACAAAGACCACTTGCAGGCAGAAGCACGGAGCACATAGGTGGGAGCAGAGGTCCATGGCCTGTCCTGGGCCTCTGACACCAGCAGCCCATTTCTGCAATGCTTCTACCATCTCCTTGGTGGCTTTGCTTGACATCTGTGAGGCTGCAGACTTGTCAAGTGTTAAGGTCTTTTCTAACCTGAGAAGCTTCAAGAAATCAACGGGAGCTTTATCCCTCCTCTTACGTGCAGCAAGCTCAGCATTTCACTCTGTGACAGTGCGAATGAGTTGGGGGACAAGGAGATAGGGCTTTAACCGGGAGCATTGCACCACTGAATCATCTTTGCTTTTCAAACCTGTAAGATGCATCTGTTCCAGTGTCCAGCAAGCCCAGTGGAGAATCAGATATAAGGGAGGAAAGCAGAGAAAAGGGGCTGAATTTACAATCTCAGAAACAGATTTGCCTGGGCCATACAGTGGCATCCTAACATAACGTGTTTCTACATCCTCCCCCTTGCTATAATTAATTTTTAATCATTCAAGCAAGTTCCCACATATCCTCTAAATCTCTTTTCACAAATTTTGCTTTTAATGAAACCCTCTCTTGCTTTCAAAAGAAAGTTGGTTTAGGGTGTGTCAGAGTTTGTTCATAATGCATTTTGTTCACAGTAAACAGCATTTCCTTTTATTCCCATCCAGGGATGGTATTCAGACATCTGCACTCCACAGAAAATAGTGACTCTGGATTTACTGCTGAGTTGCAATGAAGTCACTGACTAAGTTTGCTTTTATCCCAGTGGTGCAGGTTTTAGCCCTTTAAATGCATTAACTCCTTCTCATTCTGAATTTTGTCCTTTCTCCAGTTTCCATCTTAGTTGAAGTAAACTGACAACTGCATCCAATAAGGGATTTTATTTAATCAGGCGTATTGCAAAAGCACTCTGTCAGTAGCAGCACCTTTGTACCTCTTTCTGGATGCTATCTGCTGTAAGGTAACGAGGGCAACACTCATTCCCCTGTCCTCCATGGTGGCTGTGCCCTGCGCCAGCCCTGCGCCCGGGAGACTCATCACCTGCCTCTAATCAATGGTTCAATCAATCGCCATCTCAGCTTTGCGGCACAAACCCACAAAAAATATTTTTCTTGTTGTTACTTCTTGGCATGGGGTTTCATATTTATTTCAGGCCAGGATAGTGAAGTGAAGCACTGCAAAATCCGAGTCCCAAATTCTCCTTTCCAGAAATTAACCACATCAAACGCTCTGGAGGCAGAGACAGTCTCTTAGCTGATACTTTTTCTTGTTCAACAGCAAAAGATTTAATTAGTATTAAAGACGAACTTTGCTGCAAAGCTAAAACAGAACTCCCTGGTTCCATATTTTGCTGGAGCTCTGGCCTTGTTTTTATTTTAATTTAGAAAAAAATATAAACCCACATTTCCCAGCCATGATCACATTTCATGGCTGTAGATCATGCCTGTGAAATATTAACTTCTCCCTGTCCTGCCTTCTGTACTCGGTTCATACCCATTTCTGTGGGTAGCCTGGACTTTTCTTTGCTGGAGGGCTTGAATCGCCTGAATAAGTTTTTTTGGTGGCACCTCTGCAGCTTAGGGAGACCACAACAGCCACGACCCTTCCCTGCGTAGGTAGTTAAAATGGTGCAAAGTTGACTCTTAGCAACCTGAGCCTGATGGGGTTCAGCAAAGGGATGATGGGGATGATGCCGACGTTAGTCACGTACCCAGTGCTTCTCTTCTGCAAATCTCAACGTGTTTGGCAAAGGCAGATAAGCGTGGTTATCTGAAGCACCCAGAGAGAGGAAATTAAGACAGAAAGGCCAAAGGTAGTATTTTCCCAAGGGCTTCAGACACCCAGGTAGTTTTACCTCTGGCAAGGTAATTTAAGACCCGCTGTGAACATGTGATGAAGTCCCTACAAGCAGTATGAGCCTGTTTCAGGAGGAGCATGTCTACCCCTACCTGAAGGAGACCTGAGCAAGTCTCTCTCATTGTAACTGCCGTGCTGGTGGGAGCTGCCTGGGGATGATTTGCTCCAGATTTATGTGCAAGACTTTTTCTCTCTGTTCCTGTCTGGGCTGCTCAATGCCAAGGGAATTGCTTGTGTGTAGAGCTGCCTCAGCTGACAGTAACCTCCTCACCCTGGTAGAGTGCTCCCAACCTGCAGATCCACAGCTGGTGGTTGCATCTCCCCAAGAATTGCCCTGTGCAACACATCTGGCCTCCAAGACAGCACATGAGCTACCCCAACCTTTGAGAATGAGGGGTGGAGGGTGTCTGGGATGAGGTCTCACTGCAATAACAGAAATCTCTTCTGAAGACCAATGGAAAATGCCACTTCTCTGTAGTGATTTCCAAAATTTCACCCTGGAATGATTTGCTGTGGGCTTCCTGCCAATATAACCCACCCAGATGAGGCTTCAGTGGAAGGGACAGGGTTTCTCAGAGGGTCATTGGCCATCTGGCTACAAAGTAGAATCACAGAATCATAGAATGGTTTAGGTTGGAAGGGACCTTAAAGATCATCTAGTTCCAACCCCCCTGCCATGGGCAGAGACACCCCCCACTAGACCAGGTTGATCAAAGCGCCATCCAACCTGGCCTTGAACACGTCCAGGGGTGAGGCATCCACAACTTCTCCGGGCAACCCGTTCCAGTGCCTCACCACCCTCAGAGTGAAAAATTTCTTCCTAATAGCTAATCTAAATCTCTCTCTTCCAGTTTGAAATCATTCCCCTTTGTCCTATCACTACATGCCCTGGTAAAAGTAACAGCAAAGCAAAGAGTAAAACCCGCCACCTCCTCACCCTGGCTCCAAACCACACTATCCCCAAGTCATGGGCCAAATTTATTTCCCTCATGTGCCAGTGAAACCTCACAGCAGTTGACTGGGATCGCTGGTGGAGCCTGGAGTTGCAGTGGGAAGATGAAATATTGTCTTACATGCCTAAGGCAATCAAACAGGAGCATGAACACAGCAGGTCCAGAAGCATCTCCTGTGCTTTACAGGCACAGGAGATGCTTCATCCCTTGCCTGGGCCACAGGAAAAGGGAGATTAGTCACTGCAATTCTCACTGGTATTTCTCATATCCAAATTTATATACTACCCAACACCCACAGAGATCCATATAGGTCTGAACATACCCGAGAGCTGACTGGATTTCAGACAATTTCTTTCTCCATGTCCTCCTTCTCTTTCTTTGCTGTTCCTCATCTCCAACATGAGTCTTTTCAGTCCGAACCACTACCATCTATCCTTCTTTATCATCTCCTTCTCTCCTCCCCTCTCAGAGAACTACGTGGAGCCCAAAGTGCTGGAAATAAAGCTTATTACCCCCCACCTACAGCCAGCAGAAGGGATTTCTGCATTTGGAAATGTACAGACTGGTTTTGGGGTGGAAAAAGAGACACAAATACGTGAAAGACCAGCAGAGACTGCTCCTGCAAGCAGAAGTGTGGGTTGTTTGAATTTTTATGTACCATCGCTCACATGTTAATGTTCTCCAGGAGTTTGTGATATCCCTTTTTGCTCCTGCAGTCCTTCCTATTTTCTTTTCAACATCATGGTTCTATCCCTTTTTTGTTCTCTGCCCCCTGCTCTGCGTACGCTGGTGTTTATTTTATTAGCCTCTTCTGCCATATGACTTCCAGCATGGTCTTTCCCCCTGCTAGTAGGGGCATGCAGACGGGAGGAGAGCAGCTAGGAGCAATGTGAGCTGCACAGCAGGGTTTAGAGGCAGAACCAAAACTATCCTAGGCTGTCATCCCCTCCCATGAGGCTGCTCGACTTTGCCTGGTATCTCATACCCTGTGCTCCAAAATGATATTTTCTGCCTCTTTCTCTAGAAGAGGGTCTGGAGTGGGACCTGCATCCCCTCTGGAGGCACAGCCTCAAGTCTCACCTGCAAATGAGCTACCCAAATCCACTTGCTGTGGGAAAAGTGGCAGTGCTCTCAGGGCTGTTATCCCCAGCATGATGAACTGAAGTAGAAGTTCTCTCACATGGTTGTATGAGCTGCAGTCAGGAGGAAACCTGCTGAGCCCATCCTGCCAGCACATCAGAGGTGCTGAGCTCCTTGCTCAAGGGGTAAGCTCCTTGACTCATCCTTTCTCTTCTCTCTCAGCCCTATTCTGGAAATGGTCCAACACTTTGGCCCTCTATAATCTGTCCACACTTTACCACTTTTCCACCTCACATCCCAGACTCTGGGCTCAGAAACAGGGCATATCCGTTTCCCCCAGCCCTTCTCGATTCCAAGACCTCCCACATCCTTTTCCTCTAATACAGCCCACAGCAAGAATTGCAATATGGTCACAGCTCTGTGCTCCTTGCCAGAAATTTTTGCCAAAAATGAAAAAAAAAATACCCCAACCAAACCACGATGTTTGATAAGTCTAATTTATTTAAAACCCTGAGAAGCTTGACTGAAATATTTCCACCATCTCTTCCAGCCTCCTTCTGGAAGCCTCTTCCTTTTCTCTCTGTTGGACTGTGTTGTTGGCCATAAGCAAGGAAAAGAGATGCTACTGCTGTCCCATGGTGCAGGCATTCCAGCACAGCCACCAGGCTGCATGCTCCTGTCCTCCTTAAGCTGGGAGGACACCATGATCCTGAGCCCCGTGTTTCTTCCACTGGGACTGGCCTGGGAATTTTAAAGCCACCAACACACAACTTGAGTGCTCTGATCTCCATGAAGCTGGAAGGGGACTGGGAAGGGATCCCCAGAGGTGACCTCCAATGCAGCTCAGCTCCAGCACAGGGGTGATGTCACTGCTCCTGGAACACAGCCAGGGCTTTGCGTCTGAGACAGCAGCAGGTCGTATTTGCAATCAGTTTCAAATGCAGCTCTGTAGCTTTACTCTGCCTTGTACTGGAGAAAAGTCAGCTCCTTGTCAGCTCCTGTGGGCCACTTTCAGGCTCCTGCTCTCGGTGCGTACTCTGTAAGATCAGTCTCTCGACAGGTTCTGCAGGTAAGCGGGCTTTATAGTCCTGGCAGGGAACAGGGCTTGGTTGCTCCTCTCCTGCTTGGCCCTGTATAGTCTGTGGGACCTGCTTTTACTGTATCACGCTGATGATGACATTTGGGCCTTTAAAAAGTGACCAGCCCTAAGGAAGCTCTGGTTAAACCTCTAAACAAGAAACATTAGGAGGACTTTTGAGACACTAGTGACTGGTCGCTGTGGCTGCATGATCAATGGTGAACTGAAACAGTTCCAGAGCACTGTCCCAGTGCTGGCACAGCATGGGCAGAGACTACAAGGTGACTGGTTTGTTTGATCAGATTTATTGGTTTTTAAACATTGAGAACTGCACATGAATCCCATGCGACTGTCCCATCCAGCTGCTCCATCATTATCCACAGCAGCAGCTTACTACCAAGGCAATGCCCGGCTCTCCAACCACAGCAGCAAAGGCGTGGGGACATTCCTCTAGACCCGTACAAGGAAGTGGCATGAAGCCACAACTACAGGAGCGGGGGCTTTCTCCTGAGGTGCGTGGGGACCTGTGTCCCCAAGCAGAATGTCCCACCAAGGTGCAGATGAGGAGTACTAGCTTTAGCAGACTGCTCTGTTAACGTGGGTCTTTAAAACCTGGTGTCTTGTGCTCGATGTGAATCAAATTTCCAACAGCTTCATAAATACGTCACCGATGGGAGGCCTTTAGAGTAAGCATATTGCAGTTTCCTGACATTTTCGTTCCTCTATCTTGACATTTCTGAAGGGCATAAGAGGCCTAAAAAAAGAAACAGCTGCTCCCAGGGCACCATATGTTTTCAATTCCATCCTGCACTGGTGTAATAGATGGTCTTGTTATAAATATGCAGCAGTTTTCCAGATGAGCCTCCCCCTCCCCCTTAAAATGACCTGGTACAACTGCGCGGGGCGGAGATGGCTGGAGAGGGAAGGAGAAGGGGCACAGGCAGGAAGAACCCTGGGAGTTCTTCAGCACCCATTTAGAAGATGCTGATGTACTACCTTAATATTCAAGTTACCAACCCAGGACCTGATGCTGCAAATATTTCAAGAAAAACCACTTGACTCAGGCGAGCAGTTGCACAGCAATGCTTGGCAGAAGTTTCCAGCCTCCGTACACCATTTCCCCCACTCCTCCATCCCTCCTGCTGCTTTCTCTGAGGCGCTCTCCTGATTTCTTAAAATCTTTCTGTGGATGATCATTTCTGTACAAGGCAGCACGTGGGTTGAGCAATTGCTCTCAGCAACTGTTATTTATCAGGAGATTTTCATACAGCTCTCTCTGCAAGGGACCGAGGCTGTTGTGAGACTTTGTTCTTCTTTTAAACAGCCAAACAATGTCTAATAGAATTAATATAATAAAATAAAATGTAATATAATAAAATGCCCTCATTGGTTAGGATAACTGCAGTCTATAAACCAGTGCAGCTGTGGCAAGCTGCAGAGTTGTTCTGGCATTTCAGAGGTTACTGGGTTCCTGTCTGTCATCTGGCTGTTCTGGGCATCATTATGATGATGATTGCCTTACAGATCCCTGTTTGCTGTTATTTATACAATCGCGCAAGTTTAACTGTTTGAACTTTCTGTTCTGTATGTCTATTCTGGGCCGCTATCTACATGTGTACAGGGGTTAATTCCAGCCAGAATGGATGAGAGAAGAAAAATACATTTCTGGTGTCTGTTTTCTTAGAAAAAAAAACCCCAAATGTACTCATATTTTGGAGTGGGGACTTAAAGTTTTTCAATGAGAATGACCTGTACATCAGGATGTGCCCTTGGCCTCATACATGGAAATCCACCCTCACTGAGTTGTCCAGATTATGTCTTTCGAATTGCAGCTTGCTTATGCAAGGGAGAGATGTGCTGGAGCACAGCTGAAATTCCCACGGGGTTTCTCCACGTTGGCCAAGCTGTCACCTCCTGCAGCAGTTACAGCAACCGGCCGGACCAGCCCTGGACTCCAGACCTGGGAGAGGAAGGACCAGTTTCACTCCAATGTAGAGAGCAAGGAGTCAGATGGAGCAACGGAGAGGTTGAGGAAAGACAGAAAAGCAGCCTTTAATTTAATGGGCCTTTGCCCCAAGTACAGCTACAAAAATCAGTGGGTTTTCTCTTTCCAGAAGTTTTTTGGAGTGTGTTTGGTCAGTTACATCACCATGTGCAATTCCTTGAGTGTGGCAATCTGCACCTGAGCATGTACAGCGTGGAGCTGGAAACCTCATCCACACACACAAAAAAAAAACCAGTGGGAACCTTGATATCTACATCTTTGTCAGTTCTGAGCTCTGACTCATCCAGCAGAATTCACATTATAGTACCTGCAAGCAAACTAGCTGAGAGATGAGTAGAATAAGAGATGGAAAAAGAGAAATCCCATTAAGGCAACCATGGAGCTGTAACTGGCTCCAGCAAAGCAGCAGCCCCTAATGAGCAAGGAGATCCACGGACAGATTTGGTTCCATAATAGTGTGTTTTGCACTTTCAGAGCAACTTGCATATCAGGGGCCGAAAATGACTATTGATATCTGGTAAAATGCAGCACAGAGAGATTATAACAGGAGTCCCACAGGGCCCTGAGTGTGTCAGTGACAGTAATAAGGAAAGGCCCTAAAACTCATTCCAGCCCACCCTTCAGACAAGCTTTTTATGTTGGCTTACACATGAGGACCCAGCAACATCAACGAGCACCCTGAGGGCGCACTAGCTGCTGAGCACAGTGCCCTGCGGATGTATGTGGGTACATCTGTGGGACTAGTTGCTGGTCCCTCCAGGAGCCTCTGAGACTCAACGCCGATAAACGGACACTTCTGGTGTGTAAGTCATCTCAGCCTTGTGACTGACATAGGGCAGATGATTCTCACCCTGAAAGTGTGGCTTTCTCTTCAAAAAATTCTATCAGTAACAGATTTGTTCTCTTGTAGTAATTCCTACACCAATTACCTCTTAACATGTTAATCTTTGCCACAGCCAAAGATCTAAAGTGTTTGGATTATATATGTCAGATGCTTCTGGAGTTTGACCAAAAGTTAGGATGGAGAAGAGGGAAGAGCAAGGGTTAGGGTTAGGAAAATTTGTGCAAGTGAAATAGCTGATATGAAACGATTTAGGGGGAGGAGGCAGAGAAGCACAAGGCAGATAGGCCACAGACACCCGTATGGTGGTGAGTGCATCTCTGGAGTACAGAACTTCAACACAAAATGTTCATTACATTTTGAGATTAGAATAGACTACTTCCGTGTCCTAAGTCACCTGCTTGACACTTGCTTCTCAGTTAGCATCTGCTCCAGGTCCAGAATCTGTGCTTAACCTAAAGGATATCCTGTTTTGAAATATTAGTGTTGGTTATAAAGAAACTAGTAGCTAATGGATTTTCCATCAGAAGCCTCAATAAGTGATTTCAGTCGCTGATACCTCTCAGCATTGACCTATCATGACATTTCAAATACATATTTCCCCAGCTGCACCTTCCAGCCATTGGATCTGGTTATGCCTACGTCTATGAGGGCATAAAATCTCCTTGTTTTCAAATTATTATTCCTTATGCAGACTGTTAGGGACAGTGACAAAAGTCCCTCTTTGTACTCAAGGCAAGTAGACCAACATCTTTGAATCCTACTGAAAGGCATGTTTTCCAGACCTTTGATCATGCCTGTGATTCTTTGAGTTCTCTCCAACTTTTAATGTTACAAGATTAAAGGAGGACCCCAGACCTGACATGCTATTCCAGGAATAATCAGATGTCTGCAGACATAGAAGGAACATAACCTCCCTAATCTTAGCCAAGACCCTTTTGTTTCTTAAGCCAAGTGCTAATGAGGGCTGGCTGGCCATCTCATGGAAGTAGGATATCAGCCGGTCACCCCTGCCATGACTTCCCCCAGTTTTGCGCGTGTCTTGTTTTCTCAGAAAGGCAACCACATATTCTGACTGAATTGTTGGCCATCTACAGACATGACCTTACCTACAGCTGTCTTGCATGTACCATTTGTTTATGCCCACACACAGTTTGGGTCACTGTGGATCATCTTTATCCAGATTGTCCTGCTCTCTTCATTTGTCACCTCTCCCACTGTTTCTGTGTCACCTGGAAATGTTATCAACAACTCTCTGATTTCTTCTTCAAACCAGTGACAAAAACGTCCCTGAGGACTGGACAAGCGGAAGACGTTTGCAAGACTTCTTTAGGAAAGCACCTGTTCAGCAATGAGTTTCCATTTATCTTCCATTATATTTTAAGACTTAACAGTTCACGTGTTTTTATCCTTTAAATGTGTATCTTATGGGTTTTCTATCACTGTAGCTTCTTTATTAGGCAGTATATGGTAAATCAAGTATTTTATAGAAGTGGAAGTATATACTGTATTTATGCAGTTACCCTTATCAATCACCTTTGGAAATCCCTAAAAATATTACACTGAGTACCCCAGGCCTATTTTTCATAAATGATTGATTGGCATAATTTGTATTAACCTTCTTTAATACCTCATAATAAGGTCCTACAGCACTAGTCCTCTATTTCCCTTTGACTGGGTCAGTCAAAGTCAGGGCAACTGACTCAGTCTTAACCAGGTCATTCCATTTACCCCTTTCAGAGGTAAATAAAGTTAAATTGAGTATTTCAGGAACTTTATCCCTCCAAAGACCCCCACCCCCAAAATTGCATATGCCATAATATAAAATAAAGCAGCAGGATATTATTTGTCTAGCATAATTCTGGGTGGGTTAATTTTCTGCATGTTGTTATTTAAACAAACGCATTTCTTGAAGGGTGCTAAAAGAATGTGCATTAGCTTTTCATCTTAGCAACAGTGTTTCCAGTTTTGTCAGTGTATTCTCTTTTTGCCTATTTAAATACCTTCTATAACAGTTTGTGTGTGTAGTCATTTGGTCCAGGTGAAAACTAAGTATCCTTAAAGAAATTTAAGAAATAGCAGCATGGATCATACGAAGGACAAAGAACAAGTACGTACGATGGATAGACATGACTAGCATAACCTCATAGCAATCCATGAAAGCAAACAAGGGGAACATCTTTCAAGAAGGGGAGTGTGCCAGATAAAACAAACCTCCATCAAGATCTATCTTGTACAAATGCAACTTCTGCAACCAGTAACTCCAGCTCTCCTTGGTCTTGGCACTGGAAGGATGAAATATCTTCACAAGGATGAACTTTTCCTGGACAATGAATCCAATATGCTGGACTGCCGTACACTTGCTTTCTAACTCCAGCCATTGCATACTGACCTCCCCACTTGCACTTTCTCCCTTTGAAGACTTGTTTACAACTCTCTACATGGTTTCTTCTGCTTTTTTGGTGCTCATCTTCTAATGTAACTAAACACCGTAAGAACAGTTTTTCAAATGAGTCCAACTCAGAAAACCTTTGACTTGTGTAAGACAACTGTGTGAATACGAAGTAGAATATACTTTATCCCGTTGTGTAGATAATCTGTAGAGTTAGTTGATGTTTGCTCCATCATCACAGGCAAGCAAAGCTTTTGCTGATATAGCCTCTGACGTCTTTACAAAAATGGGTCTTGCAATATCAGTGTCAACTTCCTTTTAGGAGAGGGACTTCTCACTTGGCACTGAACTGTAGTCTTTACTTATTTCTCTCATAAAAATTCAAAGATGCATCTTGTGCTAGATGTAAACTCCAAAGAGCAGGAAGAAAGTGGGAAAAGGAAAAAAGCACACACCCAGGTGAAGCAGATTTCTCCAGGACACCCAGCAAGCCAGGGATGGAGCTGTCAAAAGTGCATGTCATGGATCCTTGCTTGCGAGCTAAGAGGGGATCCTTTGAGGACCAGTCCCTCTTGACTGCAGGACAAGGCCTGTAGACCTAGTCTGCTGAATTTAACTGGTCCTGAGCTGCATGTTAGCTATTAAGCATCATTGTTTCTGGAACAATGCATACCTCTCAACTGGAAGGGAGTTCCCAAGCATGTTCCCAAGCACGTCAAGTGGCAAGAACTGTGACTGGAGCAATTTCTTACTTTCTCCAGTGGCAAAGGGCAGTTGGTTGAGCCGCAGCCACCACTCATAAATTACACTGCGTTTCTCTTGTCACCAGACATGGTCACAAACACACACATTTCTAATATCTAAGCCTGGGTAGCATTTATTAACAAGTGCTGATGTGTTAAGTACCACACCTCCTTTTTGGGTCTATGTGTAATTTTTTCCTTCTCTTATCCTCTGAAGAACCAGGACATAACCAATCTTGACTCCCTTTTCTCTACTAACGCCTTCAGGCAGAAGCTTTTATGCCTACAAAACTAGAAGCATCAGCACAAAACTGCCGAGGATTAGACCCTTTGCCTTTTATGGCAAAACAAACAGGTCTTCTTGAGGTCATATTCAAAATGACTGTGAAAAATGTGATGGGGGAAAGTCTTGGCCGCTTGCCAGTAGCTGTTCACATGTCTTTGTTCCTGTTGATGAAAACCATACTGATTGCGAGGCTGACATCCTTGTGGACTAGCCGCATATGCACACAGAAACTGTGCAGCTATAAGCTGTTTGGGGCAGCAGAGATGAGCAGATTTCACACACAGCTTCTCACCAGCACTTTCCTGGGCGAGGGGAGGTGGCACTGGTGGCTCAGTCCCTTGCTTAGATCGTTTTGCCACCACAGCTGGGACACCTACTGAGCCCCCCCCTGGCACAGCTGCTCGGTTTTCCCTTGCCCAATTTATCACAGATCCTCAAAATCTGAAGGTGCAGCTCTGATTTCTAATGCATTAACAAGACATGCTGATGAGATATTAGTTTGGTGGGATGTAATTAACAGATGTGTGGGGCTCAGAAATTCATTATTAAGGTAGTCTGCCGGCTCGCAATTCATTCCTCTGGACTGAAAGAGCCTGCCCCTCTGCTTTGTGTAGCTCTTTTTGATCTTCTCTCTGTGACTCTGATAATGGTCCCTCCTCCCCTTAGGAAGAAAAATCCTTTTATCCTCTTTTTTCCCTCTGGGTGTTTGGCTCTGTTCTCTGGCTTCAGAGGGGTGAAGGGGGATAAAGCTAAAAGATCCCTCCAAAAATAGTTCTGATGATTAGGACTCTTCCTGCCCTTGGAGGGCCTGGATGTATGATCTTCTGCCTGGCTCTGGCTTCAGTCCTTCTTCACAAAAGGATGGGCAGAGGGCTCAGGGAGGCTGACGCTGAGGTCCAGCTTAGCCAGGGTGAAAGACCCTGGCCAAAGACGGATGCTCCTGCAAAGTCAATGGGAAATTGTACCAGTGGCAAGGAAAGAGCCACATTCAAAGGTCCGTCTGACATGGGCAGTGTCCAAATGCGGCCCCTTCCCTGTCTTTTCTGCCAGACACAGAGGGATGGGGGGTTGTCTAGGCAGGGTTTGACCATGTCCTCCCATAAGACTCAGGCGCTTGCTCCCCTCCAGCACTGCTCTCCTCACAGGAAGCCGAGACCAGAGGAGCTGCTTGGCTGTCTCCCTTCCTAAGGCTGTGGGGGTGGGTACAAGACGCCCACCCTTTGGGGTGGTGTCTGGGTCTCACCTGTTTAGACCTGACCTCTGCATCCTTGCTTGTGTTTTACCTCTTAAAGGCAATTTCCCAAACTGTGCCAAAGGAGGGCTCTTCTCAGAACATCTTCAGTCCAACAAAGACAGGAGGACAAGCCATGTCCTGCCATCGAGCTCCCTTGTGAAGCTGCAGGCATGGCGAGGACAGCCCTTACCTTGTGCCGTTGGAGTCCTCCAAAGTTTGTACGCTCCGTGAAGCTGCGAGGCCGAGGAGCGCTGCAGGGTGCTCAGCAGGGCTATCGGGGTTGGGAGGAAATCCCCCTAAAGAGAAACATGACATGTTTGTAAGCATTACAAAGAGCTGAATTATTCATTAGAAAGGTGTAAGCAAAACTTAGGTGGTTTTTTGCAGAAGAAGCTCAGTAGCTGGGAGGTCCAGGGAAAAGCGCTTCCTACTGTGCAAGCACTTTTAAGCAAGCCTGAAGTGATGTTAGTCTAGAAGCTGAGAGCTGCCACAGTGCTTCGGTACCTGGGTCTGCAGGCAAAGAGATGAACACTTGGATATTTTTATTTTTTTTTGTTTCAGCTTCTAGCTCTGAGGTGTGGGGAGCAGAGCTCACATCTGCGAGCATCATGGGAAAAAAGCTCCGTGCTGCATAAGCGGTGCACTAGCTCGAGCGAAACAAAAAAAGTAGTGCACTGCAAGTTTGATGTGATCAAATAAAAACAGATCATTGTGCCACTCAGACTATGAATGAGGTAAAATAATTAAAAGTTTGAACAAAGCACTTTCCAACTCCCTTCTGCTCTTTTCCCTTAGGCATTTGATACATTGCTTCATCTTTACAAGGGAAACCATACTTAATTTGAGCCCGGATTCAAATCACCTGAGCCCAGATCGAAAAGTAAATGCAAAGTCAAATCAATTTCATGTAAAGCTGAGTACAGACAGCTACTGGGAATTACAGCCACTGCCAGCAATTATCACAGTTGTGAAGGTTATTTCCAGAGACACTTTATATTTTGTTTTCGCAGGCTGAACATCGTAACACACAAACTCGCAAATTACCTTTTACGCTTCACCACTGAAATGTTTTTAATTCACTCAAAAAAATTAAAGAATCAATCAATATCTTGGAAGCTTAAAACTTGCCAAATATCCTTCATTTACATTACAAATATTTCTACGTGAAAGCTGCCTCCAATTTAATTGAATTTTCAGAAGTGTCTTAGAGGTTCCCTCTCGTTGTCTCCAGATAACACAAGTCAGTAGTTCTCTCTTTCACTTCTGTAGCCACTGTCTCTCTCTTGGGAGTCAAGGTCTGGGGCAGAAACTCTTCCTGCACTGATGACATGACTTTGCCGACTGGCTTGTGACTCACTGGGAAGGTTTTGCATAAACCACCTGTGAAATCCATCCCAGTCCACCCAGCCTCCTCTTTAATTTTCTGAGGCCCCTACCCAGCAAACATGTGCCTTCAGAGAAGTATTTAAAACTGAAGAGACTCATCAAAGAGTACACAACACGGTACTGGTTGAGAAAAGGCAAATCTTGTATTTGGCGGGCTCCCAGCCACTTGCTCACAGAAGGGATGTCCAGTCCAGCCACACTGACACCTCTTTGGATGGAGCTGCCGCCTCTCCATCCATGTTGGAGGTCTGGTTCCTCCTCTGCGGGCTGTTCCTGTGCCAAGGGAATGGGGCTGTGAGAGGGGTTTGGGTTTGATCACTCCTGAGCAAATTAGGCAGGAAACACTCACTTCACCCACTCCTGGTCCCTAGGATTGGGAATGCAGATGCCAGGTGGAGGAGGAATACGGGACCCGTGGCTTTGGAGGGCTCTGAGCAGCTCCGAGGAGAAGCTGGCTACCTGCCTTGCATCACATTTCTATTTGCATATTAATGAAGATACTTTGCATAGAAACCAGAATATTTAATATAACATTTCAGACTTATGAAACGTGTGAGGTGGAGAATCAGGGAAGAGAAGCAACAACTTGTGAGCCGGGTGACCTATCATACGCTGGGAGAAGCAAACAGCTGAGCTGAAGAGCCCGCAAACAACCGTGTGGCTCAGCCTGTTTGTGTATAGTTCAGCAAAAAAAAAAAAAAAAGAATATCCAATGCTAAATATGAGCCTTTTGCAATAATCAAGATCAGGTTAAAGAATCTGTGGTCCAAGAAACAGCTTGTTGTACCAGGTCATGTATTCATGATGAATATTTCAACCAGCTCTAACTGCAATTATACATTTGCCACTCTAAATATACTTTTTCTGGTGAGTGGCAATGAAGCAATGCCAACAGCTTGCTCGGAAGGGGGCTGCGCTTCGGCTTACAGGGGCTTCGTAGCTACAGACAACTGTTTACATCTAACTACATTATTCAGGTACATTTCAGAGAGAGGCATCTTTGTAATACACGGCACCCTCAGCTTTCTTAGCTGGGGATACTGTCTTGAAAATAACAGCTTGTGATTTTATTCAAATTACTTACTGCAGCAGCACAAAATTTGGCCCAAGCTGTTTATGGATTGGGGCGGATCCAGGACTGCGGAGGTCAGGAAGAGTTCAAGTTCATACATAATGTATGGTGTGTTTTAATAAGGCTCCTTTCATACTTCAGTTTGTCTGCCCGCCTTTGCATGAAGCTGTAAAGCCACAGGCAGCACTGTTTAAAATTAAAAAGGCACAACTCAAACCCTCACCCTCTGCACTTTAAAAGTGAGGTCTGTTTTCCAGGTCACTCCATCGAGCCCCATCACAGCTGCGCGAGGCAGTTACCCTGCGCTGCGCGGGAACGCCTCCCCTCCGAGCTAATTATCCAGCTCTTTGTTTCAGCTCCTCTGTTTGCTCAGGGCATGTCAACCGTGGGAAATTCCTGCCTTTGCTGGGAAGTTGCTGATGGTGGGGTGAAAACATTTTTACATAGATTAGGCCTTTAAAAGTGGTTACTAATACCCGCTAATATAGATGGACACTTTCTGCTATACATTGCTTTGCTCTCTTTCCCAGCTATTAAGGAATGCAGCATCATGAGAGCCAGTTCTGCAAGATGCTGAGCCTTTGGCTGTCATCCAGCAAAAACTTAAATATAGGGATAGTCCCATTGACTTCAGCTGGTTGGAATGAGCCCTTAGGCCCAGATCCTCAAAGGCATCTGGGCAACTGGCTCCCGAGGTCTGGACTTAGGGTCTGTTTGCACGTGTGATATATTTGGTGCTTACAACAGGGGCTGTTTAATCAAACAGCTTTTCCCTTTGGCTGGACTCTTTTTTTGCAAGATATGGGTTCGTAGTTTTCATAGTCAGGACTGGGAACTATGGAACTGGGTGTGCTGAATTGAGTTTCTTGCTCATAGAAAGGTGTCCTACGATCCTGTTTATGAATGTATCAAGCAATATACTGAGCGTGAGTCTGTGTTCCAGCAGAAGCTCCACCTTTACAGCCCTCTCCCCATGTACAAGGTAGCTATTGTTGTCCTATTTTTTGAAGTGAGAGAACGAGTGCTGAGGCACCTATGTAGCTCACCAAAGGTCATACAGTGGGTCAGGAGTTATGCCAGAAAGAGAAAAATCAGATTTCCTGAGCCATTAGATGGCACAGCTCCTCCTGCGGGCGAAAAGAGGGGGATGAGTCCCGGCCCGTTTTGCAGCCAGGCAGCGCCCATAACTGGTGGATGGGAATACGGTCAGTCCCATGGGTGCAGGCGCAGTGCACGTGTCAGTCTCAAAATATTTGTGCGGGTGCACTTTTCTGCAGTAATTGGACCTAAATTTCAAGATGGGAATGTTTTAAACTCCTGGATCCAGGTCCCTACCCTCGTTTTGCTCTGAAATCGTATTAAGGTGAGAATCCTCCTTCTCTCCTGGCTTATTTTCACCAAACGAAACCTGAATTTTCAGGCCACAGTAGAGAAACGTGCTGTGGTCAGGCTCAGACCCTGCAGACCAGGCCTCCAGCACGTGTCACAGCTCATGTCGTAGAGCAGCTTAAACATGGCCTTCCTCTGCCATCCGCTCGGAAAGGAAATATTGCAGAAGAGCGAGTGTCTGCCTGCGCTGTCGGATTCAGTGCTGGGTAAACACAGAGGCTGCGGTAGACAGGCACGTATTTGTTTCACTTCCTTAAGATGCAACTGCATGCCAAAAATATGTAGTTACATCAATATACCAGAAGTATGCCAAATTTAAACACTTCAAATTTCTTTTACGCCTATTACACAATTTCTTTTACATCAGAGAATGTTCCAGTCCTGCTTTGCAGAAGGTGCTTCCAGCATGCAGCAGTGGGTCCCCATACAAATATCAGAGGCAGATTATGGATAAGGTCCTAAACATATTTATGACATTTAGGGTGGGATTCACCTTTACCTTCAGGCACCTGAAGCCTCTACCGTATGGCTGTTTACTTGCAATCTGGATATCGGGGCTCCCATTCTAGTTACTAGAGGTCGGGGGCTCCTTTGCCTAAACTTCGGCTTCTAAACCCATTTGAGATGCCCTAGGGCTTCCCCACCTCACCTTTAGCTGCTGCTCCCAAAGGTTGTGGGCATTCCCAGATTTGTGGGGGTGTCCCAGACAGCCCTGTTGCCTGTGTCTGGGTGGTCTTGTATCTTCATTCAGGCTCATTTTGAGTTTGCTTTCCTTACAGATCCTCTCATTGCACATCCCTCACGAACCTGCTGTATTCACACCGCACAGCTTCTTCCACACCTGCTTGGCCAGCAAATGCACTTTGGGGCCAGATTCAACATAACTGGGCATTATACGCGAAGAAGCGAGGGGGATAAAAAATGGAAATGATACTCCATCTTTGCAGTTTTGACAGCAAAGCCAGGAAGCAAAAATGTTAAGTCTTCACAAGGGAGATCGTAGGCAATTCATTGCGTACCAAGAGCCTTCCTTAAACACTTTTCCATCTGGAAGGTCTTACTGATGCTGGGCTGCCAGCTCCTTGGGAGGTCACAGATGAAGAGCACAAAGCCAGAGACAAACTACTCACCCCAACAAGTGACCACAGGGAGGCTCTGGGCATGCTGCAGGCCAGGACAGGAGGAGGAACAAGGACACCATCCTGCTCTCGCCACCCTTGCTGGAGCCGGCTGGTGTTCCCCTGCCTCTGGGGTCAACCGCCTCTCCACACCACCCCACAGGATGAGCTGCTCGGCGATGCTCTCAGAGGCAGCATCCTTCTGCCCTCAGCGGGCAGTTGCAAGGCTTCAGGGAAGCCCAGGGTACTGGTGACCTGGCCACCAACTGCTCAGAAGGGTGCAAGGCTTCGCTTCCCCCCATGTGCATGAAGCAGGGACCTGTGCTGACAGGTCCCCTGTACAAGCCCACAGGGACATTTACAGCCCAGCCCCAGGGAAACGTATCTTAGCCCTTGCTAGGAGTTGCTTGTGCCAAGCTGCTCCCAAGGTGTGAAAAGAGCTGGAGATGTTTGACCCGGTAAATGAAGCCTGATGGATAGGATTGCTGTCTATGAGATCACCAGGACAAAAACCTGGGAAGGAGAAAAACTGTTCAAGCTGGAGATAATATTAGCCCAACAACAAGTGGATATAAACCAGCAGTGAGTTTAGTCTGCTCAGCAGTACAGGAGGAGTCTTTCAGCAGGAGCAGGATGCTGTAGCTGCTTAAAACCAGATGTTCATGAGGGTATGGTAGGCACCATTTGATGTTTTGGCTGTAGAAAGGGACCAGGCTTGCTGACCCAGCAGGTCTCTTGCAGCCTGCACGTCTGGAGCTTTAATGTCAAGAAGGCAGCTCAAGACACAAAACATGCACTTTTAAAGTAAACTCCTCAGATTGCATTAGATAGCGGCTCCCCACCCAACATAGGGATGTGTGACCAGAGCAAGATCTCACACTGCCAGTCCTCGTACCCAGAGACATTGAACGCTAAACTTCCCAGAGCCCAAATCTCAGTCATCTCTCCCCTACCAGACCATAATGACACTTTTCCATTTCTGCTTTCTAATGGTGAAAGATCAGTGTAGCACAGACGTTGGCTTGCTTAATGTATTGTAAAGAAGACATCTTTAGTTCCTCATGATGATTCAACAAATGCCAACACCAAACCTTCCTTGCTTAGAAGGGCTGAGCCCTTCCAGCTGAGTGTCATATTTTTTAAAAGCTATGGATGTTTCAACTACTTCCCTAAGCAAAATCTAGCTTCAGTTAGGCTTCCAATTAAAAAGAAAGGAAAAAAAATTAAGTACAATGCAACAGTGTTTTCATATCTTTATTTAGCTACTGCTTCCCCACCGCCCATCCCCATGTTGGCTTGTTCCTAACAGCCTGGTGGAGAAGAGGGTGTGGGACCAGGAGAGGGAGAGGCCAGCAGCAGGTTAATGGTGACTTTCTGAAATGTGTGCTGACTTGAGAGAGGTGAGACTGCAACCTGAGATGTCAGTGTGACAGGGAGTTGCAGGCACCTCAGGCAACACTGAGCTGATGCTTCATGGCTTTCCTTTACAGAACCATCCCCAAATGAACATGATTAGGAGGCAGGAAGGAGCAGAACATTGTAAGGAAGATTTCCTCTTGCAGCTTCTGCATGCTTAAAAGTGCTCAGACTCTGAATCCTGTTTATTCACACTCTAAGATTTAATTCCTCCCCTTTAATTTCCTTGCACGTGTCTCAAAAATCAGCCCACTGCAAAATCTCCTGTGCAGGATGCTGCATGCCTGGCAAGTTGTGGGAACTGCAAATCCAAAATTTGCAGCAGGTGCTGATTTTCAGCTCTAGGCTTCCCCTTTTGATGGTCCTGAAGTGAGAACCTGACTGTGCCCTTTGTGTAACCCTCCCCGGAGGAGTAAGGCACCGGCACAGAAGAAGGAAGTACTGAAATTTTGAGGAAAGGATGTTATGAGCTTCCCTCTGTGCAGATGTTTTAATACCTGGGCACCCTCTGAAATCCCCTCTGACAATCTCATGCTTCTTGAAAGGGGTCAATGCTTGGTGCCAAAAGCCAGCCTATTTATTCCTGCCACTTGGATGAAATTCTACAAGACAACTTGAGGACGGAGGGTTCATCTGTGCGAGGCTGCACTTCCGNGGGGTCAATGCTTGGTGCCAAAAGCCAGCCTATTTATTCCTGCCACTCGGATGAAATTCTACAAGACAACTTGAGGACGGAGGGCTCATCTGTGCAAGGCTGCACTTCCTTTCAAACTGTAAGCATCAGCAAGTGAAAACAGTCAGTTTTGGTTCTGCTCATACACATTGTGGTTCATTGGGGGCCACATCTATGTTAAAAAATGAGTTTCCCCTCTTGGTGGGGAAGGCTTGTCCTTGTGCAGAGCTGGATTATCCCCACATGGAGATCCTCTTATACCAGGAGAAGTACCTTAACTGACTTACCGAGGAGCAAGGCTCCTGGAGCCAGAGTGTATGTCCATATACCATTGTATTCATTAAGCAGGTGTCGTGTTTTGGCCTGGGCTGGCTGCTAAAATGAATGACAGATGTTCTGTTCTACCGTAAACCAGGACAGCAGGCCAGGAAAGTGTCTGGATGCTCAGGCCAGCTGGCAGGAGACAGATAGCCCACCAGAGTGGGCTATCAGCCTCCAAAACAAGGCCTGTGCCTGTCACACGACTGAGAGGCGGGTGGCAAACCGTGTGAACACACCGTACTTTCATTGCAGCCCCATTTCGTGAGCTCAGCTGTGCTTGGGAAAGAGCTGCTAATCAGGTGAGGGGAAGGGTGGACACCATGGTGAAGAAACCCTGCTCCCACATCAAATGTGACAAGACGCCAGCAGGGATGTGACACAGTTCCCCAGCAAGGTCTAATTGCGGAGTTACATCCCTCCTGTGCCATTTTTCCAGCGCAATCCTCCCCTTAAAACATTCACATGGAGTGGACTTCCATGTTTTAAAAACAAAAGGCACAACTTTGGCACAGCTGTCTTGGTGCAAGCCTCTGGCTGGCCTGAAGACTGGAGAATTTTGTAAGCTTGACTTATTCTTATTATAATGTTCTGCAAACTTCCTCAGACTTTTTGGTGACCTTCAAGAAGGCTGTGACTGAAACTGCATGGGTAAGACTTGCCTAGTCTATAATGGATAAGGCCCTGAATGGGAATGAGGAGAGCAGGAGAAGGCTAAACCCAACCCCTCATGTAACTTACGCCTCTCTCTGCAAAATCCCTTAGGGCAAGATTCTCAAAAACACTTGTGCATGTTTTTGTCCACCAAGGACATGTGTCCCGCTGAAACAGGGGAAGCTCTGCTGCTAAAACATTTAAGCACATTTGCAAATCCCACTCGTCATCTCCTTGAGTGTCTGCCTTGTAGATTATAAACTATGGGGTTATGCACTTCTGCTCAATGCCTAGATGAGGCCACTAGAACCATTGATCAGCTTTATAAATAATTTTTAAAAAATAATCCCATCCTTGTCTCTGCTATGTTGTTTTGTTTTGAATTTTCCTCTGATTCATCTGAAAAGAGCATGTTTCAGAAATGTTTATACCTGCAGTGTGTCACATTGATCAATTCCTGCAATTAGATAATTTGCCCAATGATCTTCCCCCTTCTCTCTTCCCACCACCCTCCACCCGCGCAGTGGGTGTCCTCGGTCAGGGTGGATGGGAGTCTCTCAAGAAACACCTGGTTACTCCTGAAAGCAGTGAAGTCATGCAGTAGGAGGTAATCTCCTTTCTGAGTCAGCTTTCATCTCGTGTCCCAGCCTGGTGCCAGCGAGCATTACACATTCATTGAAGCTGCTGTCTAAGAGAGTTGTTTTTCTCTCCACACATTGGATGAGATTTTTCAAGGTCACTTTGTGACAGCTGAGCATCCACGTTGCCTCAAAGCTTGGTGGGAACTGGGAACCAGACTGCCATGGACACCTTCAAATACCCAACCCATAACAGACATGTAGGATAGGTATAAAGCATAAGGAAGATTTGACACTGCTGTTACTCACTGAGTAGAGAAAAGGCAAGCAGCACCTTCCCTCTCCAGACATCTCCATCTCCTATCCCCCCTTTTCCCCTGCATCTTGACTTGGTTGAGTCTTCCCTTTCCTGTGCTCCAAACAGTGATGTTACACCCAGATTCTGCTTTCCTCCATAGCACATCCAAACTTCTGTATTACCTTCAGAAGGCACAGCCAAAACTCAGCCAGGGCCTCTCCAGCTCATGCTTTCACAGCTGCTGGCTCTTCCATGCTGGCTTGCCTGATGACCCCTTTGATCTTTCTCAGGTGTCTTTCAAATTTCAACTGTTGGCACCATTTTTCAGCACCCACTCATTCTGAGCAAAATAACTCCCACACCCCATTTGTGAAAACATCTTTAAAGCAAACACAGAAATATGTTCAGTTGTTTATTTTTTTTTCCCTCCCACATTGCTGAGGATTTGAGTGCTAAAACTTGAACAGCAGCATTGTAATGTTATACCTGGAAATGTCATATTGACAACCGAGGATTTTGAGTGATGATGCCCTAAGCAAAGGCAGTCCAGTTCTGCAGAGCCTTGAAAGATGAGCTGCTGGGTACAGGAGCAGAGGGAGCAGCGGAAGGATATAACCATCTTCTGAAAGAAGCAAAGAAAAATATGGAAACACTCAGGACTCGTACAGAAACAGTGGGAATGTCCATCTTTCAGCCACCTGGTGCCATCTGAGGTTGCTCTTCTTTCTTTCTTCCTTGCTAAGGGACTCAGAAAAAACGTTGCACAGAATGGCTCATGGAATAGGGTGTCACTTCTGATTTGAGAAAATGAATCATAGAATCATAGAATGGGTTAGGTTGGAAGGGACCTTAAAGATCAGCTAGTTCCAACCCCCTGCCGTGGACAGCTTCCACTAGACCAGGTTGCTCAAAGCATCACAGCAGGCAAAGCTCGAGATGTAGGGAGGAACGGCCTAACAGAGGAATGCATCAGGCAGTGCCCGTGGCTCCTGGGTATGGGGGGAAGCCCCTGCTGCTCCTGACATTTAAAACGACCCTGGATGAATGAAGAAAAGTCTCATGGAGGTGGGGGAGGCCTGGTGTTGGGACCTAGCACTGCTCCATGCCCCAGATGAGCCCTAGTTCCCAAAATACCATCACTGGTGTCCCCTCACCCATTTGGTCAGTCCCAAAACCTCCCAGGGCACAACTGCCAGAGGAGACTGGAGCATCCTCCAGCTTCCCCTCATCTGTCAGTGACAGCCTGTGGGGTCACTGGGGTGTGGATGGAAACCTGCAGCCTCCCACCTGCACTTCCCACCTTCAGGGTCAATGTACTGCTCCCCAGTTCAACAACAGAGAGATGGGGTCCAACCCCAGGCCAATGACAGAGATGGGGTCTAGCGCCTCCACCCTGACCCTTCTGGAAGGAACGACCCAGGGGAAGAGCTGCAAGGACTGATGGGGAAGGGTGTGTGTGCCTGGAGCACATTTAGAGGTTCCGGTTTCTCAGAGGACTCAGGCAAGAGAATGTCTAATATGATGGTCTTAATGAGGTGATGAATTCCTTGATGTTCAACTGAGGTGTATCTTATATTTGAACAAAAGCCCTGAGCAGGGGTGTGAGTTAATTCATATTTTCTCTTTCAACCTGGCCTTTCATCCTAGAACGTTTAAGGATACAGACTATGCACCAGGTTGGAAATTATCTCCTGGGGAAGAATTAGGAATCCAAAACAAGATTCAGACTTCATCTAGCCCCTATTTTTCTAAACACCAAGGTTAGCTGCAACCTTTGGGTAAGGTCTGCGCTTGCTATCAGTTGGCACAATTCTATTTACTTCATTTTATATCAGCAGAGCATGACAGTCTTCACTCACATGGACATGAACTTTGTGTGTAAGAGCATGGGGCGATCCACCTGCTCCTAGCAGGGCCCAGCCAAGCCCACTGCTAAGTGGTGACTCTCTCCAGCACACTTGTAGAAATATGATGATGAGGAAAACCAAAACATATCCTGTAAGACACAGCACTATCAGCCCTAAGACACAATCCAGGAACCATTTTCCTGCACTTACGCAGCTTTCAGCACTTAATACCCAAAGACTTATATTTACTTGGAGGTTGGAGCTGAACCCGCTTCTCCTTCCCGTTCCTGATGCCGAGGTAGTTTTCCTGGGCCTTTAGTAAACCTGCCTCCTTGATGAGAAGGTGATCATCATGATGGAGGTACGGTGAAGCAAAGGGCAGTCGTGTCTTCACAGCCTGATCAGAGCACTCTGAAGTTCAATAAACACTTTTAAGTGTTTCACTTTGCACTCTGCTTTTGGCTCAGCAATTGTGTTGGTAAAGTACTTACTGTATTACCTAACCCTTGGCTCCCAGCCTTGTGTTATCATGCTGAGCAAGACTTTGGGAACATCTTTAGCAGGCTAACTGTTTATAGCTTCGCTACAGTCACCAGCTGGAGCAGCCTATGAAAACTCACTTCTGCACTCTGAGACCATCTCTTACTTCTACGCTTGTTACTCTAGAGCCAGAAAGCTCTTAGAGAAGCTTCTTTGGAGGGAGGGAGAAGAAGGTGCACACTGGCTAGCAACTGACGAGCAAGAAGTATGAGAAGGATGGATGTAAAAGACAGAGTAGTGCCCAGTTGCATGCAGGAAAATCAGAGGTATTTAAAAGATGTGTAGATGTGGTGCTTAGGGACATGGTTTAATGGTGGACTTGGCAGTGTTACATTAATGTTTGGACTCAATGATCTTAAAGGTCTTTTCCAACCTAGATGATTCTATGATTCTACAGTCTGGCCAGAAAGAAGGTAGAACGCACATATATAAAAATCATTAAATCATTTTAATGATGTTTACTGCTTTTTAGGACACACTGTACTGGTTTGCAGAACTTGGCTTTCCTGGTTTAGATGTCTCACTATCTCTTTGTTCAAAAACAACTCTCCAACCTGCCTCCTTGTGCTCATTCAAGGAACGCTGCCAGGCTGCCTGTTTGCTTTGCCCGCGGGTGCCCACAGGGACCACAGTACTGGCTCCTTGCTCCATACCATGTTGGAAGTGCACCTCCAGTAGACGGTAGCAACCCACAAGCCTGCCAGAGAGGATTTTGCAATGGAGAATAACTCCCGGCTCTCGATCGTTTCATATTCTACCATAGTTTTCCTGCTCACCAGCAGTATAACATAACAGTCATCTTTCACTTAAATAGCAATGAGATCATGCTGTCAAAAACAGACAGGCATCTGCAACCAGTACAAAATGCAGCACTCGCTCGTAAATCAGAGTTGCATACTGACCACACATGAAAGCATGCTCCTGGCTCTTGACCGGCTGCCCGGCTCATGAGAAGATGGTATTTCAAGGTGTGGTTGTTAATCTATAAATCTTGAAATGGCTGGAGACATGGCATCTCCCCACGCCATCCTGCTGCAACTTTGACAAACAAGGGTACGTGAGCAAGCGCTACCTTACTACAGACACATGTGAGTCCCTGGCAGATGTTTCCCAGGGAGGCGCCAGGGCAAGTTAAGTTTGGTGCTGACTCTGTCCCTTCACTCAAACTGTCCACACCTGGGATGTATAGGGCTCTTTGCAAAAAGTGTTTCTTTTTCAAGCTTTTGCATGAGCCACACACTCCCTAACTGTTGTGATGGCTATTTCTTTTTCTGCAGGTTTTGATTACAAATAGCCAAAAAAAAAGGAAAAGAAAATGGTGGGGTTTTTTATTGTATGTCAGATAGCCAAAAAAAACAGCCGAGTGGTTCCAAATATACTGGCATATCCAGAGTAAGTCCATGGCAATCAATACTTAAGTGGAAGTTGGGCATTTCCTTATCAGCTGTGCCTTTGTAACTTTATCAGTGATAATACCGATATCCTCCTACGTAGCAGGATTTGTCTGACAGTGCTCTCAGGGGTTTTGTAACAATGAGGTGTTACATGGGACCTAAAAAAAGAAGTTGGATCCTAATCTCAGAAGCACAGACAAACTTTCCTCCGGGCTTTGCCTCAACATTACAGTGCAGGTCACAGTCTGGCCCCAGCATCGTTTCTGCAACTAAGTCAGCCTATATTTATCAGAGGAAAAAATGAGGGTTGGAAGGGACCCCTGGAGATCTTCTGGCCCCACCTCCTGCCTGAAGCAGGGCTAGCTTCAGAGTTTGGACTGTATTGTGCTGTCATGGCAATCACTGAGGTGCTTTAGGTGGACCCTAGGGAAGACACCACCAGTGTTTAAGAGGAACCGAGGGGCAGACAAAATATTGTATTGAGTTCCCTGTCCAGTGAGGAGACAGGCTGATGGGGAGGGAGCTGCGACTGGAGATGATAGGTTTCTGTTTGTACTTCATGCATAAGTCATTCAGAGTAAACCCCTGTGGCAGCACTAGACCTTTAAGCATCCCAGTGATGTCCAGAGCTGATATGGGCACCCCAATGTGTGGATGTCATGTCTCTTCCCTGTACATGGGAGGGAGATGTTAAAGCTGAGCATCTCCAAATGAGAGCTGACAAGTTGAGCAGGGAGTCAGGCAAGCACCACTGCTGAGAAGTCTCTGAAATCTCACCTTCCTCTTGGGTTCAAGTTTTTTGATGAGGCCGACTCTCTTCATTTCCCACAGCCCCTGTGACGGCATGGAGACAGGCACCTTTCACAGCATGGATGTGAACATGCCCAGGAAGCAGGAGACATGAACTCTAGGCTGCCTGGAGGCTTTGAACCCCCAGCTCCAACATCATATGACATGCTCAGACTGCTGGGAGAGGCAACCCATGGTGCTGGGGCCAGACCAGGGTTAAATAAAAGGGAATGCAAGACTGTGGACTAGCCACTGACTGGAGAGAGGTGGGATTTCTCAGCGGGGGGGGTTCAGGACGGCTTCTTAGTTGTTATTAAAGAGTCTGTGCATAAGCGCTGCCTGGGAGCTGGATGGACAAGGCACGGTGCTGCCTTCCTGACACCCACTTCACCCTCCCCAGAGATGATTGGGGGTTTCTGCCCCATGCTGCCTTCTGCTAC
>RSEF01000001.1:211201628-211237098 GCA_003993805.1 Himantopus leucocephalus | reverse complement strand
CTCTGCAGGCTCAGTACCCACCGGCAGGATCCAGCACCGCTCAGAGGCCAAGAGACGTGCCTTGTGTTAACGTTATGCTGCAACACGGCAGCAGTAAGTGGCCCATCTATGTATGTGGGTTACAACACACTAACAGCAGTGTTTCACTCAGGTGTATGAAAAGACGTGGTCTGCAGCGGACCTCGCAAATGCTGTTCCACCTCTGGGCTTGCCATTTTTGGCAGCAGAGAGAGGTGGCCATTTACCACCCTGGAGAGAATGGGCAAGTCAAAAATAAGCGTCAAGTGCTGCTTGAAGCACCACCACTGCGCACATGGTGTGGTTAGAGCGGCCTCAGCCCAGAGCGGGTGTTATTGCAGTGAGGAGCTGAGCACGTTCCCCAACACCCCACGCAGCAACCTCAAACCAGCATCTCCCATCTGGGATGGAGGGGCTCTGCTGGGCATCTCCTGTGCCCTGTAGGCCACAGCTCCCACATAGCCCAGGTCATGGTTGTCATTGTCTGTGGGGATCAAAGCTGAAAAGGCTCCAGAAGCACTTCCGATGGTTTACAGATAAGCCATTCTCAGAGAGGACTCAGGGAAACAATTGTGACTTCCATTACACAAGCCAGGAGCTGACTTGGTCTGAAAAAGTTTGTCAGCGGGTAACTTGCCACCATAGGCTGCTGTCAGCTCGTGTAATGCTGAGTCTGATCATGCAGAGGTGCCTTGACAGGTCTGTGCAATGTTATTTTTCAACTCATTACTCAACGCTGCAGCTGAATCCATCAAACCAAAGGTGATTTCACTGCCTTTTGGATAAGCGAGTCAGTGTTTATTCAAAAGGCAGGCTTTTCAGTAAGGCTGCTATCAGCCTTTTCACTGAGTCAGACTCAAAAATGAAATGTTTCTTCTCAGCAGATTGAAAAGAGCAGAGTCAGTATTTCCCCTGAGGACCTGGAGCTCAGCTCCAGGAGGTTGCTTCATTTTGGTATTGCAAGCAACTCCCAAAGCACGCGTGTCCATGTGTGTGTGCATGCATGCCTGTGTGCCCACACACACAGAGCAAATTTTGCTTTTATTCTTCCGATATGCTTGATAAACAAAATGA
This sequence comes from Himantopus leucocephalus, assembly GCA_003993805.1. Classification (NCBI taxonomy): domain Eukaryota; kingdom Metazoa; phylum Chordata; class Aves; order Charadriiformes; family Recurvirostridae; genus Himantopus; species Himantopus leucocephalus. Next base: position 211,236,006 of record RSEF01000001.1, on the reverse strand, counting down.
GTAGTTAGGGAACAATTCTTTTATACATTTTGAAAATTTTAGCCTGGATATACAAAGCAACCATGAAGTCAAAACACCTACCTGTTCTCTCCTCGTCATTATATTAAGTGTTAAGGGTTCTCTTTGCCAGGCTGTCAGAAGTAGCACTAATAATAATCTGCTGCCTTGTGGTCTGAGCTGAACACAGGCTTTTGTTTTATTAGTTTGCAAGAAAATGCCTTGAACAGTTGTCAATCTAAAGAGACAAAATAGGAATGAAAGGAAAGATCCCCAGTTTTCCAGATGATCAGCTGTGGTTTAGATACATAGAAAGTTAAATCCTATCTGTAATCAAGTCAATGACGAAGCCTCAGTAGGACTGTAGGTTTTATCCCAGTTGCTTAAATAAAACACTAAAAAAACTTAAAGACCTTTAAACTTGCCTCCTGCAAAAAAGCTTGAAGGAAGTCTGCACAGAGGCAGACACTAAACATGTTTCTCGNAGGACTGTAGGTTTTATCCCAGTTGCTTAAATAAAACACTAAAAGACCTTTAAACTTGCCTCCTGCAAAAAAGCTTGAAGGAATTCTGCACAGAGGCAGACACTAAACATGTTTCTCAGGTCCCACATTTTCATCTTAAACCCCTGAGTACCTTTTAGTTGTTGACTCCCAATGCTAAAAAATATAAAAGGCGAAAAAAGGCTGGCCGTGATATTGGGCTGAGAAGTGAGATGAAAAAAACCTCATTTGCTGGTTCTTTGATAAACTGCTCTAAGCAAGGGACAAATGCCTGGTCTTCATGAAAGAGAGTAATACCTCGTGCTGCTCTGTGATGAAATGTTTGCGAGCCCTGTGCTGTTCCACTGCTTTCAGTACCCTTTTCTATGAATCCACCGCTTTCAGAGCACTGAGGCTGGTGCCATCTCTCTCCTGTCTCCAGATGGCTGCAGGACAGATGTTTGCATAGGAGTCGGTCGTTTCAGCTTCCTTGAGAGTTGATGCAGAATGATAGGCACTTCTGAGGCACAGTGCATCTCATCCTAAGGTTGACAGCTGAAGTGAAGTGATGGCACAACAGCAAGCAGCAAGAAGATCATGGGGCTGACAGTTTGAAATGAAACAGAATTAAAGGAGGGACAGGATGAGGATGAAGGGGAAGGACTTGACTAAGCCATGACNTTTCTATGAATCCACCGCTTTCAGAGCACTGAGGCTGGTGCCATCTCTCTCCTGTCTCCAGATGGCTGCAGGACAGATGTTTGCATAGGAGTCGGTCGTTTCAGCTTCCTTGAGAGTTGATGCAGAATGATAGGCACTTCTGAGGCACAGTGCATCTCATCCTAAGGTTGACAGCTGAAGTGAAGTGATGGCACAACAGCAAGCAGCAAGAAGATCATGGGGCTGACAGTTTGAAACGAAACAGAATTAAAGGAGGGACAGGATGAGGATGAAGGCGAAGGACTTGACTAAGCCATGCGAAGAGGCACAAGGCACCAACTGGACCTCTTCCAGCTCCTGTTCTCTACTCATAAAGAGAGTTATATAAACTATCTCACACACACTTAATGAATGTTCCTTCATATAAGCCAGCTTCAAATTTCTTGCCTGTGTTTGGATTATGTTTTGAGGGCTGCTTTAAAGGAAGGCTGTATGTGAAAGAGGATGGTTGGAAACGGTTTGACCTTCCACCAGAGTTCAGCCCCAATGCAGTCTGAAAGGACTGCCATTTGATGGCTGTCTAATTGTTTTCAGAAGACGTAATGAGAGAAAACATTTNCAGCAGTAAAAAAAAAAAAAAAAAGAGAAAAGCAGAGGTGAAGGTGCTTGCCAGCTGGACTAGAGAGCGGCAGCTGTTGGTTGCAAAATGGCTGCTCTGGGTCTGCAACTACTTTGTCTCGCCAAATGTAGAGAGGAATCGAAGGGCGTGCAGGAAAAATAGTCTCCTACTTCGAATAGTGAAGTAGAAAGTACTCTCAGGTTATGATCTTCTTGAAAGTGTGTATTCTGAAACTTTACAACCCAGATATGCTACTTACAAGTGGAAAGGTAAAATTAAAACTTTCTCCAAAATGATCCACCGTTGCTGATTTTTTGGTTGCATTAGCTTCAACACTGGAGCGAAGCGGTGAGTTGATATTGATAAATCCATCACAGTCCGTCAATAAGATTATTCTTTACCTCAGGATCCCTTCAGTTTCCCAAACGTAAGTCTGGACTCCCAGTTTTAACATCCGTTACAGACCGATACCCTACCTCCTGCAAGTTTCTAGTTTAATAAAGCTCCAGATGACTCCAGCAGTTACAGCAACATTCTCAGTTCTAACTTCAAGATAAATCCAGAAGCCCCACTAAAAACCCAAACTGCAATTTAATCCCCCAAAAATCTTAAAAATCCAGTTCAAGGCCTACTGTATAATGTGTCGAAGGCCCGAATAATATCCTATTCCCACAATTAAAAAAAAACAACCAACCCCCCCAAAATTATCAAGCAGGACGATATCATCTTTTCGTATGATGCTCACTGCTGGAGAAAATTTTTATCGGCAAATCTGTAGTATCCTAAATTAATTTTCACCACTCAGGTCCATAGTTTTTTATTGCATATGACATGCTGACTCAAGACATTTCACTGTTCAACATAAAGCTTGCTCTGTCTTATTAGCTACCCAGCCCATAGGGAAAGCATTCAGCGTGATGGACACCATGTGGCACAGAAATGTCTCGAATGAACAGAAACATCAGGAGGTGCATTCTTCTGCTCAGAATGAGTCTTAACAACAGCTGTTCACAGTTTCATGATGAACTTCTTCCAGTTTTAGGCAATTATAGCACCCCTTCCCCCCACGCACACACACTGTTGGTGTGTTGTTATCTGTTGCTGTCTACTCAGAAGCTCAGAGTAGTGATCTTAACACAGTTCATCTTTAAAATATATATTTGGTGGGAGTGTGTATTGAATTAAAACCAATATGACCTAGTTATTGATTGCGGGGGGGGGAGAGAAAAAAAAGCTTTTAGCTTAAATACATCTTATTATCAGCAGATCAACCACAGTCAAATCAAAATTCAACAGAAGTCAGAATGCCTTCGGATCAGGGTTATAAAAGAAAACCATACTAGAAATATGGATAATTTCTTCTGCTCTTGGTCAGAAAAAAAGTTTAAATTTTTTGTGCTATGAAATCTGTATTAGAGCTTTTGAATGTCATATATTCCAGTAGGAAATAATTATTTGCGATAAAGTCTTAGTGAAAGACAACTCAGCCTCCACCACCATCAGCTCGTGGACTCTGTTGATGTGCTCAGATAAGGTAGCAGCAGTGAAGGCATTTTCTCTCTGGGAGCTGCTACCTGTTACCTTGTTATACACAAGCCAAAGTACACTTGTTGATTCTGTCAGTGTAGACCTTAGTGAGAACCGTGCTGTTCATTTTTGCAGCTTTCTACAATGTTATTAATTCTTCTGTCCTTGCATCAGTTTACTAATATACATATGGATTTGAGATATGTGCACTGAATGTGAAAGCAACATTATTTTCACATGAAGTACAGTAGTGGGGATATTTAAACAAGAACAGGCTGCTCTAAACAGAAAACATACTGAAAGAATCAGATGTAAAACCAATATGAGACAGAAAAGTGTATTTTAATATAAAGAGACATTGTTTATAATTTGTATGGCTAAAAAGAGAATGCAGAGCAACATCTGTGTCCTCTTTGCTAATTTTGTTTTACAAATGCACTCCAGCAGCACACACCACAAAAGGGTCTTATGGAATAAGAACTGGTGCAGATTAAATAAAGAATAAACAAACAACCTTCCCTAATTGCAAGGTATAAGGAAGGTAAATTGGTGAGTTCGTCCCTATAATTATCCCCAAATCTTGCTCTCATTTCAACAATGCTATTTATTGTTGATGTACAATATCTGTTATTTACACAGGAAAAAAAACATCACATGGCATCAGATACATTTTGCAAGGGATAGTAAAGGCTGATGTGAACCTTGCTAACTCTGCTTCAGAGCAGCAGTAGCTGCATTTGAACGTGTGGAGCTGCATGGCAGGGTTCAGGAGTTAGCCCTAGGATGGAGGAGGACCAGGGTGCTGGCATGGGGCCACCCTGTTTGGGAAGATCAGGGAGCCCAACGGTAGGGACCCAAGCTGCTCAGTGCTAGTTGGCATCAGACTGTGCTTAATGTACTAATAAAAGACACACTCCTGAAGAGTCCTAGTGAAGTAGACGGGAGGTTTATCTAGCCAATAACTGCCCTTGAGAGTGCTCAGCAGCAAACAGCGAGAGAGGAGCGTAAGACACTGAAGGAGTAAAGGCAGGCACTGCCTCGGCCAGGACCTCCCTGCTCCCACCACGCAAACCAGCGACGGCCATGGCAAGAAGAGCTCAGGATTATCTGACTTTCTCAGATGGGAGAGCATCAGAAAACAAGTGAGGTGAAACCTTCAGGTGGTGATGTGCTGTTGGAAACTTGGTGGCTTGGCACATCAGCAAGGGATAGACAGAAAGGGAAAATTCAGATGAAACGGGGTGACGGCAGAGTCAAGCCACCCAGCCCTGGTATCTAATCCCCTAATGCTAACCAGACACCTGTCCCACAATTAAAGAAAATACGATTCCCAGCCTTCAATTCAGTGCTGTGACATGGAATGGTTCAACAACAAAGCTAAACAAGGAGCCCCACACTGTCCCCGATCCTATCCTTTTATCCCTGTATTAAATCCAGTCTTCATTACAGCCAGTCTTAATTATCTTCCAAACCTGGAACAGCTACCTGCTGGCCTCTACTTTTTCCTTATGGATCTTGTAAGAGCAGGTAGCAAACATACTTTTTTGCCTCTTTGTCTCAAACCTTCACTCTAACCCAGTACAGAGGACCAGGTCTCAACCACAACAGCCAGAAGCAGTTTTTGTTTACCAGCACAAGCTCCATCTTAGCCCTCTGAGCCTCAGGGAACCCCACTATTAGAGGTGGATCTCCGCCCTTTCTCTCCAAACCCCTAGTTCTTCTCCCAGCACCAGTGACAAACACCACTGCACCTCAGCAGGACCCTGCAGCATCGTGGACTCTAATAAACCCACCTCTTCAGCCCTGCCAGTGCCATACCTTTACCCTTCCCTGCTGACATACTCCAGAAATAAACATCTCCAGCCACCCTAGTGCAGTAACTCATGTAACCTTCAAGCTGCAGCCACCAGCCGGAGACCTAGCCCAGCGCGAAGCCTGAGCCAGCAGCTCTGCGGTGACCTTGGCTGTGCCGCTCTCCTGAGCCGGGCGATGGATGGCTATTGCAGTCTACACAGAGAAATCTCCTACGCTCTGCATCACAGTGAAGTTGCGCGCCGTGTCTGCGTGTGTGTGCAAGCTCCGTGAGCACAGAAGGGACATGTGACCACCATGATCCCCTTTATTGACTTCTCTTTATACTTAAGTCACGTTAGTAATGTGCTTAACTAGAAGCCAAAGGACTTCGCCCTCCCCTTCCCCTAATATCAACAAATAGCTCATGGCATTGAAGTTAAACAAAAGCTTCGCATTTGCTTTCTCTATTATTGCAGTAAATCATGCTGTCAAGTTGCCATAGAAACAGCAGCTATCACAAACATCACTACATCATGGCATCCGACCAGCTCCAACAGCCAGGTCTTCTGTTTTCATTCTGGGGCCAGTCCTCCTTTCCCTCACCCTGCCCCACGTTTCCCACTCTTCTATACAACACACTGCATTTTTTAATGTAAAAAAAGAGGAAAAAAAAAAATCAAAGCTCTACTCATGTGAGTGGAAAGTTTTATCAAAGAGGCTTCATTGCAAATATGACACTTTTGTTAGCTTTGAAATACCCAGGCACGGTTGGACAACTTACTATGAAGAGCCAAGACTTCGGTGATATTAATTGTTAAGTCACATTGGAAAAAGACAGTGAGCGCAAACAAATTAATCACAGGTTGGTTTGAAAGAATCTGTAAACAGTTTTGGCAGAGAGGATAGGGCTTTTTTTTTTCTCAAATATTTATGAACCTAAAGATACAGATGGGTAGTGGGTGAGATTTTTAAGAGCCATGCTATGCTAATTTATATTCACCAAGGATTATTTTTTTTTTTTTAGTTTTCTATAGCAGAATTGGAAAGCATTACAACCTTCCCCTCCAATCCTCCAGCCCTCCCTTGGACAAATATGCATTAATTTCATTGAAAACGTGATATAATATCAGTACTGCCCAAATAAAGGGCATAGGAGCAGTGGCTTTACTAAAATGAGCAGACTGCTTTGCTCTCATGTAATGATGAATATCTGCTGGGATGGGCCTGAAATCTTACCAGTTTTCACTTATAAGAAAGCTTTGTAACCACATCAGCATATGTTTCATGCAGTGAATAGAAAAGATCATTTCAACGTTTTTTTCAGGGGCCAGTAACATGAGTTTTCAAAGACACTGGGTTTTTTTTATTATTAAAATAACTTTCCTTGATTTCATTTATTCTGCTTTTGCTAGCCACATGGTTAAAGTTAGGAAAACAAACAGCAGATACTTTCCAGTGAGGAGTGTTTACATTAGGTCCGGCTTATCTGTGCAAAGAATAATCTATGAACTCTCTCTGGCCTTTTGGATAAGCAAACGTAAACCTCATTTCCCTTTATTGTCCACTCCACGTAATAACTAGCCTTTGCAAAGGTCTTCACAGAGGTTATTCAGTTCGGGATGGCTCCTGGGGATTTCCTTTAATGACTAAAGGGATCAGGGTATGCATTATTGAGTAGTAATATTGGAGCTGTGATGGTCTAAGGATAAAGCTCGGGAAGTTTGCAGGGAGAGGTATCAACTTGTATCAGACTAATCGATATAGCTGGAAAAGGAGAAGCTTCAAGCCTGCGTCGTTTCTCGCATATCTGAAGGTAAACTGATATGCTCCACGAGTTCATGCGTGTAACCACACAGTCCCGTCTCTTTCTTGTGAGCATTTGTACAAACCCTCCGTGAGCTAATTCAGTCAACTAGCAGAGGACTAATCCAGCAAAAAACAGTGGATTTTTTAGGGTGGGTTGACAAGCTGAATCGGCCCCTTGCAGGGTCACACTCAGTGCCACAGATCCCAGGAGCAAGGGAGAAGAAGAAAAGAAAAGCCAGGCTGCCCTTTTTGGTGACTGTAAGATGTATTATTGGCGCAGTTGTCTCATCTTATGGTGGTTAGGCTCCGGTTTGGAGATTTCGAAGGGTTGCTTTAACTCTGCTCACATTAAATCCTCCAAAAAAACAACAATCAGCCTAACCATCATAAGGGTACACTTCAGCTTTCAACAGCAATCAAGGGGTGGACGATGCTGTTAACGAGGGCTTTCATTAGAGGGCTTTGCAGCACTTCCCAGACCCCTTGCTCTTTTTGACAGGTAGACATCGAGACTGCGACTTCGTCAAGGCACTCACGTGGCTGGAGCCACCACTAGGTTGAGTAAGATTCCGTGTTCCTTATCATCCCCTTATCTCTACAAAGACACAGCAGATGAAATAGCCTGAGCAACATGTGCTTTAAGGACCTCTTCCCTAGCACACTGAAGTTACCGAAATTGCTCACGCTGATTTCAGTGAGATTTGGATCTAGTCTCACACAGGTTGACAATTGAAAGCGTGCTGAGGAATCTTGTCCTGCTGTACAAAATAGGGGATTTAAAAGACAAGGTAAAGTTACCAAGTCTGAGCTGCAAGCTAACACATGGCAAAGGGCTTTATCTACATAGATCGTCATATAAATCTCCATTGGAGTAATTAGATAATTTCTTTTAAGGAGATATACAATCCTGATGCAAAAATACAAGGATGAAGAATCTGCCACGCTTCTTCGTATTCAGTTAGTGACCAAAACTGCAAAAAAATGCAATATATTTTTTGCTTAAAATTTGTGCAGACTAGTAATGTATGTTTTGACAAAGCAGTTAATAACTGTATACTTTTAAGAAGAAATATCATTGAAGGAAAGATTAAATGATGAGCTGAGAGACTTAGAGCCCATGTGTAGTTCAAAAGGCTCCTGTTTTTTTCATTCCATAAAACTCCACTATATTTTACGGTCTCCCACGTGAACGCAATATGTGCATAAGCTGACTGGACTGAAGTTGCTGACTGGGTTATGAACATGAAATGCCTCACCCTTATCTCATTTTCTGGCTGCTTTCACCTGCTGCAAACTCCATGGTGGTTCCTTTGAAATCTACTCTTTTCCAGTGACTCACTTGGAAATTATGGGGTTTCGTGCCTAAGTGTTCTGTTATGAAAGAGAGAAAAATAAAGATGCTTCACTGTTGTCTCATTCAAGTAGATTTACACAGTCACTATCAGCAGTCAAGATTGTTTTTCAGTAAAGGCATGACTCCAGGGCTTTACCTTCATCTTTCACCTTCAGAAATCTTCCAGTGAAATCTCTTCCCTAGGAAATCTTTTTTGTTCACTCAGGTTTTCCATGTGAGCAGTGCACTGCAGAGATTGTGCAAGGCATGCAAGGCTGCTGTCTTCCCGGGCCAGCAGAAGATAACGAGGAGTTCAGGAATAAGTGGCAGCAGCCTGAGTTTCTTACGTAGCCTGAGAATGGATAAACCGCGCAGCTGGTTACTGAGCTCAGCCCTGTGTGACGGCTCTTGCATCAGTGCAATCATACTCAGACCCAACAGACCCATCAGTCACATATGCTGTGTGCTCCCACGCTGCAAGCCATAGGACGCTTCTAACAAGCTTCAGTCCTAGCGGTAGATCAGAAGCTGCCACTATAATGGCCATTGGGAGGCAGCAGGAGAAAAGAATAGGGTGATCAATTGCTATGTCCCTCCAAAACCAGGGGCTTGTTACATGAAAATCAGGCCAGCCCTACAAAGTGAACCATGGCCCATAATATAGAGCAACTCTTCTCCACCCAGTCATTGCCAATCTGAGGCAAGAGAAAATTCCTCATCCCAAATCATAATACGGGGCAATTAGCTAAATAAGCAAAACCAGGCATCTGGGATACAGCAAAATATCTGCACTGAAATGCTGCACCAACCCATCACCGGTCTCCAGAGGAGGAAAACCCTGCTCTCTTTTTGCAGACAAATTTTGTAACCAAAGATCCTGCAAATGATAGAGCAGAGGGTGTATGTGAATTGTTGGGAGTTGAGAACACACCACTGATCAAATCAAAGGATAGACAAAGAGTAGACATGTCTGTGAAGACAACACTTTAAGTATGTTCTTCACTCGGTGCTAATGGACATTTAACGTCAATAAAGTTTTTTCTCAGGGACTGAGCAATTGGGACATGAAAGTCAGACTTCTGTCACCTTCAGTGGGCTTTTTATATCCCTTGACCTTATCCTTCCTGCCACCACATAGCTACGCTCATGAGCACAGAGGTTTTTTCTCCCAAGACAGTTTTACTTTGGAAGAAAGCTCATGTGTTTCTCATGATAATGGGAATCTTGGGGAACTGCAGCAGAATCATAGAATCAGATTTATAGAATAATTTGGGTCTGAAGGGACCTTTAAAGGTCACCTAGTCCAACCCCCCTGCAATGAGCAGGGACATCTTCAACTGGGTCAGATTGCTCAAAGCCCCATCCAACCTGGTCTTGAACACTTCCACGGATGGGGCATCTACCACCTCTCAGGGCAACCTGTGCTAGTGTTTCACCACCCTCATTGTAACAAATTTCTTCTTTATATCTAGTCTAAATCTCCCCTCTTTTAGTTTAAAACCATTACCCCTTGTCCTATTGCAACAGGCCCTGCTAAAAAGGTTGTCCCCATCTTTCCTGTAGGCCCCCTTTGAGTACTGAAAAGCCACAATATGGTCTCCCTGGAGCCTTCTCTTCTCCAGGCTGAACAACCTCAAGTCTCTCAGGCTGTCCTCACAGGAGATGTGTTCCATCATCACTCTGACCATCTTTGTGTCCCTCCTCTGAACCCACTCCAACAGGTCCATGTTTTTCCTGTGGTGAGAGCTCCAGAGCTGGACGCAGTACTCCAGGTGGAGTCTCACAAGAGCGGAGTAGAGGGGAAGAATCACCTCCCTTGACCTGCTGGCCACGCTTCTTTTTTTGCAGCCCAATCTTGTTTCTGCCAGCATTCATCCTGCCATCAGATTTCTATCACATTTATTGAATGAACTGATGAGAAACCTAGGTTAGCTTCCAGAGTTCACATCTGGAATTCAAGACATATTGGCCACCTGCATGAAACCTGATACCCCAAAGAGCCTGGCTTATGCCACATCCTTGAAGTGCAGCAAAGTGCCTCAAAGTCTGGAACACCTCACTTAGAAGAGGGCTTTGATGCTTTCCACTCTTCATTGAGAAACATCTCCTAGTGTTCCTTGGGTCTTCTACTATCACGCTCCTTATTAGCACATGCCTTCAACAGGCCCTTCAGAAAGAGGTTAGTGCCATAATGATCACCAGGAAAAGAAAAGATATTCTCTAGAGGGCTTGCTCTACATGACAGCCAATCTTCACTATAAATGGCAACAACTGGGATGGAGCCTTACACATGCCCAGGGTCAAACCAGGTTAATCAGGGATGCAAATTGGTTAGCTCACCTTGGCCCCAGCTCATTATCATACTCAACTTTTCAGACCTCTCAAATTTCTTCTGATCCAACCTGGAAGGCTGAACTACATCGTGTCTTGAGGAAGGTCTGCGTTCGGTCAATGTTTTGGAGAGGGATCATAGCACTAGGGTGCTCTGTGCCTCCTAATGAAAAGTATGCACTTTTCCGTCTTCAGTGCATCACCACATCAATCTCTGATAGAGGCCTCCCCAGCACTCCTAAATCTCAAACACATGGGGAGGTTAAATGTCACCACAGGGGACCTCACGGAATTAGCACTCTTGTCTTAGGAACTTTAAAAAAATCTTATTTTCCTAGTTTAATGCTAAACCCTGTGCCTTTGCTGAATTTTACCATTTAACCTTCCTTTGCACATCTTTTTCACCATTTCTGAGACTGTAAGCTGCTTAGTTGCCTCTGTTGCAAGATTTTTGCACCTAATTTCCTCACATTTTCCACAAAAGTGTAACTTAAAGACATTTAGGGGAAAGCCATGATTTTTAGGCAACAGAATACAGAAATTCAGTGGTTTATTTTTTCTGTACGGATTCTCTTTAAGGTCTGCATGCAGTCATAATACCATGAGACTCATTGTATTCCCTTTCATAAATTGGTCATCAAGTACTGCGACCACTCCAGTCGCACCGCTACATATTGCTCTAGGTAACCACCACCATGGAAAATTCTCCCTGGAAAAGTAGCTGCTGGGATTTGGAGACTGTGCCATGATGACATAGTTTCTTCTTTTTTCTCCTGCATTTAAGGTTTGCATTTGCTTGCCTTAGTTTGCATGCTCAGGGGATTCCCATTTCAATACGTTATTCTGCACTACTTTCCTTCTATTGATTTCTTGCCCAGGCACTGGGAAGAACACAATCTTAGGATAAGCATTTTGCATATGCTGTTCATTTAGAGCGTTGGTCATTGGAGTGAAGATCAATGGCAGACAAAAATAACCACGTCCCTCCGCAGGGCACTGAAACATGGAGCCTGAGCTGTACTGCCTCAGGAATGGTCCCAGGAACAGCTGTGGCATGAGGCTCTTCACATGGCCACAATTAGTTCTTGCTTCTCCTCTGTCCCGTGACGGTAGCAAGTAGCAGCCCGTCCGGACTGTAAGCAATTAGAGACCCATTCGTTATCACAGCTTTGTTCGGTGGGCTGATCCACAGGAGCAGGGGAGGAAGCATTGCCAAGGCCGTGCAGAAGTGAATTTAGCAGGAGCCGGGCGCAAGTCGGGTTGCAGCTTCTCATTCACACGATACTCCCATCTGCTTAGCCCCGCAGGGAACCCATGCAAAGAAAAAAAAGGGAAATCTTATCTCACCTTCTTCCCCCTCGGTAACTAAGTAGATAAATTCCATTTCTCTCTTTCCCTGCAGTCTCGTAGGCTCTTTTCTGATTGAAATACTGGCATTCTAACAGTCTTTGCTGGAATGAAATCTGCACCTTAATTCAGTTTGGACTGCAAACTTCTAAATAACTTTAGTTGGATTCTCCTCGTTTACACTGGTTTGGCACTGGCTGTACTGGAGTGATGTCCATCAAAAAGAAAAAGTCATCTCACTTACTGTATTATTGCTCCATACTTGATTCTTTTTCTCTCCGGTTTATCCCTTTGCAATAATAAAGAGATCTTTCACATGATTACTAGATAGCATAACTCAGTCCCTGCTATGAAATTCCATGCACAAGAAGAGAAGGCATAGTGAAAGCCTGTTTGGAAAAGCAAATATTCCATGTCGGCATATTCATTAATGACTGTCTCATAGTCATTTCAAATTCTTGGCATATTATCATTATATTTTTTCCCAGCAAGACACAGAAATTGCTTGGCAAAGCGTTCATCAAAGCACATAAGCATATGTCTTAAATAGATGCTTTAAGTTAGTCATATGGTCAAGTACTTTGCTAAACCGGGACCCGTGTGCTACACAGTGGCTGCTTCCAGAGATCTGTCCCACTAAAAAGTGCAGACAGACAGACAAGGGAGTGTAGGGTTGACAAAAGGAAAAGCAAACTTGAAATTATATGATGACTACCTCTGCTCCAGATAATACACAGTTTTAGTGACATAATGAAGTGTGACTTTAAATAAAAAACAAAATTATTTTACCAGTCATGACTTACCTACAGCCTTGCCATTAAAAGCCCACAAGCATGGAAGGACATCCATGAAAAATAGGCAGAGGCCACATGGATGGAAAGAGCATAGGGAAAGGCACAGGTGATTTTTGGGAGATGAGGACGACTGACATATCAAAGTTGATGTCACTGGCAAACCATAAGGGATGGCTGCAGTGAGATGAGAGGCACAGATGAAGTAGAAGTACAATACTGGAAAGAGGAGGAGCTGTAAGTGACACAGAATGAAATAGTAAAGACCTAAGAACAATTAACCACACGCAACACTTCCAATTTGACCTGCTGTAAGTATGGCTCAACATACATATGCTGTCATACCAGCAGTGAATGAGAGAAATCCATCTCCAGCCCATGAGCTCATCACCTCAACATAATCACGTCTAGTTTGTTTGTGAACATCTATAGATAGGCATTTTGCTCCGTTTCCATACACGCACATATTTTTAAATTGTGTTCTTCTATCCATTGTTCGAAACTGATTCTTTAGCCTACCAGCCTAGCCTGAAATGCTATTATCACAACAGTTTTTGAAGGGTTTTCCAAATAAAAGATAAGCACAGACATCTAAAACCCCTTTAAGGACTGTAGTTCCATGAAACTTGAAGTGTCACAATAACAGAGTGATAAGGAACAGATCAGAAGATTCTTCTGCACCTTTTGATAGGGAATTTTAAGAAAGAGAGACATTAGCTGTAAATTAGCTTTTAATTTCAATGTACTTTTCCAAGGAAAGAAACATATTGTCTTCCACAAAAAGTCCAGGGTCCTCAGGTTGTAGTGGAAGTCAACTATTTATTAACATGCAAACAAAGTGCTCAGTACATACCAGCATCTAATCATGCCATTATACAGTAACAAAGTTCCTGATATTATGGCTCCCCTGACAGAGATGTGTTATGAGAAAGAAATGAATTTGAGACAAATTATCACCTCTAAAAAAACCATAATAGCAAGAGCTAGGACTGCTTTTGTTCAAATGTGTTTTCTGTTTTGGGATGCATGAGTTATTAATCATCACTGTACGGGGAAGTGACTTCTTCCACTCCAAGAAACGAAGACGAAAGTTAAAACAAGCCGGCCCCAGATTCTTATCCTGAACGCACAAATTTAACAGGAAGGTGTCTCCTCTGCCTTGAGCAGTCTTTCTGGATTTAACAGGTATAAATGAGATCAGCATATGATAACCTTTCAGATACCTACAAGGAAAATACTCAAATAGCAAAACATAATTTCCAGGCAGTTCCAGTAAGTACATTATGCTTGTAATTTAATGACTAATTGCAAAATCTATTATCTTGGAGATGAAAGGATTTTGGAAGATTTAAGATCAGGTTTCAAGTTCAAGAAAAGCAGGAAACAAAAAAACCCAATAAACTAAACACTAGAAAATACATGCATGACTCAAAAGTCCTGCAATAGAAACTGCTGTAAGCTTTCAGGCACATTAATATGATTAAAAACAATTACCAGATATGTGGGAAAAGTTGAGCTCTGTATCGGATGTGAATTAGAAACTTTCAACCACTGAAAATGAAAAGGAAAGGACAAAGCAGCATGAACCTTGCTTTGCCACAACTGAGCAGCAAATGACTGAGAGGCCAAAGCAGTAACGCTTACTAGGAAGGCAACAACATCTGGACAAGGCTTAGGAGGCCACCGTCTTCAAAGGCCACCCATTATAATTGCCGATTCTACGAAGCGTCCAAGGCACTGAAATGTCTAAGGCAACTTATTCAGCAGCATACAGCTAGTGGAGCAGGGGGAACAACAAACCAGGAGAACTTGGAGAGCCAACTATTATGTTAGATGTGAAAGAGCTTATAAATATTGTTACAGGGAGCTGGCTGCGTGAGAGACGGATGGTTACACAGTGAGACAAAACACTAGCTCTCAGTGGGCAAAATTCACCTCTGTAGAAAACGCTAGTTTTGAAGACTCAAGTGGGACATAAATAATGCAAAAGTCTTATGATGGCTCCTCTCAACAGACTGAGTTTAGCCTACTGTGCTTACCCTAATGACTAGAAGGAGAAGGAGAATATTGAGGGCAAGAAAAACAGGGCTGAGATAATCAAGGGTTGTTATGATTTTTCAAATAAGCCAGAGGTTTCATGCATATTTCGGTAGGTTTCAAATTATTTTCCCTGTCTTTTATCTCAGTCTCTGAAATGAAAATAATCTTCAATTTTCCAGACTGTACATAAGAGCTTCAAGTGCCCAGGAGGCACAGAAGCACACAAATCCTCGGCTTATCTGGAAAAAAGAGAGTCCTGAGAGTAGTCACTGAAATGCTGGAAACTATGAGGCATTAGTGGTGTTGGAGTAGGTACAGATAATGTAAACTGATAGCACAGACTCAAAACATGAGCGACCAAGAAAATTGAACTATAGCTTTTAAGAAAATCAAACTGGGAAAGAGAACCATAGACCCAATCTCTCAATGATTCAGGTCAACTGGAGCCAAGGTGGGAGGCGGTAGGAAGGGCAGCAGTGAGGCTGTAGGACAGAGGTCCATTGAGAAATCTGCATGCAGAAAAGTGAGTGGGGGACATTCAGTTCCCCTTACTCCTATGAAGTTGCTCACACATACTGGAAAGCAGAAGATTCCTTCTGCTTCGTCTCTTCTTTCTACCCCAGCCCCTTTGTAACCATCTGATGCTTTCCCCAGCCATGATCCATAGGACCCTTCAACCTACACCTACTGCCCTGCTCTCAGAGGCTTCTTGGAAACACCTCCTCCCACATCTACCCTGGGAAAGGAAGGTTGGACATTCTCCTCTTACTCTCCACAATGAATAGGAGAAAACCAGAAAGAAAAAGAGAACATGAAAAAAGTGTGAGCATCTCTAATCTAAACAGGCAAGGAAGATGAAGGAGGCATGGGTGAAATTAATCTGAATTCCATCTGTAGAAAGGAAACTAAAAGAAGGAGAGATGAAGTCCAGAGAAGGTTGGCAGAGGAACCAGGAAAGCAATCCAGCTCTCCTAAAACTGTTGTAATATCAAGCTCAAGTCTTCCTTCCATTACTTCAGATTTAATACTACAGAAAATACGTATGTGTGTAATATCTAGCATTCAGGAGGTAGTTCAGCTAGGTTTTAAGGTAACAAAAATGTCTAAAAGCACCTCTAATTTCTTACCTTTATCAGCAGCAATTAAGGCTAATCGATACACTCACCTGATTTACTCTGAGCTTTGAAAATCCTTTTTTTCTGCAAATACATAGCAGGTGTTAAATGTCAAAGTTGCAGGTTTTCCCCCTTTGTAACAAAAAGAGCAATGTCATATATTTACTGAGATCTATTTCTTTTCCTTCCTATGCTTCTCAGTCCATGTATCTATCAAGTCTAAGAACCTGTATTTTACTAAAATAGCTGTATTTACTGATTTTTTTCCCCAATATCTTCTGTTTTCTCTACCTTATCCACGTGCTTTTCTAGTCTCACCATGTGAAAGTTAAAACAAAATTAGTGTCCGCAGACAAATTTCACAGTGGCGCAATTAATGACACAAACCTAGAGAAGGATAACCAGAAACTCCCTCTGGTGTTGTCTTGCGTGGCGTTCATTCCTCCCTTAATGCCTCTTATTCCCTTCAGATTGCTTTGTCCATTGATAATTTCTGCAAACTGCTCATTATTTTAGCCAGCTGATTATATTGTTGCTTTATAAAAAGCATTTATTCTTCACAATCTTAAGAATTATTTCTACAGCCTCAGTGTAGAGATGAGATGTTTTGCTCTTGTTCTTTCTGAAAGGCTTGTATTTTAATCAAGGTACAACATAATTACAGTGTTTTACAGAAATATCAACATAAAATCTGGATCTNTTAAGAATTATTTCTACAGCCTCAGTGTAGAGATGAGATGTTTTGCTCTTGTTCTTTCTGAAAGGCTTGCATTTTAATCAAGGTACAACATAATTACAGTGTTTTACATAAATATCAACATAAAATCTGGATCCTAACTACAACATTCTACACTTAGCCCTTTAAGTACTTCTGTGTTCCCCGTTACTTTGGTGTTTGATCGTCACATGTTACTTCATGTATTTTCACAGGGCAGAGCCATTTGCCTGGTTAGAGAACTGAAGCAAGGATGGAGAGTTTGTGAGCACGGCTTCACGGAAAGAATGAACAGATCCGGATTCGCACTACTGATGGAGAGGCCGAGCTCGTCTCCCCGCCTGCCCAGCCGTGCGTGCTCTCGGCTTCCTCGTGTGGGCACCAGCTCTGACACAGCGGTGCCGTCAGCCGGGCTCACCAGCCGCAGCATTACACAGCTGTGTCGTCTCTGGACATCAGGGCCGCGTACTTCTGCCAGATAAAACCTTTTGTTGCATAAAATGGCTTCTAAAATACTCTCTTATGAAGTGGTTGTAATTTGATAGGGAGTCGGTTTTTTTCATAGAATGTAATTCAACCTGCAGGATGTAGCACGCAGTAATATTCCTCCTCTAGAAGGCTGCAGGCTGCTCCTGAGGAAGCTGGCCAACTCTGTTTGGATATTGGCACCAAGCTGAACCTTTCTCACAAAGCCGGGACGTGGATCAAACCGGAGCAGCAAGCAGCGATAGGCTCCCTCTTTGTCACGAACAGGTACTATAAATCTTTAATCAAGCTACTAAACCTTTTTGCACTTTTTGACATAACCGATTGTGGACTTTGCTGTTTCTTTTTCTTTTGCCAGAAGGGGGGAAGAAGGGTAAGATTACACAGCAGTGATTTCATGGAGTTCTCTCAGGATACCCCAGGAGAGCAGTTCTGCCTGTGTAGCTGGCGCGTCAGTCCTCTGCAACCTCAACCCTACAGGAGTGGGGCTGGAAGAGTTTATGCAGCAGCATAGACTGAAATGCCAACAGTCGTTTGACTACATGTACATCCAAGGGCTTTTCTTAGACCACTATAAAATGGCATGGATTGGAAGAATATGGAAGTGATAAAGAAGTAATCTAGGGGGAAAGGAAGTTCTTTTAAAAAGCTCCATGCTATCAAACTGTGAGGGAGAAAAGATCCATAAATCCTTAAAATGGTCTGCAGCCTGATATTCTTCACTGCTCTGAGATCTCCAAATGGCTGCCACCATGGAAAGAATACCATGGCTATCAGTATCTGGTTCCTCTTCTGGGATCCTGACTTGGCTAGAAGTGATGCAAGTTTCCAAGACATGTTCTCCATCCCCAAATACAACAGATTCTTTTTAGAAGGCTAACATCATCCCCATTTCATCCAAGTTTCAGGATGAAACTGCTTCCCAAAGCACATCAACCTGGCATTAACTCCATCCCACCATGTCCTGAAGGCTGATATTTGGAGAGGGAGGAGACTAGGGGGAGTGTGTTTCCTCAGCTTCAAGGCTCTGGAGATCATTGACCCAAACAACCTAGTTCACAGTGACCACCACAGAGAGCTATGTTCTGGGTAAATGATCAAATGTTGGGTAGGAGGAGGCAGACTTCTTTGGACAGTAGACTTGCCAATAAACTTGAAACATCATCACCTGGACAAATCTGGTAGTCAGGACTGTCATGCCTTCAGAAGTAGGCAAACCCTCCCCCCAAACATCCACTTTGGAAAAAACAGACCCATAGACAAGATAACAATAGACAACCAGTTTGGTATCCAGCTGGTGACCAGAGAGAAGTAAGTACAGCTTTGAGTTCTCCATGAATTTGAGAAGTATTAACCTAGCAATAGCATGAGGGATCATATAAGACCTAACTTAAAAATATAGGGGAAGTAAAAGAGTTATTAAATTGTGTTGTTTTAGAGTATTCCTCTGATTTTGGGCCTATCGCTATTAAATTCATTACTTTTTTTCATACTGGCATGTTTTCATTTACTTGGCAGAACTGATGAAAACAACAAAACTTCTATCAAAATGTCACTGGATCACATGAGAAAGTACTTACAACAATAGTTTGGTTAAATTACCTCCTCTGGCCTCCTTGGAGGTAAACCTGGATTACTGGGCTCTAATGTTGTCGAAAGAGGCTTTGTAGAATACCATACGGCTAAAAACATAATGAGCTTTACTAGAGGGGAGCATAATTCTAAAGTTCAGCAGAAGGTGTATGTTTGTATGCAGTGACTAAGCATATGCAAGTAGGAGGCAATTACAGATGGCTGGAAATATGCTACTACTGCAAAACACATATGATGTTTTGTATCCCAGAGCAGAAAGCAGAAACGCTCTGAAGTACACAAGCTCAGCTACTGGCTGGTACAGCGATGCTGAATTTGTGTCATTTAGGACCACAGCATCACACTCAGCAGTTGCAGATCGGCAACAAAAGGTTGCTCACTTTTTTTTTTTTAATCGAAAAAAGTTAATACGATCCTGGAGAATTTGCAGATAAGAGGAATGTACCAAGTGGAAAACAGTTCAGTAAGTTACATCCAGTAAAAGCTTCGTTAAAAACAAAGGTATGAGTTAACTATGAGACAGTGGGCTTGGGGCATATAGGAAATGAAATCTCTTAACTACATTTGCCAGAGTGGTCACCCTGCCTTCCCGCTCCATTTGGGGTTGCCTTATCTATTCTTTGCTGTACTACAGTTCTGAGATTGGTTTGGGCTTAATAAATACTGCTGCTGATTGTAAAATATTAATTTGAGGTGCATTAATTCTCTTAGATATACTTCACATGTGCATTTTTCACTTTTACCTAAGCAGTCGCCTGTGCATTGAGACATCAGTCTCACCTACCACCTCACGGCACCTCACGGCACCTACCAGTTTGCATCTTAACTGGGGAGGTGTCCTGGAAGAGGCTTATCAAGGGATTGCTTTGGATGTGTTGGGTGTGAACTGTCATTAACATGAGGTTTGTTGGAGAGGAAGGGGAAATAAACATATCCCAGTCCCTCCTCACCTATGGGGAGGAACAGAGACCTTGCATCAGTTGACAGGTTTGTGTTTAAAAAGAGGTACCTACAAAAAAAATCAACCCACAACTTCAAAGCCAAACCACTCTCCACTCCCTATTCCACCCATTTAGCTTTCAAACCAACGAACAATCCCACTGATGTCTCCCAACTGATCAGAGGTGAGCTGAGTGGAAACAGCCACCCTGATTTTTAAGAGAAACCAAGTTTGTAAAGGATAGACTGCACGACTAGGACCCACACTACTGATCCCACCAGCTCGGCATTGGGTGAGAGAAAAGACAGGTAACTGGAAATTTTATATAGTTATATAATATATAATATGAATATATTTTATATTATATATTAATTTGTATAATCTAGTATATGATATTTAATTATGGTTTTTATAATTTATATATAAATTATATATATAATTTATATAAATTAGAGCTACTCATTACTTTTTTTTTCCCCCCTCTAAAGTGTGTTCAGCAGCCTTATTGTAGGGTCAGCAGGGCACAGAATTCTGCCTTTAAGCTTGGAAATTGCATTAATGAGTGCAATGGCATCTTGAAAGACTGGAAAAATGAAAAGAAATGAGGATTTCCTGCAGGAATATAGGAGGTAATACACATTAGCATACTCTGGCCAGAATTTACATGTGCAGCAAAGCTCTAAGAAATAAGTCAAACTAAGGCCTCTTTTGGAAAAGTTACTCTAAGAGCATTCACGCTTCCTCTGTTAGGAAATTAAGAGCCATACACAATGATGCAAAATAGGGTCATCTAGAGGACAAATGTGAGAATTCAATTTTTTACTCTAAATTGCTCACTAGAAGAACTTGATAGGAAGCCTAGACTGACTGTCCTCCTGAAATGGGCAGTACGAATGGCCTTAAGAACATACTAGAGATGTTTATTTTGGTGGAACTGGTCACTGAAAACATCTCAACTTGATCTTAAACTAGCTAATGAAGACATAATTTGAACAAAGCTTGCTCTCCCCTTCAGGGGTCTACCATCTGCATTGCCTCTTCCTTCTCCAGTGAGCCTCATATATTTGCTCCCTCAAAGCTTCCATCTTCGGACTGTCCATCAGTAAGTTGTTGTTAGGTTGACAGCATACCTTTTAACACCCTTTCAAGGGACAAAGGGACTGAGAGAGAAAATCCTCACCAGGATGAGCGCCCAGCAGTTCTAACTCCTCATCCCATGCTTAAGAAAACAGAGCTCTTTCTGAAGCAGTACTTCCAAATTTTCTGGATTTTTGAGTGCTGTCAATCATTAAGGCTTTGTACACTCCACTACATACACTAACAAATGTGTAACTCGAGACATGGCAAAGGCACTATACTTTTGCAGATTAGCTCCAAACTACTTAATTACGACCATGGGTCTCTAGGCCTTACATCAAGAACCACTGCTGTAGAGCATCTTCTCACCACTAAGTAAGCATGGGGACACCGATCTATTCACCCCTCCTTCATTACAGTAGGATGTCTATTCACCCTCCCTCTCTCGCGATCCACCATGAAGTAACACGTGGTCGTTTGACATGTACAATCTCTGGCGGCCTCTTGGAGAATGACCGTAGGTGGACGTGGGCTGGACCTCAGCCAGCCCAGTGACTGGGTGAACCGGAGAGTAGAGTCACTCCAGGGAGGGCCAGAACAGCCCTTTCACTAGCTCCAGCACCCAAAACTGGGCATTTTTACTGCTGGTAAAAAATAGCACTAGAACGAGAGTCAGGAAGTTGGAAGTGTATTTTACATTAAGAAGCCAATGGTCCTTTTTTTTTTTATATATATGTGTGTGTGTGTGTGTGTATATATATATATGCGCACAGTGACTAACCTATTGACTCCTGGAAGAATAAACCTTACCGCAAAGAGGAAAAGTCAATGGTGATAATTAGCAACAAAGTAGTTTAACTGAACAAAAATGCTAGGAGAATATCTGAATATGCTGATCCTGCAGGGCTGAGTTACAGCCTTTAAATTCTGAGCCAATAAATGTATTAACTAAGAAAGAACCACCAGGCAAATTGCGATAAAATTGATGAATTTACGGGTTTTTAGTTAGTATGATTTAAGAAACAGAAATTAGGCTACAGAAAAACTTCCAATGGGGTTAAAAAGAAAACTGATCTGTCAAGAGGTTGTTTAACTACCAAACAAATTCTTTCACATTCTACTGAAGTAGCAGAAATATTTTTAGACTAGATAAATCACTGTTTTTATAAGAGCTCTGATACTATTCTGGTAAATAATATATCAATATCTGTGTTCCTAACTACAGACCAAGAATGAAAAACATGTTGTTTTGCCATTTTGTAAAACACGCTCATTTTTTATGAGATAAAATGTGTTTACCAGCCTGATAGAAATCTTGACAATAGAACCAAGTTTATGAGTGCACTCTGAATCACCATAAAATTTCTATTTACTGCTTTTCAAAATGATCTGGATTAATTTTCTTTTTTTTCCCCACTATCACCTGGTTTACTCAACTTAAAATGTTAAGTATGACAGCATTATAAATGGATTAAGATGCTATCTGATTTTTGCTATGATTTCTGTTTGCCTGTATTTTCACTCAGGAATAATGTTCTGTGAGTCGCTGCAAAGACACTTTTTAGGAAAAGAAATTGCATTTGTTCATGTCACAGCAACAAAATACAGGAAAAATAATATTCTTCATTCAACTGCACCACTCTATTCTCCCTACACAAGGAAAGAAGTGAGGAACTACTCCATACTTCGAGTTTGCTTTTTAAACTGAATCCATAGACTAAAAATACATAATAATATAAATACTGTGTATAAATACATAATAAATCCCAACAGTTCCAAAATACTGCTTTTCTGGCCCACATGACTTATGATGTTGATGCACATGTAAAATAAGTTTAAATTAATATGCAAGACCTGATCCAAAATCTCTTTTAAGAAAGCAGACGTTGTTCTGAAAGCACAGCGCTTGGGGATTTACTGAAACCAGGGGATACATATTGAATGCCATAGACAACTCTGCTTCAACCATACACACTTAATAAAAGGTAAGACGCATGGCTAGGGATAAAGGGAAAACACCGCAAAACTATACAGATTCTTACCAAACTTCATGCCAAACTTCTTTAGAATGCTGTTACTAAACATAAATAAAATAATGCAAAAAGGCTTTAAAGATTTGGACAGCAAGATAAGTACTCTTGGGAACTTTCCTATTTTCAAACAGACTTTTTCTGATTGTGCATAGTATAAGAATTATATCATGCTGGCAACAGATTAACGGGAAAGACATAGATGGGAAGTCACTGCTCCCTGCTCTGTTTACTTGAAATTTGCTACCAAAAATAGCGCTTATAGAAACACTTTTTCATGCAAAAGTATTTACAAGCTCAAACTATCTTGAAGATTATGTAACAATCATCCGCATAATTTAAAATGTTTCAGTAATGCAGCACTCTGCCTAACAGGTGAACTGCTATGACCGAAACTGTTGGGGGTTTTTCTGTTCTATTCAAATGAACTGAACACAGCGAGGGAAAAACTGAAAACATCAAAGTGTTGCTGACCTATTTTATCATAACAAAACACCGTGTTTTAACAGATGAAGGAAAAGCCGTTTGCCCTCTTTCGGTTTTAGAGTCACGGGGCAGTTGAGGTTGGAAGGGGCCTCTGGAGGTCACCTTGTCCAATGCCTCTGCTCAAGCAGGGCCACGTGGATCCAGTTGCCCAAGACCATGTCCAGATGGCTTTTTGAGTATCTCCAAGGATGGAGACTCTCCAACCTCCCATGACAACCTGTTTCAGTGCTCAGTGACCCTCAGAGTATGGAAGTGTTTCCTGATGTTCCGCAAGGAACCCCCTGTGTTTCAATTTGTGCCCATTGCCTCTGGTCCTAGCACTGGGCACCACTGGAAAGAGCCTGGCTCTGTCCTCTTCGCACCCTCCCTTCCTACACACATTGATGAGATCCCCTTGAGCTTTCTCTTCTGGCTGAATAGTCCCAGCTCTCTCAGCCCTTCCTCACAGGAGAGATGCTCCAGTCCCTTCATCCTCCTTGTGGCCCCCTGCTGCACTATCTCCAGGATGTCCATGTCTGGGGCTTCCTCCTTAACATTGCTCATAGAGTATATAAATACAATACGCAAAATGGCTGTGGAGTACACGAATAAAAACACTTTTCCCCTCTACTACAATTACATCTTTGTGAATCCAAGACTTGTTAAAAACAGCCTGGATTTTTCAATGGTGATGAGAACTCTCCCCTTCACTAGAAAGTCACAAGATTTCAAATACATCTACTAACAGAATCAGACTGGGAAAAATCTGTATCAGAAGTGCATCAGACTCAAAGAAAGAGGAAAACAGGTCTTAAACCTTATTCTTCCAAGTCACAAGTATATTCTTCTCATTCTGTATTGCTATGCATACTATGAATAAATCTGTTACATTTAATAATGGTTTCTAAGGTTTAGATGCTAAGTCAGCTAACTAATGCTACAGATTTATTACACATCTATGGTGACTAAATAAGACTTTAACTTATCCGTAGCAGCTTCTTCAAAGGAAAAGGACTCTCAGTCTCCATATTACTTGGGGAGTCCTGCAGTCTAACAATGCCTTTTGTGGGAGAGCAGTGAAGCTGCAGTGTTCTACGGATCAGCCTACTGACCTATAAGATGGTTTTTTTTTCTTTCTTAAGGTAAAGCAGTCAGAGAAAACAGAAAATAGTTCCAAATATGTATTTGTTTATATTTAACTATATTACACATGCTTAATATCGCTACGCTTAATTTTCCAAAATATATCTCAAATTTCATAAAATATATTCCCAAGTACAACCATTTCAGTATTTAGGATATTCTCACTTCAGCATCAGTGTTGCATTTGAGCAGGAACAGCTATTCCCTGCGGATGCCCGACGGTGCGCAGAAAGCACTTACCACCATAGACTTCTCAGAAACTGTGGTTTAAGCAGCATCTAGTGGCTGAACTCATGTAGGCAGCCATTCCTATTTAGCTCTATTTTCTCTGACTAAATTTAGCACTTAGGAAGGAAAGGAAGAAGTTCGTTCCATCACTTTTTTGGCAAATAAGATCCAAAGGTGTGCTTGCTTTAAAAAAATCTTTTGCGTATCGTTACCTTTAATGGAAAACAAGAGGGAAAAGCACCGTGGACTACTAATCACACCCTAAAAACTGGAGCGGATTTATTACAGGAGAAAGACTGAAGTATCTTCAACCAAGGAATGCAGGAATTAAGTTTCAACTGCATCCTGCAAGGCAATTTGGGTTTTTTATGCAAGATAATCTCATCCCTTTGCAGGAAGAGGAAGAATGGGGTGCTCACTCCACTTTTGTGGATGCTACTGTTAGAAAGAGATCTCGCCCTACAAAAACATTAATGAATGCCGCACCCCGAGTCAGGTAAGTGACCAGGAAGCAAATTCTTGCAGATCCTGAAGGAATGATTGAAATTCCTGTTCCTGGCTGCATTTGCAACTATAGCACAGCAACAGGTCGTATCAGCACTACTCGACTGCTTCAGTGCCGTCAGCCAGATAAAAGTATTAACCTCTCAGCAGTGATTTAAGTTATTCAGGTAAACACAGCCTTACAGCTCTTCCCCTTCGTGGAAGGTTTTTTATGTTCTAATACATCACACCTTTAAACACATTAATTTAAGTGGTACAGTTGTTCTCCTTAAATGAAGGGAAATGCCTGACTTTACATTCCCATCCAACAAAAGGAATAATCTCTACCTGAAAAAGATACTTTTCAATTAGTGTATTGGTTCAATACATTTGCATTAGTCAATAGTATTTTTTTATAACTTGAATTCTAATCAATATAGTCACAAAATATTTTCAAGAGCAGACCACGGCTGGACAAAAAAAAATCCAGGAAATAATTCTACCATTTATGCTGCAGTGGAATTTTGAGCACGCAAACCTAAGGGGAAATTAACAGACGTGATTCTGCCAGAAGAAAACCACTATGCAAGGAGTTGTCTAAGAAAGTTTAAAAAGTTTCCCAAGGAGCATCTATAAATACAACTGACCTTCAAGATTTCCATAAAATGAAAAGACGTGAGTTGATGTACCCGATGAAGAATAATTTGTGAGTGCTCTACATCTTTTATTGAAATCAAGCAAAACACATTTATCTGTTGATTCAAATAAGGGGAAATCTCTTCAGGTTTTCAGCGTTCAGTTTAAAATAAATTGCGAGAAGTTACTAAAAAAAGGGAGGGGGGTTTACAACTGGAGCTGAAAAATCAACTTAGGCTGCAAATTCTAATCCCTGCAGAAGCCATAGCAGGAATTCATCACATTCCTCTGACCCAACCTGTAATAACATCGCAACATCGCCGTGGTCCAAAGCAATTCTGACCTATTTGTTGGTCCAATTTATTTTTGTTTGTCCACAAGCCTTCTGCAATCAAAACAAGTCACTGTAAGAGCAGCCTTCTGCTTATGCCTTTAAGACTGACCTTTTGTATCCAAAGATGACGCAGGTTTATCTTCAGCCCTCAGTATTCTTCAGAAGCTGGAAGGCCTCTTTTCTAATTGACCATTAAAAATAAATGAACTTACCCAAGTGCTCCAAGAGGCAGAAAGCCTTAGTAGATGGAAAATCTACACTGCAGACAAGTCTGTACTTTTACCTGGCTGGTTCAGCACACCAGCGACCGTGGTACTTAAACCCCATTCAGTCACAATACAAAATTGCCTCTACCCACCAGAAGGAGAGATACCGCAGAGAAACCGCCAGGAGCAAGGAGGTCAGTTGGAACAGTGCCAGCATAATGACAATTATTAAGGGTAAACGGGCAAATCCAGACCTGTTTTCTGTTTGGGTTAAAGCAAAGGAAAAGGTCAATGATTCGTGTGCTAACGAGTGACATATCTTCAAGGACAATTTCTATCCAATGTGTAAGAATAGACAAACAAAATAAGTTCAGGTTCTGTGTTGAAACTTGTACCCTTACCCAGCTGTGGCAGCGGTACACAATACTCTGTTGCAGTTTTACCTATTTTTTTTTTTGGCCTAAACAGCATGAGTAACTGCTTATAGGATGGATTTTACATTGAACATCTTTATATTTCAATTTAATCAAGCTGTTTATTCTGTTCATTTCTCAAATTTGGGCTCTAGTATCATTAAAAGAAAAACAAGGAAAAAACTCCCATAAGCAATGCCGGATTTTACCTTAAAATTTGGTTTTTTTCGCACATATACAGATAACCTATGTCTTGGGAAAAAACACCCCAACCGTGTGATTCAGTACATCACTTAAATGAGTAAAATGGCATCTCAGAGGTTTCTTTTCCCCACTAGCCCTTACACCTCCATCACCCTGCTTCTTTCCCCAGGAGCACCTCAAACATCTCCTCTTTCCACCTCAATAATCCCCGTGCCTGATGCCCCCTACTTCTTCTGTGGGATTCGACAAAAGGAGTTTTATATATCAGTACCTTTTCCATGAGGAAAGCTAAAGGAATTGCACATAATATATGAGAAAATATATCTTCTATTGCAGTATTTTCAACTGAACTGCTAATTTAGTAACTCCTTTGAAGGCACAAAAGTGGCATGAACAGCTTTTACTTGACTTTATAAAATTACTTAAGATTATAGTTTGCAATCATAAACTTCAGTGTTTTCATAAAAATCGGTGTGGATTCAGAGCTTCTGAAGGTACTGGAACTGCCTAAGTGCCTACACGTAAGTGGCATCAGTTTAAATCTTCTTTAAGGAAATTTGCTTCAAATGATGCAAATCTCTTTCACGGAGTCAATCTGTTACACGGCCAGTTACACAAGTTTTGCATGTGCCACACAGAAGCTGTATCTAAACTAGGTACCACACACGCTTTTTGCCTTGCTCTCCACATTGAAAAAAAAAATGGCTCCAACAAAGCCCTTGCAAATTTGCATTGAAATGGGGCTAAGAACAATTCAGTATTAGAATACCGTACTATTCATTACCATACCTAATATAAAATACACACTGTTTTAAGAGTGGAGCCATGAGACCAAAAGATTCCCCCTTTTCTAGATAATTGCCTTGACCAGAAAGGTACAGAATCTTATTCTCTTCTTGTTTGGTTTTTTTTTTGTTTGTTTTGTTGGGGCTTTTTTCATTTTGAACTTTATTTTTTAAATTAGAAGTATTCTGATGGATTGTGGAAAGATGAAGACTGCTGAGAAAAATACGAGATTTACAAATTGCAGCACAAGTGCTCTAAACACTAGGAGCCACCGCGACCGACAGCACGTTGCTGTGGGCACCTAACTCCTCCCCACACAAGAAATGGAACAGACAGAGACTTTATCAACATCACCTCGAATCTCAGATCACCTAATTGTTCACAACGTATGTAAAGGAGGAACAACCTTATGGTTAACAGCCTAAGACTGAAATTCAGGTACTTTTAAACGTGAGTGCTGATGTTAATCAGAATATAAAAAGCCTGTTGAAGGCTTTATTAAATGTCACTAGATCTCAATTAAACCTTATTTTTTTTTTCTCCTTCTCTACAAGAAAATACTTCTATGTATAATAATCCAGTTGTAGAAAACCAAAATATTTTCTTGAGCTAAATTAATCTGAAGCTCTAATTTATTACACTTTGTAACCAGTTCAAGGTGTCTAATCTTCCCAGAAATCTAAATACTAAATGCAACTATTAAATTCTACCTTTTTTTCCCCCGACAGACTTTTAGCAAGTGACAGCGCAAAGGATTAACAAGAAGTATGAATTTTGAATAATTTTAAAAGGACAGATTAATGTTTTGACAAGATTTTATTGTGAAACATTGGATTTAGAAAAGGTACAAAATGTCAACGGTCAGATGTGTGCCAGTACAGTATTTCAATAGTCTATACATGTGGACAGCTGAACAGCTTCACCGCAGAATGTGTATTTAGACATACTATCTAAAAGGGGGCCGCAATATTCACAGGCTTAAAATACATAAATAACTTGAGCCAAAATGGCCATTACTGGTCAATGCTAATCAACATCTGGAAACAGGCTAAAAAGCACAATACAGTACAACAATCTCCTCGCAGATCCACATTTAAAGAACATCAGTTTATTATGTCAATCATCTACAGCTCCAGGACACTATTTTCAGGACGGGGATTCAGTTGGCTAGTTTACAACTTTAAAAAAACTCATGTTAAAAATGACATTAGGGAAGAAAACCCGCAGGTATTTAATTAGAACTAAATACTGTGAAGCCCCTAAAAATTTTTCAGATTGGGATTTATGAAGTCAATTACTTCTAATATAGAATTTATAAACTTATAGTTTGTTCCTTTAAAATGTCCTTACTGCAGCTTGAACAGATATCATTAAGTGATCTTAATTCAAACATTTCAATTTGCTATGCATTTCTGTGTTTTAAAACCAATTTCACCAAACCTAGGTTGCCATTCATCTGGAAAAAAAACAGTATCAAAATACTAACTCTGAATTAATGAAAGTCATAAATTTGTATATTAAAAAAAAAAATAACACCCCCAATGGATAGCTGCATTCTCTACCCTAGTTTAGCAAGTTTAAAGGAGAGCATTTATAAACATACAAAGTTGATTTTAGGATATAAAAATTCATGTATACCATACGAAACAAGCTAGCTTGATTTTTTTCAAATTATTCAGTAGTCTGTCACTGCTGAAACTTGTTTGAACCACTGCAAAGGTGTTCATAGTTCAGTACATGGGTGGACAGCCAAGGAACTTCAGATTTTAATTCTTTAATTAAGAGGTGTGTAGCTTATTCTACACAATCAAGCTTAGTGAAATATAAGCAGTTACCCTGTTACCAACCAGCACCCAGAGCTGAAGTAAACCTTTACTTACATAGGTCTACTTCCTTTATGCTGATTCGTAATTCACCTTCCTGAACAGAGACCTTGGGGGATACTAAATTATGTTTAATAGAAATTCCTGAACATGACTAATGTCCATTAGGAGCAGAGCTAAACTTAAACTGATGTAATTTAGAATCAAAATCTACCCAAAACATTAAAACAGACCACCCTTTGACACCATGTCCACTCCCTTAATTAATTTCAAGACCATTAGTTTTGGCCACTCTTTTCTCATTGTGTATGTTTACTGGGGGATGCGAATCTTGCAATTCAATAACAAGAATCACCATACGTTACCACTAAGTACATTAAATCAGACAAGGGGGAATAATTTTTTTTAAAAACTTTGAGTGTGTATCACCAATTAAGGGTGTAACATTGGGAGTACAATGTCTGCTACGGAATTAAAATTAGCGCTGTGCCAAATGGGAAAAATATATAAACAAACAAACTACTGAACTCCAGTGTGGCAAAAAACATTTCGTTTTTTGTTCAGGAAGTGTTTGGCGTGAGCAGCACTAACAAAATTCTACACCTCACAGACACAAGCTACAAAGGTTACCTAAAGCCAATACTCACTGTCCATCAATTAGCTAGCTCTTAATGCTGCTTCAAGCACTGCACTAGCCACTTTGATCTTTGTTTCAGATTCCTCTGTACACACATTTATATTTACATAAAACATTTATTAAACATGATTTTAAAACATAAAAACCTTATGTACAAAATACCAACATTCCTATAAATAAACAGTTGGAGAAAGGCACTTGCAAGAAAAATCTACAGTAAATCTTACAAAAACCACACTGCCTGTGTTACTGTACAATAGATAATCTTTCAGTAAATCCCTATCACAAGAATGTAAAACACTAATTACTTGTTATAACTAAGAATATAACCGTTACAGTTGTATTTACACATACATATATGCCTTTTTTTAGTTTCACTTGAGAGCACCATGATTTCCATTCTAAATTTATATTCTGATACAAAGTAAAAGAACAGTTGCCAGAAACCAGTGTTCAGTGTCACTGCAGATTCATAAACTTTTGGCTGACATCAGTGTAGTTTAAAAGACTCGGTTGCTGCTTTGTAAAAAGTACACCTAGTTTGTTATTGCATGTTGTCCTTTTAGAGAGAGCACTGCTATGTTCTCTATGCAATTGTTTAATACTATTGCTGGCAAAAAGTTTCCAATATCAAAAAAATAAAAACATTCTTCAAGCCAGTTGAAGTATTTCATCTGAACAGTAACTAAAAAAAGCTGCATATTAATTATAAAAACGTGTAGGAAACATGCCAACTAATCTGGTGTGCAAAAATATTTTTTCCACTACACAGGATTTTAAGGGCTTCACAGAATTACTCAAATTTACATTGAGTAGCAAACCCCATGAATAACCAGTTCCTCAAGGAGATGTTAGTATACTCCCACTTTTATCAAACTTTTTACCCTTTGACAACGCTGCAACCTGTTTGAGCAGTTCTCTGTTTTTGGCCTGCAATACAGATAGAAAAAGGTTTTATGAATTACTGAAACGTCTCAGATAGTAGCGTCATGCACTAATTTCCCATTGCATTTATAAAACAAATTCTCAAACTGTACATGCTGAGGATATTCAGTGAAGATAATGATCACTTCTCAAAGATTTCCATATGCTTTTTGATATGCACACTCCTTTAACAAAACAGGTAACCACATTTCCTGTATTGCAAAATTTAGTATCCGAGGTATTGCAGTGAGTATCTGTTCAGTCTGTGCTTTATAATGCAACTAATTCAGGCTTTCTTCCTGATAGAGTAGATATATGCTTTAACAAGGGACATTTCAGCGTCAACTGTGTTACACTGAGTCGTTAAATCAGATCAATAGCACACTGACAACTGATAAAGCATTAGAGAACAGACAAAAAATAACATAACCTTTCAGAAAGCATGTAAGATAAGCCTCTATCTCTTATAGTTAGAAAGCAGTTCTTACAGTGAGTTTAATTCATATGGAGATTGCGTTTTGACTGCAGAACTGCTGTACAGTCACAGAATGGTCAGGGTTGGAAGGGACCTCTGGAGATCGTCTAGTCCAACCCCCCTGCCAGAGCAGGGTCACCTGCAGCACGTAATGCATCTGAAGTTAAATGTGGTAATGACCATTCAAGAACTTGGTGCTATTTCATTGCTATGAATGAACAGCCTGAATACATAATTCCATCTGAAGTATCTCTCAAGTACTAATAAGCAATTACTCACCTGCAACTGTTCCACAGTTTCCTTGTGAGCTTTCTCCATACTGTTCATCTTTGTCCTCAAGTTAGACTCCTGGTACTGGAAGTCTGCCTTCAGTTCTGTCAACTGAAAACACAAATTCTATGAAGATTCCTCAGACTGCTACAGTACACATCTTCAAATCAATCTGTGAAATCTTTACAGAAGTCTCAGGGATCTCAGGAAACATTATATTTATTTACTATTGTAGTATTGACAGCTCAGCACTTGAGAAGTAGCTTGAAAAGTAAGTAAGTAAGTCTATTTTACATGAACAACTGTATTTTTATAACCATATTGTTTGCTCAGGATTTTGTATAAAGAAGGTTAATCCTCAACAAAAAAAAAAATCAAATACAAGACTAATCATTTATAATCTTATCTGCTCTTTCAGCTGTGAGATACTTATCACAATCTTCAGTTATGTCTCTTCAGTTATACGGAATGGTAACACATGAAAAATCCTCCATACAAAGACAACAGAAAGGATTCCTTTGTGTCCTTTTATGTTATAATTTGTCCTAAACAGAAGTATATATTCCAGAGTTTCACTGCTTCTTGATCCACAACAATAGTAAATTAAAGTGTGTTACTAGAAATGTGTAATTTAAAATGACTTAACTCATGATTTAATTCTGAAGGTATGGTGTAGTATTGCTGCCACTGGGTCTCTCCTGAGACAGGCCGAGATCCAGACGACATACACTAAGGCAGGTCTTTCTAAATTGTGATATATGCTTCTATCCAAGCAGCTGAATGCTTCTTCTGGAAGCATGTGCAGCTGGGTGAACTACTAACAGTTTGTTGTATATGAACCCAGAAGTTTTAGGAACCACTTCTTTAAACAGTTTAGTTCCCCAAAGCATCCCAGATTCACTTGGCTATTTTGAACCTCTCTGGTCAATTTGGATTGATCAGGAAATGAAGCCTCTTTGCTAGCAAAGAAGCTCGCTATAACAAACCAGAACATGCATTCCTAAAATAACTACCAAGACTGCCATTACCAACCTTAGGATGTGTCAAATCACGTGGAGTCAAACAAGGTATTCAAAAGAACTGTCAACCAAATGGTCCTAAACAAAGTGTGGCTATCTTGGTACAAGGATATACACCTCACTGTACCCAGACTGCTGCTCAAGGTACGTACTTACGGCTGCTGTAAATTCCAGGGGACCCAGCACAAACACCACATACCACAAACTAAGTATCAAGAAAACTAGGGGTAGTATTGTGCCATAGCAAAATATGCAACTAGATGAGCAAACACACTACCTGTGAACATTCAGTAAATCGTGGGCCCTTCCTAACGACCAAGTCCCAGGGCCCCGCAGTAACGTCTTAGTGTCTCACTAACACTTTGTCCAGAAAGCGAAACAAGGCTAGTACTGCGAACAATAAGCACTGGTAACGACCTGGCTGAGGTCTTCACTCTTAACAAAACGCGATGAATGAGGACTGTCTGTAAAGCTGGTGTGCTGTTTTTGTTGTCCTACGTTATATATTTCACAGGTTTTTCTTCTGGAGCACTCCAAACTGTTCAAGTGCTGTCCCTACACAAGTCTTGGGACAAGATCTTAGCAGGAATCTCCCACAGGTCTGGGTCAGGCTTTTGTCCCAGTACATGACTTTACATTTACTGTCTCACAGTCAAAAAGATCTGCAGTGCATTCAATGGAACTAGATGATCTTTAAGGTCCCTACCAACCAAAAGCATTCTATGATTCTATAATTCCTTAATTTTTTCAGCTATGCAAACATTACACAGTGTGTTCAGCTTTTCTCCCCCCTGCAGCAGCTGAAGAAAGTATGTGACATTCTGGAAGTGAGTAATTCATGCCTGAAGGAGTCTAAGTTCAAAGTACTCTGAGGACAAATAAATAGTTTTAGCAACGGGGACATTAAAATTATCAGATGGTCTCCTTATGGTAACAGCACAAACCAAGTTACTGCAGTGGTTATGTAGAAGTAGGTGACATTTCCTTATCTACCCCTTTTGTTAGCTTTGCCCACTAGATCAAATATAAAAAGAGATAAGTGAATTTCCTACTGGCTCACGATCTTCTACTGGCTTTATAAGAGAGAGATCAGGGCTTTAATGTCTGTCCTTTAAAGAAAATACGTAAAGAGAATCCGTAACAGACTGTTCAGCTCTTTCACATTAACTGCTTAAAGGCCTGAAATAGCAAGTACTTCCAACACTATATTATAACAGTGATATAAACAAAAAAAGTTCAATATCCTTTACACAACACATTCAAGTGTAGAAATGAAAATACTGAACTATGGTTTAAAAGTGGAAGCATTTTCCTTTCAGGATCAATGAGCCTTTCTTAACCATCAATGTTTTAATAGGCCACAACCATTTCAATTGAAAAATACAGTAAATTTATTTTTAATACAATTTTATAACCTACTGAATCCTGAACAGGCATCCTAGAGCCACAGTTACAGACAGTGTCTTAAAAGCATCTAATTAATCAGATGGCAGAGAAATACACTCCAAGAAAGGCAGAGCAAGTACATATTTGTAGTTATTTCTCTTTTCTTGTTAGTCATTAGGTTGTTTGAAGGATGAATCTCTCGTATGAGTTTCACTGCAGTCACTACAGAGGGATCTGGACAGGCTGGACCGATGGGCCGAGGC
>RSEF01000001.1:211155003-211201528 GCA_003993805.1 Himantopus leucocephalus | reverse complement strand
ATGATCTTAAAGGTCCCTTCCAACCTCAACGATTCTATGATTTGGGCCTGACTATTTTGCTTAACTTTTGCTGACTGCCAGGAGTCTAATCCAAGCTTTTCCTCTAGTCTCTGACCATACATGAAAACTTGATAATCTACACTACACATACACTACCAATCTTTTAAAATTAAAACACTTAATTTTCATACAGTGTGCACGTAAATTTGGACACCAGCTCATTAATTATGGCTACAGTTGCTTTACTTTAAAACTAAACAAAAACTATGCTAAACTCAGAACGGTTACTACTCTTAATCCTCCTCTCATCTTGTGTGCCCATCAGCCAATGTAGGTATTTGGGATCTTTGCTGTGACTCAGTTTAGAATACGTAAAACATACAAACCACTGTCTGGCATTTTATGCATCGCCTGTGGCACACAGCCTGAGGAACAATGAACCAAATGGCTAGTTTCTAGACGGCTGAAGTGAGGTAAGATAAATTCCTCTTTGACTTAGAGCCAAAATATATTCATGATACAAAAGTCCCAAATGTGTCCTTTAAATGGTAAGACCTGGTTAGTTGCTATACAAAAAAAAAGTATCTGATTTTTGTTTTATCTCACCATTTTGACATAGTTAGGAGACTACAAAATAGAAAACAAAATGATAAAGTTCTTACTAAGCAGGCGCAACTGTTACCTTTTTATCTTTTTCTAAAATAGTCTGATCTCTTTGCTGCAGAAGACGTTTAAGTGACATTACTTCTTCTTTCAGCTGACTTATGAGGACAAAGTTGTCGGTTCCTCCACTGTCTGCTGACTGATTTATAGAGCTACTAAAAATAAAAAGCAATAGTTACTTGCAGCATCAAAAGGAAGAAAAAGTAACTTTTTTTTTTAAAGTTCAAATTGGATAATTAATAATTCCACAAACATCCTTAAGGACTAATGCAAAAAAAGTATGTACCTGACAGAAATGGATGCAACTGGCAAATTACCTTACTAATGGCACACATTACATACACCTGCAGAAATATAATTAAGTATTAGCTTTGAGGGGGACAAATACCTTTTGACTGAAGCAGCCCCTTTTATTTTTATTCCAACTGTTTAGCCAGAGACAGAATAAAGATTCAGTCTCACACATTAAGGTCCAAAAGACTTCTCTAGATACTAGGTCAGCTTAAAGCAGCAGGTTCAACCCTGCATCTAATTGACAAAACACCAATTTTAGGAAATACTGTTTCATTGATAACTGTTGCCTCATACACAAGCTTTATTTAATTTAACCCCAAACAGCTTAAAAGCAGGAACACAGTGCCAGTTTTCTGCTAATAAAGTCATTTATTTGACTGACAGCACTCAGATACCACCCAATAATCAATCTGGCTGGACAACAGTTTCACCTCCCTCATTCTTCAGACCAAAAAAAACAAAAAGAAAAGAAAAGAAGCAACTGGCCACGTATCAGTGCTCTATTTGCTTGAAATGGCTCAGCTTTACAAAAATACAACTTTACCTATCTCCATTTGATGGCTTGGATTCCAGTTTGGGTTTTTTCTTTGGAGTTTCATTCTGAATAGCTGCAGAGGATTTATGGCTGAAATCAAACAAAATGTAAACCTAAAGCCTCATACTATATAACTCTCTAATATCACCATTTGGTACATGTAAAATAACTAACTCATTCTCCTAGCTGGAATGCTAGAGACTAGCCAGAAATGCAAGAAAAAAGTCCTTTAAATGAAAACTGCAAGATAAATTAAAAGGAAATTAATAAATAGTATCATATTTACCTCTGTTTCCATAGTCCCTGATCTTGTTCTGGACTCAGACTGCTGATTCTGAAATATGTGAAATGTATTTGGTAACTGACCAAACATGCCATTATTTCTAAATTTATGTGAATGGTATCTGTACGTGAGAAAAATCCACCCCCCCTTTTTTTTAATAAAGAAAGTTTACAATTATGAATTTTCAGTTGGACAGTTGTATTATCCATGTATCTATCTATCTATGTCAGGATGCTCTGACACTGTTGTGTTCACACTATTGTGAGACACAAGGGGTAGACTTCAAGACCGACGGTTAAACCTTTGTGTGGGTACCTCCCAATTTTTGTGAACTTTATATTGCTAATCTTATACTCGGCATGCTGGTCTGAAGCAGCATTCCTGGGATTCCCATACTGCCATCTGAACATTGCCTGAAGTGGTGATTATGTGGCGGCACGAGGCCAAAGCTAAGTTTTGGATCCCTGAGAGTAACTGCTATTCAGGTCTAAAGATTTGTTTTCAATAATTTCAAAAGCAACTAATAAAACACCATTGATGTAGGAATGGCAGAATGTAGAAGATTGCACTCAGTGAAATAGTTCAATGAATCTGTATTTCTACCTCATTGTCTCTACTGTTTCATCTTAACAATAACTGAAAGGGATAGGGAAAAAGTCATATTTATTGGACCAGAAGCAATGGACCCACGGCAGCCCATAGAAAAAAGGTGCCAAACCAGGAACGTTATGATCTGCATAGAGATATGCTTACTTTTATAACTCCCAAGTATATTAGAAGCTCTATTCTGTAGTAAAGAGCTAACTCATTTGTATTTAATTCTTAATATATCTCTGCTACATGCATCCAATTAGATTTAGCTTGTTGTAATTCAATTTTCAGCAGAGATTTGAGAGAACAGGAACAGTACAACAACTCTCTGCATGACAAGAGTAATTTTCTTCTTCAAATTCCTACAAAAAAATAAAAAAATATTTGTCTCTTTTTTTTAAGTGAAAGTATGTGCACTTCTCTTCTCCTTATTCCCAATATCATTCCAGCTTATTTTGCTTCAATCTTTAAGTCACGTTTAGTCAGGCAAGTTTCAATCAAGATAGAAAATTAAAAGCACTAGAAAAGTGAAGGTTAGAATGAAAGTGGTTTTGTGTCTGGGATCAGGGTCATTACCATTGCGGCTGTAGTATTTACTACCCATCACAAAAATAAAAATAAAATAAGTAGTTCTAAAGTTATGCTGCCATAAGCCTACCAATGAAAATAAGAATCATGATGACTATTATACTGGCATAAAAAACAAATCAATTCTGTGATTTACAACTAAATAAACTGAGTATGTTCGTTAAGGCTGGTACGCTGTGTATGCCATGGCCAGAGATGGCATGCTGAGAAAAGCTGCAGAAGATAGGATAAAACTGTGAAATGTTACCAGAGTGCCTGAATTCAGAGTTACTGAATTGACAGCGTTATTTTCCTATGTCTGTATGACAGCGACTCAGAGACTGCCTATTCCAGCAAGATGATTATAAAAACTAGCAAAGAGATACAAACTGGTCCTAGACTCTAGACTGAGGGTGATCCCACACCATTGCTTCTGCTTCTCCATTTAACTGTGAGTATGTGCATGCAAACAAGTCAGAATGAAGTAAGTTAGGGTGAGGTTTCTGAGCGAAGCAGCTGTTCTGTGCTCACTGCTAATACACGCCTTTTAACCCGTGGTAAATGCATGTAAAATAGCAGTTATCACGCAGCAGTTACTGCTTAGAAAGCCAAATTCAAGTTTATCCCTCAGTAACTTCTTTCTGTAGCCATTCCGTGGGTTTCTTTTCTAGACTCGCTACCAATTTGAACATCGACTAGTTCGATGATCACCAAGAATTTCTGCTTTTTGCTGATCTCCCTTCATCCAAACTGTAAGAATACAAGAATTCTGACAGACCACGGCAGAACAACATTCTGCTACTGCTTTCGATGTCATGTTTTAAACAGCATTTCTTATTTCCTTTGATTTATCTCAGTATTAACAGAACAGAGAAGAGGAAGAGGTACGAACAGCTACTTTAATTGTTAAAATACTTACTTATGATGACTGCTGCTGTGACGATGATGATGGTGGTGATGGTGGTGGTGTTTTGAATGATGCTGGTCCTTCTCAGCAAGAGATGAGGATGAGGAGTTAGAATGTGAAGATCCTAGGCTTTTCCTCTGTTCTTTTGTCTTCTGTAGCACTCTCTTGTAGGACAGTGTGCAGAGCCAACACAACAACTTTCCATCAACCTTTTGGGAAATAAATCATGGCAGGTTTTTTTTCCAAGTATACTTGCACTAGAAAGATGTACTTCAGTATCTGTGAGAAAAAATTGTTTCACTTCATCCGTTATCTCTGGGAAAAATCCAGACATCTCTTTGGTACGGAATAGTACTACCATATCTCCAATGTATGAGCATTATCTTTTAGTAAAGTGAATCATATCCCATTTCTTTTTGTCATTTAGAGTTACGCTAGAAAGCAGTCTTAGCAAATGTTGCACTTGCTCTACACCACAGAAGTGACAGTAACTTTTTAAAAGGACAAGTCATTTTTAGTTTAGACACCATGTACCCTCTCTCAACCCATCGTATTCCAGGCAGAATCAAGATGTCCAGCCAACGTGTTACTTGTACCAAGTAAATTCTTCTGTAAAAACAGCATTATTCTTGGGTTCAGGCAAGAGGCTTTTGAGGTCATTTCCTCAGCACCTTCTGGAATGAGAAAGTGGCACTCACCAAAGCTATTTAAGAAAACAGAACACAAAGGGCTGCTCAGAGCAGTCTACCTCTCTGCTGCTGTACTTTAAGGCAAGGCAGGCAAATCAGAAGCAGTAAACTGACAGATTCAAGTTACAGACATATGTAAGATCCAACAGATGGGGAAATAAAAATAAAATCAAAGCACTGGGAACCATTCAGCTGCTTAACCAGCTACGACTGTCAGCTTACACTTAAGCTAATTTTTAAGAAGTGTGATTTAATTTAAAGTAAGTTAGCTCAGCAGCTAACATAATTGTGAGTTGCAAAATTTAATTCAAATATTGTAAGCACAGCACAGCAACTTTAATGTAATATTAGTGAACTTAAGATACATTTCTGTTAATCTTTCTCTTATGAAGTAGGAACTTTGTTGTCAGCCTAAGCCACTACAGCTGTGGAACAAAGCCTACCTTCCTTCTTCCCTCCTCTTTTCGATCAAAAGCACACTGCTGTTTGCACTGCTCACATGTCTGAGGTGGGCCGTACTTCTTCTCTGAGTTGGTGCAACGCTGACATTTTGTGCCAATAAAAGCTGCAATAATGTTACAATACTGACAAGGCTTGGGCTGAAAAACAGGTAAGTTGAACTCAAGTTAATACATTTACAGTTTCTGTAATGAACACATGTAGTTCAAATCACACAATGACGCTTCTAAACTACTAGGGCCTCATATAACCTATATTAAAGAACCTTTTTCCTGCCATTTCTATCTTCAGTACTAAACGTTTCCCCTAAAATGATGTTCTTTCAATGGTCAAAAGCAGTGTGGACTTTCCATGAAAAATCAAGTACATATTCAATGAAAGAAACGCATACAATGTGATTGCCCACCTCTACGCCTTCCTCTTTTTAATTTTTTTTTTAAATACAATGACATTTTTCCTCTGGTTTACTACATTACTAAAGAAATTACTTGAAAAACTTTAGAAGAAGAGTAATCAAGTCATTTTTTGGATTGGAAGGTTCTGAAAACATCCCTCTCCCCTACTCATGGATTTGATAACCCTGTGGCTCCAAGGTTAGTATCCTGATCCCTGCAATTCTGCAGGAAACTTTAAAAAAAAAAAAAGAACAAAAGACTTCAGATAACATCAGGTCAGGTTATCAACTGTTATATCATATGCTCAACTAGAATAATACGCTGCTGGAAAATAAAATTGCCGTCAGTTTTCATAGGTTAGAAATGGCTGATTATCTTCAATGCAGTTCCTTTTTTTCATGAACTACTGATTAAAAAACGTTGTTGGATCTGTCTTGCACTTCATTTTGCTACATTTTAAGCTTTTAAAAGAATGGTCTTTGTTCAGTTTACATTTACATTCACAAAATGCCTGACTACATACCAACAGCTGTTACGTTTCTCAAATAAGCTGAATTTCATCTAATATGGCTTTTGTCAAGTATATAGAAGTTATGCACCATGTTTCACAACAAGATTATCTCGATACCTTCTATAAACTAGTATCTGCAAGGCACTCACATACAGTGTGTGTATTCATATATTTAAAAAACTAATTTTTCTAACAGAACTGAAGCTGAAATTCAAGATGAGAAAGTGCAAAGTAACACGCATACAGCTGACACTCATAACATCTTTTCTACTTAATAGCTCAACATGATTAACATGCATTTAAAAGTTTTAAAACTTACATAATATAAAGTACACGGTGTCATTAGACTTCCACATTTACCACTCATTAAAAACACAGGTAGCTAACGGCCTTTCTGCCTTTAAGTGTGCGCTTATGATAACATGTGAAGAATAACTTTACATGCATAAGTGAAATAACATTGGTTTTGCTATGCGTAGCTATATTATTCACAACTGTTAAGCTACATATAAATCACAACGGATTTCAATTTGAAAAAAGAAACTGTAAGCCGCAAAGGAAATCAAGAGCTGCCAGTAATTTGCATCACCTTTCTGAAAGGTAATCTTTGTTCTTCTCCAAAAAAGAAAATAATAAGTTTAGTTGCAAGAAAAGGTTGTGGTTTTTTTTAATTTAAAACACGAATGAACTCTGACTCCAATATTTAGAACTAAGACCGTACTCACCGTCCCAAACTGCTTCACGTTTTGGGCGCATTTCTTGCATATCGTGTTGGTTTTGCTAAAGATAAAATTGCACAACGTTGAACTCGCCGACAGACACACCCCGGACAGCTTTCCCCGGGCCATCGGGGGGACGCACACCCGCAGACACCCGCCGCGCCGAGCGCTTCACCCTCCGGCACCCATCGCACCCCGCACCGCGCTCAGCCGGCCCGCTCGGGCTGCCGGGAGGCTCGTTTTGCGGCGGGAGGGTCGTTTTGC
Organism: Himantopus leucocephalus; assembly: GCA_003993805.1. NCBI lineage: Eukaryota > Metazoa > Chordata > Aves > Charadriiformes > Recurvirostridae > Himantopus > Himantopus leucocephalus. The sequence goes on along the minus strand of RSEF01000001.1, from coordinate 211,194,651 downwards.
GGCGGTTCTGCCCTCTTTAGGGTCCCCGCCGGCGCCAATCTCCGCCGTCGCAGGCGGCCGTGCCCGCGGGACGGCTGCTCCCGCTGCCCCCGCCGGTAACCGACCCCCCCCCNCCCCCCCCCCCCCCCCCGTACCTCTCCTGCTGAAACTCCGACCGGCAGTAAGTGCATTTGACGATGGGGTGGGCGATCCGACACTCCTGAGGAGAGAAGAGCCGCGTTACTCCCTCCCTTCGCCCACAACCACCAAACCCTCACGGAGCGGTCGGTCCCCCCGCCGGGCTGGCGGCTGCCGGGGCCGCCCGCACCCTCCTCCTCCTCCTCCTCCTCCTCCTCCCCGGGAAGCCCGAGCCCCGGCCCCGCGCCTCGCCTCAGCCCCGCCGCACCTTGCAGAGCTGCTGGCCCTGGGAGAGCTCCTCGAAGGGGTAGCGCTGGTTACACTTGGTGCAGGCATAAAGAGCCGGGGCGGCCGCCGCTGCCGCCGCCGCCATCCGCGCCGCGGCCGGCGGGGCGGACACGGGCGGGCCGAGGGAGGGGAAGAGGGAGGTGCCGGGGCGAGGGCCGGAGCGGCCGCCGAGGAGCCGCCGCCCCCCCCCGTCCCTCCCTCTCCTCCCGCCGCCGCCGCCGCCGCCGCCCGGGGAGCGCGCCCCACCGCCGGCCTAGGCCCCGCGCAGAGCCCGCGCCGCCGCGCCGCCTCCCCCTTGTGTCGGTGTCGGCATCGGCGTCACCCCGCGCCCCCCCACCCCCCGCCCTTCTCCTCCGCCCCGGGCTCGGGCTGCGGCGGCAGCCAATCACCGCCTCGCGCCAAACGTGCCTTCAAAACTCACCACCCAATCGCGGCCCCCGCTGTCCCCTCCGCCGCCAATCCCGCCTCGGGCGCCCTTGCCCTGCGCTGGGCGCTGATTGGGTGACCTCGAGGCCGCGGCGCTGATTGGGCAGCCTCGGGCGACCTCTGTATCCCGATTGGCTGAAGTGTGTGTGGGGGGCTCACTTTGACAAAGACCATCCTTTTCCGCCGTCTGCCCTCCGCGCGTGCGCGGCAGGCGCCGCGTGCCCGCGGCCGCTCGCTCCTCCCACACTCCCCGCTCAAGGGATTGGCCGCAGGAGGCCGCACCGCCTCTGTTGGCTCGTCCCCTTCCATTGGCTGGGAAGCGCCCTCCGTCGTATTTTATTGGGTAGCGCAGGTGTCACTCAAATCTGAGTGAACGACGGGCGCTCGTAGTCCTTCGGGGTGGGGCTTATCCGCGGTTCCTCCCTTTCTATTGGTAAGCTGCGGTGTCAATCAAGCGGGAGTTGATCGGCGCGAACGGCGCTGCCGCCGCACGGGTGTCGCGCCTTAAAGGGACAGGCACAAGCGCGGGGCCCCCGGCGGACATGGCGGCGGCGCGCGGTCCTCAGCGTACGGTGAGGCTCGGCCGCGCCTCTGAGGGGGCGGTGGCGGCGGCGGCTCGAGGCGGGGGGAACCCTCCCGGGCCCCGCTGCGCCGCGCCGGGGCTGAGGGCCGGCGGGGCTTCCTCAGGCGTGCGACGCCGCGCCGGGCGGCCCTGCGGCCGGGAGGGGGGAGGCGGGCGCGGGGCCTTCGCCCGCGGCGGAGCCACGGCGAGGGGAAGGGCGGGCAAACCGGGGGGCTCGGGCGGGAGCGGGGCCGCGGGGGGTCCGGGGACAGCGGCCGGGCTTTTGTTGGCTTTTTTTTTTTTGTTTTTTTGTGAGTAGCTGTGCCTTAGGCATTCTCTGGAGGAGCAGAGGGGGTGAAAACGATGCAGTGTGATGGTGCGCAAGATATGTCTTGTGAGGGTTTATGGTTTGGGGGTCTCTGTCGCTGCATGGTGGGCACCCAGCTCCGTGTTCTCCGTTTGTCTCCTCCTCCGAAGCGTGGCACCATGTTTACACCGGCGCCAGCAAGAGTGGTGACAGCAGGATTAGAGGACTCCTACATCCTTCCTGACTGGAATTTTGTCTGGCGTGCATAGAGAAGGATGGCAGAAAACTAGTTTTAGTCTTAAGTAGATGAATGTAGGCTGCTGATTAATTTAGTTAGTAAAACAAAACTTTTAGGAAAAAAAGCTGCTCACTGAAGACTTTTTGTATGTGTTGGAAAAAAAAAAAAAAAAAGCAAACTTTAAACTTTCTGAACTTTGAAAATAGTTGCACGCTACAGCAGAAGCTTAACAAAGTACTGTATTGTGCCAACTTTTTTTTTCCCCTATTTGATGTAATGGCTTGACTAAGTTAGCTTTTTAATGTCTGCTTTTAACTACTTACGTTATTTAAATTTGGAGCGCTCCTGACTCAGTTCCGTATCAGGCAGGCACAGACAGCACTTGGGTTGGCCCCTGGGTGATAGGGGCTGTTCTTCTTTCCCTGCTCCCCTAGTAATGCAGTACTGAGGGACGAGGGCAGGCTGTTAATTGAGATTGTCCCTCCAAAATGGCTATTTTGAAAGTCCTCATAACTGAGTACTTGGCTGTTTTATGCTCATTGAACTCGATACCTGGTTATTCTGTTTTTTCCCCAGTCTCTGGATAATTTTCCCCTATTTCAGCTTTTTTTTTTTTCCTTTTAAAACGGAGCATGAGGACTACTGGGTATCATTTAAAGCATTACCAAGCTTCAATTTATTTTTTTTTTTTCCCCCGTTCAGAGCACCCATGTAAGAACTTGCAATACACCCGCTCGAGTTAAGTCCCTTTTCCCAGTGTCAAAGCGCTGGTACCAGAGGTGCTGACTGGGTGCCTTCATGCTTTCTTGCTGCAATTATTGTCCAAGAGACTTTCTGCGTTTTTCTGCCTCTTTGGTTCTACAGTTTATTTATAAATTGTTATTTTTACTGTCCATGAATCTAGTCAAAATGTGTATGATAATGAGAAAAACATAGAGACACTTTTTTTTCCCTTGCTGAAACATTTGGTATGCTGCTGAGATCAATAGTCTTCTGGATAGTTTTTCATGGTGTGCAGTGTTTCTTTCCTGCATCAGAGAAGTAGCAATGTTATGGTAGGTCATTTTTACCATCTACACAAGTTGCATGGTTTGAAAAGTGTCCCTCTGCCCCAAGTTACTGATTCTTATTTGAAAACTTCCCATGTGAGGTTGTGTCTCTTTTGTTTCCCCACTGTGTTTAGGCTTTGGGAGCTTCAGGAGGTCACTGCATGCTACTGGTGTGTTAAGCTATCACTGCTCTGTGTTTCTGATGTTCCCTTTTGCATGCTTGAGTAGGCAGGCGATGCTAGCAGCAATGGATTTTGGAAGGTAATGTCCTCAGACCTGTGAAGGTTAAATGTGCTCTGCTCGCTACTGTTACATCACACTGGTGCACTTAGCTCCCTGTAGGACACTTAAGCTTCTTCATTTACGATTATGAGGTTTTAGTGTGGCTTAAGGACTATAGGGAGTACCCAGAAAGAGAGGAGACTTAGCAAATGTGGCCTAGCTTGGATTCAGAACAAATATACAGAGTTCCCGGATTTTCATATGTATCTTTTTATGTTTCAGGATTTTCCTGAGCATCACAGCGTGATGCTCCCCGTGAGAATTTCCAAGAGCAGAAACAGACTTAAATAATTTTTAATGGCTTGAGAGAAAATGAAGAGAAGAGCAAAGAATTGGTGTGATATTTGAGTCTGAGATTTGTGACAGGAAATTCCTTGATGTTGTTTCATAAACTTTCTCAGTTTTTCACTCAGGGGTATTGAGAAGTCACTGTTTATGAAACAGTCTTTTTTTCTGAAATGTTTAAGGAAAATATACCTGGTAGCAAGTGATTATTTAGGCTGAAGCAAAGAATGATTGCCTATACAACAGACAATATTTCGGCACAATTTTTTCAGTATGTAGTTCAAGCAGATGTCTGTGCTGACTGTTATGCTATTCAAAATAGTGCCTGTACTCTGCATCCAGGTGGCATTCAGAAGACATGCAGCTCTAGTCCAAAGCCTTTATTTGTTTTGCTTTGTATAACTTGGTGTTCAAGTGTTTGAGTATGCGAGCTTTTTCCTTTGATGAGTCTGCTGTTGGCTGCGTAAGTGTTACTTATGCCAGTAAAAACAAACAAAAGCCCCCTGTAGTTTGGAGGGGGTTATGTAATTATTTTTAATTCACAGACAAGACTTTACAGATGGAAAATAAAGACATCTAGAAAAACTGTGGTGCTGGTAGCCCTCCATTGCTTTGTCTCATTCCCCTCTTCTTTTGCCAGGTTTGTGGGGTACCGTTGATTTGAATCAATATCAGATAATAATAGCAGATTGATATTTGAATCAATAGTTTCTGCTGTTTGGGCTGCTGAGGTTCGTGCTGCTCCTGTTATTCTGTTGCTTGCTGCATAAAGTGCTGTGTTTTGCTTGGTTCATTTTTACATTTGGTCTTATTCATTATTGTGCATTCAGCATCCTGTAGCGCTGATGGTATTTTTGCAGGAGTGAGGTTCAGGTCATAATGTTAGCACCTAGCAGGCTTCCATTAATGGTTTTAACATTACATATTCTACAAAGTTAGACCAATACGACTGCTGAGCATAAAACAGTGTATACATGCACGCACGCAAAAATCTGTTCAAAATATTCTGTTAATATATTCTTAATTACGTATTAGTGTTCTAATGGGCTTTCAGTGGTAGCGAAAGTTCTTGTGCAAATGCAGTTATTCCAAGAAAAGCACTTAAGTTGTGTAGGAAAACGTTATAAACACAAAGTGCACATCATTCATAAAACTGTGCTTAGGAACACTGGTTGATACATTCAGGGTACTTAGGGTCCTAATTTTCTTGTCCGCAATGTATCACTTTGTTTTTAAGAGGAAAATAGCTGTGTATAGGCTTTAAATAACTTGTACATTTTCTTAACCTTTCCCCCTATATTATTTTTTTCTCGTAATGCGTTTTGGGCTGTTACCTAATTTGCTATGAGATACTTACACAAATACTTGCTGTATTTTAATTTAGGTCACAATATGCTCCCAATAATTGGTATTTGCCAAAGCTTAAAAAAAAAAAAAACTCTGCCAAGATCAGCAATTGCTCAGTTGTCAAATTAATGAAGTAAATGCTCTGTGGAAAGCCGTAGGAGCATTGCATCTGTCTGCAGCCCACTTCTCTCTTAGGTTACTTTCAGATTTTGTTACTGAAATGTTTAGTGGTGGGTCCAGTTGAGAGAAATGACTCTAGCGCATTAAAAATAAGCATTCATGTTTTATTTAATTCATATACACAAATCGGAAGGCTTAGGCCAGGTAGCCAGTTTTTGAATCAAATCCATAACACAGTATATGAGTGCTGTGGCCCTTTGGCTTAGAGAGCTCTTGTTAGAAAGCACGTGGTTTAATGGTATCCTGACTGCACAGGGTGTTTGCAGCTCGGTGGTCCCCTCTGGTCGTTGCAGTGTCCAAACCACAGCAAACGTTTGGAACGTTGGCGTAGACTGCTGGGAAATCCGTGGTATCTGTGGCCGTGTTTTTGAGAACAGTCTGAAGCTGATCTAAGAGNATGTCCAAACCACAGCAAATGTTTGGAACGTTGGCGTAGACTGCTGGGAAAGCCAGCTCTGTGGCCGTGTTTTTGAGAACAGTCTGAAGCTGATCTAAGAGCACATTGCTTCTCAGAGGCAGAGGTACGTTCCTGGCCATGATCTGCTGCTGTTTTTCTTGTGCTGGTATTGCTAATTGGGTGTAGCATAAAGTCGTCTATGTGTGGTGCAATCTGTTCATGGAAGGATAGGGAAAGGTGAGTTGAAGCCAGTGGAAAAGAGGGCTTGGGGCTATGCAGCTGGGAGGACGAGGTGAGGAGAGAGTGTGTCCTCTGCCCCATCTACAGTCAGTGAGCTGTTATGTTAGATGAGTGGATGTAGAACTGTGGTCCTGGGTGTGCTTTATCAGGTTTGGCCACCTTAGTACAGTATCTCATGTGTGGTACGTATAATCGGTAGTTAAGAAGGTGGCTATTTTCCAACTGACTGGTGTGTTACCCTCTCACAATAAGCAAGAGACAGTAAAAGTAAGTAGAAAACAAAAGTGGAAATCAGAAAGTAGTATGGAAAAGACATTTTCTTTCTGATAGTGTTTTTAGTGAAGGGGAATTGGATGTAAAAATGACACAGCCGAAGGCTGTAAGGAAGGAAATACCTCAAAAGCTGTATCACAGTCTCCTGCAGCAGCAATGCTTCTACACGTCATCTAATTGGGTTCTACTTTTTTTTTTGTTGCGACAGGGAAACCGATATGCTGAATAACAGCTTTGTTTTGTTTTCAGGATGATCTGCACAAAACTCATAACTCTTCATCAGCCACAGATGGACTCTCTGCAACTTCATTTATAGAATATCCAACGTACAAGCCATTTATTAATTCAGATTTGCTGCGCTCCCCACGGAAACCAGTAATTCCATATCCTGAAAGCAACAGCAGAGGTAATAATTCAACCAAGTTATTTCCTTACCTGTTTCCAAATCATGTGGTGAAATACTGTATGTCCACATCTACAAAGGCTGCAGTCTTTTTATCCTTTTATCACTTCCCAGTGATGTGCAGGTCATCTGTTTTGTAGGTTCTTTCAACTTCTCTCTCTGAAGAATACCTAATGAAAAAGGTAAACTCACATCTGGAGAAAGATGCTCCTCTTCAATAGGAGAGAGCTGTAAAATTGGCTGAGTACTTTATGAAACTGTCGTGATGTGTTTTCTTTGCCCCTTTTCCAGTCCTCCTCTCCCTCAGTCTTTCCTCTCCTGAGTTCATAGCTGAGTTTGAAATAAGGGGACTTTAGTCCCCGGAATGGTTCGGGGCAAAGGAAGAGGTTTCGCCCTGTTGAAATGGGAAGGCTTGTCATGGACAAAGGGTGTGGTGGGAATATTTATCATGTGAGTGAAGACTTTGAGGATACAGAAAAGTGTTCAGTGTAGTGCTGAACTGAGAGCTCGCAACACCGAAAAGGGAGGTGATTTTACTCCCACTTATTCTTCCTTGTTTCTAGGCTATTCCGTCTCCCTTCTTTCCCACTCTGGTCCTGGTGGTCATCTCCAGATAAACAGATTCGTCTTGCCTGACCTGACATGAACAGAAACATTCTTGTTTAGTTTTCTGTTATTTTAGTGAATTGGCTTGTCACGCAGTAAGACGTACTCCAGAGCTGCCTTGAGATAAGTACAGCTGGCAGCACTGGGAGTTGGGAGGCTAGAGCAGGACTGATCCTTTGATGTGAGCTGTTTGGCTCAGGGTCACTGCAAAAATACTCCCTTTAAGACTGGAGTTGCATGGAATTGCATGAAAAACTTGACATTTTTTCCTTATAAGGAGAAAAGTGAGAAATATTTAGGATGAATCTTAATATTATTCAAACTAAGTAAAAAAATTAGTATGATAGGCTCAAGTCCCTGTTCCAGTAACATAATTCATGTCTGAATTATTAGAGACTTCTACGTTAACGACGTAGTAGATGAAATCTCAATTCTTGAAGTGCTATTTAAAATGCAGTATATGCTCTCATATGCTCAATGTCATCACTTTTGAGAGTGCAGTTGACACAAAACTAAAGGAACCTTGTGACAGATAAAAATTTGGATGTGTGGGAAGGAGCTTCCTTATGAATTACAGATGCAGGTGTATTTTTGTAGATTGTGTTACATGTTGCACTAGTGATGAACTTTTTACTCTCAAGTTTTCACTTGGCAACTCTTTTCAAGCAGGAAACCTGCCAACTCTGAAATAAGTACAGGTGGAGGGAGACAATCTGATAAATTGTATTCCTTTTTAAAAATTATGAAATGTCTCTCTTTAAAAAAAAAAATTAAGTAAATTAAAATTTTTAAGAAAATTAAATCCAACAGACAGATGACCCGATATCGTACTCTTTTTGCATAGATTTTTAAAATGCAAAAATGTCCTGGTGTGTATGTTTTAGTAAGGTTAAGGATATCAGAATTAACTTCACATGAGAAAGTAGATTTGATTGTTCTTGGGGGTCCTTATTGCTCCTCCCACCTTCTAATTAAAAAAAAAATCATATTGAAAAATCCTGAAATTGAGTATAGTAAACTCTACTTATTTTGGTTTGAATTTCTTTGTGTTGTCTATATGGGTGTCTCACCATACATAGTTGGTTTTAATACTCCAATACGGATGACTGAACGATACTTGGCATCTTGTTGGGTTTCACCTATATCTATTCATTTCTTGAATTGCTTCATTCCTGTGTTTTGTTGGTCATTATTGTAAATATACAGGGATTTCCATTTAGCTCTAAGGATAACAGTAACAAAGCTGTTCATAGTTTCAGCTATGCCCATTTCAACTGAATCCTGGTAACAGTAACATAAGTAAAGAGAAGAGGGTACAGTTGGTGACTCTGATCCTGCAAACAGCGCCAAGCTATCTATAACTTCACCTTAACTGTGACTGCTGTCACCCACTTCTTATTTGCTTAACAGGTACCTTAAAGCAGGTAGTTTTTATTGATGTGATATTGGAATGTGCTATTCTGCATTTCAAGATTTGATGAGTTTTTACTCTGGAAAACTCATGCTGGTAATTATTTCTCCTTTTTTTTGTAATCTGATGCTCAAACAAATATGCAGTCTCAACTTTTCTGTGCTCGTGCATTCGGTAATAAAGGTGCTGTATTCTTTCTCTAGAGTGGGTTTAAGCACAAAGGAGTGGGTTCATGTGACCTTGCAGATTAGTCTGCTATATGAGCTGTCTGTACAGATGTTCCTGTGTTTTACTTTAACAGGACTTTATAGGGGGAAGGGCTTATGGCTGTGGTTACCTTTGCAGAATTAAACAATACAGCTAAAAGATGTAATACATCAGATTACCAGCAGATGGTCTAATTGCAAGGTGATGTGAGTTCTATTACAACTGCTTTTCTTTTTGTGGTGATGAATATATAAAGGTTTTGTTGAGTAACTGTCAGAACAGGAAGAGGTAAAGTTGTTCAGGTCAAAGGAGGTGCATGTCTTGGGGGAGGCGGGGAACATAAGTGCAAGAAGAACTGCCGCTTAAAGAAATAAACATTTTTATAGCCTGTGTAATAGCCAACCTATATTCCGCTCTCTGACCATTCATAGGAACATTGTGTTTGTGTATTTGTTGTGCTAGCATGCACTTGTAGAGGGGTAATAATGTAGAGAACTGCCACTGTTTTAACTCTCTAGTTGTGACCTTTCATTTCCTTTTGATAAAAGAGTCAGAAGATGCACTGTTTGCACTTAATCTCCAGAACATTTATGTGCCTTGTTGTGGGAAATGGATGCATCTTTCCCAAATGTTTCAGATGAAGGTGTGCACCCAGGGCATCTATTCATTTGAGGTTAGTTTTAGGATCAGTTATGGTTTAAAGGGAAGCAGGTCTTAATTCCTGGAAGGAGTCTTGGATGCTGGTAAGGAACACTGTGTCTTTCTTACATAACATGCTTTTATCAAGATGTTTCAAGTTCAGTGTTATCTTGAAGTGGTGATTTAATGGTATCTAACAAAAGGTACTTGTTCAATTACAGCAATATTTTCTGCTCTGAAGAATCTCCAGGAAAAAATTCGTCGACTGGAGTTGGAACGGCTTCAGGCTGAGGAGAACGTAAAACACCTCAGCAGAGAAACAGCAGACTACAAAAAAGTACTAAGTGAACAAATGCAACACAAAGAGCATGACAAGACTGAAGTGTCAAAGAAAAATCAAGGTTGTTTGCAAACTTTATAGAGATACTACAGAACACTGATGTGGATGAAACTTCAGTTTTATCAATGCATAAAACTATTTTCACAGAATCGTAGAATAGTTTGGGTTGGAAGGGACCTTTAAAGGTCACCTAGTCCAACCCTCCTGCAACGAGCAGAGACATCTTCAATTAGATTTGGTTGCTCAGAGCTCCGTCCACCCCAACCTTGGATGTTTCCAGGGATGGGGCATCTGCCACCTCTCTGGGCAACCTGTGCCAGTGTTTTACCACCCTCAGCGTAAAAAATGTCTTCCTTGTGTCTAGTCTAAATCTTCCCTCTTTCAGTTTAAAACCATTACCCCTTGTGCTATCGCAACAGGCCCTGCTAAAAGATTTGTCCCCTTCTTTCTTATAAGCCCCCTTTAAGTTCTGAAAGGCTGCAATAAGGTCTCCCTGGAGCCTTCTCTTCTCCAGGCTGAAGAACTCCAACTCTCAGCCTGTCCTTGTAGGAGAGGTGTTCTACCCCTCTGGTCATTTTTGTTGCCCTCCTCTGGACCTGCTCCAACAGGTCCATGTCTTTTCTGCACTGAGAATTATTTTTTAATTAATTATTTTTATTTACTTTGTTCAGTGTCTTTTACTTTGCAGTTACACATGGAGTTACGAGCAATAATTTTGAAAGCATACTTTGTTTTAGGGATTTGCATGCATACAGAAGTTCATTAGGCTTAATCAGTGGGTTTCTTTAGGTGGTCCTTTTTTGTTTGTTTTGAAACTGTTCCAAAAACAAAAAAAGTCCCAGGAACAAGCAGTGCATGATTTCACTTTTCTGCTTTTTGTTATCTTCAGAACTGGCTTCTCAGCTGGCAGCTGCCGAGTCTCGGTGCAGCCTTTTAGAGAAACAGCTGGACTACATGAGAAGAATGATCCAGCATGCAGAAAATGAGAAGTCACACCTCTTGGAGAAACAGGTGTGTTCTCAAGATTATCTCAGAGTTAAAGTATAAAAATCATGAGCTATGGCATGATTTTTCATAGTTACTCTGACTTTAGACATCCACACTTAAAGATATTATTTCAGCTAGCCTTTATATACTTAGGTGTGGATAATTTTCCTACTTAAATTTCCTAATCTTATCAGGACCTGGTATTTTCTGCCTGTGTGCACCTGTCTCTAAGGCAGTATCAGGCTCTGATATTAATAAGAATTGTTTGTTTCTGCATGATTGGCTTACTGCAGAAGCTCATCCTTCTCCCTCGGTGTTATACCTGTGTACCACTGGGGAAAAAACTCCATTTTGTGTTCACACTCTTCAGGTCTTTCTGGATTTTCTTTACTAGTACTGCTTTTGTTAAACTGGGGCTGAAATACTGATTCTGTAGAAATAATAGTAAAATTTCTATTTCCCACCATCAGTGACTCTGGGATTTGGCCTATATCTAAAATGAGCTTGAATTTTGTTTTATAGGAGTATGGATCACCTAGAGTTCTGTTCATTGGTGTCTGTGGCTGTCCTATTTCACTCTCTTAGATATCTGTTGAAGAAAAAAAATTTAAAAAGCTATGTCTAATAGAAAAATAATGATGATTTTTTTTTTTACCGCATTGGATTTGGAAGGAGAGATTGCAGAATTCTCTCCCATCTGGATCTGGTTGAGTGTGAGGTTCCCAACATTGATGGAGCAGTGGCACAGTTGCTCCTGAATCGTAACACCATTTAAAAATACGCAGAGGAAGTAGTAGTTCCTTTGGACTGTTTATGGGCCTCCTTTGTGCTGCAGACACAAGGCTTACTATAGATGGTCTTGTTATATTGTGCTTACGATTGTTTTGCTTTTCACTTCTCCCTTCAAGGGTTCGTTGGAGAGAGATCGGCTGCTTGATCAATCGCATGTTCAGTCTAAATTGGAAAAGCTGGATATGCTGGAAAAAGAGTACAGCAGACTTACTACGATGCAGTCCATGGCAGAGGTCTGTCATTTGTGCTGGATACTGTATCAGATTTATCTTGTTTATTGTAATCAGCACTTTATAGCTACGTGTCAAAAATAGAGCTGAGCAAAACTTTGTGCTATAGAGAAAGACAGCAACTGAACTTTTTTTTTTTAAGCTGAAGTGTTGTAAAAACCTGCAGTTATTGCTGGAAGTCTGCATGGCCAGATAGTCTTTATGTCGCTAGATTTTGTTTAGCCTTAATGGTATCTGTTGGTATTCCTCTTGTGGTTAGTTGGTGCATAGGCATGTAGGACTGCGGGTGTTCCTAAGTGCCCAACTTCTGAGTTGCCTTCTGTGATACTGGATGCTAGTGGTTATATTCTGTTACAACCCAGATTTGACTTGACTTGTGTGGGTATGTTTGATTTTTTTTTTTATTTTATTTTTTTCTCTTAGCCATTTGCCCTTCTTCTTAAGAAACATAATTACTAGTTATTTTACTTGCAGAGTTCTGGTGCCTGGCACTGCTTGGCCTCTTGTACTGTCTGTCTCACAGTGCGTTTGAACCAGTTTGCCTCTTCGGGATTCCTTTGGAATCATAGCTTTTACAAATTCAACATGACTGTGTTTGGTCGTATTCTTTGTGTGCCATCTGTGGTGGTGGTTTCTGAAGTCTGGTCCACATACCTCTTTCTGCTGCTGTAGAGAGACCACAAGACCTCCCAAGCATGGGAACTAGAGGGCTTAACCAAGGAGAGGCTTCCACCTGCAAATTTCCTCCATCCAAAAGAGGCACATTAGATTGTGGTATTGAGGACAGCTCTGGACTCCATCAAAATTGTAGGCTTGCTTACACCCTGCACACCAGCCCTTACCAGGTACTGCAGTAGATAGTGTTTTTCCAGGAGTACAAAACGAGATGTTTGATAGTAAATCTTTAGCTAGCTGGTCTGCTGCAGGACCTTCAGACACTGCAGCTATTCCTGGGAGTCCGTAACCCAAGGCAGCTATAATGAGCTGTTTAAGATCCTGACACCCCATTTTGATAAACTGCATTTATAGAGTAAAAGTACCGCATTGTTTACCTGGGCCAAACTCTTTCAAAGACATGACTGTCTCCCGGGCCTTGTTCACTGAAGGGATCCGTCGGTTCCTCCAGGATCGGGGTTGGAATAACTGGTTCAGCATCAGGAGTTCCTTTCTCAAGGGCTTTTACCAAGGTTGTGACTCATAGCAACTGGAGTTTGGTGGGGCTGGGTTGTTTCAGGTTTTTGTTTTGTGGTTTGTTTTTTTTCTTTGTGCCCGGCTAGTGAACATAATTTCAACATAACAGTTTGGTTTTTTGTATTTTTTTTTTCCCTGGATCAAACTACATGTCTTTGATTCCTTGATATCTTTAGGAATTAGTAGTGGTCTCAAATCTATTTTAGTGGAATCAGGTGTTAAATTCACACAATTTTGAATCAATTCTAGAAGCTGAGAGAAATCTGGATTTAGCTTTGAGTAAAGGGCATTTTGCTTGTGATCATTTTGCTGTCATGAGCTGTTTTCTCATCGACAGGTCTATCTGCCTCTGAGCTTGCAGGCTGTTTTTTCTATGTGAGCATCCATGTGCCAAGTGTTACCTTATAATCTTGAAAGGGTGATGGCACACTTTGCTCAAAACAGTTGCATCTGTTGCCTCTTTGATCTTTGCTTTAGTTGCGGCAAGACCATAGGAACACTTGCAAGTTTAATTTGAAGCAAGAAATAGATAAAAAAGAATATTTCCATACATTGTGCACTGAAATGGGTGGAAAGTGGTAAGATGACTACTCATGATTGAGCAGCGATTTAACTGCCTCTGATTTCAGACACTCTGCCGGAGCACAAATTGTGTGTGGGTCTTACTGAGAGCGTTTAATCTCCAAAACCTGCAGAGCCGCTACCTGGCAATAAGTGTTACCTTCAAGCAATTTGTCATTATTACTGTTGGCTGTAAAAGGAAATGCTGAGATTCTTATTTGTGTGAAGGGCTCTTAATTGGAGTACTTGCCTCAAAAGCATTCTCTAGTGTAAGTTTATTGCAACTGTAGTCCTGCAGTGCAGTCTCTGGTTAGCTGATGGAGAGAGTCTGAGCATGGCTATGTCTGAGGATGGAGTAAGGGGACGGGGTTGTTCCCTAAAAGCCCGGTTTGGGCTCTGGTCTTGTGTATGGCCAGAATTTGAATGTATGTGTAGATGACATGTTTTGAAGAACTGCAGTTGGTAGTAATCGATCTTTTCTTAATGCTAGCAATGAGACTTAATAAAACCCCACCATTCTGTGAACAACAGAAGTACTGAATCCTTGTATCCCATTGTGGCTGTACGCTACCTATACCTCTCGTTTTTCCTGTATCCTCAAATTGCCAGGTGGTGAGAAGCAACACCTGCCCTGTTCCAGCTGGGTATATGCTGACGGCTCAGCTGTCAAGCAGGTGCTAATTGGCAAGATAGTGAAGCACAGAGGTAAAAGCTGTCTTCATGCTGGAGACATTTCCTCTCTGGTGGAGCTAATTTGGATGTTAATCTCAGCAGCTGATTTTCAGGAAATTTAGGTATTCTGTATCTTTGAGGGCTCAAAACTTTCTGTCTCTGGGTAAAGTTGTTCAAAATTATTTCAGTGGCAACCAGAAGGATAGGTAGGGTGATCACATGAAGTTTCATTTCTTGTAGAAAATGGGCAAAAATAGATGTTGAAATATTTAATTTCTTTTTTTCTTTAATTGAAATTTTTTGCAGCAGTTAGTGGTGACTGAGCAGAGTGTTTTAGGCAGCCCAGTGCTGACCTGCAGGGCTCTTTTGTGCCATGCTACTGTACGTGATGGGCAGTGTGGCCAGGGACCATCTGAGTGTTAGCTGGCTCTCTGGCCTCCGCCCTTCTTGCTGACGGACCAGGAATCTGTGTCTGCCTGAGGGAGAGCTGAGTTTGGAAGATGGATTGAGTGATACTGTTTTCTATAAGCAAGAGGGGGGAAAAAAAAAAACCTTTTGGGACTATAACTTGGGTAGATAACTTCCAACTGGGTCCGACACTCTTGCTGTGCAGTTTGGGCTGCGCACTGCAGCAGAACAGCTAGCTGAGTGAATACTCAGTTCACTTCAGTACAAAAGTGTTGGCCCAGCTTCACATCAGTCTTCAGTTCAAACAGAAGAATTGCTTCAGGATTTCCGTATTAAAAAGTCTTTCACATGTAACAGGTTAATCTTTGTGTGACTGACCACATGGAAATCAAGAATTGTGCCATATGCTGTAAAGGGTGAAAGATTTTAAGTTACCTGCAATATAACTGGTTTGCATGGAAAAAAAAAAAGTCAAAAGAGTTCTTTTGTTCAACAGAAAAAGTTGGTTCCTTCATATAGTGCCTTTGTTCTCAGTGTTTATCCAGAGTGTTGTCTTTTACCACCTTTGTATAACAGCTGGTTATGTTCATCTTGCAGTTAATGCTTAAGTAAAGCAGAGTTTAAATATTTAACACCCCTTTGAGTTTTCAGTGTACTGGGTTTATTAAAAAAATATACAAATATAGCTGTTACTTTGAATTGCATGCTTTTTTGACTTAAGTTTAATTAGTGGCTCTGTGAATAATGTTCAGTCTTTGGGGGAAGAGAAGGGAAGTTGTTTTACATCCTGGAGCACTGGATCATTTTTTCACTCTGCTGTATAAAATCAGAAAGTTATTAAAAAGCTTTCACATTGGGAGTTTAAGTGTATCCTGCTTAAAAAAGTATTTCATCTTGTTGGAGGGTTTACAAAGAAACATGTGCCTTTCTCCTTAACCCTTTTATTGGAAAGGGGCTTTCAAAAGACTTCTTACATATCTTTAACCATAAAAAGATGAAATTGCTTCAGTTTTCCTTAAATATCTCAGAGGCATCATACAAACTTCCCTCCTCTTCTTTATTAATAAAAGTTGGCTACGTGTTCAAAATTTTTTTTCCTGTTTAAAAGTTTAATTTACAGAAATTTAGTGGTCTAAAGAAAGCAAGTCTTCTCTCAGCTTATAATGATATGTGATATACCTTTGTTAGCCCTTCTGTTGTACAAGATCTTTCAGGATAATGTACACAAACCAACCTACCTTCTAGGGTTTTTTTTACAACTGAAAAGAAAGACAGCCTTGTGTATTACTCTCCCTGTAGGCTGCAACTTTACTTCTGCAATTGGTATCTGAATTTAAAATAGAAAAATCAATTAAGTTTTAAGCTTAGGTGCTTGACAGACAAAACTTCAGCAATCATTCTAATGCTGAAGTCTTCACTTAGCTTTAAGTCGTAAGTTAAACTGATATACTTTTGCTCAAGCTCTTAGTATTGTCGGCTTCAAGAAAAAAAGAATTGTTTCATTAGTAATGCTGCTATTTTTATTCAACTTGGGCTAGAAAAAAATGAAAGAGCTGGAACAGAAGCTTCAGGAGGAAGAACACGCGAGGAAGCTTGTTCAGGAAAAAGCAGCTGAGGTAACCAACAGGAAATTTCTTTTGTACTGGTATGCGCTGTAATTAGCTCTTCCTTTCCATCAACTTTTCAGCTAAACTTGCTGAAAGTGCCTCCCATATGTAGTATAATGAAAACCTTGTTTGAAGGTATGTGGTGGGTTTTTTTTGTGTGTGTTTTCCTTCCCTCCTGTCTGAGGTGCCAAATGTCCTGAAGTTCTTCGAGCTTTTTGGAAATCTCTTTCTAACAGCACCTGTGCACTGAAGTTTGATTTCTTCAATAAAAGAAGCTAGGTGGAAAAGAGGAGTAGAAATTCAGACTAACTCATAGTTGAGGATGCATGAGGATCTCTGCTTTAAATAGATCAAGGTTAACAGGTGTGTTCACTTGTTCATAGTTGTGACTGGAAACGTTGTAGAAGGAGGCAAAAAAGAGGCTATTGGTTATAAGCCCATGAGGACACTGGTCTTTTCCTAACCTTGAAGTGTTGTGTTCATTAAATATTCATTGTATGCTGAACAAGTATGTAGGTAATGTGTTAGGCTCTAGCATTAACTTTTGCCATGAGGTTCGGGGGTGTGGAAAGGGTGTCTCAAATTAATCATGAGTAATTGTTCTGTGAATGCCTCCAGTTGAGATTGGTTAGGAGATGATTTCTAAAGCCATGCCATAGCTTCCTCTTGGAAGGAACAGTGAAGCGTATAGAGCTCACTGTTGACCAGTGAGAATCCTAACCTTAACGCTTCCAATAGATGGTTTGGTTTTTGTTTTTTGTGCGTGGTTTTTTTTTTTTACTGTCAAATTTAATAGAACAGAAGGAATAGTTGTCTGTTAACTGCATGCCACAGGATAAATTGAGCAGGGTTGGTGCCTTGACTTCTCTAATATTTTGTCAAGGGTAAAGCACAGCTGATGTTTTGGCACTTGCCTGCATGGGAGTAATGCAGTAAGACTAATTCTCTAACTTGCTAGGATTAGTGATAAGTAGTGCTACCAGAGGAAGTATTCTTATTTAATGTTTAAATTGACCTTGGACTGCAGAAGCATCCTAAAGTCTTGCGGCCCTTGCTTTCAGAGAGCCTTGCATTTTAACAATTGTTGTTTTGCAAATCTCCGCTTACTCTCTCTCTGATTAACTATTGATACAATTCCAGTAATTTCCCTTATTCCCTCAATTAAAGCTTCAGACAGGCCTGGAAACCAACAGACTTCTGATTCAAGCAGCATCACCATTGCTTTCTCCAAAAGCAAGAAAACCCAGGAAGAAAACTAAGCAGCCAGAGAAGGTAACATGGTGGTGGGGGAGGGAAGGGCAGTTACTGAGGAGTAAAATAAGCATGTGTGCATGCAATCAGGAAGGTAGGTTGCCTCATACTACAAAGCAAAGGGAAAATGGGTTTGCTGTAGTGTCATCTTTGATAAACACTTCTCTCTTCTTTCCTTCCAGAAATGCTCTCACACAAGCCACCTCACTGCGCAGCCCCATTACAGACTGTGTCTGGGTGATGTGCCCTTTGTAGCTGGGAAGGTGAGCTGCTTAATTCCAAAGCTTAATGCTCAGTAGCTGCAGCTCCTTAAGTGCCTTTGGCTTTGGTGCACTCCTGACACCCAGTGGTCAGATCATCTCATTTTCTGTGACTTTTTTTCTTCCAGTTTGTCTTCAAAAGGCTTGTTGAATATCGGTAACTTGCTGAACTGGCATTTCCAGAAAATTGGTCCTCTCTGTGCTGCTTGTCAAGCTGTTCTTGTTAGTGCATATTCATTCAAACAAAAAAATACATTGCTGGCAGCAAATCAAACATGTTATTGTTTTTAAATGTTCCCCATTATTATTAAGGAGGTTGTTGACAACACTGGTTAAAAGAAGTCTCTTCTACTCTTCCTTCCAGTCTACCAGTCCCAGTCATTCGGTTGGCGCCAACGTGCAACATGTCCTACACCTGATGAAACAGCACACGAAAGCTTTGTGTAACAGTCGTGTGGTAAATGATACTCCGCTAGCAAAATCCATCAGTACTGGTCATCCTGCCAGCAGAAGCAGAAAGTCATCTCTGCCAAAGGACTCTTCTTCATCCCAGGAAGAGCTCTCAGAAGTGTTGCTGACTTTACAAGATGAGTTTGGACAGATGAGTTTGTGAGTTTGGCATATTCTCCATTACAGATTATGAATGTAGAGGCTTTATATTTTTGCCTTTTGCTTTGAATTTGGAAGGTTTTGTATGAGAAAGGAGTTAGTTTTAGGAAGTCTCTAGCATATAATCTGTTCATTGGACTGGCTGCAGAGGCTGTCTTTTCTCCTTGCAGTTAAAGAGAGATTCTGATAAATAGTCTGGACTCCGTACCTGTGTTTATATGCAGCAGTATTGAATTTGTGAGGGGTAGGGGAGAAGTGTGGTAACAGCCCCTGATGCAATGGACAAATACTCCATTAAAGGATGTCTTTAGCATTCATTTTGCTTGTCTGGGTTAACAGAACATTAGTTGATGTAGTAGAACTGCAGTAGATAGACACAAAATAGTAACTGAATGAATGCTGAGATCATGCCCTCAAGGGGTTATTTCGTTATTTTGAATGTGTGTATTGAAGTTTGAAGCCACTTAGGTTATTGAAACAGTGTTGTAGCAGCCTGCCACCAGGATGTGCTGCTGTAATATTGCTGCTAACTAGCAAAACTGTTCTTACCAGTTCATTATGGCACGTTGAACATGTCTGGCTGCTGATGCTATGGTTTCCTAGAAGTGTTATTTCTGAACTGGGTGTACAGGCACTAGAAGCCAAGGGAGTCTGATGCAAGCTTTGTTCTGTCTGAATTCCATGCTAGTGATCACCAGCAGCTGTCAAAGCTTGTCCAGGAAGCCCCAACCATTGCTGTGAGGGAAGATCTGGAGAGGGAACTTGAGGTGCTTGTGGGAAAGATGGAAGCAAAAGCAGACCAGATCAGCAAAGTCCGGAGGCATCGGTTGCAGGTGAGTTACTTCTGATTGTGTTCATGCTTCTGTAGAGTTTCTATCTTAAAGGGTTTTTTATGTTATATCCTAATCTAGCAGCAATTGAATAAAGCGGTGCCTACTTTGTAGCTTTGATGTCCCAAAGTTAGTCTGCATGCCTCCATCTTTCTATCCCAGTATTTCTGCAGGCGTATCCTTTCTGTCTTACTATGTCACCGTTGTGCCCACTCTTCATCCTGTCCTGGGCAGAGCTTTCACATCTGTTCTTGCATTGCCTCTTACACTCCTTTCATCCCCAAAACAGGGAAAAGATGGTCTACTGTATGATAGCAAATCCCACCGCTTTTGGATTCTGTAAACACAGCATAAGCTGATGGGGCAATGCACAAGCTGAGAAACAGCATATAGGGCTGGAAGGCGTGAGTACTTCCTGGGCCCTGAAGCGGTCTGTCTGGGAGATATTTCTGGTTGGATATCACAGAATCTCCTAGATTGGAAAAGACCTGTAAGATCATCTAGTCCAATCATTAACCTAACACTGACAAGCCCACCACTAAACCATGTCCCTGAGCACTATATCTACATGACCCTTAAATACCTCCAGGGATGGGGACTCCACCACTGCCCTGGGTAACATATTCCAATGCCTGATGACCCTTTCAGTGAAGAAATTTTTCCTAATATCCAATCTAAACTTCCCTTGGCGCAACTTGAAGCCGTTTCCTCTTGACCAGTTCTGTCAAGTAACTGGTGATAGGACAACTCCCACCTCTCTGCAACCTCCTTTCAGATGGTTGTAGAGAGTGATAAGGTCTCCCCTCAGCCTCCTTTTCTCCAGGCCAAACAACCCCAGTTCCCTCAGCTGCTCCTCATAAGACCTGTGCTCCAGACCCCTCACCAGCTTCGTTGCCCTTCTTTGCACATGCTCCAGTGCCTCAATGTCCTTTTTGTGGTGGGGGGCTCAAAACTGAACACAGTACTCAAGATGTGGCCTCAGCAGTGCCGAGTACAGGGGTAAAATTACCTCCCTTGTCCTAAATGAATGGTTTAGATTGGAAGGGACCTTAAAGACCATCTGTTTCCAACACACCTGCCATGGGCAGGGACACCTCTCACTAAGCCCAGGTTGCTCAAAGCCCCATCCAACCTGGCCTCGAACACTTCCAGGGATGGGGCCTCCACAGCTTCTCTAGGCAACCTGTTCCTGTGCCTCGCCACCTTCAGAGTGAGGAATTTCTTCCTAACATCTGACCTAAATCTACCCTCTTCCAGATTAAAATGGTTACCCCTTGTCTTGTCACTACACTCTCTGATAAAGAGTCCATTTCCAGCTTTCTTGTAGGCCCCCTTCAGACACTGGAAGGTCTCCCTGGAGCCTTCTTTTTTCCAGCCTGAACCGCCCCAACTCTCTCAGCCTGTCCTCATAGGAGAGGTGCTCCAGCCCTCTGATCATCTTCGTGGCCCTCCTCTGGACTCGCTCCAAGAGGTCCATGTCTTTCTGTGCTGAGTACTCCAGAGCTGGACGCAGTAGTGCAGGTGGAGTCTCAGGAGAATGGAGTAGAGGGGCAGAATCACCTCCCTTGCCCTGCTGGCTACGCTTCTTCTGATGCAGCCCAGGATACGGTTGGCTTTCTGGGCTGCAATTGCACATTGCCAGCTCGTGTTGAGCTTCTCATCCACCAACACCCCCAAGTCCTTCTCCTCAGGGCTGCTCTCAATCCATTCCCTGCCCAGCCTGTATTTGTGCTTGGGATTGCCCCGACCCATGTGCAGGACCTTGCACCTGGCCCTGTTGAACTTCAGGAGGTTTGCATGAGCCCACCTCTCCAGCCTGTCTGGGTCCTTCTGGATGGCATCCCTTCCCTCCAGCGTGTTGACTGCTCCACAGGCTTTTTTTGTGGCAGGAAGTACCTGTGATCTGATCAGTCATACTCACTCCTGGCATGTGTAAAACAGCTCTGCTGATCCAAAGCAACTGCTTTGCGTGAGGTCCCTAGTGACAAGCAGCTGCACAGATAGTGGGGGAAGACATTTGTGAAATGCTGTTCGTCACATTGAACTCTAAATTCTAAACATCTCTCTAAACTGTATTTAGAGAGATACCTAGATTCCCAGGGGCTTTCACTGTTGAGCTGAATCTTTTAACAGTTCCCCTATTTTTCTATAATCTTCATGCATTTCAGTGAAATTCTTCCAAAGAGCTCAACCCCGTGTGTTTAATCTGGTTCAGTTCATATGAAACAAGATTCACCCTCATCTGATGTGACTTATACACAAAACACGTACTGAGAGCACTGCTGCTGACATCCAGAACGGACACATAACAGGTTTTCAAGCAGAAGCATTACTCAGCTTTGATCTCTACTATCTTCCGAGGAACTGTTGCAGAGAAACAGATGTGTGGTAGTTCCCAGTAAGGATTCTGCATGTGCTGTAGGCATTTGATGAGCTATTGACAAAAGTTTTAGGAATCGGTGTTCAGGGAAATTCCTGCATGTTATTAACTAGGAGAGCGCCTGGCTACCCGGAGCGAGGGAAGGGTGGAAGCCAGCTGTTCTGCAGTCTGGGAGTATGAGTGTGTGTCTGCACCTTAGACTCTGTCCATTCCCCGTTCGGGTGTGTGCCAGTTCAGTCTTTGTTGCCGAGTACTGCGCCTTACAAGCTGTGATTTGCAGTGCTGTGCGTGGACACCAGCTCTTCACCTCAGCAGAGTATTGGTGGCGTTCTTAAAGCTACATCTCTGACAGCGACTAGCTAATACAATCACTGGTATATACACAGAAAAACTTGGTTTCTGTTTGTTGTTTGGTTGCGTTTTTTTAAATCACTGGACGGTTAACAGTGACAAATTGATTTTTTTTTGTCATATGTAGCTTTTTCTGTTATGTTCATGACGGAGACATTCCCCCATAGTAAANCTGTTTGTTGTTTGGTTGCGTTTTTTTAAATCACTGGATGGTTAACAGTGACAAATTGACTTTTTGTCATATGTAACTTTTTCTGTTATGTTCATGACGGAGACATTCCCCCATAGTAAACTTGTCAGTTTTTAAAGGGATGACATAGTAGTTCAGACTGGAAGCTGAACGCAGTTCTAAAGAAGTGAACATAGCAATGCTGTGTGAAGAAAATAAAATATAAATAAATAAAATTATTCAGGGTTACTTGGAAGCATCCATTTGCTTAGCTGGGTGAGACGGATGGTGGGATATTTCAGCTGTCTGGAAGAATTGCAGAACATAAACTGAAACAAGGTCGCTGCTTAATGTTTTTCTTGGGGCTTCTCTTTCAGCTAGAGAGACTTATGAGAGAATGCAAGTCCAAAAAGACTTCTGCTAAACAAATAAAAGACAGCAGGTTCCCTGTTAGCGAGGTTAAAGTAACAACTACAGTAACCACAAAGGGAAAGAACGCTGGTCCCATCAAAGTGAAACCCGGAGAGAAGAGTCGGAAAAATCTTCAGCTGCTGAGAGACATGCAGACCATACAGACTTCACTACAGAAAGATGATATCAGCTGGGACTACTGACTGTTCTGCAGGAGATGTTCTTGAACCATCCCGGTCAAACTTTCTCACGTTCTGGATATGAAGCAGCTGCCTTTCCTGCTGTGTGAAAGAGACTACTGTACGCTAAGTGCACTTTTGAAATGTGGGCCCTTGACTCTCCATCCCTGGGTTTGATTGTATGTATTATGGTCTACCTTAAAATACATTCCATTTTTAGGGTACCCAGCCACCAAGTCCAAACATCGTCTCCACCAGTTCCTCTTGTGTTATGGTTCCAGTTATGGTCCCTCCATTTTCTTTCAGCACACCGAGCACCGCACATTGATGTGGGTTGGAGTGTCTGAAATGCCAGTGCAATTTCACGCTATTGTCGAGCTGTGCATTGGGAGGCTTCTCAAGGTGCATCTTGTTTGAAAACGATGCTGTGACCCCAAGTCTTAAGGGCTTTTGTGGGTTCTGTTCTGTGTGCAGCTGCAGTTACTCAAACCCTGAGAGTGTCTAAGGGAGAACAGGCAAACCCTGTTAAAGGTGTTCTATGTATGTAGCTCGCCTCAAAAAGCTTTCCTAGTTCTTGTTCTGCTACATGGCATTAATCAGCAGTAATGGCAATGGATGTTTGAGTACTCAAAAAAGGAGCAAAATAACTTTTCCAAATTATTTTGCTTAATGATTGATTGAAGTCTGAAGAGTGAAATTTTTCTACAGCAATCATACTTTATGAAAAAGCTACAGCATAGGGGATAATACCCTATCACCTAGTCCGCAGCCTCAGGTGGTAAAGGAGTGAGATAAACCACGAGGGTTTTAAATTGCAAGTGCCTCAATCGTGCCATTCAGCCCTGGCATCTTGCTTTTAACTTCAAATATGTGCTTCGATGAGCTATCCACTTTGGTAGCGGTGCAATTCATTTTGCACTCTGACTTGCACAGCTGAGTAAATGTTATTTATTATGTTAATAATGTAAAGAATTTCCTATTAATGGAATGTATAGAAGACCCAGATTATCTGTTTATACAGCTGAAGAATAATAAAGCCAGCTTGCCTGTTGAACAAATTGTGGGAAAGCTGCACCTCCTCTAAATTAACTTGGGTTTTTGCAGTGCTGTGCCCCATCCAGTGTGCTTTCTGTGGTGACAGGATGTCCCCCTGGCCAGGGAGAGGCATGCGAGCTGCAGGTGAGGCAAGGGAAAGTTGTCCACCCTTGCCTGCAGCTAACAGGCACGGAAGTGTAGGGTCAAGGCAGGCAGAAGGGATTTCAGTTATCCCTAGGTGATGCATGCTGCTTGCTTCAAAGGCACAGAGGTTTTAGCTGTTAACCAGGCCTGGAGCCATCCCCCTTACCTTTGTTTACATTAGGGACATGGGCTCTGCGTAGCTGGAGTAACCCCTTGGAGAGCGGTTCATCCCAGAGGTTCCTAAAGATAAACTACACTTGGAAGTTTTGCTTGGGAAGGGCCTCTGGGGTTCAGCCTGCTCCAAGGTGGGGTAACTTCAGCATTACCTTAGGCTGTCTTAGAGGAGTTGAAGATGCAGCTCCTTAATGATGGAGGGCTTAGGAATATTTTTGGCTCTATATGCACTGCAGTGACTGAGGTGCCCAACTTGGAATTAAGCCTACTAAGGGTGAGAGCATCAAGCACTGATCCCAAATCATCCATGAATTCGGGCTTAACAGGAGTTACACAGGAAAATGCGAACACTCCTTTTACACAGAAGTTACTGTGGTAATGGCACTGTAAAGTGCAGAAATGATCTGATTATTTTTTTATTGTGAAAGTATTTTTGTAATATTGAGCAGCTAAACACTGCATTTGTATTAATAATGGTCTGTATAGGATAAGAGAAGTTTATCCAGAGATGAATTTTGTTTTCCTGTCATTCTAAATTTCAGAGTTTGAACATTAGCATCTTGCAAGACCAGCTGAATAAGAATGAGAGAGACTTAGATTTTACATACTAAATTTTCAGTGCTATTTTATTAATATTTGCATGTCTAGAAGTCCTTTGGAGAACCACATAGTTGAAAATAAGAGCACAGGAAGAACTTTACCCATTTATCAGTTTTTATTAGTGTTTAGGAAACCAAACAGCGTTCATCAAGGAACAAAATATACACACACAGTCAATTTGCTAACAGAGAATAATGCTATGAACCATCTTCTATAGTGATTGTGCGAAAGAGCAGATCTGCCATTTAACCTCAAAGCAAATCCAAGTCCTTCAGAAGGTATTTAGTGTGGATTCTTTGTACTGTTGAACCATAACATCTCAGAGCACCCCTGAACAAACGCAGTGATGCCGTACAGCCTGGTACTCGTTGTGTCAGAAGGTGGCTGTGAGTTTCAGTGTAAGTACTGAGACACCGATTGATTGCAGTAGAGCAGGCAGAAATGGAGGCTGCAGGGGAAAGCTATTGTTGCTGCCTTGGAAGGAGTGTGGCCTCTGAAAGGCAGTTTTTTATGTGTCCCTTCTTGTACCCTCTCAGAAAATACTTCTCTCTAACAGAAAGGAGGCAGGGTGAAGAAGCATGCTGATGGGTGTTTTAAAGAGGTGACCGCAGTATGGGATCCTGTCATAAAAGAGCAACACAGACACCTGGACCAAGCACTGCCCCTCTTCCTTAACATGGAGATAAGAAGCAGCCTGGAGTAAAGATCCTTGCACGTACATAACTGCCTTCGCTGTAAGCCCCATCTTCTACAACCTCAAACTTAACTGTGTTACCAACTGTGTTTTTTATCTCCACTTCCACAGAAAAAAATTCGTATTAAAATTGAATGTGACTTGAGTTTAGTCAAGTGACACTAACTCTTGAAGTATGCTATGAGGAAAAAAGACCTACGTGTAGGGCTTGGAAAGTGGCTAAGCTGTTTCCATCTACCAGAATAACCTTAAGAGGCAGTTGCAACGCAGGCAGAAAGGCTTCTTTGGTTGATACGCAGTTGCTTCCCTTAGTTAACAGAAAACTGAAATACCTTAAGTACGCCACTATGATCCTGCACAGAAGCATTAAAATCACTATGCTTACCTAAGCAAAATGAAATGACCGATCCCAGCAGTTCACACATGCCCCTTGGTATTCCACCACCCTTCCCCTGACGAGTGTGAGGCACTGGAGGACAGAGGAGCTGCAGAAAGCCCAGGGGAGCCATGCTCTGCTTCCCCCCAGAAATAAAGGTGCTTGAGTTGCATCCCGGCACACCCAATGTAAACCGTAAGCGAGACTCTAAAGTTGCAGATACAGAAGTAAACTTTGTCCTACAAACTGAAGTCATGTAGGTTGTTCCTCTACCACCATGTTTTCTTGGTAGAAGCTGCCCTTTCTTTAAATAAGGCATCGTTTACATGGTTTCCTATGATCTACACCAACATGAAGGGAAAAAGCAAGAACAGTGATATGTTTCAGATTCCATCACTGCTTGCATCTAAGTATGTTGGCAAACGCTCTCATTAACACTGCTATGCAGACATTAGTAGTGGAGGGTTTCATGACTTAACAGCTGTATTACAGGTCTGACATAAAGTCAGATTCAATATTTCCTTTTAGTAAAGAGGAGATCTTTCAAACTTCTGAGTAGATGTTTTTCCTCCACAGTACTTCATTCTAGCGCACCAGCTCTCTATAAAGCCCAGTGATTTTTCAGCACATAAGTGAACAAAGAGCGAGCTCCAGGTTTCTTTTAGGTGGCAAGTGCAATTAGCTTGTATTATAATCTAGCCACTGAGAAGGTTAATTGCATAGGGGGCCTTGTTTGTTTGTTTGTTTTTGCTTAAGCTTCCTCTACTGCTACAGTACTAATAAATTACCCTGGAGAGAAATAAATAAATAGGTTGGCATCTCCCAGGCACCACGCTGGAAATCCAGAGGGTTTCAGAAAAGCTGCCCCTGTGGTCCTGGGAAGGTACTCGGCAAAAAAAGTCTGTATTATACAACTGTCTGTACAGGAGCGATGCACTGTGCGGGAGAGCCAGCTCTCTCCGAGGACGAGGTGGAGCGGTTGGTGATTTCTCTCTGCAGTTCCTCCACTTTCTTCTGCAGCTCAGCCCGCTTGGCAAGGAGCTCCTTGTAGCGATTGTGGACAGGCTCCTGCAAGAAATGGTGCAGCTGAGTGCGGGGAGGTGAGCGTGGAAGTGGAAGCCTGAACCTCAAAGCATTGCTGCTGACCTGGCACAGAGCTATGGGGGAAGGAGGGGGCAGGTGGGTTATGTCACTGTCTCCGGCCCAGGGGTAAGTGGGTAGTTGCTCTGGCTTTGGGATACTCATTTTTATCCAACACGCACGGTGCAATGGTGGCTAAGCAAAACTTTGTGTATATTTTGAAAGATGACAATTCCAAAACTCCAATCTCTGACATTTCTGGCGGGACTGGCCTTGGCATCTCAGCCTGGGCAGAATTTCAGGGCTTTGGGGAAAAAAAAAAACAACACAGCTTTATCTAAATATTTTCACATAGCCCTGACTGTTAAGCAGTTAGTACTGGAAAGCATTTGTTGGGTTCCTGTACCTTACGCCCCAGATTTTCAAAGCTATTAACTGTCGTTGGACACTGAGGCAATCCAGGAATTTATGTCCCTTCCTATTTATTAAAAAGTGGTTTCAGCATTTAGGGCCGTGTTCAGGCTCTTGTCTCAGGAGCCTGCCCTGGGCAAGCCCGTTTCCCTGCTGTCAGGGTTCAGGAGCGTAACAAGGGCTGCAGTCACAGCCCTGTGCCCCAGGCAGCCAAAGCAAGCAGCAGGTTCCTATGGCTGGTAATCGAAATACAGCCCCAAAGCTCAGATCTAGAATCCTACATCCAAAGAAGTCTTAGGTTTTTAGGCTCCTTTGTAAAGAAGAGAGAATTCATTTGATTTTCCCTATATTCTAAGTGAGAAATTTTCCAAATTGCTGAGCATCTTCAGCTCCTGCAGATTTCACGAGGCGGCAACCAGTCAGCTGTAGGCGCTGCTCTTTCATTTGCTTGCATTTGGATTTAGGCTTTTGGCTTTAGATTTGAGCAGTGGCAGCGTAAGTTTGTACATTACTCCGTGTGCTTCAAAGGTCTGGAGCTCCAAAACGACAGTATTAGTACCAGCAGGGAGGGAAATAAAAGCAGGATCCTTGGAAGAAGACGTACCTGCGGTTTCATCCGGGGGTTCCAGCGGATGTAGTAGCCGACCCACAGCTCGAGGTGGCGCATGCTGGCCACGGGATACAGGACGTGGTTGGAGTAGCTCACGTACAAGGGGTTCGTGAAGTCTTCCAGTTGGCTGTTGATGTAAGACCAAAGCGACACCGTCTTTTTTGGAAGGCTCTGTAAAGGAAGGGCGTGGAGGAGGCTTTATTTCCCATACGAATCGCAGCATTTATCTACAAAGTATTTATAACAGCATATACATATGCCTGTCATTAATACAGAGCTGGCTGCCTTTTTGTAGCTTAAAAATAAAAAAAACACGTTCTTTTGATGTGGTTACTGTAATCAAAGCACATGGATGCAGGCAGGCACACATGCACCCTGGCACGGAAACATCCCCTCTTACCCTCCCAGCTGCCAACACAGGCCAGGAATCGCCATCGGCACAGCAAGGGAACCTGGCACGGGAACTCTCAGTGCTTTGGTTAAACTTCACCTCTTTAAAGTGCTCCTGGAGGACTTGCTGGAGTATTTAATTGCAACAGAAAAAAGAAAACATTTGACTTGGGCCCTGATCTAGTGGAATAATCAGGCCTGTGAATAGTCCCAGTGAAACCTGTGTTGAAGTGCTTTCTAGATTAAGTACTTCGCTAGGCTGAGGCCTTAAGAAAAGCCTCAAGCACGCAGATTTTCTTCTCTGGAAATTACAATTATTCAACCACTGTGGACTCTAGAGAAACAGGGACCGTGATTTCACTACAGTACAATGCAATCACTTCTGTATTACAGTGGGTTTTTTAATTATTATTTTTATTTTTTAACTGATGTGCTATCAAATATAATCACATCAAGTCCACACAGCACTGTCCTCAATGTACCTCTGTGACGTTAGGCTCCAACCTTTTGGTGACAAATCTTTAGGTAGGTGAGACGGAATGAGTGTCACTGCTTTTCCTTCCGATTCCAGGGTCTGAATAGGGTAGTGTTTGAATGGTCTGAACGTATACGTCTATACGCTCCTCCCTCCGCAAACAAACCTCGACCAGGCTGCAGGGCAGAGCTGGCTGGAGGCAGGACCCAGAGGCGCGTCCTTCGCTATACTAGCAGCTCTGTCCTCTCCCAGCACAATGCGAGCACAGCAAGAACGCACACAGAGACCAGTTACTTGCTGTAATCTGTGTGTGCAGAATGACAATACACACTCGGTAGTTAAAATCGACCTAACGGGACCACCCCAAGGAAAAGGGAGGGCAAAAAGGTACCAGTTTCCACAGAGAAGGTGACATTAAACTGGAGTTCAAAGAAAAACTGCATTTCCAACTACCTGGGAGACACCAGGAGCTATTCAGCCACCAGTGGGTAGCTGAGAGCTGTGCTGACAGCAGCGGGACTGTCCAGAGGGAAATGGTATTGCTCTGAAATGTAAAGTCTCCAACAGACAGCGGTTAAACTGTTAAGAAGGGGGTTTGGCATTACTCAGACCTGCATCTACCACTGTCTGAGTGCTGAAACAATCTCTCTAGCAGTATCTGGTCAGCTGAAGCAATCACAGTAGTGTGCCTTCACCTTGGAGGGAAGCTGCCTTACCTCTTTCACTCTCTGCTGCTCACTGCTGCACAGGAAGGTCCCAAACAAACAGCTGTACAGGTGGTCCAGGATGGTTATCAGGAAGTACTCGTTGAACTCAAATGCTGTAGGAAACTTCAGACGGAACCAGAAATTAGATTGGGATTTTAGAACAGGAATCACAAAACTTTCTCCCACTTTGTGGTCTTGGTAAGGAGTTGGCCTCTCTTCTCGATTTCTAAAACAGGATTTGTCCCTGTTGCCTGCCTGGCTGGACAGTCAGGATCGGATTTGCTCCTTCCAGAAGAAAGAGTTTCTCTCTTGGAAAGCTGCTTTACATGTGCAGAGAGGAATTTTGAGCAAAAGCCAGAGGTCTGAAGGGTTTGACTGCTGTGTTTATACACACTCAGTGCTGCTTCAAGTTGAAGCTTGCTCTGCTATGCCTGCGCCTCACGACAGACCATGCAACAAGACTGTGAAAAAAGGCTGAAGCACATGTGAAATAACGCATAAAAAGAAACGGAAATTTCCCAGGGCCAAATGGAAATAACCTGTTTGTGCAACACAGCACCTCCCAGAGGGAACAGAGGGAGGCATCCTGCAACACAGGTCAGCAGGAGGAACATGGATATGGGTAGGGGCTGTGTTTGCTACTGACGTTCCACGCAGAAACAATCAGGCCCAAAGACAGGGAGAACTGAAGCTCCCCAACGGGCCCAACGGGTCAGTAAGAACACGTGCAGTGAACTGCAAAGACATGCTGGGGAGATGGAGAGAAGAGCAGGGGACCTTCCTCCCTCACAAACCACCCTTCTCTTCCCAGGCTGCCCCGGTTGCAACATCCTGACCTCACCAGCTGCAGGTCAGGATAACTGCTTCTAGGAGCAATCCAAGGACGGCATGATGAAAGTGACTTGTGATGATGGTAAAGCCTTCCTCTATCTCTGCTTAGATGCAGTACAGCTTCATATATAGTGGTATCCTTCTCCATTTCACCTGTTTTAATCCATGATAAGCCTAATTTTTTCAGCCCTGCCATGGCTGACTTTTGCCACGTGACACATTTTGTGTCACAGCAGACACAAAAAAACCTTCCAGGTCCCACATACCTGGGGAAAAACCTCCCAGCCATAGGGGATCTCTCCTGAACTGTGCCTGTGCCACACCTGCTCTGAAGTGAGGAACTCAGCTCCATACATCAGGTATGAATCAGGAGCAGTATGTCAGCCTTCAGCAGAAGTTAAAATGGAGCAAATGCATTGCTCCATTGCTGCAGGTTTGGTTACGGGATCAGCTTGAGCAGAGGCAAGAGGGATTTTCCTGCACCCACCACGCTAGAGGCTTACATTAGCAGCTCAAGTCACTTATGGCTCTGAAGGCACGGTGGGCTACTGAGGATGGCTGGGGTGTCTGTTCCATGATAAATGTGAAGCAGCTGTCTCCTATTCTAGGGCGAGGCAAGCTTCTCACAAGCTCACATCTATTACAGCAGCATGTAGGTAAGCAGCCCCCACTAATTAGCTAATCTGACACAAGCTGACATCGTGGCCTTCCTGTGCACTTGTACATACAGGCTCTTTGCTGAACAGACTCCCAAGAAACTTGTTGCCAGAGTCAGAACAAGAGTAGAAGCCCAGGAAGGTGAGCCAGTGCAGCTCCGCTTGGAAATTACTCCTGTGGCCACTGTGCCACATCTTGGTACAATGGCTTTGTGGACATGCGTGCCACCCAGCAATTTACCTGTCTTGTCATTTGCCAGACACAGTCAATGAACTGGAGGAAGACAGGAGAGCGATCCGCGTCTGCATGATTCTTATCTCCATGGCCAACTCTCTGAAACCGAGCAGGACAAAGAACATGAGTCACACAGGGTTCATGGGGAAACTGCTGGGGTCTCCTCTCAGCCGCCCAAGCCTTTACCAAGAGCTACAAGAAGGTTCAAATGAGTCCCGATTTTGCTTTGTCCATATCACGAGGTAAAGGAGTAAAGGACAGCTACTCCTTTTGTCTTTGAAGTGAAATTTCTTTATGGGCATATTTTCATGCTAAATTAAAACAAGAGTTGTTTGAGTAGAGGCTCCAGATGCTATGCTGGCACTGATTTCAGTTAATAGCTAAAGTTCAGAGGGAAAAAAAATGAGAATGCTTTTTGCTTCAGTTGCAGCTGTCGTCCTGGCTACTTCAGTAGTACAGTGTGCTAGATGTAAACACTACCTACAGGCACGGCATGTGGCGATAACCGTCACACAACACCTCGCAGCTTCCAAGTGCTGTACAAACACTAACCCAGCCCATCTCCTGCCACCTCAAAAGAGGCAGTGATGAAAGTATCCCCAGAAAGAGTCCTCCAACCCTGACCGTGCTGTGTGGCCACGACGTGTGAGGCCTGATTCCTTATAACTAGTATAGTACATTAGTGGTTATATATTACCCAGGAGCTCTAAGTACTGTACAAAGACAGGACAAGAACATATAAGTAACAGAGATCTCTTCTGTAATACTATTCTCTCCCTCACCAAAGGAAATCAGTACCATTACCATTATCTGCTTTGTATAGACAGGGAAGCTAAAATGCTCACTGTTCAAACACCAGATAACAGTTTTGCTGCAGCAGAACCTCAGCTGTTTAGTGCCTCAGTTTCCCCACCTTCCTCAGGGCATTTGACTACGCAACCCATCATCGCATGTACTGTAAACACACCTTTTGCTAGCCCTTGCCAAAATTAAATGACCACAAGAGAGCAGCTACAAGCAAAACACAATAGGAACAAAGACTGAAGGGATACCACTGAAAGGCACTCTCAATTCCCGTCAGTGCAAACCGTAACAAACTGCTGTGTCACAAGTCCACAAAGCTGCCTCTCTGCCAACTTTAGGGACGCAACCACGAGCTACTCTTGGTCCAGTCTCAAACTGCTGACCTTTTACTTAAACAATTAAAAGCCATCCCAAAAATAAAATGTGCCTGAAGAAAATGTGAGGTCAAGCCCAAAACCAAATTCCGCAGCCTTTGCAACACCAAGGCATTTTTTAAATGACAGTGTCCAAGCAGGCACAGAAAATGGGCTGACCTGGAAGGAAAGTCAAAAAATACCCAGTGGTCTCTGCCAACTCCCAGCAGAAATGCCTGTCCTGAACCCAATGCACACTGTTAGTTTAAGCCTAAGCATGGGAACACAACATATCAGTCAGGCACCTGAGAGATTTAATACCACCTGTTCCTCGTATCTAACCCCTACTGTCTCCAAGGAGGTTAAAAGATGACTGGAATTATAGGCAGAAAACAATAGCAACAGCATTCACCTTTCTTCTGCGAGTTCAGGTGGGAGACTTCTCACAGGAAAGGCTAAACTCCTTTGAAATCCTTCAAGGTGGACAATAACTTTCTGTTCAGTGCCTTCCAAGGGCTAGTGACTCACCAGCTGAAATCTGTGGCCGAAGCTCAGCCACTCCTTCTCCACTAGCACTTCGAAGCCCCTGATAGTTCGGTAGTAGCCATCTAACATGAGCAGAGACAGAGAGGTGAGCTGGGCTGTTCGGTCCCAGCCATCACTGCAGTGTACAACCACAGACGTCTTCCCCGATTCCACCTTGTCAGCGATCCGAAGGGCTCCAGCGAGAATAAGCTGGGACAAGGAAAAAAAAGTTACAAAATCTCTTTGGAACAGAAACTATAAATGAAAAATGGCTGGTGACAACACAGGACAAACCAAGGGCTCCGTCTGCCTCAAGGAGAATGGTAAATCAGTTCCAACCACTTTATAACTAGGACAGCAAATTGGTGAACACATTTTTTTGTTCCAGCAAGATGACAACGCATCCAACCTGTAGCATAGGAACAGCTCTAGAAGAGTTCCTGCACTAAGCTCAGTCCTTGGACAGACCAAGATTTAACTTCAGGAGNACATCCAACCTGTAGCATAGGCACAGCTCTAGAAGAGTTCCTGCACCAGGAACTCAGTCAGTCCTTGGACAGACCAAGATTTAACTTCAGGAGCATTCTATGTCTGAACACGAACACAAAATAGCCATCACCTTGCAAGTGCCCCTTTCTGCATTAGCAGGCAGACAACATAAGCTGGACCTTTTTAGCAAAGAGCTTAATTTGAAAGCCAACACTTGTAGAAGCTGAAGCATTTTGCCCCACTCACTCCTGCTTGGATTCCTGAAAGGCTGATGGGGTACGAACTCTCAACATCTGCTGGTCTGGACCAGGCGGTAATGCCAGGATGTCGAGGATCCCTGAGCCAAGAGGCTGGAACCTCTGGGACGCCTACGCTCTAACCAGGCCTTTCACAGTTACACATTACCCAGGAACACACTTCACTTCCAAAACACCATCTTTCAGTATTTCAGCCCCCTCTCTTGTCCCTCTTCCCATCTCCACAAAATTCCCCATTCCAAGAAACTGTGGTTTCAGTTGTTTTAAAATTGAAAACAAATTTTAAGCCTTTAAATTTCTCATGAATTGAAAATCCAGCACTGGAGTTAGCTCTGGATACATTTCCCACTGAACAGACTGGTATGGACTGGTGGTGACTCAGCCACATGCAGTGTGTGCGGACATGCATACCTTGATATGCTCTAGCCAGTGAGTTGACTCCAAATTAGACAGCCAGTGAGTCTCCTCGATATTGGGATACACAATTTCTTTCAGTTTTCTTAGCGATTCTCTCATAACATGAATATTGTGAATGTCCAGGAACACTAATTCGGCATTCTGATAGGCATCCTCACTCTCATAGCCCCCTCCTTTAGCCTGAAGAACAAAATCCACATAAAAATCATTAAGCAAAACCACATTTTATATTTTATCCCAATCTGACAAACTATCACAGTGGTTGTCCTGTAAACAGGCAATAAACATTGATGTATCTTAAAACTGGGAACAAATACGTACATGTACACACTTTGTGTCTCTTTCCTGCAATAGTAATGAATGCTATATTTTTTACCAAAGAATATCACATTACAAGCCTTCTTTTTCCCTGTAATTATCATTTATCCCCATTCAAGCTGCTAGCTCATTAGAGTCACTGTTCTGTCATTTACAAATTTACCATACTATTATAGAGGAGTATATCCCACACACTAATTGCCTTTCCTAAGTAGTGGGAAAGACAGATTAAAAAGAAAAAAAAAAATCAGCTTTAGTGCAACAAAGCTGTTCTATCATTAAAACAGGACTTAGAGTGCTGGCATGAGACATAACAGCAGGAAGAACGCAGCAACATTCCTAGACATTAACGATGCCCAGCTTATATTTTGAAATTAAAGATCACAATGCCTGGTTTTCAGAAGTGCTGAGTAACCTCTGCTCCCATCAGGGCTAACAGGGGCAGAGCTCTGGCGCTGCTAGAGGAAGCAGTCTTTCAACCACGTGAAGTGAAAAACGGTGATACACAAGATCCAGGGTGTTACGAGTTTGACCTCAGTACTACTTGGATTTTTTCCCATCCAATCTCATTTCAAGTTGTGGATTAATCCAAACGGACCTTTCATAGTCACACTGATATCTACTGACACCAGTGCAGCTGTAAAAGTCTGTCTAGAGAATCAGATCATTGCGTATGAATCTCTTCACAGTAGAAAAGGAATAATGTGAAATTGGTGGTGGGAAATGTGCTCTAAATGATTACATTCCCAGCTTTTGACAGAGGAAAAAGCACCTGACCTTATTGGCTACAGCATTCACACTAGGCCTTGCATCAAATATGAAGATTTTATGGGATTGAGCATTAGAATCCATGATGGCTTGAAGGTACTTTTCATCTTCCTTGCTTCGTTTGCCACTCACTCCCACCATTGGTTGGCTACAGCGAGTGATCGTTGCTTGACTTTCTGGGTGAATCCATGACAATACCTTTGGAAACAAATGAGAAAGAAATGAAGGAAAAATGGGATTCATTAAACCAGTGAAGTGTTTTACCTGTAATGGCTTGTGCTGGGATCCTGCCATGTATTAGCTAGTTCCAGAAGGATGGATTCTATTAAATCACGATTGAATGAAAGAAAGAACTCTTCTGTCCTTACTCATTCATTCTGGTGGCATTCCCAAAGTTTGAACAAACAAGAGGTGACTGAATAGGTTTAAGTCTGACTTTTAAATATGATGCAGACTGTTTGCTCCCTGTTGCATGAGTCACAAACGCACTTTCTCGCTCTGCAGTCATTGGGCGATGTCTTACTCTACGTTACACCATGTAAAAGTTAAGCACTTCAGGAACGTATTTAATTTTCTATAGGCTTGAGAAGCAAAACAGTACATTTTCTGTTAGTGCTGAAATAATAATAAAGATGTGTTTTGTCTTAATTTCACTTAATAAGCATTGTCATCAAGAGTATCACTAAGTATTCCTCTATCCTGAAAGTCAGAGTAGGCCAGACAATTGTAAACAACCAAATAGGGCTGCTTTGTGTTTCCCAGGAACTGAACTGAGTTTTGGTCTGGGTTGTGCTAAGTTATCTTATCTTCTCGTTTTGGTTTAGTCTACATCTCTTTCACAACAGTGGTTCCAGCAGATAATGTTGCTTTCTAACTCCTCAAACATGTTGCTGTCACTTTTATTATCCATTGACCATTTATTTGCTCCCTGGAATCCATTCAGCCTGATCTTGGTATTATTTACGGCCCAAAGGTATGTAACAACACCACATCAAAGTGGCTTCTTTTGTCACACTCACTGGTATGCGTCCTCTTGATCTGAAAGATGCTACTCGCTTTAATTCTTCATCAGGAATGTTTACGGGCACAGCTAGAATGGCAGGGTATGTATCACACAGCTCATAGCGCTCATTAATCTTGGTCAACCTCCAGCTTTCATTGGGAATACCCTGAGGAGGAAACAACAGCAGGTTAGCAAATGAGTTGATCTGAGACCTCAACACAGTCAAATCCCCAGACCCGAAATTCAAGGCAACTTTTGTTAGTGAAGGACATTTAGGGCTGGAGCCTGGGACTGCATTATCTTGGTAACTTGCATTTCACACCTCTTCCCAGAGAGGCAGATGTTTTGCTCAGGTCACTGAAGAAGAAGAAAACTAGAAGACTGCAGGCAGGCTCACCTATGGCAAAGGAACTGTGGAGACTACAGATGCAGCAACACAGGTGATCCCCGAGAGCATTTTTAACATACCTCAGGGTCTCATCATGGTGCTTTACAGGAGACCCAGGAGCAGGACAGAACAAGTGACTGACAGTCCTCACTCCTCTTGCAGCACTCACCTCAACCGTGGTGGGTGGGAACTGGGCATGGAAAGTGGAGTTACCAGACAGGATGGAGGGGAAGACAGAGGGAAGAACAGGCAGTAAAACACCACCCAAAAAATCAGTCGGTTTTGGGCCTTGTTCAGTGTTTGCAACACAGCTGTGCAATTCCCTAAAAAAAACAGAAACCTAATAATTGTATGTCTCTGGCTGTGTGACTGTATGCGATCTGGACAGTGATGTGTAACTCCCGTGTTCCTCTCAGATTAAGCTCTCTGGCTGACTTGGGCTAGGAGAGCAGGGAATCTACGCATGCACATCACCGAGCTCAGCGTGCCTGGACGGGGAAGCAACTCAACAGCTTCCCAGATGATAACCTCCAGGTAACACCCGAAGCACAACGGGGATGATCCTGACAACCTGCAGACTAAGTCTGGCCGACGCTGGGAGTTAACAGATCTAAACGGTGCGGTTGCTACTGTGTGGCTGCAAGGAGAGATTTAAACAGACAGATGCTGCAGCAGGGGTGAGCACGGACACAAAGCATCTCTGTGGGGAAACAGATCTACTACAGTTCCTGTACGCAGTGAACATGGCCAGACTGTTAAGCACAGAGTCTGATTTAGAGGAACATCAGTTCTTAAAACAATACATGCTTTTGTTCTAATAAATAGTACTTCATTTTAAGGAGGGTGGTGGGACATCGATTACCACTGTCGCGGCTCCCACAGGAAATAAATGACAAATCTAACACAAGTCAGATGAGCTGTGGTAATTATGGTTGACCCACACAGACTGCAGCAGGTTCCCCGTCAGAGCAGTGAGTCATGATGGCAAAACAGGTCATGGTTAGAAATCTGAGGAGAGGATGGACCTGCCTAATACTAGTCACACTCTGCTTGTGAACCATCCCTGGTCCTGGGGCCCTCCCTGGGAAAGAAAAGTCACTACAAGGAATCAGCTGAGCTGCCAGGATCATGAGTACCCCAAAACTCTAAAGGAAAGCTATTTTTGGCACTGCATGAAACCAAAGAAGTGGCAGAAACAGGCATCCAACAGGGTGTATACACAGTCCAAGCTTACTGATGGGTAAAACGTGCTCAGAGGTCTACCTGCTGTACATAGCAAGAATGGAATCTTCTAGGTCCACCAGCTCTGCTGTCAACCAGGGAATAGCAAAACTCTTGCTTTTAGCTGTCCATCACGGGTAATCAAACTGGTTACTAATCTGGAAGCGAACTAATGGCAAATGACTAAATTGTTTTCAGTCCTGTCCTAGTAAGTATGCGACCGCACTACAATGGATCCATCAGCAATGCTTGGAGACTTCACCTCCCCCAAATCTGAACTAAAACTACGCTGTCAGCACACTCTTGGCAAGCAAAATGGGAGCAGACATGCAGTTACATGGAAGAAGAGCTCCTTTTTGTTCTACCCTGCAACTCTACCAGTGCTCACTGAGGAGATCAAGCAGTCACTGGCACTGTAAAGTACTCTCTTCACAGCGCGGCACAGAACAGCTTCCGCACATGCTGCTCGGTCCAGAACCAACACCTCCAAAGCTCTAAGTCTTTCAGCTGCCACCCTGACAAATTCAAATGAAATCTTTCCTCTGCAATAGCCCAGACCAGGCAAATCCATGACAATCCCTCAAAGAAAGAAAAGATGCTGTGTGTCAGCATTCAAATTTCCTTTGAATCACAAGGAATGTCTGCTTTCCCCTGGCACAGGAGCCTTGAATCACAGCACCACACAAAGAGGGCTTTGGATTCAAATCATGACTTTCTCTAAGGACTCCATACAGGAAGAAAACCGAAAAGCAGACTAGAAGAGGAGCCGAATTTGCAGCTTCCCAGGACATTTGCCATGTCGCAGTATATCTTGTGCATTTATTCATGTTCCTTCAGATTTGCACTTTCTCCAGCCGGAATCAATAGAAAAAGCTAAACATGATATACAGCACATTGGTATTTCCTCATATAAGATGCATTTCACTACTTCCTGGAAAGTTGTAAGCACCCAAAAGCCTACTATCAAACCAACCCAAACTGTTACAGATGTAACTCATGAAGCCTCTGCAGGCTCAGGACCAGCTCTGGGAGCCACCTGCCTGTGTGTCTGCAGGAGGAACCCAGGCATGTCTCGCTAACAGCGGCTGTGATGGTCCAGAAGCCGCGAGGGAAAGTGGCTGCTGGATGTCCACATTAGTGACCAGAGCATGCTGCCCTGACTGGTGCACAAGGTCTTCTCCAGGTAAACTAACACCGCTAATAAACCCTGATTTCAGGGGAACTCACATGTTCAGTTGCTGCCAGAGGGCAAACGAGGAAGGCAACATGGCCACATCTACAGTCGTAAATTAAATGTGCCCATGACTGTTCTCCCTGAGACCAGCTGGCACAGTGCACCTCACATCCATACTTTTAAGCTCGTCTATACTCAAACCAGAGCAGTTTGTCCGAACTGCCTACTGGTGATCCTTGGCTTGTGCCAACCACCAAACCGTGCCCAGGCTTGGCAGCAGGCGAGCTGGCCCTGCAGCCTTCCCTCTTCTCGACTCCACAAGGGCCCAACTGCCTCTTCAGGTCCCAGCTCTGATGTGGCCCAGCTGCACGACCACGGCTCAGACCGCCAAGGACACTGCAAAGCCATGCAAAAGAGCTGTGTGAAAATCTAGAGAAAGACAAGAAACGTAAAATTGCAGACAGGGAAGAGGATTGTTGAGATGGGGACCTCTGGTAGCTCAAGGTTGCAAGGGAAAACAACATAATGAAACAGTATAAAATCCAAAAGGAAAAACTGCGAGTCTAGCAGGCAGTCACTGGGTGAGAGCCAACAGCTGGGTCATCTGTGTGCTGGCGTTGACATTACCAGTGGAAGACAGCAACAACCACCCAACTGAGGGAGGTGCAGATGCTCATCCTTCTCCTCTCACTAGTGCGTGCCTGGCCAGGAAAGTCTCTTCAGATGCCTCCTCTGAGGTGGTGAGTATTAATGCTCAGCCTAGTAGCTGGTTAAGTCCCTGCTATCTTTCTCATGTGTTAGCCAGTAAATAACTGCTTTTTTTCTTTCAACCTGCATACACCCTGCAGGCACTGTGTCTTTGTGCATGGCTAAAGATGCTCAAACACACTCACTCAAAACAGGGACGGTAACAGCCTGGACTGAAGCTGTGCCTGGAACTTGCAATGAAGGTGCCACAGTGCTTGGGAACACTCCTTATGACTGTTATCATCTAACCATAGAGACGCAGCCTTTGTGTCATCCCCACA